>JAHYIO010000001.1:2400000-3600000 GCA_020543525.1 Coriolopsis trogii
AAGGCCACCTCACACTATGGACAACGCTGCAAATGCGGAACCTCCAGGACCTGGCTCTCAAGAGCGGGCAGCAGGGGACGAAAACGAGCCCTCGAATGACGAAACGGTTGAGACGCGGGCGGATGGTTTCGACTACGGTGAGAATCTCGCGACGAGTCGTTACAACGTTCAAGTACGTATCGGGGCAAATGGGGAGACGATCATCGACGAAGACTCCTTGTTCGTAAACCGAGACGAAGAGCATCAAACCGAAGACTACACGCACGTGGAAGAGTCTGACTTCACCAAATTCGTGAACTCCGCGACATACAGCAAGAAGGTCCGTGGATCTCGGTGGAGTGAAGAAGAGACTGACCTCTTCTACAACGTAAGAAATCCATCTCTCTACCACTTGGGGTTATCTCACCACGATTGCGCAGGCCTTATCGCAGTTCGGCGAGAATTATGAGCTCATATCGTATGTTCTCCCTGGGCGTGATCGCAAGGCGTGTAAGAACAAGTTTAAGGCCGAAGACAAGAAAAATCCTGCGCGGATCACACTCCATTTGAACAACCGGAGACCCTACGGTATGTCCCAACACTCAATGTCCTTCATAAGCGCTAAGACTCAAGTGCGGCAGACATTGAGACCCTGTCACGCATGACCGGGAAAGACTTTTCTGGGCCGACACCCGAAATTCGTGCTCCGACACCCGTACGCTCTACGGAACTACAGGACCCCGCGGAGCCCACTGAACCGGTCAAACCGCCATCTCCTCGCGTTGTGCGCAAAAAGAGTCGGACACCGAGCGCGCGGAACGCCGATGTCGAGATTCTCGGTAGTATCGACGACGTGGAGATGGAGAAGGATGACAATTGAGACTGGGCTCCAGCATGCCAACTACCCACTGGGATGTCAACACGGGTAGTCGCCATACAGCAGATTCTATTTGACTGTATCACGTCTCGGTGAATCTATCGCGCGGTTACCTGGAATATCTCCCCATGTCTTTGCCGACCCGAAATAGCAAAGGCAGGTCGCGTCACGATCACATGACTTTGACACTCCCATAACTTCAAGAACTTGGAAGCGGTCGGCCCTGGTCCCTCCCTCTCTCTCATCCCACCACGTCTTACACCTGATATGGTTCGCCGCGCAGCCTCGCAAAGTGTACCTGCTCCTTCCAGACCCTCAAGTCCTCCTGGAGACGACTTCGACGAAGTAATGTCCTCATAACATACCCGAAAGCAACGCATATACTCATATGGTCACGACGTTGTGTATCCAGCGTCCTTATTTCGATACTGTTGACGAACTGCAACAACATGTACGTCCTTGTGGGTTTCTTATGTCAAGTTGATGCCGACACCTCGTTACTAGGGTATAAACGTCCAAGACATCTTGAAGCTGAAGGTGACAAGCGGGTCGCGTTGAATGAGGAAGGCGTCAGCGTACTGACAATCCACGAGGCGGCTGCCATCAATACAGTATCAGGTGTGAACATGACAACTCGTCGGCAAATGCTCAAGATCAAGGCAAGCTACATGTGCTTTCCTCGGGCGTAGGTTTGCTCACACATACTATCCAGGGCATGTCGGAAGCGAAGGTGGAAAAAATCAAGGCGAGTCAATACTGCGCGGTTCTTGTATATCTCGCTAAAGGTAATGAACAGGAGGCTGCACACAAGATTCTTGTGAGTGAGATGCTGTTGGTCGACTATATGTGCATGAAAATGTCCCTCGTAGGGTTCTTCCTTCGCTACCGGCATGGAAATACAAGAAAAGAGGAAGCGAGTACTCACCATCAGCACCGGGAGCAAAGCCGTGGACAATGCGCTTGGCGGTATGGTCATCTTCGATCCATTATGCGAGTATGCGGTCTAAGTAACACTTCTAGGCGGGTTGATGTCACAGTCTATTACCGAAGGTGCGCTTCGATAGCGTAATTGGCCGTGCAACCTCGTTTTAATGCATCTGCATAGTGTACGGCGAGTTCAGAACTGGGAAGACTCAGCTCGCCCACACCATGAGTGTAGTGGCTCAGCTACCTCCTGACATGGGCGGTGCTTCCGGGAAAGTAAGTAAATGTGCACTGCTGGTGTATATGTGCTCGCAGCTATTGAGCTGTCTCGTTCCAGGTGGCATATATCGATACCGAGGGTACCTTCCGCCCTGATAGGATCAGGTCCATCGCAGACAGGTTCGGAGGTACGCATGTTCCTGCACATGCATCGTAGCTGATTGCTTACATGCATTGCTTCCTTGATGCAGTCGATGGTGACATGGCCTTGGAGAATATCCTCTACGGTATGTGTGATATACACGTTTGACCAGGTTGCGGATTTTGAGAGTATACGCAGCGCGCGCTCACAATAGCGAACACCAAGTTAGTTCCGAGTCTGACGACTATAGGCTCGCTGTACATTGATCCTTTCGCAGATGGAATTGATCAATGAATGCTCCATGCGTTTTGCGGAAGACAAAGACTTCAGATTGCTGGTGAGATCTTCGCAACTGGGTGGCATCGATGTACTTATGACCGTGATAGATTGTGGACAGTATCATGGCTCTATTCAGGGCTGATTATTCTGGCCGAGGAGAGCTGAGCGAGCGTCAGCAGAAGGTGTGTAACCTGGCGGTTGACTCCTATATGTGCTCTACTCATGTAAACATCTTCAGCTTGCCCAAGTACGTCCTTACTCGTATTCCTTTTCGTTGCGTCTCTTAAAAGGCCATACAGATGCTTTCGAAATTAAGCAAGTTATCCGAGGAGTACAACGTGGGCATCTCTCTCGTGAACGTATCGAATCTACTCAAACGCTCGTGATATTCGCAGATCGTCATCTTGCTCACCAATCAAGTTCAGTGTTCGTACTATCCTTTTACTAAATGGAAGACCTCTTCGTTGACAATGACCATAGCTGACCCGGGAGCTACTATGACTTTCGTCGCCGGCGGTGCACTCAAGCCTATTGGTGGCCACATTCTCTCTCATGCTTCCGCTACACGCATGTTCCTCCGGAAAGGTATATGAACACTTGTCCATGCGGCGTACGGTGTGCTCATGCATACCCTGACAGGTCGGGCGGAGGAACGCGTCGCTAAATTGGTGGATAGTCCGGACAAACCTGAAAGTGAAGCTTCGTACAAGCTAGACGAGGGGGGTTGGGCAGATGTCTGAACACCGACAAGAGCTGTTTCATAAGGGCGTCTTATGCTGGGTACCACTACAATGTTGTTCCACAACTTTCTTGCTGGTTTTCGTCTGTTCGAGCTTCACTGACTCTGAATATGTACTAACACCGGACTTTGACCCGGGTCACCTAGTATCATCAATGGTGAAAGTTGATATGCGTCTCTGATTGACTGCGAGCCCTAATGTGGAATTGGGGAACAGGAGGGAAGCTGTGTTGTGAGAAGACGTGAATCTGTTGACTGCGGTTATGTCGACAGGGGCCCAGACAGCGTCTGCCCTCTGGCACCATTAGTCGGCGTACCCGCGAGCGTCTATCCACGACGTGTGTATCACGTTGACCATCCAGCACTCGCTGCTCTCGTCCAGAAATACCGCCCTGGTGCGGACACTCGTGCGTGGCGGATGTTCTTCTTCACCGACCTATCTCTGCCAGTGCCTGCCGTCCTCGACAACTCCACCATTCACTCAAGCCAGGCACCTGCGTCGTCCGGAGGAGACATTCTCGACATCGTTGCCCTTGATGGCAGGCTATGGTTGGCTGATGCGCGTCGTCGGCGCCGCTGTGCATGTGGAACACCCATCCCGCCCTCGGCGGCAAGATAGCACGTTCGTATGCCCGACAATACCCCCGCTCTTATAAGAGATTCGACGGAGAGGCTGTTTCGCTTGTCGCTCATCCGCATACCACCAAAGTAGTCCAGACATGGCTTCCGCGCTCGGTCTCGTCTCCGCACTCTTTGCCATCCAGGGTGCGAGTGCGTCGTTCTTCTCGCTCCCGACGACGTACCCCAATATCTCGGCCTGCGCTAGCGAGCCGATTTCGTATTCATGCGAGAACACGACGGCGATCCAGAACACGTGCTGTTCGCCAACACCCGGTGGCTTGGTGTTACAGACACAGTTCTGGGATACCTACACTGGTCTGGAGAAGAAGGGCCAACTGTTGCCTAAGAACAGTTGGACGATTCACGGTCTGTGGCCTGACAACTGCGATGGGTGAGTACTGGCCATGTTGCCCTAAATGTCATAACACTCACAGTCATCCAGCTCTTACGAGCAATATTGCGATCTTTCCCGTCAATACGACCCAGACCCTTCGCCGAAGGTTCTGCCCGACGGCACCCCCGTTCCTCCCTACAAGGGACCGGGCCTCGAGACCTTCATCGCTGAATTTGGCCGATTCGACCTTCTGGACTACAGTGAGCTTGCATCAACATGCATGACTACATGACGTTCCATCTGACATTGTCAAAGTGAACAAATATTGGGTCAGTCAAGGAAGCCCCAACAGTGGTTTCTGGGGTCATGAGGTAGGATATTGCACCCCCTTCAGAAACCCTTCTCATGATCACATGTGCACAGTTCGCGAAGCATGCCACCTGCACGTCCACTTTCGACGTCGCGTGCTATGGACCGGACTACAAGAAGAACCAGGATGTTGTCGACTTCTTCGATGCTGTTGTCCGCGCATTCAAGATGTATCCTACCTGGACAATGCTTGCTGCGTAAGTTCTGATGTATGGCCTCAGCAACTCACACGCTAACCTTCTATTGAACTCGCAGTTCCGGCATCGTCCCTTCAAACAGGACCACTTACTCGCTCAATCAAATCCAGTCTGCGTTGAAGGCGCAGACTGGCGCGATTCCCTACCTCGGTTGTGGACACAACGGCACTGTACTCCAGGAGGTGTGGTACTTCCATCACATCTTGGGATCGGTATGTTTCTGTCGTATCCAACTCGTGGTGCACATGACTCAATAACGGTCTTACAGGAGCAATTCGGTCATTACAAGACAGTTGACTCGACGACCAAGTCAAGCTGTTCGTCTACTGCGGGTATTCACTATTATGAACGCACGCCGACTTCTGAGCACGAAGTCCACCTCTTGCCTTGAAAGTACATGTACACATTGCTCTAGTATTAGTTCAGATAATCCGCTATGATTGTTGGAGCGTCTACATTGCACTAGCACCATTTCGCGTGGGGCTCATCAGGGGTTGGCCTATTGCTGCTGGTGCTCATCACCGTCCAGCATGCACAGAATGCTCGCATCCCGTCGCGCACTCACTGCTCTTGCGTACGATTGTTTTATGCACAACAGTGCTCGGATCGGAGGGGGTTTGCAAGCGTTCACAGTCCGGAAGTCTGTTGCGTACGGGCGCTCCGATCGCTTCACTCTGCGCACTCACTGTTCTCGACTTGCTGAGGAGCTGATGCCGCCAGACTACGAACTCCGGTCCTATTGGAAGACTCGGTTCGACAAGGAAAGCCATTTCGAGTGGCTAGGGGACGGCGAAGATACCATACTTCCGCACGTGCGGTACTACCTCCTTGACTCTGTTTCCTCTGCCCGATCTCCAACTTTCCGTCCTCCTCGCCTATTGCACATCGGCGCCGGCACCTCGTCTCTGTCCGAACGACTCCGGAGACTATATCATGAAGTCTACGGCCCCGATGCGGACGAGGAAGCGATTGTGCAGACAGACTTCGCGGAGAACCTGGTGGATCGAATGCAGGCAAAAGAGGAGAAGTTGAGAGCGGGCGGAGGACAGAAGGGTATGCGATGGGTGTGCGTGGATTTGGCGGAATGGGACAGCGTGAAGACTGCGCTGGAATATGACAGGGAGAGGTGTGCTTTCGATCTTGTGGTGGATAAGAGCACGTCCGACGCAATATCGTGCGGAGAGGACCTTTCGTACGGCAGCCCGGACCCGGTCCTTCATCCTCTCATCAACGAGTACCTCGTGACCCACCCAGGACAACGTACCGATTTCGCACCTGTTGAAATCCTGGCAATCCATCTGGCGTCGCTTGTACGACCTGGGGGACTATGGGTTGCGTTGACGTTCTCCTCGAGCCGGTTCGCCTTCCTTTCGCGGCCCGCGGGCGCTGACAGCCGCGAGCTCCCCCGCGCAGCCAAGTTTTGGGAGATTGAACGAGTGGAGACGGTAGACGCACCAACAGGCATGGAGGGTCGCGTATACACACCGATTGTGCAACACTACGTGTTCTTGCTTCGGCGGAGACAGACATAGCCCATGCGACCCGGGTAAGCTGATCATCTTCGTGTTGGAGACTGCGTTGGCAGAGTCTCTCATCAACATGTATCTGCCCAGTTTCGATTGCGCGCGCCGAAGATGCTCGACAGCCTGAAGCTCCCGATCATAGTTGTCCAAATATCTTCCACGTTTGCTTGTCAATAGCGCATTCGTGGTCACAGTGCAGGAACAGAGGCGGGAGTGAGATGTAAACGTAGTTGTACGAGACTGAGTGAGTGCGCGACGCGTCCACTTTGGCAATGTAGCGATCACGTGGGTTACGCGCAATACGCGAGTTGTTGAACTTGATGAAGAGCCACATCGCGTCAGACGCTCATTACGCTCTTTCGCACCTTCCACGTCCATCCTCTCCGCGCGACCCCTATCCCTCGGTCGCGTCGTGCTTCCTATATTGCGCGACATCAACGATGACCATCACTCTAGACCTCGACGCGTCCACCTCCGACGCTTCAACTAGGAGGTCACTGTCTAACCTTTCTCTGTCCGTGGCCAAGTGCAAGAAGATCCTGGTGGTCACCGGTGCAGGTATCTCGTGTTCCTGTGGCATACCGGTACGTGTTCTCTGCACAAAAGATTCGCGTGGTGTTTGAACGCGTCTTGCAGGACTTTCGTTCCTCCGATGGGTTGTATGCCCTTGTCAAGCAACAATACCCGGATGTTGTGCTCAAGGGACGCGACCTCTTCGACGCATCACTCTTTCGCGATCCCACCTCCACCGCCGTATTTTACACATTCATCTCTCAGTTGAAGAAGTCTATCGATGTCGCGTCACCTTCTCCCACCCATAAGTTCATCAGGACACTGGACACGAAGCGCAAGCTCCTTCGCTCGTATACCCAGAACATTGACGGCCTGGAGGAGAGGGCTGGGCTGGTGGGCACTTCTAGTGACGAGGTCAAGACCACTGGAAAGGGGAAGTCCAAGATTCGGACCAAGGAAGTTCGAAACGTCCAACTCCATGGGGACATCCACCGCGTGCGATGCACATTTTGTTCCGCCGACTTCCCATGTACCGAGGACCACCTGAAGTCTTTCCTCGACGGCATTCCGCCAGATTGCCCTGAGTGTGCGGCACGCTGTGAGTCTCTTGACGCGTGCGCGTGCGCAATCACAACATGCTGATTTCGGGCCATATGTTAGCCTCCGCTCGCGTAGCGCGCTCCGCGCGAGCACTCAAGATTGGCACATTGCGTCCCGCCATTGTCCTATATGATGAACCACACCCTCTTGGGGATGACATTGGCAGCATCCAGACTGCGGACATCGCGCGGAAGCCGGACATGCTAATTATCATGGGCACCTCGCTCAAGGTGCACGGCTTCAAAAAGCTCGTCAAAGACTTTGCGCGCACCGTCCACGAATCAGCACCATCCCCGTCCGGTTCCACTGGTTCGCCACTGAAGAAGAACGCGAAGAGTTTCGCCGGCAAAGTTATCTTCGTCAACAAGACTGCTCCTGGAAGCGAGTGGGACGGTATCATCGATTATCACGTCGCTGGGGAGTCAGATCGATGGTGCGACAAAGTCATCGAGGACTGGAAGAAGGCGCGTCCTTCGGATTGGGAGGTGCAGAAGAAACTTGTCGCTGGTGGCGATATCGCTACCGCTGGGACGTTCCATGTCGCGAAGGAGATCACGAACACGATCGGGGCGAAGGGAAAAGGTACGCGTCGCCTGGTAGATTGGCTTGCAATTGCGCTAACCAGATGCTGGCAGGCGCGAAGCGGAAGAACACCCACCGCAAACGCGAGAATGCACCCCTCCCTGAGGAGGACGAGGTGTTCGACATCACACTCCCGCTCCCAGAGTCTCCCCCCTCTCCTGGCAAGCGTCCACAGAGTCGCTGTCACTACAGTGACGTCGAATCCAGCCCGTCGAAGAAGTCGCGGGACTCCTTGGCCACTTCGCGGCAGCCGGTGCACTTCGAGGAGCGCGGCCTGTTGTTCAGCAACGCCACTAACGCGAAAGTTCGAAGTGCCCCATGTGATGACGACTTTGACCTTGGGGAGAACAATGCGGCGCCGAAGGGGACGAAGAAGCATAAAGCTCGAGTCCCTGCCATGCAAGTGGAGGTTGTTCTCGAGTCGAGGCGCACCGCCCGGAAGGTTGCAGCAGCGTGATCGTTCACAACGCTCTATTTCATGTATCATTATTCTGTACACATACTTCTGCCGACTTCTCCTAGCGAGAAGCCTTATTAGACCTACGTGCCGTTGCATACTCGATAGTTTGATAGCCATGTGAGAGCATAAGCAGGACAGGCGTATATGATGGACGCAAAAATGACATGGAGGTTGATATAAGAGCATAGTCTAACAGCTTGACGATAACAATGCAACCAAAAATACAAAAATCGTGCAACACACCTGTACCCTACGAGACGAACTCTCCCTCCAGTCGCTCAGTCGGTGATCAGCTCGGAAACGCTCCAATCCTCAAAGCTGCCGTCCGGAAGGTAGCGTCGGATGACAAGAGGAATTTTGCGCTGAGACAGCTCCTTGATGGCGATTTGGAGCGCGTCGGTCTCTCCATCGAGAGGTACAAGAACGGGCGCGTTCATGCTAGGGCGTTCCCAACGAGTCTCAGATGGGCGAAGGTTGGAGAAACGGTGTGGTTACTCGCCTGATCTGCAAGGCCCTCGTGCCCAAGACTCGCGCACGCTCGTACTTGGTTAGGTAGGGCGTCGTGACGCGCTCCTTGTTGGGTTGTCGCTCGCCCTGCATGCCTGTCCGAGCCGCGTCGGGTTGTGGGGCATCGCCGTTGGCTTGTTCCTGCCCGTTTTGTGCGCCGTTCGCGCCAGTGTATTCGGTTGTCTGCTCGCCTTCGCCGTTCCCCTCTCCGTCTGGGAGCTCTGTGGCGAGAAGGTCGTAGTTTTCGTCCTAGAATGTGGGAATGGGTTGAGTGTCCGCGGGTGGGGATAAGAGACGTATGCGCACAAATGCATCCTCGCCAAATCTGTGGGGTCGTGAAACTTGAGTATGCCTTTGCGTTTTTGAGTTGGTGGCGGGACACGCACCCCGGACCCTCGTAGTCATAGTCGTCTCCTCCTCCTCCGCCTCCACCGTAGCCATCATCAGACATGTTGTGCGCAAGTAGTGTGTGGTGTTATATGCGCGAGAGAGGATCCGGAAAGCAGAGTTAGCAAGAACGACAGGAGTACTCGCAGCTGCAGGAAGAGTCTCAGAGGTAGTGAAGTGCCGTGCCAAAAGGCAAGGAGTTTTGGCGCTCAATCGAGCAATGATTCTTGTCCGGCAAGGGCCGGGCCTCGGTCCAGTTCCGGGCGTCCGGGCCTATTTTTTGGTTTCTTTCCTCTTTCTAACAACTCTTTTGAGCCTGTTCTTCCTGTTCTTCCCTGCCACGCTTAGCATGCTGGTGGCATCGGTATCCGAAGAGTGAGGGAGATCCTGTTGCGCTTAGTGAACTTAATCTCAGCTGTCTTCCGAGCTACGTTGTGCATTCGACGTCATGTTCGCCGAACATGCTGTGGCTAACGCAATTCAAGTGGCATCATACTCGTCGTTATGAATCACAACGAGAGCGATTGCGAGGCTCTGCTATTTTCATGTGGTGATTGTTGTGGTGATAGCTATGTTGCACATCGCATGGGACGGGACTAAACTCGCTTCCTTAGCATCGAAGTTGATGGCATTGCAGACGATTCATTGCCTCACTCTGGTTGACAGCGACTGACCCAGGATGTACAGGAGATTGTGATATGGAGCAAGCTGGGAAAGGTCAGGGTGTTCCAGAACGACTGTATGCTGACCTTGAACGTCGTTTGTGCTTAGACAGGACGGCTCCGTATGACTCCGCGTGGTGCGGCCATGTGTGCCAGTGACTGCGAGGACGTTGCGGGCGCAGATCTCGGCGGCGGCGTCAGGCCACGGCATGGAAGATCGTAAGCTGGAGATCACTCACCACCGCGATGACAGCCAAGTCCCCCACTGCCTATGTTTCGTTCGCTAACAAGTTGCTGGCCTGCGACGGACGATACGGACAGTGTCTGTGTTGACTCCCTGGTGACTCGCTGCAGTCGAAGAAGTCGCGGTACAAAGAGCGGCGGTGTGGAGCCAGAACGAACGAGGATCTCGAGCGCAGGCGGTTCTCCCTCTGACATGTCCACTCTGGCGGAGATCATGCTCCTCCTGGACGTGCACGAGACGTATCTCGAAGTTCGCATTGCGTTGGGCCAGCGTTTCGGTTCTCTCGTCGACCGCCCGTCCAGAGTCCCTTGCCTCGACGCACTTTCTCCAGCTTACCACTCACATCCCTCATCCTAAGCTCGCATACAGTCTCCCTATCCTTATGCCGTCCAGGCAGCTCTCCAAAGACCGTGCTTGGGGGACACGTTATGACACACTCGGGGCCTCTCCTCCCCCTTCCCCCATGCAGCATCCCGCCACGGAGAACACACACAGTGCTATCACGACGACGTCCTCTCCCCACACCGCCCACAACAGTAAATCCATTATCCAAGCGCCGGCGGAGATGCAAGCCACAGAGAAAGACGGAACTCTCCACGACGCCAGCATCTTCGTTGGCAGGTGTGTTGTCGCCGTCGGGATCCCATGGTGGCAGTGACTTACTCTCGTCCGTTTCTTGCAGTCTACCTGCAAATATCGACCCTGGAGAACTCACTCGACGACTCACCGAACATCTGTCCGGATATCCCCAAATCAAGACAGTGAAAGTCGTGCGAGATAGTCGTGGCGGTGTGTGCGCCTTCATACAGTGCGATGTGAGTGATTGCGTGCTTGTCAACGGTCACGGCTAGCTCTTTGACCGTCACCATTTCCAAGTCACCTTCGTCTGCTGGAGAGCTCCTTCATGTACTACACTCCCGTCCACCAATGCCTTTCCTGGGCAGATTTCTCCGTTTCGAACCTGCCAAAGCATTCCGCACCCTCCTGGTATCCTATCGGTAAGCACCGATTTGAACAAGGGTCAGCCAGAGTGAGACTGATCGCACGGTCGAGGCAGCGCTCCACCAGGTGTTTCTACTGATAGTTCAGAAGTATCGTCCACGTCTTCGCAAGGCCCGCTCGTCAAGCGACTCGCACAGGCTATCAGGATATATCGCCCGCGTAATGTCAAGTGCGTTTCATGAGTCCCTCCATAGCTTATGACGCATGAACTTAACTCTATGCTATCTATCCAGGTATTTATCCCTGCTCTATGATTCGGATGCGATCGACTTTGTGTCGGACGCGTTCGACGAAGGCGTAGATAGTATCAAACCTGACCCTTTCGGTGGGAATGGTCTCCTGCTCCACCCTTTGGTGTACGATGCTGAGGTCAGTAAGTTGCGCATATATGTCTGCTACATGATCTGTATTTTTGCTTCTAGACTTTACGCACGCTTGCCACCGCTTTTGGTCCTCTGGAGTTCTTCAATGATCATTGCAGAGACAGCAAAGGTCAGTCACGATCTATACATTGAGCGCGTTATGACGCTCATCACCTTATGCAGGATACAACGGAACTGGAGAAGCCGGAGAAGCTGTAGTATCGCATTCGTCACCTCATGATGGTGTCAGATCAAGCGAGATGGCAAAAGGGGTGTGGGAGATCAAATGGAGAGACCGCGAGGATAGCGTTGTCGCACTCTTGGTAAGTCCTGATTCGTGATGGGTGAATTGTCGACTGAGGTGCTCTCAGACCCTCCGTCGCGTGCCATTCCTCACCGTCAGCTGGGCTCATCACCCTCCTCCTGATGTATCTGGCATTGGCCTTCAAAGGACGCACATGTTCATCCCGTCCGGAGGCTGGAGACCATCGGGTCACCAGACGACTCATAAACGTTCTACCGGAGGAGACCACGCAACATTCCAAGTGGATCAGGGGTCTCCCGTTCCTTTACCTCCTACATCTACACCACACTCAATCACGTCTACCACACTAAGCCCAAGGAACTATACGCCACCAGGGTTGGCATGGCCTACATTCCCCAATGATGCAATTACGCCGAGTCTTCGATGGGCCGATCAGACGGATGAGGTTGACCTCTTCAGCGGTAACTCACCTTCTCCATCCCTGCCCCTATGGCAGACATCGACTCCGGTAAACGAGCACACACCTGGAACGACCGCTTCGGACAAGCAGCAGACTAAGACAATCCACATGACAGAACATGGTCGCGACGTCTCTTTCAATGGATCCGTTCAATCTGTCCATCCCCCTAGACCATATCGCAAATTTTCTGCAATTCACTCATTCTCTGGCGACTCGAACGTGGCGGCGACCTCGGTGTCTCCGGACAATCAGGGAACCAGGGGAGATATCTCATATCCTGCGCACACTCACCATGCGAGCGGATCCGGTCCAGTGTCGTCCTCTAGCTACTATGGGGAAGCAGTCCGAGAATTAGACCCCACAACAGTCTTTGTAGGGGGTCTTGATATGTTCGGCTCAGACGCTTGGGACGAGAGCAAGCTGCGTCAAATCTTCAATCGCTTCGGGATCATTGAGAAAGTTGAGATCATCAGACCTCGTGAGTGGCTAGTCGTTCGCGTGATTTAAGATGCTGGCTAACAATGTGAAGTAGCCGTTAATAAGCGGTCAGCGTTCGCGTTCGTCAGATTTGCAAGTGCCGAAGCTGCAAGCCGTGCTATACAAGAGGAGGTGACTTATGCTTCCAATTCCGTATAACTTCAAATGCCTCATCCTCAAATCTAGCACAACCGTATGCATGACGGTCGCCCGATCCGGGTCCAATTACGGGATCGCAATCCGCCTCCACGCACTCCTTGGCGGCCGGGACGTGGACGAGGTCGGATGTTCCTCAATGTCTCTCCTGGTGGACGTTCGGCGTTCGGCGTCGGCAACTTAGGCCAAGACATGCCTAATGGCCCTCCTCTTAGACAAGGAGGAAGCGAGATCGCCATTTCCGATGAGCTATCCGTTAACGCTCCTAACATGCTCAGCCGGCAAGGAACTGACGTGAGCACACCTTCTATGTCGTCCAGTACAACGAAGGTCCCTTCAGAACATTGTGAAGTATCTCAAGGTCCGGCCAGCACCACTGCCTCCCTAACCCCTCCGCCATCGAACCTGCCAGCGGCCGTCCCCAATCCTACAACCGCCCCTTTAGTACCCTACAACATGAATATGGGTTATTTCCCGCATCAGCCTTGGCTTCAGCCATATCCCATGCCATATACGTACCCCCTCCCTACGACACCAAGCTACGGATATGCCGGATATCCCTATCATGCTATTCAACCGTTGCGGCCGCATAATCCGACTAAGGAGCAGTCCACGGCTTCGAGCACAGTGGACCACTCGAGCAAGGTACGTCCCACACCATCACACTTGTTGTCGACCGCTCACGTTTGCATTTTGTTAGGCTACGGGTTTCATCACCCCCTCGCAGTCGACCACACAACCACCGCTTCGCGCGACAGGGTTCATACAGAATGAACACGGCACGCTCATTCCTGTCTACCACCGCGAAGCTCTCGACCAGTACATGGCCAATGCGCGTGGACCGCAGCAGTCCCAACCGATGTCGGGATCTCCGCCCCAGCCAAACGAGTTTCCGCCCTCGAACAGCACAACGTGGCAGCAACCGTCCTCGCTCCAGATGTATCCAGGAGTGTACCCCGTCGGTCCGCAGGCCGTGGCGCCAGCCGGCGGACCCGCGTACCCACACCAGGTTTCATCTCATTCGTTCTGGGTCCCTGGTCCAGCGTACGGTATTCCTCCCTTTCACACTGGGCCTCACCTCGCTCCCGCTCCCCAGGCTTTCATGAGCGCCGATCCGGCGTTCGTGAGAGCAACCGCACAACGCGACGTAGGCAATCTACCTGGTCACGGCCAACACATGAGACAGCAGTACGACCACCATCCCGCGAAACAGCCTCATTATCGCCCCTACTCGCAGTTCCGGGGAAATGGGGTCAATCGTCCACCGACACGTGCCGGTGACAATGCCGCCTTACAGGGTATGCGTGGAGGCGGAAATCTACAGAGTCATAGGCCCCTGGGATCTACTGAGCGTATGCATGGTTGAGGATTGCCTAATCCTGTGGACATCTTTTCTTCGGAACCTGGGTGCATGATGGTCCTTGTCAGGTTTGGCTTCTGGCTCCTTGGCAGCATCGTGCTGATGAAGCTATAGTTCCTGTCCACCCGGTCACGTATCATTCGCCACTCTCTGTCAGACAGGGTTTTCTGTTTACTAGTACTGGGATTGTTGGTATGTCTACTGGTTTTGGACGTCGAGTGTGGCTGGAAGAGGCGTGCGAGCGGCTGACAGCATGCGATGCCAAGAGTGGAAGGTGGGTCCCTCGATCATGATCGCTCGATTGGCTCCCGATCGCAGGGAGTCTGTTTGGTTGCCGCGTTGGACACCACAGTCGATGTCGTCCCGCCTCTCCCCACTCCAGTACCACTAGTTGGTCCAGCGTCGACGCAATGCCAGGGCTATTCAGCGCTCACCCTAGCCCTGTTGTCTGACTTGTACACCTACTATCATTACTCACCATGCAGCCGGCACCTCTTGTGATTGTGGAAGGATTCTTGGGCAGCGCTGGCGCTCTCATCTGGGGAAATTTCGAGGAACATTCAAACTATGCTTGTCAGAGCAACGGAGAAGGCACGAGACGGACTATATTCGCGAGGTAGTTCATCCCACTTATCAAGATATGTGGTCGCTCATGCTAGCTGCAGTGTTGGACCTGTGAGCTCGCTCCATGACCGGGCTTGCGAACTGTTCTATTCGTTGGTAGGCGGCACAGGTCAGCGGCAGGTTGTCCCTCTGGATAGCATGCTCAAGCTTTTAGACAGTGGATTATGGCTTGAGACACTCGACAGAGAACGGCCATGATCGATTTGGTCGCACACATGAAGAAGGGCTATATCCTCAGTGGTCCGTAGAGTACCCGCTTCATTTCTTGGGACACTCGATGGTATGACGTTGGTCACTCGTCTCTCTGAATGATTTTTCGCTGATTGTGATACCGTTATCAGGGTGGTCCTACGATTATGAAGCTACAATGGTTGATAAGGCAGGGTTTCTTCGGCGAGAAGTATCATCCCGATATGATACTCTCAGTGAACACTGGTAAGCTGAACCTCGTTCGCTTGCTCGCCACCTTGTTGACTCGACACTATGTTCAGTATCATCGCCCTTCAGAGGTACGCAACTCGTGTACACCTTGGGCGAGGATACACAGAGCGCGCCCAACGTCCGACGATTCTCAGCGGGGGATCTGCTGGCCAAAGGCGTGCATGTCATGTCATATCTGGCGCCTCTTCTTCCAAGCTTTCTCGACCTGCACGCCGAATCGAGGAGACTGTCCTACAGAGAGTTGTCTCTTGGATCGTTTCTGAGACAACTTTGTAAGAGCGATTGGGCCGAGAGTCGTGACGCGACACCGTACGACGCCACGTTTGAAGCGGCGGACGAGAGGGAGGCGGCGCGGGAAGGAGAAGTCAACCCAGGGACTTATTACCGGAGCTATTGCGCGACTTTGGTACGTGAGCCCTGTGCTTCAAAAGCTGCATAACAATGTGATATCTGAATGTTGTGCAGAATCACACTGACGAGTGCCATACCGCCCCTCGAACCTCTTTATTGGCAAAAGTAGTCGCTTTGCCTCTACACTTGTCGTCCCTTGCCATATCGTCCTTCCACTTCTCCGACCTTCGCCCGATACCAGCATTCATGGAGACCATATCTTCAGCTCGACATGCGTTCCATCATGCTCGCGACACCCAGCTGGAGGATGGAGTGATAGACGTCGATGGCGCCGGGAGCTATCTGTCGAACGCCCTCCGTGCGAACGACGGCGTTGTGCCCTTGTTCTCTCAGTGGCACCCGTACGAGTGCAAGTGAGTGTATCATCTCTGGATCATAAGTTGACTGATATGCCAACCACAACCTACCACAGACACACGCGTTGCAAACACTTCAGTGATGGGCACAACGTCCTAGAGAGCGCAGAGAAGGCCCGGTATGGGTCTCCGCCGGACGCGGGGGTGTGGCACGTCCATCACTTGGACGGCGCGCATCACTTCTCTGTTGTCCCTCTATGGTTGGGAACGGAGAAGCAGAAGGCGTTCTGGAAGGATCTCGGGCATTGGTTGCGGGCTATCGACGGCGTGCGTCGGTCGAAGGCGAAGCTTTCCACAGAGCGCCGGAGGACGAGCACCGTGGCTATGGCTATGTAGTGCAGGTACTCACGGGCAGTGCGGTGGTGCGCCTCTGGCAATGCACACACGTGAGGCGGACGGGTCCGTGTGGCCCAGCTATCATTGCGCCCAAGAGCGCTCCGCCGTGCCAGGTGCTGCCGATAGTCGAGTATGTTTCTCAAAGTATATCATTATGCATGCCAATCTCACTCCAAGCCCTGTGATGCCCCCCACATGCGCTAATATACTAGGTTTATAATGTCCAGGCGAAGATCATAGATAATTCAGGGCGTCGTTGCCTTGCTCTCAGCCCCGTCGTACGAAGGGCACCCGTGCAAGAGCAACTTCATCATGCATTGCTGCGAGGACCTCGGTATTGCGAGTGAGCTCTGGGACCGCCTCTAAATCTACTGTACATGTGAGCAGGTGCGTCCCTACATTTACGCTGCTGGGACCCTAAATGTCGTACACATCCACGGGCCCATACCTTCGTTCGATGTTTGCGCCACGCCTCCGCCGTCGTTCTAGAGAATGCCTTCTCAGCCTAGGGCGGAAGGGTTCGTTGTGGCCCCCTCGCTCGGGCTCGCCGTAGTTGTCGTCGTCGCTGTGCAGGCAATGAACGATATGCTGACCGACACCGCCTTGCTCGATGAGGTAGGAGTACTATCAGCCGGCGGATCTGCGGCACGCTCGCCATCCCCTCCCGCGACAGCGGAGGTGGGGCTGCGGCGCCGCAAGCGCATGACTAGCCTTGCGATGATGCCCGCCCCGAGTATGAGCGTCAGTCGCGGGAAGCGGTTCATGAAGTTGATGATGTGCTTCAGGCCGAACGCGTAGTAATCCAGGACCCATTCCCTAGGGAGGCGTAGGGTTCAGCAGCGGAGGGACGTGGGACGTGCAACACGTACCACTTTCCTCCGGGCGCGAAGTCGGTGTTCCACGCCGGGATGTTGCGCCAATGCTCTTCGATGAGCAGCTCGCGCAGGAGCTCGGGGGTGACGTGCATGTGGTCCGCCTTGTGGAACCGGAGCGTCTGACCCCTGTCCGTGACGATGACCAGGTACGGTCCTCTGTGGACAGTGGTCAGTATCTTCGTGCTGTGCAGGGAAGCAGAGTGTGGGCCGCTCGGCGTGACGTACGACCGGATCGACCACTTCGCGGTGAGATAGGGAGCGTTGTTATAGTCGATGCGGCCCCAGCGCACGTGTGGGAGGTCGCCGGCGATGAGAGCCTGGTTGAAGGCCTCGTCGAAGCTCTCGTCGACGGACCTGGAGATCGCGTGGTCCTGCTCGGACGTCACCGAGCTGCTGCGCGCCCAACCGTCAGCGTCAGCTCTGGTACGCCGCTGAACGCAAAAGAGACGGACGCACATGACGAGGAACCAGATGCGCTCCGTGTCCTCTTCCGGAGAGAGCCCCTCATACACAATGGCCTCGTCGAAGTTTGCGTCCGTGATGAGAGGGATGCGAAGATCCCACTCGGCGCTGCGCGAGTCGGCCTTGGGGCTGACAGGGCTGGTGGGGAACAACCATTTGAGGTTGAAGAACGACGTGAAGCGCTTGAGCGCGCCGTTGGCGGGCCCGGACAGCGGTGTTGTCGGCGCGGGCATTTCAGCATCACGATTAAAGGTCGGTGCTGGGGGTGCTGCGTGCAGAAGGGGAATGTCGGTGTCGTTCGGCTGCTGCTGCTGCATAGGTTGCTGTTGCTTTCCGGACGTCCAGCCTTCGGACAAGTACTGCGCGCTCGCCCCGGCGGCGCACAGGAGCGAGGAGCACAGAATGGGGGAGAGCTTCATCTTTAGGTCTGGTATCTGTCCGGAGCAAGGACGGCGAGGTTTTTGAAGCTGTATGTTGCGTGTGCGCCTGCGTGCACATCTTCCCTGCCAGCCCCAGCAAACGGCTCAAGTGCACGAGCACCAGGTCGTCCATATGATAGGGGTCATCGTGATATGGCAGGAGGCAAGCAGGGAAGAGCCTGTCGAAGTGAACGCTATAATGTAGGTTTCGCATGTGCACCGTGCATGCCGTTGCGTGTTTTCCTCTCTGGCAGCGGGACCCGGGCAACTCCTATGTATAGACTCGTTATCCCTACTAATCTTGCCCCTACACAGACCTGGCGCTCTATCTAATTGCACCAGGGGCGCCGCTCGCTTCGCTCCAGCAGCGAATGAAACTTTGCATAGTATGTAAACAGGGCAGAGTGCAGGCAAAGAAGACAAGCACTGGGTCAGCGGGCGCATCAAGGGATACGGCGGGTGGCCCGGGACTGAACATGTATACGTACACACAAGACATACAACATCCGTCATTGCAGCATAGTCGCCACTCTACACAGACTCCTGATCATTTGTCAAAAGATTGCACAAGCACAATAACGGATATAGTCATGAACAGCAACGGTAACACTACAAGATACGACATACGTCGTGCAATCACCTGCGACTCTATCGCACAGGCGAGTCCTTTGAAATCACGCTATACGGGCCTCCAAATTCTCGCTCCAGCATTCTCCTCAACGTTTGCGCAACGCCTTCGCCGTCGCTCTCGAAATCGCCTCTTCAGCCTGGAGCTGGAGCGCAGCGGTGGTCGGGTTCGTTGTGGCCCCCTTGCTCGGGCTCGCTGTGGCCGTCGACGTCGCTGTGCAGCCGATGAACGCTATGCTGACTGCCACCGCCGTTCTCGATTCACCACCGGCGGGCGGGTCGGCGGCACGCACGCCAACGACCGGCGCGACAGCGGCAGCGCGGGGACTGTTCCACAAGCGCATGAAAAGCTGTACGATTATGCCCACGCCGAGTAGGAGCGTGAATCGCGGGAAGCGGTTCACGAAGTTGGTGCTGTGCTTCAGGCCGAACGCGTAATAGTCTGAGACCCATTCCCTAGGGGGACGTACTAGGACCCCTGAAAGTTCCTATAGTAGGCCGGCCGATAGGCGCCCCAAATCCTGGGCTTCATGTCCGGACAACTTTTCAGGATCATGTCCGGACTTACGACCATCTTGGCCTTGAAGGACGTCCATGTCCGGATTTTCCGGCCGGCCCCTTCGGGGCCGGATGTCGGTCCAAAGGCCAAAAAGGGCTAAAATCGTCCAAGAATTGATATTTTCGGCCCACCGCGGCTCGCGGACAACCCCCACTAGGTTCTTACTTACTTTGTTATAGTAAGTCATTATGGGTGGGGTGCGCGTCAAATTTTGCCGAAAGGGTTGACGCTGGCCATGTCCGGATGACGGTCCATCATTTTGCCCTCGAATGGCCCATGTCCGGACGATTGGCCGGCCAGAACCCCGATTTTGGGCCTTCATGTCCGGACTTTGGGCTGGCCTGGAGGCCCAAAAATCCTAAGCGCCGTCCGGACTCCCGGCCGGCGTCCTATAGGAACTTTCAGGGGTCCTGACGTACTACAGTTCAGCGGAAGCGCATCGCGCGTGCGAGGGACGTACCACTTTCCGCCGGGCGCGAAGTCGCTGTTCCAAGGCGGGATGTTGCGCCAATGCTCTGTGGTGAGCAGCTCGCGGAGGAGATCGGGGGTGACGCGCACGCGGTCCGCCTGGTAGAACCGGAGCGTCTGACCCCTGTCCGTGACGATGACCAGGTACGGTCCTCTGTGGATAGCGGTCAGTGTCTACGTGCTATTGCGGGGAAGCAGAGCGTGACGTACGAGAAGATGGACCACTTCGCGGTGAGATAGGGAGCATTATAATAGTCGATGCGGCCCCAGCGCACGTGTGGGAGGTCGCCCGCGATGAGAGTCTGTTTGAAGGCTTCGTCGAAGCTCTCGTCAACGGACTTGGAGATACCATGGTCCTGTTCGGCGGTCACCGAGCTGCCGCGCGCCCGTCCGTCAGTTGTGGTTTACTTCCCAAAGTCCTTGCTTCCCGTAGGATTTGAAACGCACATGACGAGAAACCAGACGCGCTCCTTTTCTTCTTCAGGAGAAAGCGCCTCGTACACGATGGCCTCTTCGAAGTAATCGTCCGTGATGAGGGGGATGCGCAAATCCCACTCCGCGCTGTGCGAGGCGGCCTCTTGGGTGATAGGGCTGGCGGTTAACAGCCTTTTGAGGTCGAAGAACGACCTGAGGCGCCTGAATGCGCCGCTGGCGGGCGACGTTGGGTCGGATAGCGGTGTTATCGGCGCGGGTGTTTCAGCAGCAGGATCAAAGGGTTGTGCATGCAGAGGAGGGACGTCGGCGTCATTCGGCTGCTGCTGCCCCGATGTCCCGTCATCGGACAGATATTGTGCACCTGCGATGGCGGCGCACAGGAGCGAGGAGAGCAGGATGGGGGAGAGCTTCATCCTTAGGTCTGGTGTCCGTCTGGTGGGGCGAAGACGGCTTATGAAGCTGTATGCTGGGTGTGCGCCTGCGTGTACTGCACCTTCCCTGCCAGCCCCAGCAAACGGCTCGAGTGGATGGACACCAGATCGACCATGAGGTAGGGGTATGGCAGGAGGCAGGCGGGAAAGAGTCTGTAGAAGTGAACGCTATGTTGTAGTTGTAGGTTATCCAGGATTCCAGGTCACGGTGGACGCTGCAGCTGCTCGCGCTGGTTCTCGCAGTTCCTTCAGGCGCCCAGGACTGATATGATGACATAACGATGTTCTCAAGTTCAGCTGGACACTGTACATTCCATCGTACTTACTTTCGACACCCAGTTGAAGCATGGAGTAATAGACGTCGATGGCACCAGAAGCTATCTCTCGAACGCTCTCCGTGCAGATGACGGTCTTGATGAGTGCAAGCAGTGAGTCTCGCCGCATCTTCGGACCACTGCAAGTTGATCAGACGCCGACCACAACCTACCACAGGCACACGCGATGCAAACACTTCAGTGATGGGTATAACATCCTAGAGAGCGCAGAAAATTGGTGCGCATCTCTCTGTGGTCCCTCTGAGGTTGGGAACAGAGAAGCAAAAGGCGTTCTGGACATACTTGGGGCATTGGTTGCGTGCTATTGATGGCGTGCGTCGGTCGAAGGCAATGTTTTCCACAGAACATCGGAGGACTCGCACCGTGGCTATAGCTGAACGAGCGCGGCGGTGTGCCACCGGCAGTGCGAACATATTGGGTGGATACGCTGGGCAACTGCATTCAACACGACCATACAAGTGAGCAGGCATCTCCTATCGACATGGGCCTTCGCTGCCAAACATCGTGCGCATCTGCCACTTCTTTCAACGCTTGCGCAACGCCTTTCCCATCGCTCTCGAGATCGCCTCCTCGGTCTGGACTGCAGGGTTGGACGGCGTGGTCGTTGTGGCCCCCCTGCTCGGGCTCGCTGTGGACGTCGACGTCGCGGTACAGCCGACGAACGCTATGCTGATCGCCACCGCCGAGCTCGATTCACTGGGAGTACCACCAGCCGGCGGGTCCGCCGCAAGCTCGCCGTCTCCTGGCGCGACGGGGGCGGCTGGGCTGGGCCGCCATATGCGCAGGACAATCCTCACAATCGTGCCCACCCCGATGATAAGCGTCAAGCGCGGGAAGCGGTTCACGAAGTTGAAGATGTGCATCAGGCCGGACGCGTAGTAGTCCGATATCCATTCCCTACGGAGAGGCACACCAGGGTTCAGCGGATGCGCATAGCGCGCGAGGGACGTGGACCACGTACCACTTTCCGCCGGGCGCAAAGTCGGTGTTCCATGCCGGGATGTTGCGCCAATGCTCCTCGATGAGCAGCTCGCGGAGGTGATTGGGGGTGACGCGCACGCGGTCTGCCTGGTAGAACCGGAGCGTCTGACCCCTGTCCGTGACGATGACCAGGTACGGTCCTCTATGGACAGCGGTCAGTGTCTGGGTGCCATGGGGATAAGCAGAGGGCAGCGTGACGCACGAATAGATGGACCACTTCGCAGTGAGATAGGGAGCATTGTAATAGTCAATGCGGCCCCAGCGCACGTTTGGGAGGTCGCCCGCGATAAGGGTCTGGTTAAAGGCCTCGTCGAAGCTCTCGTCGACGGACTTGTGTATCGCATTGTTCTGGTCGGCGGTCACCGAGCTGCCGTGTGCCCGTCAGTTGTAGTTCACTTCCTAAGTTCCTTGCTTCCCGCTGAACGCGACAGAGACGCACATAATGAGGAACCAGACACGCTCCTTTTCTTCTTCCGGAGAGAGCGCCTCATACGCGATGGCCTCGTCGAAGTTCTCGTCCGTGATGAGGGGGATGCGCAGATCCCACTCCGCGCTGGGTGCCGCGCGCTCGGGGATGTTCACGCCGCCCATGTTCCCGATGAGCGAGGCAACGGGGTTGGCGGTAAGCAGCCGCTTGGGGTCGAAGAACGACGTGAGGCGCCTGAACGCGCCACTGGGGGGCGATGTCGGTCCGGACGGCGATGGCGTTTCAGCAGCAGGATCAACGGTGGGTTGTACATGCAGAGGAGGGATGTCGGCGTCGTTCGGCTGTTGTTGCATAGGCTGCTGCTGCCCCGGTGTCCCGTCTTCGGATAAATACTGTGCACCCGCGAAGGCGGCGCACAGGAGCGAGGAGAGCAGGATGGGGGAGAGCTTCATCGATATCGTTCTGTGGTGTACGACGGATGACCCCTTGCGAGGTTGCGTCTGGTGTCTGTCCAGCGCAAACATGGCCCTTTATAGACTCAGGCTGTATGCTGCTTGTGCGCCTGCGTGTATGTCTTCCCTACCAACCCCAGCAAACGGCTCCAGTGGATGGGCACAAGGCCGCCCATATGATATGAGGGTCATGGTAGGAGGCAAGCAGGGAAGAGCTGTGAAAGTGAACGCTATGTTGCATGGTGGAGGTGCACCATGCACTCCGTCACGCTGTGCACTTCCTCGCGCCCAGGATTGATATGATGACATAAGCCTCGCCTAGTCTGTGGTTGTGGCAGAGATCATTGGCAATCTCGGCGAACCTGTGCGGTGCCGTGCTCTCCTGGCCAGTGTCTCTGTGTCGCAAACATGGACGACGTATTTTCTTTCCTTTGTCTCCTTTCATGTTCTCTCTTTCCCTCTGACGCCCCGCCCGACCCGCCCCATCGCCCGTATACCTCGTCTGCCGTCTCGCGTTGACGATGTCTGACACTTTTCTGTACTTCGATGACACCGACGAGTCCCTCGAATACTCGGCCGATCAGTGGTTCGACAACTCTGGGGTTGACAGGAGTCTCGGAATCGTAGGCACCTTCAACAATACTCTCTCCTCTACAACGGTCAAGGGTGCGACGGTATCACTACGCTTTTACGGTATGTGTTTCCATCACACGCGAATAGTTATCTTCCCTGACAGAAACAACATCCTCATTCAGCATCGCAAATTGCTGTCATTGGCGCGACATTGGCCTTCCCAGGCACGACGGAAGACACTGTCGCGCTATCATCCTACATCTTGGACGGCTCGAAGAACAACGCGTTCCTCTTTGCCGGAAACGCGACCAACTCTTCCGCCGTGACCTACTACCTGTCCGGCCACCTCGACAGCTCCCTCCACACGCTCGATATCACCGTCATCTCGGCCAGCGAGCGCGCGCCGTTCCTCCTCGATGCCTTCGCTCTCAAGGACGCGAATGCGGGCGCAACGCAGACGGTGACCGTCGCCTCGACCGCCGTCTACACGACAACGAGGTTCGTGACCCCTCCAAGCGCCCCGACGAGCGTGACGTCGCACGACACGGCGAACGCAGCCGGAAGCACTTCCCTGCCCGTGGGCGCAATCGTCGGTGGAACCATCGGTGGCGTCGCACTCCTCGTCGCCGCCGCGCTCGCCTTCTTCTTCCTCTACTGGAGACCACGGCACGGCGCCCACCGCTACCAGGGCGTAGGCGTCGAGGTGTTTGATTCAGGTACGTACGCTCCCGTTGCATGGACGTCCAAAGCCCAGAGCGCTTCCTAACGCGTCGACACCCATATGCAGAGAAGGACGTCTTCGCGCCGATACCCGTCACGCACGACTACGCGTCCCAAGTCGACCCCTTCGTGCAGTCCGATCCGCCCAGCTCGCATTACTCCGACCACCCGCCGCCGCCCGCTCGGTCCATCTCCTCTGGGCCGTCCGCATACTCCGCATCCGTGTCCGCGTCCGGCTCGACCGCGCCGCACACGTACCCGCCACCTCGCAGCGCGAGCGGCAGCCGCAGCTCCGCATCAGCTTCAGGAGCCGGCAGTCGCACCGGCGCGCTCACCGTCGTGAACGCAGACATCGACAGCGGTACGGCCGCCGCCGCCGCCGCCGTGCTCACGCCCGCTCAGCGCAAGGCCGCAGAAGCCGCCCAGCGGTCCGACTCGCAGTCCGTGCAGTACCACGCCGACTCGGGGGCGCGCTTTGATGCGCAGGGCCGGCCGATCGTCGACCCGCCTGCTTCGGGCTCAGGTGCGGGTTCGAGCAGCACTCATGTCGCGGACGTACCGGAACTGGCCGATGTCCCGCCGGAGTACTCTGAGACGTGATCTTGCGCTTGGCTGTCGGGTGGACTGGTTGGCGCGTCTAGGCTGGGGGGTTATTCTCGGACACTTTGGGTTCATGATCTTTGTCCTGTTGGGAACTCGAGGGGTTCTGTGGCACGTATTCTTATTAGTCTCACGTTCTCCTGCATATTTGTATCTGAGACTCCACAATTGCATGACCTTGCGCTCGTTGTATTCTTGTGTGCGTGACTCAAGGCTGTGGATATGACTGCAGTGCGGCGGCGGCGTTCTCGCTTGCCTTCGTCTGGCTGACACCGCTGGAAACTCAACCGGGGACTGGTATTTCTAGGTCGAACGATGGGGATGAGATTGCATAGTACAAGATCTACAAGACCGTAGCGATGTCCCTGTGAGTCATTAGCAGCGAGAACGTCTCGAAAGCATCGCGGGAAGAATAAAAATACAGCTAGATACAGTGTAGTGAAAGCGTCCGGATTAGGGGATGCAGCGGATGCAGCGGATGAACGTTCTGCAGCAAGAGGAGCAGCGAAGGTAGCAGGGCTCGTGCAGCCCGGGAGGGGGGAGGCGAGGAAAACGGGATGAACAATTCGTGTACAGAGCGTGCGGCGTTGCAAAGACGTCGGAGTGCATGTATGATGACAGCGGTAGGAGTGCATAAGGGCATAGTCGAGCCGGGAATATGATGCGGATTAGGTGTGTACGAAAAGCAGCTAGGGTAGCACTGTTGTACACTGCGGGACAGAGCATGTATGTCAGCGGTGCACTGGCGCATCGGAGACACCGGAGGATACGCACAACAGATCCAAATGGGCGATCATGGACGTTTGCCGGTGAACCATGACAGACAAACGCTGCCCACGCCTGCAATGTATACTCTCGCGTTGAGGCGACAGACCTAGGGGCCCGAAGATGAGGATCACGAGTGCGCACCGAGGACGCAAGGAGAACATACGGTATCGGCGACTTCCACTTTGCGAAAGTCGACATGCAGGTCACCATTCGGTGCGCGTGTAATGGAGTTCAGTTCACCGAACGACTGCGGGGCCAAGTCAGTTCGGAGGCAATCAATGGACAAGAGATGATCCTCGCGCTCACCTCGCACCACCTCCTAACGGCTTCGAACCGACGCTCATCGTCAGGCGGAATACCGCTGATGATCAGCTTGCGTTTCTTGCGGGCCTTGGGACTCGTCAACAGGTTGCTCACGCTGCCAAAGTTGGTGGGAGCGGCAGGCTTCCAGGTGGTGGGAACACCGTCGTTGCTGTCCCTGGCAATCACCTTCGTGGACTCGGGCGGGTCGTTGATGTGCGAGGCGTCGGTGGGGAGAGACCAGAGGGAGGGCGAGGAGCTGAAGATGGTGGTCGAGGAGTGGGAACGGATGGAGCCAAAATACACCTTCCTCGGGGCATCGGATGACGTCCGGGTGTACACGGTGGACGAGCCCGAGTGGGTCACGCTGGACGACGTGCTCGGCCGCGGAGGCGGGGAACCATTCTCGCTCGTCTCGTCGTCGAGCGAGGAGGAGGTGAAATGGCCCGCGACAGGCGGACGCTTCAGCTTCCATGCCGTCGTCTTTGGCGGCGTCGCCGCTGCCACCTCCGGGCTCTCTGTGCGGGCGCTCCGTTGAATGACGTTCACGGTGGAGGGGCTCGAGCCACGGCTGTGGGAGGCTGTCCGCTCGGGCTGGCGACGGAAGGTGGAGGTCGAACTGGAGGCAGGGCTGGCGGCGCGTGTCGCGCTGGAAACGGGGGCAGACGGGCGACGCGAGGCAAAGGGGAAGTGGAGGCCGCGGAGGGGCGAGGGCGCGTTGAAAATAGCTTGGGAGATGCGCGGCCGGCGCGACGGAGACGGAGAGGCGGTCGCAGTAGCCGGCGCCTCCTGCCTCGCGGTGGGCTGCAGCGCGGGGAACGCGGTCAGCGAATTGGGTTCTATCACGTCACGTGCGTCGCGAACGTACCTGCGTGACGCTCGCGTTCCTGCCTCGCGGTGCGCGTTGGGTCGCTTGGCCACCGTGCTTGTGCAACGAAACGTAACTGGCGACGTCTGCCGCGCGATCTTCACTCTGGCCGGTGACAAACGACGTCGCACTTGTTTGAGGATAGGCGAGATAAGGGTGGGCAACGGTGGCCATCGGGGTATCGTTGAGGCTCACGCCTTCGACAGCGGCGACGAGGTGGTTTTGCTGGTCTTCGATCCACTGGTATGTGCGACTCGAGCTGTGTACTCTTGGATTCCGGGACATGGGCGTAGAGGGATCGTCGTCGTGCGGGGTCGGGGAAGCGTTCGGTCTTCTGAGCGTGACGGTGGAGGTGGGTGTTGGGGGTTCTATGTATGTGGGATGAGCTCGAGCATGGAATGGAGGGCAGAACGCCGACAGAGTCGGGAATGGAGGACGGGAGGCGTTGAACGCACCTGCGTATATAGGACTGGGATGGGTGGGCTCTGGGCGCTTGGTGTGTGGGTATAATGCGAGTAGAGGGCCGGAGGGAGGGAAGTCGGTGGTAATGGGTCTTAAAGTACGGTTGTCGTAAGAGGTCATGGCGGGGTCGTGGAGAGCGTACGCTGGATATTACGGCGTGCGGATCAGCATGGGGGAGAGTGACAGAGGACGAGGGGGGCAGGAAGGAGGAAGAGGGACACGGACGCGCACGATAAATATCAAAGAGGACTGGGCCTATATCCGGTTAGAGTCCGTTAGACAACCGCGAGGCTGGTTCACGAGCAGCACTCGCTGATGGCGGGCGTGTTTCGTCTCTCCCGGTCGTCTTTCGCGTACTGCCGCTCAAACGTGGCCTTTCCCATCACCCGCCCGCCCGTTCCCATCCACACTCTTCCCCTCCATCCGGATATCCCACCTCTTCCAGCGCAAAGAACCGCCCCGCCTGCATTCTCCTGCTCGCAATACACGTCAGCGATGAACCCTCTCCTACCAGCCCGCGATGCCTTCGACGATCACAGGACTGCCCACGCGCACACACGTTCCTCCGCCTGCAGTCCCCAACGCTCGGCAGATGGAGGGCTGCCTTCTATCCGCCGTTCTATCCACGCCGCACAACGCTTTATCCACCAGCCAGCATTCTGCCTCCGCCCTGTGCCTCTGCCCCAAGCCGATTGAACCCACCCGCATTCCGAAAAAGAAAAAAAAGGCATCATAAGCCTGAGCAAAACGCGCCATCGATGCCTGTCCGCGCCGCCGGTCCCGGGTCCGCGATTGCCTCCGCGATTGCATGTCCGCAACAGTCATCCATCGACGACGTCAAACGCACCACCTTCGTTCAATACCAGTCGCGTGCGCACTAGACCGTTTGTGGGTATAATGCCCAGTTCATGCGCTCCATGTTTGTGCTCGTGCCGTCTTCTTTCTGCTCTTGCAAAACAGACTCAGTTGCGACGCGCGACCTGAACAGCCTCCGTGTGGTCCCTAACCGAACCGAACCCGCTAAAATGTGATCCCGAGGCTGAGTTGGCCAAGTGCCAGGGGCCATCATAGCCGACGGTATGATCGGTATCGCTTTCGCGTAGATCTCGGAGGACGGACGTCCACGCCGTCGGCAAACGCGGTCCATGCGACCTGCGAGTCATGGCGCGCGCAGTTGGACGACCCACCACAGACCTCGCGATCACGCTTTCGGTCAGCAACAATCCTGTGGTCATCGACAATTGACTCACATGAGCCTAGAAGTGCGTCCACATCTCCAGACGAGAGAAAGGATATCCGACGGACGTCATTGCAAACGACGCAATATCTGTCAATGTCATGCGGAGCAGATGGATTAGTGCAGAACCTGAAGCATGTACACAAACCATGCGAGTCTTGCAATAAACGGACAGCCGGCTGACACTCCTCGACGAAGCTCGTTTGACGCTGCTGAAAATGACTGATTTGTTCATGGTGTCCTCCCTGTCAAACGTCAAACAGCCTGCACGCACGATCCAAGCGATGGTCAACACGCTCAGATCTCAGGAAGACGTTTCGTTAGTCGCCTACTCAAGCTGACGTCAATAAAGGCTCATTTTCTCTGTCGCAAAAGCGTACTCACTCGGTTCAATGCATTGACCAGCCGTCCGATACAGTTCATGACATACGATCTGAGATACATGCGTGTGGATGCTCTGAGCGTCCCCACAAGTGGCGTTAGCACCCGGAGAACGCAGACGACAATATGATATCACCGTACATAGCGATATACCCCCCATCTATCATCCAAATGACACCTGCTGCCACAATCGTCTCCCCGCCCGCCAAACGCTAACTCTCTTGCTGCTGCTCCCCTGCGGCACCCAGCTCGTCCAGGCGCCCCAAAATCTTTTCGACAATGTTCTTGAACAGCGGCGCGGTCGGGGTCTTCTGATACCGGTCCAGGAGGTCAAACGACCGTCTGCTCCCGCCCTCGGGGAGCTCCGCAGCCTCGCCCGGGCGTTCGACTTCCGCCGCGTCCAAGAGCGTGACGAGCTCGGTGTCGACGGGCAGACTCCCAAGGAACGTCAGCCCCTCGCGGCGCGCCATCTCCTCCCCGCCGCCGGTGGAGAACACGTTGCTGATCTCCCCACAGCAGGGGCACACGTACCCGCTCATGTTCTCGACCAGGCCGAGCACGGGGAGCGCCGTCGCACGCGTGAAGGAGAGGCACTTCATCGCATCCAGGAGCGCGACTGCCTGCGGCGTCGTCACGATCACGGCCGAGATCCTGTCGTGCACTGGCGCCATGTGTTCGATGAGCGACAGGTGCTCGTCCGACGTGCCTGTGGGGCGGAGCGAGGGGGTGAGTGAGATGCGATGGCAACGCAGACAACGAGTGGGAAATCAGCACGGCAGTGCTTGGTGGAGGCGAGCATGATTTCAGGATATGCAGGGAAGAGAGCGAGTGGGGAAAGGAGGGGGGAACTAGAGCGGGGGATCTGACTGCGTAGGTACTCACCTGGCGGTGTGTCAATGACGAGATAGTCCAGATCTCCCCAGCGCACGTCGCTGAGGAATTGTCTGATCATTGCATTCTTCTTCGGCCCTCGCCATACCACGGAGTCATCCTTCCGTTTGAGCAGGAAGCCCACACTCATGCATGACAGCCGCGCCTCGCTCCCATCCGCATATACCGGCACCCACCCATCACTGCTCTGGTGGACCGGATGACCATCGAGACCTAGCATTCGGGGTATGGACGGTCCTGTGAGGTCGACATCGAGGATCCCGACGCGCGCGGTGGGTGTCGATGCACGAAGGGACAGTGCGAGCTGGGTCGAGACGGAAGACTTGCCTACTCCGCCTTTTCCGGAACAGACAATGATGATATGCTTGATGTTCCGGAGACGGCGAGCGACTGGAGTATCTTGCGCCGCGCTCATGGCAACTGCCTGGTGTTCACAGAAAAGGATGAGCGGAGAAAAGCAAGGCGAGTCAGTTGTAGGCAGCGCATGAGGTGAAGACTCGAAGGTGATGATAAATCGCGACAGGATTCGTCTGCTCAAGGGGCATTACCAAATTTAGAACGGTGGCGGTAACAGAAGCGCGCGCCTACAACGCACAAACATCCAGGAACTGAAGAGACGAGCACAGCGATCTAGAAAACTGAATAACAAGGAGAGCAAGTCAAACAAGTTACATGATCATACACGGAAGAGTTCGGGTTTGTAATTCCTAGAGACATCCAGTGAGAGGAGTGAAACACGCAAGAATTTGCGACTCACATCCTGCATAGTCTGGCCATCAGACCACCCAACTGGACCAGAGTACCCACACCTTCTAGGATTCGCATATGCGTCCATCCAATCTCCTGCCATCAGCCATTGGTCAACGCATACTAGCACGGAAATACGAGATATTACTTTGATATATTCGAGTTTCGTGTACTCCGGAATTCTGCGACACAGTGTCAGATGTGCAAGGGAGCATCCACACCAGCACATACTCGTCAAAGGTCTTCACAACTCGGAACACAGTGACAACAATGTCAACCGCGCTGTAGCCCTGGTCCCAGAGCTCGTTCAGCTTGTCCATAGCACCGTCAATGTCGCCCGTCAAGCATGAACGAATCATGGCTTGAACCGTTATTGGATGTGGTTGGTCGCAGACTTTGAACACGTTGTCTCCTGAGACAAAGCCGAAACCTGACCATGTCGATTGCAGGTTGTTGATCGCTTGTCGCATATCTCCCTCGGCGGTGAAAATGAGTGCTTCAAGCCCATTGTCGCTGTATTGGACCTGGGAAACGTTTGTTGCGGTTCGCGCAAATTCAAGGACCACGGTACCTTTTCCATTTCACAGATCTCTAACAGACGTTTCAGGACTTCTTGGTCGCGTAGTTTCGAGTATCGGAGGATAGCACAACGACTCTGGATAGGTTCAATGATTTTGTTCGACATATTGCACGCGAGTGCAAAACGGGTCGTATTGGCATAAATCTCCATTGTTCGCCGGAGGGCTTGTTGTGCTCCAGCAGTCATGCTACGTCGTGATTAGGTCAAGCACAGTCACGAAGCACTCGACACACCTGTCTGCTTCATCCAGAATCACGATCTTGTGTCGACCGGGAGGTAGGGTAACCTTCTTTTGCGCAAAGGCCTTGATTTTATTCCTCACCACGTCAATACCTCTGCGTACCCATCAACACTAGAAGCTAAATAGACTAGCAAACCACGCACCTTTCATCTGATGCATTCAGTTCCAGCACACCCTCCTTATATGCGTCTCCGAGCAGTTGGTGGGCTAAACAATGTATGCTCGTTGTCTTCCCTATACCAGGCATGCCCTAATTTAAGGTTGAGCAGACAGACGCGTCGTCCTGACACAAAACTCACAGATATAATAATGTGTGGACAGTTCCCATCTCGCGCAATAACCTTCAACCTTTCAATCGTATCGGAGTTTCCGACGATGTCGTCCAGTATCTGTGGCCTGTACTTCTCGACCCTGTCGCATGTCAGGGCACGTTCTCACTTCAGTAAATAAGTTACACTAACCAAGGAAGCTCGTATGGAAGGTTGTTGGTATTGCCGTTGGCGGGGGCTTTGCCTTTTGCGGCTGAAGACAACATGACTGTAGGTGAAGAGGGTGATCTGAGCGCGTCTGTGACCTGGCGAGACGCGTTACGGACGCGTCAGGACATGTCACGGGTGTGACCACCCGCGTTTTCCATGGGCGCTCTCTAAGGTCCAGCAACGCTGTCAGCGATTCGGCTGGCGGACCGACTACCTGCGAATACTCATTCGCTCAAGTACTACGCAAGTCCGCCAATCTGAAGGTGTACGAGCTTCTGAGCGACCGTTTGAAGTTCACGCATATACGGGCCGTCGCTACATCATCTGGGCGCACCACCAACATCACTGTGGACACGTCTCCTTGATCTACTCTCGCTCTTGGCAGTATAATGGACGACTACGACGACCCGGACTCGAGCACGGCAGCGTCCACCAGTCCGGTAGGACTGGTAACTCAGTCGCCGCTCGCCTTCGCGCTCATCTTGGTCGGCCTTTACTGGGCGGTCAAGATCCTACGTGCCTCCGACTCATCTCGTCCTCCGCGCGCGCCGTACTGGATTCCATGGGTGGGCAATGCAGTCGAGATGGGCAAAGACCCGGATGGGTTCTTCAGTAACATGTCGTACGTACACTGCGCTGCTTTTGTACGGTCAACAATGCAAACGTTCCATCGTCTAATCCAGGAAACTCCTCGGGCCCATCTTCCGTGTCAAGACACTGGGGCAGGAAATGATCTTCGTTACAGACCCGTCAGTGCGTGCCGCATGCAGCTCTGGATACTTGCCTGGTCGCTCATTATTGCGAGCAGTTGATCAGTGCGGTCTACCGCGACTCCCAGGTGCGTCCCATAGCACAATTTTGTCTCAGCAGCATCATCAATACGTCCCTCTTACAGAACTTTAACTTCACCACCATCCGCGTGGAGATGGGTGAGGCTGTTTTCGCTATCAGGCAGCCTATCGTCGGCGATGATTTCATGCTGCACACCTACATGCCTGAGCTGCACCGGATCCTACTCCCTAGCAACTTGGAGCCGATGACCTCCGTTTACCTTGCGAGCGCGCACGACACGCTCCTCAGCATGATATCGAGTATGGACGGAGCTTCTGGTCCCCTCAAGACCTTCATTATACCTCCCGCATATCGTGCCGCCGCGCATGCAGGATTCGGTATCAATTTCCCTGCCGAGAAATCATACCCTCTCTTTAAGACCTTCGATGAGAACCTCCACCTCATCAGTGCCGGCCTCCCTAAATTTTTGCTATCGAAGGCTTGGAAAGCATGGGACGACCTAATCGGCTTGATGGAGGCCTATGTCAAACGGGAGGAGACTTCAGGTGGTGATTCGAACCCATTCATTTCCATCGCTCTTCAAGGCCTCCGGGACGATGAATGGGTTTGTGACCTAAGCCTTGTAAATGGTATGAGGTGAACTGACGAAAGAGCCCGCAGAGCTATCACGACGTGGCGACTGTATTGGCAACACAGTTATGGGCTCTCCAGGCGAACGCGATCTATGCGGCATACTGGCTCGTCGCGCTGTTAATACAGCAGCCTGAAGGGCTCTCACCGCTCGTCGCTGAGCTCGACAATGCACGACGACAGTGGCAAGCCGTCAATCCATCCACGCCTTTTGGAATAGCCTTCTTCGACGAGGTCGTCGTGTCCAGCTCGAAGTCACTTCCGCTGCTGTCCTCTGCGATTCAGGAGGTCTTGCGCTACACCACATCGACCTTCTCGATGCGCCGCGTCGTCACCCCTGTAACGCTTGGAGGGTTCCAACTACGCGTAGGAGACAAGGTCATATGTGCTACGCGACATGTTCATAACGACGATGAGATCCACCCTCAGGCGAATGAGCTGGACATCAAAAGATACTTGGAGACCCCGCGACCTGTGAAAGACGGAAAACCTGTGGCTAGTCATTCTATGCCGTTTGGCGGTGGCGTCTCGATGTGCGAGGGCAGGTGCGCGACAAATACAAGGCTCTGCTCACTTCGCAAGAACTTATCTTATGGTTCGCAGACACTTTGCAACGACAGAACTTAGAGTTTTCATGGCTATCCTATTGACGTACGCGAGCATCGAGGTGGACGAGGAATGCACAGCTCGACCAGAGTTTGCTATAGAGCGGATGGGTTTGGGTGTCATGCATCCTAGAGGAGATATAGATGTCATTTTGCGGAAGCGCAAACCATAAGTCTACGACAACTTATCTGTTCGTATCTATCGCCATGCTGCATATACCCCGCATTAGCTATTGCGTGTTGATTGCCCTTGCATTTGTACCCTGTTGGCGAGTTCTGATGTCAATCCGACTCGAAGCACTATAAGTGTTCCGAGTTGCGCCTCGATCGCGCTCGCGTCGCGAATCTTACAAGCGCTTGACGCGACCTCGGGAGCGCGCTCGTCTGACAACTCTCCTCACTACCTCCATCTGCTTCCACTACGCGTCTTGCCGCTGCCGCTGCCAGCTGTACTATGTCAACACAAGCATGCAGTTGAACAATCTCTACTCGCTCCGGTGGGTGCATGGTGCATGTCTACAACGTTGCTGTCGTGAGTAGACCGTATTCAATACTTGTTCAGCGCACGGCTCATATGTTAGTCGAGATCTAAGGCTACGTGCCTTCTCCTCGACACCCAGACGACAATCCAAGTCCACGCCCGCACCCACGTCAACCGCCACGAGTCTGCCTAAACCTAGACTAGACTACCGCGCCATCTCCGAGAACGTCGTCTACAAGTCGCACAATGCGTTCAACCGGAAATCTCCTTTGCCCGTCGGTGCCATCCAGAGCGTGGCACGGTTATACGACAAGCAGAAGCTGATGTCGCAGGCTCTGAACCAGCTGAAACATAAACGGTCTGAAGTTGGTGAGCGCGTACGTGCTTCCTCAAAGGACCCGACGAAGAAGGAGCTCGCGCTACATGAGGCAAAAGCTCTGAAGGCGGACATTGCTGAATTGGAAAATGCGTTGGACGGGGTAGAGGAAGAGCTGTTCAGCCTTGCGCTGGCCGTACCTAACGACACACACCCCGACGTTCCCGTTGGGCCCGAGTCGGTCGCTGTCACCATCTCCACACATGGCCCTCCACCCATACCCGCCGATCCGGCACGCGACCACGTCGCCATATGTCGCGCTCTTGATATCCTAGACCTTGAATCTGGTGCGACAACCACGGGCTCGTCCTGGTACTATCTCAAAAACGAGGGGGCCCTTCTTGAGCTGGCGTTGGTCAATTATGCATTGAGTATAGCTATGAAGCACGGATACACCCCTGTGACAACTCCCGACGTCGTGCGGTCAGACATCGCACGACGCTGCGGCTTCCAGCCTCGTGACCCGGTCGATGGGGCAGCCTCGCAGATGTACCATCTCGCGCACACTGCCGACCCTGCTGATTTCCCAAATCATAATCACCCGGAGCTCGTGCTGGCTGGGACGGCCGAGATACCGCTCGCGGGCATGTTCGCCAACAAGATACTATCTGCGAGCGAGTTGCCGCGCAAGGTCGTCGGGCTAGGCCATGCGTTCCGCGCAGAGGCGGGGGCTCGTGGCGCAGACACGCGGGGGCTGTATCGCGTGCATCAGTTCACAAAGCTCGAACTCTTTGTTGTCTCGGACGAGGAATCGAGCGGAGCGATAATGGAGGAAATGCGCAAGCTACAGGCAGAAATTTTCGAGGGCCTCGGGCTTTCCTTCAGGTGTGTTGTGCGAGAGCTGCAGTTGGCCTCCATGCTGATAGGGTCGTCTTGCAGAGTTCTCGAGATGCCAACGGAGGAGCTCGGAGCAAGTGCGTACCGGAAGTACGACGCCGAAGCGTGGATGCCAGGTCGAGGCGGCTGGGGCGAAATCTCGTCGACGTCGAACTGCACAGACTACCAGGCGCGGAGATTACACATTCGATATCGTCGTCCGGCGCCGCAAGCCGAGAAGTCGTCGTCTGCTGCTGCTGCAGAACAGGCTCTCTCGTCTGTACCATTTGCACACACGCTGAACGGGACTGCGGCAGCAGTGCCGCGGCTGATCGTTGCGTTGGTTGAGAATGGCGCAGTATTCGACGATTCTGGAGCTGTGATAGGGTTGCGTTTCCCCAGCGCATTGCAACCGTTCTGGGTGGGAGGTAACCCTCGAGGGCTGATACGATGGATTTAATGAGGTGTCTTCGGCTGGTATCGCCATACGCTACATACTACATAATCTTATTGAAGCAAAACAATCCGCAACTACCAGACTGCGGGGTGATATATCGGGGGACATGGGTCTAGTAGCTTTCATGTGTTTTCGCGAGTGGTGTAGGTTTGACCGTGGAAGGCGTCGTGTGCTGCACTATGGATGATAGCGCATGATGGAGGTTCGGCTTGCGTTAGTCGCTGTTAGTCGTCATCGAGGAGAAAGATAGTGACGAGGATGATGGAATGAGCAAAGATAGACAGTTAGCCACAAGGCCACTTTCAGGAACAACAAGCAGACGGCCCGGCGCTCGGCCACAAAGCGCATGCGCGAGACGTCATAAGCATCTGTCCTCGCTCTCGCTTCGGGCAGTGATCCCGGCGACACAACCGCTCTTCCGCCCACAACCACCATGTCTCTCGCCTTCGCCAAGCAAGCATATTCCGCTTTCAATCGCGACAAACCGCACGTACGTACTATCGCATCGATTGCAGCCATCACACGACGTATTCTCTTCTGTCTCTAGTCCTCCATCTCGGAATGGGTAGAGATCCTCACGTCTAGCACCTACGATGGAGAGGCATATGATGGGTGAGTGTTTGCTACCCATTGAATCGTGTGCGCGACCTCAACCAACGTGTACTCAGCATACCAGAGTTGGTGGAATCCATCAATATCCAAGCCACAGGGTATGCATAATCTTTGGCCAGGAGAGGCGCTCCTAACGTTCTATCAGCCCCACGGAGGCATCGCGAGCCATCCGCAAGAAGATCAAACACGGGAATCCGCATCAACAATACCGTGCACTCCACGTACGACCCTATCATCTACCCAATGTTGCATTCGATTCAGATGGCCCCTTCAGATCTTGAAAGCTGTGGTAGAGAACGGTGGCCACAAGTTCCAAAGTGCGTGTAGCGCACGGCCCAAAGTGTGCACAATCTAACACTCGTCTCTCAGCCTCCTTTGCAGACAGCCAACTGACTGATGCGCTCAAACATCTCGCCTCCGATCCCGGAACCGATCACAAGGTCAAGAAGAAGCTTGTCTCTGTGCTCGCCGGATGGAAGCGCCAATTCCAGGACGACCCTTCCATGTCGTATGTGGCTAGACTGTACGACCAATGCAAGATTGCACAGACCGAGCGCGTGAGCCAAGACAGACGGGCTGTTGATGCTGTCAACGCCGGCTTGGGACTGGATACAGAGTATTTAGAGAGGAAGAAGAAGGAAGAAGAGGCCAGAAAGAAGAAAGAGGAAGAGAAACGTAAGGCGAAGGAGGACAAGGAGAGACGGAAGCGCGAAGAGGAGGAGAGGAGACGTAAGGATCGAACAAAGACCAAGAGGAAACCATTCAACTTTGAGCAGGTGCGCCTCAAAATTGGTTTATCTGATGCTAAAGGCTTACGGCCATGCAGGAGAAGCCCCAGATTTTGACCGCAATTGCTAATGCTACCCAAGCGACGAACAATCTCGTCAACGCCATGACTGTGAGTACACCGCGTATAATCCATAATGCTTGAACCTGACTCCATGTCAGCTCGTGAACACTCAACAAGAAAGCTTGGAGTCCAATGAGCGCGTTCAGGAATGCCTCGCAAAGGTGAAGCAGGTCCGCAAGCAGATTGTTCGCTACGTGCAGGTCGGTCACAAATTCTGACACCCTTACACTCTTTGCTGATGACTCTACCCTATCAGCTTGTTGAGAATGAGGATATGATTGGGGTCCTCATTGAAACAAACGATCGAATCATCGCTGCCCTGGAGAATTATGACCTGGTAAGCATGCTATGGAAACGCTTTACTAACCCTGGCTCATCGATCGTCAGCTCTTGAAGCCAGATACTTCTGAACAACAAGTTCGGGACATCCAGGAGGGACTTGCTGCGGCCAAGCTCTCGACCACCGAACTCGGCAAACTGCAAGAGAAACAACGTGCTGCCATCGAACGGTCCATAGGCCGCGCCGCTGGTTCATCAAGCGTGATCCCTGGGTCGGGAGAGACCAGCCCGACCAGCCCATCGTACGTTCATCCTGACCTCCAAGACCTTCAGTTCGGCTCCCTGGGTGCTGAGCAAAGGTGCGTACCTTGTTACGCTGTATAATCTCCCAGCTAGCTTACGTGTGATTTGATTGAACAGAGGCCTACCGCCACCCATACGACCCACAACACGTCATACTGCCTCGGATGACGAGGGCGCTTGGAACCGGGGATCGCTCTCGGACTTCAGCGACTACCAGTCTTCGGATGAGGATGCTCACAACCGCGCGGGGCCGTCGTCCGCTTCACAGTCCCGAAGCCGGGGATATGTTGACGTTTCCGACAACGACTCGTCTCAAGACGTGCACCGTGATCCGAAACGAGGCATACACCAAGAGGAAGATCCCTTTGCTGACCCTTTCGCTGATTGATGAGTCGTCTCTTGCTTGTGATCGCAGTGCGGAAGGAATAGTTCAAGAAGTCAGAGACAGGTGTGATCACTGTCTGGATCGTTACTGTCACAATATCCCTATGTATATACTAGCCGTCCGTGCGGGTCATGCGTTGTATCTGGTATATCTCGTTATCTCTGTGATGTATACTTTTGTACGTTACCCATATGGATGGAGGGCTTCTGCGCCACTGTAGGTTCTGCCTGATATTTGGTCACCATCATGAACTCCAAGTCAAACCGCGGAGATGAAAGAACCCTCACGACATCCAATACAGAAAGTAGACGAGTACAGCCAAAGCACAGCGGCTGACGGAATTCAAGCTACCGCTTGCGTTCTACCCGCCACTTGTAAACCCTAGGCTTCCACGTTTTCTCGTCAACCTTCTTCGGTCTCGGCGCATCGTCTTCGTCATCCCCGTCGTCCCCTTCGTCCATTTTCTCGACCCCATGAAGTTTTCTGGACGCCCCTTTCCCCATGAGCAACCGCTGCATCTCGAGCTCTCGCTCGGCGTAGCGCAACTGCCTGTCTCGGTTAAGCCGAGCTGACAGTTCCTTCAGGAGGCGCGTTCTATGCTCCTGTAAAAATAGGACCATCAGGGTCAGTGACACCGATGGAATGGTACTCAATAGTTATGGAGATCCTCGACACTTGCCTTGGCATCCTCCGCAGTCTCGAACGATGCATCCATTCCGTCACCATCACCCTCGTCGTCCCCAACAGACTTCGACTTCCTCCTCTTGCGCTTCGTCGTCTTGGCCTCCTCTGGAGCCTTCCAGCCGAGGTCCACGTCCATAGCGCCGTCAGGGATGGCGTCCACGCGGACATCGCTGTGTGACGCAGCCGAGGTCTTTCCCACTGTCGCAGCATACTGTTGGGCTGAGACGTCGTACGATGGGCGGCAAAAGGCACACAGAAGGAGGGAATACGGGAAGCAGGGGAAGAAAGACGGACCGAGGTGCTCGTTAGCCTTTGCGCGCGGGCATATCGCGGAGAGGAAGTGGTGGCAGAAGCGCACCTTCGTCTGGGTCCTCGGCGAAGAGAATATGCTTTCCTTTGGTGCGGGACTTCCGCCGGGCTTTCTTGCCTGCGGAAGGCAGGATGCCAGCCTCGCGGAGGGTGTCAAGCTCCTGCTCGTCGAGCGTGTCTTCACCGCCCTCTTCTGACGGAGATGACTGCAGGAGGTTCGCGAGCTGGCTCAGCTGGTGCTTGATCTGGTCAATTTTCTGGAGGAGTGATTGCAGCTGAGAACCCGAGACATGGCTTTGGACTGGAATTCACATACCCTCAATCCAGCCGCACGCATCGTCCGGAGATAATTCTCATCTTGTGTCTTCAACACCTTCACAATGTCAACAGGCAGAGCTTCGTTTCCTCTATCTTGTACATGTACACCCCCCTGTTGGGATACAAAAGCAGTCGCGGTGAGCAGTCTGCGTACCCACCGAGTGGTACGCACGCACCTGCGTTCTCTCTCTCGTCATCGAAAAGTAGAACTCATCCTTATTCCTCGTTGCCGCCTTCTCTCGTAGGCGGTTTATCCTGTCCTGTTTGGAGTGGTAGTCGCGCGCGCGCAGGACGTAGTCCTTGTGCTTTTCAAGGATGCCCAGCCGTGCTCGGTGCGAGAGCTGCGAACGCTCTTTGTGGCTGCGTCTATGTAGAGAATTCTTCAAAGAAGACATGTTGAGCGGTACAAGGATAAAGGCGACCCCAGTTCGAGTGTTGTTGTGTGCAAGCAAACAAGTTGTGTAACGTGAGGTTCAAGAAGACAAGCGACAGACTGAGAAAATACTAGGCCATGGGCGCCAGATACATTTCATGACGGACGGCCCGAAGAACCGGTCGATGTTGGACCTCTGGTGGGTGGGACTAGCTGGAACTACAAACACTATGATGTGTACCGGTCAATGTCTCAAGTATAGCAATGTACTACTGGCACACATAATAGTCGATACGAGGGAGGTCTGTCCGAAGTCTCAAACGGCAATTCCACTACGTTATGTTCCTCCCCCGTGGTGATTCGCGTGACCGTTCAGCGGCGCCCCTCCCATCCCGACATCTCCATGCATACCGTCCATGGGTGGTCCGTTGGGGGGAGCAATGCCACCCGCAATTGGACTCTCCAAGTACAGGCGGATCAGCACACTCTCCAACGCCGCAACGGAGGGCGAGGGGAACTCGAAAGACCGCGCGTGATGGCGGATGCTCTGGAAGAGGGTCTCCATGCGCTCCCAACGCTCCTGAGACACATCGATCGTCGTCGGTTGCTGAATCTGCGGGAGTGGCGCGAGCATGGAGATGGCGGACTGGAAGGACGGCTGTGGGCCGCCCATCTGCGATGGTGGTTGAGGGACAGGCTGGGGCATCGGTGCCGGGATTGGGGCTGACGAGGGTCCAGCGATAGCGTTTCCATCGTCCATGAATGAGGACGACTGCGGGCTCTCCGACCTGTCTGCTTCGGTCTGGCGATCCTTGCGCGGACGGCCTCGTGGTCGGTCAGCGCGAGCCTCCAGCTCAGCCTGGGCCTTGCGGCCACGCTTCGTGAAAGGGAGGTTGGCAAGCCCGATCTCGTGCGAGTGCTCCGATATATCTGTACCGTGTGTTGAACACCCAAGATGAATGTAGAGATGTGGTTAATGCGCCACTCACAGCACGCACGGACCTCGTCCGTATCAAAGTAGGTCTTGTAGCTGATAGACGCAGGGCAGCCTATCCCCTCAAGCTACCTAGACGTCGTAAGTCCCAGCCCACAAAAAATGCACCGAGACAACCGCAAACGACCACTGAACCGCAAAATTGCGAACTGAACGACACACGAACCTTTCTGCTGGGGACCTTCCTGACCCTGTCCGGATACTTCTTCACATACTTCTTCCGCCCACCTCTCGAGTGCCGACCGCAGACGAGTTTCGTGTGCTCCTTGAACCGCGGCGGGACCGCCTTGGACGCGTGCGTGTCCCCCTTGACGAACTCGACCATCTTCTCTTCCTCCTCGCGCTGCCGCCAGGCCTCGAACGCGTCCATCGACTCGAACACGAGCGTATACCGGTCGTCCGCGTCGCCCGACCCGTACAAGCCCTTGCGCGACTTCTCCCCGAACTGCATCGCGGAAGGCGTGCCCCCGTCACTCGAGTGCATCTGCCCAAACGACGGCGAGAGCGACGACGACGGCGCCGAGAGCGCCGAATGCGGGGGTGTCTCGAGCTCGGCGAATGCGTGATGCGCCCCAGGCGGGGGCAGCCTGAAGTTCTGGAAGCTCATCGCGGGGAATGGAGGGAGACAGAGCAGAGGCGGATGGCGCGCTCCTGAGCTGTTGCAATGTCCTGAACCCCATCTGCGCCTTTCGCGCCGGTCGCACCGGACATCCGACATGCATGGCAAGCGCGTGGCGCTTCTCTTCATCGGCAATTCAGTCTACGACCGACACACACAACCAACGGTCCGACTCGCAGAGAAGCTTCGCAGACAGAACTACGGGCGCAAGCCCGAATGTAAATTATGGCCGAAGGCCTGCTACCTAGGGATGTCCGGTGCGGTGCGATACATGGTGATGTAGAGTCCAATGCGATGTGTCAATGTGAATGTCTAAAGATGATAGCAGATGCCATAGGCCTAGAAGAGGCTCAGCCCGCCCAAGACAGCGCCCCCAGCGACAGCCATAAAAGCGGCGAAGTGACCGGAGAGACTTCGGACCTCCAGAGCGCCATTTGGAGAGGTGATGACGGTGGCCGTCGAGCTACCGGCGCTGCTGCCAGTCGTCGCAGAGCCCCCCGGCGTCGCGACCGGTGTTGCGGGGTTGTATGTCACTCCGTTAGCATCGGCGGCGACTTGGAAGACCGAGCCTCCGCCGTATTCATAGAACTGGGAGGCATGTCAGAAGCGAGCAGACGGATGAAGCGGGACCGACCGCGCGACTCACGTCAACGAGCAGGAAATTGGGGTTCCGCCCATATTGCGCGCCGCACGTCTGGACTTGCAACCCCAACGATCCAACGCCGCTGACAGCGTTTGTCTGGTTCGCGCGCGACGAGTCCGGTGCTGGGAAGCCTGCGACCAGCTTATCGAGGAAGTGATTGATGAGATACATCTGAGTGCTCGTGTCTCCCTTTGTCCGGTCGACTTCACAATCGAAGGTGGTGTCAGTGAGATCGTACTTGGTCTCCCAGATGTTCGTGAACTCTGCACCAGATCTTAAGTTACGCGCCCTAGAAGCTCGTGTGCAGCACACGAGGCTTGCTTCACTCACCGTCAATCAAGTATGGTACGGAAGTGAAGTCTGCCTGAGTAGACAGGAAGGTCACAAGGCGCTTGCCAGAGTCAATGAGCGTTCCGAGTGTGGGCCAGTCGCTCGCTGCTAATGACGCCGAAGTGGGCGCATACGCTAGTGAGTCTACCCCTGCAGCCTTGAAGACCGCATCGTACTCCGAAGGGGCGAGGTTGTCGGAATTTACGATGAGGAGGGAAACAACTGGGAACAAGAGTGTTCAGCTGTGCTCTTCCGACCAGTGCCTTTGTTCTGCCGGGTCACACCAATCTCCCGACCCCGTTTCAGACTTACCGTCGTTGGGGTTAGCATCCATCCATGACTTGACTGCGCCATGCGGTGAGCGAGTGTCCAACTAATGATCGGGCCTAAGGGACGCACCTTTTTTCAGATAGTCCTCAAGGGAACCACCATCGTAGAGGCTCTAAAGCGCGCAAGTCTTAGCGTCATGAACGAAACAAGCACCCAACCCGAGCGTCACGCACGCAGCTAGTATGGCACAGCTGAATCGTTCCATCCTTGTTGTGCGCCTGGGACTGGAGCATCCGGACGCCGTCGTTGAGCTGCTGTGTGACTGCCGCAGGCAACAGCGTCAGCCGCACACACATACCCGGGGTAAGAGCTCGCTATCACGGGGGAAGGGGGTCCGACGGTACGCACTGTCATAGTCCTGGTTCACGGCGACTACACACGGACCGAACGGCGAAGTTCAGAACACGGAGGATAAAGCAATAACACAGGTGGCGGCTCACGGTTGTTTGTCCCGACGGCGTAAGAGTTGTGAGTACCGACGAACGAGACGTTTCCGAAACCCCGGTCGCAAAGCTTGTCCCAGGTGATGAGACCGGAAGAATAAATGTGAGAGGTGGGATCCGTGAGAGAGAACACACCTCAGAGTGACCGTTGCATGTAGTAGCCCTTCGCGTAGCAGCGGAGAGTCCATACGCTCCCGAGACGTGAGAGAGGAGAGAGGCGAGAACGACCTGCGTTACGAGTGGCGAAAGTCTCATTTCCGTCGAATGTGGGAGTGCGGGTCGGGACGACGAGCGTAAGACTTGATGGGTATAATGAGCGTGGATCAACGGGTCCCGGGAAGCGCAACGGTAGCACAAGACAAGAAGAGAGAGGGACGGGGCAGAAAGCGGGCAGAAGGACCAGAGAGTGTGTAGCGTTCCGACATTGACAATGAGAGCGGTCGCTGCGTAGTGAGCATGGAGTCACGTGTGTCAGCACCGCAAGCTCAATTTAGCAGGGGTTATAGTTCGATCCAGATGCTGCGCATCCGTGGCGTGGCTAAGTCCATACCATCTTCGTCCTCCGAGGGCACGGATATCCAGGTGGCATTCTGGATATCACTTTGGCTCAAGATGAAGAGCACCCTGAGGAGTCGCCATTCGCGTGGGACCATTGCTCACTTGCGCATCGGAATCTATCAGTCTCCGGCACCGATGGACTGAAGGGAAGGAGCGAAGTGACTCGATATATTTAGCGTGTACAGGGCTCCATATCCAGAATCGAAAGGGGGTTAGAACGGCCCCCGCAGAGGTCAAAGAATCGCGCGCATGGCTTCTAGCCCCCTCGTCGGCGGCGCGCCATGTCAATCAAATGCCTTCGCTTCTCTGTCGGAAGTGTCTGCGGCATTCTCGTCACAGCACAACGAGGCTGCTACGGGATCAATGTTTGTCAGGCGTCTTCTAGGGAATGCGTTATAACAAAGAATCAGCGATCATCTGGCCATGGCCCTCGCCCTTTCACCGTGTCCAAGCAGAATCAGAGAGACCCGTATGAGAAATCTTTACGTCTTGGGTCGAGTTCGGCTGCGAACCTTTGATCTAGCAGCAGGAAGGAGCCTGCAGGAAGGGAAGCGGCCGCGGAACATAGCAATATATAATGACAGGGTGATGTGAACGATTTGTGACAGTATATATCTTGTGTCGGAGTTCGTATCGCTCGTCCGCGATGAAACCTGTGCAGGTTGACCGGGCGATGCGTGTGGTCAGTGCCAGAAGTTCATGCTTGTGATATGTACCCGCGCGGATGCTCGGTCGGCGTGCGACTGATATTTGTGAGGTTTACCGAGCAGCAGATCTGCAGAACGAGTCTTTAAAGTTGAGTTGATTTGTGCCTGATCGGTTTCCACAACCAGTTGCAAGAGGAGATTGGCGATGGAGCGACGGTGCCGTCGGCGCCAGTAACGACTACAGAACGCCTCAACGCCTCAAGTACCAATAAGGAGTCGTGATCTGCATGTTACTTACAGGTCCAGCAGGCGCCAGCAGGCTCAGCGCCCTGGGCTTAGCCTCTGAGGTTGCCGTGATTCGCCCCATCACTGCTGACCAGACCGCCGGAATTTCAAGGAGCGAGCTGTCGGAGGAGAACGTGGCCAGAGTCTGGACTGGACCCTGGACGGTGGACGGAGTGGCATGACACGGATTTGCTCATGATGATGCCGCCCGATATCCGCTCAGAATCGAAGCGTTCCTGATATGGACGGGTCTAGGTTCGATGGACCGTGGTATGGGGACGCCCCCGGAGCTGTGGTAATGAGACTGCGCAGGGTGTGCGAGAGATTACGAGACAGGGGTGCATGCTACGGTATTACAGACTTGTGGCATAGCGCCCTTGCCAGTGCGCGCGCTGCGGCAAAAGGAGGCGATGAACCCGACACGAGCCGGAAGTTGATGATCTGGAGGAAAGGACGAGGAAGGTGGGACGGCTATGCACACGAGGGATGGAGTGGAGCGACCGGGATACGAGAAGGGAAGGCGTGACTTGGGAGGACGCGTGATGTAAGTCGACCGTGCTCAACTTATTTTCGCTGACGTCGGGAGGCGCCGGCAGCGAAGCGTAGCACAAAGTCTAGATCTCGACCCTCACTCATCATCGTCGGGGATGCGGAGACACGGAGTGTGACAAGACTCGGCCGCGCGCTGCCAAAGGCGAATGCGCTGGAAATCGCAGGACGCCCGATAGCAAACGCGTGTAATAGATGTAACTACTGATGTGGGCGGTGCTACCGAGAGAAAGATTGCACACAACGAGGATGATCGGAAATTTTTGTGGGCAAAAGGAAACAAAGTGGGAGAAGGTACGAGCTGCATGGCGGATCTCGAGGACCAGGAGTCTGGAGGAGCGGATGACAGCACGACGACCAGGACAACTGAGCCCGCCCCACCTTATCGATCGTAACTATCCTCGGCATCTCCACTTATCGCGGTAATCCCCACTGTCAACATCTCCGACACGGTCCCTCAACCCGGCAGTCCGCCTGTATTTCGGGCGGAGTTTCAGGTTTTGGGGGCAGCGGACAGATCGTTTCCCGCGTGGAGGACAAAAGTGAGATTATTCGATTGGCTGGCAACGTGCGTGCATGGAAATTCAGATCATCCCTGCGGAGAGCGTAGAGAAGCACAAAGTCGCCCGGCGTCTCTGGCCCGGTCTCATATAAACTACTCCTCTCCAGCCTCGCCTCTAACCGCGCTGTATAGCAACCGGCCCCTGCCCCTCCATCTTACCCCGCTTTACTGCTCTCCACCCGAGCTCCCTCTCCCTCGGCCTTTTCTCTACCATGCCTGGTCTTGTCGCCGACGCCACCCGTATCTGGGAGCTCAACCTCTACTGGCCTCTGTATGCGCAATGCGGAGTATGGGACCCGAAGGGAAAGGGTGTCGACGTTTGGGAGTGTATTCGTCCTCGTATGTTTCCTATAACCTCCCGTCCTATCCATTCGCTCAATGCGTCTGCACTCTAGACCACTCAACACCAGGCACTCAAGTATGTACCCGACGCGTCTCAACCTCCCCCCCCCCCCTTTCGTTTACCAGCATGCTGACTCGCAATTTCTCTAGCCACCAAATAGCCTTTACTGGCGATACGTCGCGCGCAGATGATCAACACGCGCGCGACATCCTCCGGCCTTGATTCCTCCTCTCGGACGGGACACCGTCGAGAGTCGATCGTGACACACGACCCCCTCTATGGATCACCACCGTCTATGCCTTCCTCGTGGACACACGTCGAAGAAGCGAACACCATCCCCCACGAATTCTGGCGCTCTCGATCTTCCATTCGAGCACCTTACTGCCGCTATGGCATCCCATCTGGTCGCGTCCTTGCGAATCGCAAGATGCGCCGCGAACCCGACGTCATGCCAGCCGCACTCGCTCCGTGGCATGTTGGGATGGGAAGGGGGTTCTCCTTGACGGAGCGGACGCGCAGGGACACGCGGTGGGACTAGTTTGGTGCTGTGCACCATACGCGTCAGGTTTCCTCTCTCTCTCACACACATCTTTTTCCACTGGTTATCTTTTCCGTCCTCGACTGCATATGCTTTGTTTGCCCCTTTCTTGAATCGCGCCTCTGGTATCCACACGTTGTGCGACCTGACTATCAGCTCGCCGCAGCCTCTCCATTATTCTCACATCTCGCCGCAGCGTGTTGCTACGTGCGTGCGCGTTCGGTTCCCGTCTCGCTTGCTTCGCTCGCTGTCCCGATGTATGTCCACACTGTACACTGCTATCGCACCTTACGTATCTCCCGTAGTATATAGAGTAGACCTCCTTGTCGCTAACCTGGTATTGTAACTATCTAATATCACCCACCCGACCTGCATGACGCGACGTGTGACGCGGTGTTGGGACGCGGACGAGACGGACGCACGGCGGGGGGCGATCTCGCGCGTGAGCGACGGGTCTGACGTCACTCGAGCGGGTCGGCGACCCTGAGAGCACACAGCGTCCGCGTCCGAACCAGAAGCAGCAAGCAGAAGCGGGTCCCGTGGAGTCGGATGCTCGCCCCCGTCCGCGTACGCTGCGGTCGAGCCGCCAGCTTCTCGAGTCGATTCCCACCAGCAGTGGGCCTACGCCCGACGAGGATCTGCCATCACATCCACCCTTCCCTCTGGCCACAGATCCCACCCACTGGTCCCCCGAAGCCCCTCCCTATCGCCGGAAACGCGTGCTGACGCCCTCGCCTCCGCTATCGTCCTCTCCCAGCCACGCCAACCCACCTGTCCACCGTCGTCTGACACAGAAGCCAACGAGGTTTGCACCCCCGATGTCCTCCCCCTCGACCCAGATCTAGCCCTCCCATGGTCCCCCACACGTCCATCGCTTCTCCGACGTCTTCGACGTCTTCTCCCAGACCCGTGACCGGCGTTCCACGAGCTGTCTTCTCGCACTGAATGTCTCTCCCGTGAGAGCACGCACAAAGATAGATGAATGGAAAATCGTGACATTGCGTGTAAGACGTAAAGAGTGCGCTGACGCACGACCGGGGATGAGAGTACAACAGCAGGAGGGGGAAAATGCTAGAGAAGACAGGGTAGGCTGGCCGATAACACAGGTACATGACACATTGGCACATCGATGGACTTCTGCTCGTACACTCCCCTCTTCTAGAGCTTGTCGTAGTACGTGTCCAAGGGCGGGATCTCGGGCTGGAAATCCGCTTGCCGTAAGCATACCAGTCCTTGGCCTCATCAAGGGGAATGCGTACCTTGAGACCCTTGCGGACACGGATGCTCCTGACGAGCTCCTCGAGCTTGCTGCCCTTCTCGAGCGGAGCTGCAGCACATCAAGTTCAACATCTCGCTCGCAGGAAAGCCCTTGCCGAGGGTACTTACAACCGTTCATCAACTCCCAGTGGTCCAACACGGACTGAGGGAATGCCTGACCACCCGTCGCAGAACGGAGGTCGCCGTTGAAACCGAACGACTCCATGACGGGCAAGTACGCCTTGACCGTGAACATGGGCGTACCCACACGCTGCTCCTCCGAGAACACCTGGCCACGGCGCTTGTTGAGCACCGAGTAGATACCACCAATCGCGTTTTCTGGGCACTGGACCTCGACTGAAGATTGACAACATCGGTCAACTGCTGATCAGATCATATTCGAGACAGGATACACACCGAGGTAGATCGGCTCCTGGAGGGAAGGCTCCGCGAGCAAGCATGCGGCGTAGGTGACACGACGGCACGTGGGGATGATCTGTCCTCCACCACGGTGAATGGCATCGGTGTGGAGCTGTAATGAACATGGGATTAACCGTCGGTCCTCACCAGCAAAGAGACTCTTCATAATACTTACCGTGACATCGAGGATGTTCACACGGACACCACGCATGTTCTCCTCACACAGCACACCCTCCTTCGTCGCCCACTGGAATGCAGCGACGCACGAATCCTTGATTTCGTTGAGGTACTGAACACCCTTGGTGATATCGACGAGCAGGTTCGGGCCAGTCGTGTCGGGGCCGAAACACCAGATCTTACGCGCATCAGTGACGTCCCAGCCGAATTCGTCGGCGAGGGTACGCGCACGGATTTTGTAATCCTCGCGCGCGTTGATCTTGCCGGACTCGATGGCCAGAGTGAGCTCTTCCTCGATGGGTTGCGCCTTCGCGTACAGACGGTTGTGCTTGTTCTGCGACTTTGAGAGCGCGACGATCGACGACTCGGCCTTGACGGTCTCACGGTAACCGACGACGGGGTCAGAGATCTTGAGGGGGACACCAGCGTGGTCTTCTTGGAGATCCTGGAACAGACAAAAGGTTGGATCAGATACAGAGCCGTGCCGTCTCCCATCACAAAGGACGCACCTTCAAGCAGATTTCCAAGTGGAGCTCACCAGCACCGGCGACGATATGCTCACCGGACTCGTTGATCCACGCCTGCACGCACGGGTCGGATTTCGAGAGACGCTTAAGACCTTCGACGAGCTTGGGGAGATCTGCGGCGTTCTTGACCTCGACGGCGACCTGCACGACGGGGGAGACGGAGAACTTCATGACCTTCATGTTGTGGGCCGTCTCGGAAGAGGTGAGGGTACCGCTCTTGAGCAGGAACTGATCGATGCCGACGAGACCAACGATGTTACCAGCCGGACAATCTTCAATAGGCTCAACGTAACGACCCATCATGAGTACGGTACGCTGGATGGACTTGATGAAAAGATCATCCTTCTTGCCGGGAACGTAGTTGGGGCCCTGGATACGGATCTTGGGACCAGCGCGGACGGTACCAGAGAAGACACGACCGAACGCGTAGAAGCGACCCTTGTCCGAGGTCGGCACCATCTTCGAGATGTAGCAGACGAGGGGACCGTTGGGGTCGCACTCACGGATACCGATGGCAGACTCGTCGTCCATGGGACCCTCGTAAAGTGTCTCGAGACGATACCGCTGAGCGGTGGCGGGAGAGGGGAGGTTGATGACAATCATCTCCAGGAGGGAGTCACCAGCGGGTAGGAACTTCCTCATGACGACCTTGAGGAGGGACTTGCCCTCGAGGTCACGCTCGTCCTGGGCGAGCTTGACGTCGAGCTTCTCGCAAATCTTGAAGACCTCGTCCTTCTTGTAGTTCATGACGGCATCGAAGACCTTGAAGATAGGGTCGAGAACGAACATGTTGAAAGCACGCTCAAGAGGCTTGCCATCGGCGTCGGTGTTCTTCGTCGTCCACTTCTTCGTCGCGGGGTTGAAGAAGTTGTCACCCCAAAGCTTCACCATCATCTTGTCCTTGTCCACACCGAACTTCTTCGAGTAGCGGGCCGCGAACTGACGGAGAGTGAAACCCCATCCGTGAAGACCGGAGCCGAAGGCGACGGTACCCTTTTCGGGGTAAACCTGGACGTCACCGAGAGCGGCATCGTGGTAGGTCGAGATGATGACGTTTACGGACTCGATGGTACGAGAGAACGACTGGAAGAGGTCCTCTTTCGAAACCTGGAGCTCAAGGAGAGCACGATCGACCTTGTTGACGACAACGACCGGCTTGATACGCTCCGTAAGCGCCTGACGGAGCACAGTCTCCGTCTGCACGCAAACACCCTCAACACAGTCGACGACGACGAGCGCACCATCGGTGACACGGAGAGCAGCCGTGACCTCGGATGAGAAGTCAACGTGGCCGGGAGAATCGATCAAGTTGATCAAGAATTCAGTACCTGGTCAACGAAGATTTATCAGATCCATGCAGGAGGGCGGGCCGATATATGCGTACCGTCCGTCTTCTGCTTGATAGCACCGACGTCCTCCTTGTCGACCTCGAAGTACATGGAGATGGCGGTCGACTTGATCGTGATACCACGCTCCTTTTCGTCGTCTCTTGTATCTGTAAACCGCATATCTCCCGCCTTCGCATTGGCAATGATACCAGCCTTGGAGACAAGCGAGTCGGTAAGGGTGGACTTTCCGTGGTCGACTAGATGGCGGGAAAGGGGGATCGTGAGCCGACGCCTGTTCGCTAGCCGAGCAACGAAGAGGACGTACCATGAGCAATAACACTCATGTTACGGATGTTGGTCGGGCGGTCCATAAGGGCCCGGATCTGGTCTGCATTGCGACAGTCAACAGTGAGACGATGTGTATGAACTTTGAAGGGTCGCGCACGAACCGATGGTGAAGTTACTATCATTTTGCGAAACAAAATTGCAATGAGCGTCGGAGTCGAGATCTAAGCGGGAAAGAGAAGTACTCACACCATGGTGACTAGTTTTTACAGGGAGAAAACCGAGAAAGAGTTGTGCGACGACACCCAGGGGGATGTCGTTGAAATAGAGGGGAGAGTTGAGTCGAGCAGACACGCCGGGGCCGCAAGACTCTTGAGAGGAGTGAGCAAACTTTTGCTATGGGAGTGGATCTCAGCTTATCGATCGCTTCAGGGCAGGCCGGATCCTCGATAGCACGTGCTCTCCGCCTCCAACGCGGTTCACAGCAGCCGCGTTGCAACTGCCAGGCTGCCTCGACTGCTCGAGAGCTGTGGCGGATGCTACTTCATACATGGCTGATGAACGTTCGCGCGTGTCTCAGCTGTCGTCTCTGTTATCGGTTTCCGCACTCGAAGCAACCTTCGCCGTCGTTCCTAGGCAGTAGTGCGGCCGTTTGACTCCACGACCGGTGCCGCAAGAGAGGGCATACCACAATTTGAAACTTCCTCTTCCACACTTGCAATTGTACCCGTAATTTAACATCAACGGAGGCCCTCCGACTCTCACCGCCAATCATCGTGACTCGACTATTTCTTACCTTTATAACTTCACGAACTCTCTGAGCTGCATTACCCTCCAAATCTTTGATACCCACCGTCATGTCCGAGTCACAATTCCACCCCCTAAAGTTCAACCCGAAGACTGGAGAGCCGTTCCTCCAGCTCCCTTCTCCGTACGAGAACATCATCATCACACCCCCTCGCATGTCCGACGCATCCGCGATCATCGCGAACATGTCGGACCCTGCAGTCTACACATGGCTCGAAGGCCCGCCCAACCCATACTTGCCTGTGCATGCAGACGGCTGGCTGAAGGGAATCATCCCCGACACCGAAGCCTCCTTCCGAGCATTGCAGCGCGCGAGCGAGGAGAACCCGGATGGTCCGCCGATCCTCGTCTCCTACTCTCCGGTGCGTATCATACGCGAGGTACGCGAGGATGGCAGCGATATCCTTTTGGGAGACATCATGCTCGTCCGGGAGAGATGGCCAGACATGGAAGACAAGGACGCGAAGCAGGCGCTCGCGAAGGCGAACGGCGACCGCAAACTAGGCGACCCGGAAATCGTGTGGTGTTTTGGTGGTGAGTATGGGCTAGCGGCGTCTTCAACGGTAGCTGAGAGGTTGACAGCGAGATAGATTACCTCGCTGCTTCACATCACGGCAAGGGCATCATGAGTGCAGCCATTAGAACCTTCATCCACGACTGGGCCGTTCCTCGCATGGGCGTCCGCCAAATCCGCGTTGAAACATTCGTGGACAACGTAGGCAGCAGACGAGTGTTCGAAAAGAATGGATTCGTATACGAGAAAACAACCCCCCTCAATCGGGTAACGAACTCCGGGCGGCTGGTCCAAGGCATGGACGTCCTGTGGTGGAAAGCGTCAGCGTAGTCGACCCGCGCGATGCTTCCGGAGGCGAACGTGGGTGAGTGCGTTGGGGGATAGGCGTGTCTGTCGGTGACTGACAACGCGAATGGGAATAGACAGGGCCCGCGCATCTCGCCGAGTCTTGAAGCGGCTAGGGATAACTTGACATCCACGTAGCGGCGGAAGAATCCTGTATATGTACAATGCTTTGCTGCTTTTCTTCGTCCAAGCCAATCTTACGATCAGACCCGCTCCTTGTTGGTGCGCATGACGACGACGTCTTCCATCGACCACGCGATACTGATGCGACTTGCTGACAATTTCATGGACCCACTGACACGCACGAGAATATAACCTTGACGTGTACGCTGACTGGGCAGGTCTCCTTGCTTTCGTCCGTCCGTCTTGCTCACGACATGCCCTCGACGCAGTTCTATCCCTTAGAGCAGCATCCACGCACGGGCGAGCCATTCCTGCGTCTGCCCGCACCTCTCGATCGCGTCATTGTCACTCCGCCACGACGAGAGGACGTTCCACACATTGTTGCCATCTTGAACGATTACCCAATCAAGCGATGGCTAGATGGTCCGCCGTTTCCTTACCTCGACATACATGCCGAAGACTGGGTTGCAAAGACGAAGGAACAGTCGGATGCTGTCATGCATGAATTACGCATGGCGGAGGAAGAAGAGCCGGACGGACCGCAGGTGGCCGTGAGCGGCTGCCCAGTGGGATGTCTGCGAGGGGTGGCGGACGACGGGACTGAGGTGTTTCTCGGCGCGATCGAATTCACTCGGTGTGGGTTCCCGGATCTTCTCGACCGAGACGAACAGGAACGGCTGGTCTCGACCAACGAGAGCAGACGACGGGGAGATCCAGAGACGGTGTGGTGCATAGGCTGTGAGAGGTCTGAAGAACCACTCTCGGGTGTGAACTGACTGTTCGCACATATAATTTGCAGACTACCTGGCAACACCTGTGCATGGCCGAGGATTCATGAGCTGCGCACTGCGCATGCTTCTGGAAGGATGGGTGGTACCGCGTATGGGAGCGCGTCGGATACGTGTCGAGACGATAATTGGCAATACGGCAAGCGTACGAGTACTGGAGAAGCTGGGATTCAGAATCACGAACAGCGTATGGAGAGGGAAGGTGACTAGCGCAGGAGAGATGATAGATGGCTTTCATGTACTGTGCTGGCAGATGGTGTGAATTGGCCGGCGCGGATGACAACGGTCACTGAAGAGAAGATTGAGCGTGCTTCTGAATGGGACTGCAGCGCTGATATCCACAGCGGTCGACGGTGAGTCGGCGACGATGGGAACGAGGGCGAGACGGGAGTGGGACGTCGAGGTCGTCGAGCAGGCGGTGTGCGCCGACGTACTGCATAGGAGGAGTGGAGGTCAGCTTGGCCACTGGCAGTGGGCAGTGGCTGAGGACGAGCGGCTGTCTTGGGTATTGCCATCGTCGTCACGCTCCGCTTGCGCCGCGGGCCCTGTCGGGCACAGCCCCCCGTACAGAGACAGTGGACCGTCCGCGCTCGCTCTCCATCAGCCATACAATCTTCCCTTTCCTCCACCACCACCTCTTTCCCTTTCCAGCCCCCCGCCCACACATCCTCAATGGGCCTCCTTCGCCCAGCAACACCGGGCTTTCTTGTTACTCTCATCGCGACTGGTCTCCTCGCCGCCGTTTCTTTCAACGTCCCTATTCTCAAGTCTGTATTCTTCCTCAAGGCCACGCTCAATTCCGGCAATATTCATGAATCCATCACGTTTGGCACTCTTGGATACTGCGTCCAGCAAAACAATGGAAACCAAACATGCTCCAAGCCTTCCGTGGGCTATCAGCTTGGTGAGTAACCTCCTACGGCATCTCTAGTAATCTACAGCTTTCAATCACAGATGTGAACGCGCTACTAGGCGACGATACCATCATCAAGATACCTGAAGTTCTCGTCAAATGGGTCACATATGCCCTGGTCCTCCACATCGTTGCCCTCATCCTCGCCGGTATTTCCGCCGTCTTTGGACTTCTCGCCCATGTCCGTGAGATGTCTATGACCTACTGCAGCACTTGTGTATCTGGCTTCGCGGCGTCTGTCGCACTCCTCGCCTTCATTTTCGACCTCGTCCTTTTCTTCCTCACCAAGTCTCGCATCAACAATGTCCAGGGCGGTGCGGCAGAGATAGGATTGGCCATCTGGCTTACTCTCGCCGCATGGCTCCTACTCTTTTTCGCCGGTTGCTTCTATGGCCTCGGCCGTTGTTGCATTAGACGCCGCCCTCGTGGTCCTGGCAGAGATACTCTTCCTACGCAGAACGACCACTACGCGGAGCAGATGCGTCTCGATGCCGTCAAAGCCGAGGCAGACCGCAAGGCCCGCCAGGCTGCAGGCAAGACCGAAGTTGGTCTACCCGCTTTCCAGGAGTACGAGCGCCAACCGCTCACCTCCAAAGTCGATGAAGCATACATCGAGGACGGCGATCAGATCGTCCCCCTCCATCCACGAAACCCATCAGCCGGTGCTGGGGCCGGTTTTGCTGCAGGCGTGGGGCCAGCTGCCGCCGCAGGGTATGTTCGCAACCAACAGCCGCAATATGCTGGAGGCTACGCACAAGCCACCCCCGGAACTCGCACCGTAGATGCATACTACAACCAGAACTCTCCTGCGCCCTCACTCCCCTCACCTGCACGACAAGGAAGTCAGCATACTCAAGCGCCTTCTACATATAACGACCCTTACTCTCTCCCTCCTGGCGCAGCACCGGCTGCTGCCGCCGGTGCTACGGCAGGATATTTGAGCGCAGCCACCCCCTATGGTCATCAGCAGCAGCCAAGTGGTGCTTCATATGGCCATCCTGCACGTGGAACGTCTTGTAAGCCCTTGGTGTATGATACACAATGCCATCATTCGCTGACTAGTCACGATAATAGACCATTCGGCTGTTTCACATCAGGATAACGCATATGGTCAGGACTACAACAACATGACAGATCCCTTCGCGGCCCGTCCCACACAGGTCAACTTCAATCCCGACTCGTACAATGCTACTGGCTACATGTACAACGGGCAGACCTCGACACCTCCTCCCAGTGGTGGATCAAACACGAACCCGTACCGCGCCACTCAAGCGTCTTATCCCCCAGACCGCACTTACACTCTCGGCGGCGGTGGATACGGCGAAAATGTCGTCCCCGCTCTCAACACATCATCAGCGTACCCTCAGTATGGCAGCGGCTCGCCAGCGCCCAGTGCGTCTATATACACCACGTCGTCTGCCAGGACCTCCACTGCACCTCCGCCAGTCAACACGCGAGTCACTTCACCTCCAGGGATGCCCACCCCTGCGAGTCCACGAGGTCCCCGTGATCCCGCACCGTCTATGCCTGCACCACCGATAGTGGAGTCACCAACGCACGAAGATTACGCCGATAGTCCTCCCATGTACGATGCGGCCACTGCGCAGCCACCAGGCCAGTGGGGCGCGAAGCATTGATGATTTTCCTTTCGTACGCTTTCCGCTTTCACCCTTCTACTGTCTGTTCGCGTTCGGACTCGCTTTTTTACCTTATGAGGTGGACAGACTACTTGTATATGTCGTAATTATTCGCCGACTTCGTGGGCAACTCGTTTACGAGTCTGGATGTACAGTAGGTTCCCCAGGCACTGCACGAAATACAGCCGACGCATACATCCCCATTTCTTCGCTCGCTTTGATGGACGATTCGTACACCTTTTTGCACAACATACGACATACGACACGACACCGGACAGTACTTCCACTATCACATTGGCCCACCGTACGAACGAATTTCTTACAACTCTTCCTTGGCTGGCGCCCAGATGCTGCGTGGCTTCGGAGGCGCAGAAGACAAGAGCATGGACAAGAAGTCGTGCACGATGTCCGCAGCTGCGATGCCCGTAATCTCGACTGTGGGGGGCACGAGCGTTGCGCAGCGCGGTGGGGTTAGTACAGCATTCCATTCCAAGACGGGAGAACGACTCCTGCGTGAGTGGGTACGCAGCACGTACCGTTGTCGTATGCCGGGGATACCTCCACAATGTCTGCGCCGCTGCGCAATCGATTTGGGCAGGTCAGTATCTCTGTTTCACCGGGGGGCTGCGGAAGCGGGTGGGGATCTACTGGGACGTACACAAAGTTCAGGCCTGCAAGGCCTCGGATGATTCGTTTCACTTCGCGCGTCGTCCAACCGCCTGCTTCAGGGGTACCTGTGGCCGGTGCGAGTCCGGGGTCTGGAGAACGGCAGTGTCAGCATCTGCGAAAGTGACACACAGGGTGACTGACCGATGACATCGATGTCCAGACTGCCATGCGGACACAGTATTAGCGTAGAGCGGTGGAGCTGCGAGGGCTCGCGGCACGAACCTGAGATAGACGGGTGAGTCTCCGACCCGGGCGCGGATGCGCTTGATGATCTCCGACACGCCGTAATCGTCAATGTCGTCCGTCGAAATCAGCTGAAACCCGACCGCTTCGTCGTTCTCGAGGTCGACCATGCCCTGAGTGAGAGTCAGAATGATGGGCATGACAGGACCCGAGCAAGTGAAGGAGAAAGAGACACTTACGGCGAGCTTGCAGCGGATGCCGGCGTGGATGCTCGTGTTGGTCATGAGTCCTTCCTCTTTTGCGAGGTAGAAGAACGTGCCGTGGGTGACGCGCGATTGCTCTGACCCGGGCCCTGGGTAGGCGGGCCATGTGTCGAGGTGGGCATCGAAGTGGATGACCGAGACGGGGCCGTAAACCTTGTTGAGGGAGCGCAGGATGGGGAGGACGATCGTGTGGTCTCCGCCGAGGCTACATGCTCACGGAAGTTAGTATGGCCCATCTCGACGGTTTCGACATAGGGTCGGGGTGCTGTTACCTTACGATCCGAGGATGTTGTTTGCCATCCTTGGAGAACTTCTGTGTGAGAGAGGTAGTGCCGCTGGAATCTGCATCCACGCTTGCGGGAGAGCGAGCCAGAAGAGTCGAATAAGCCACCTCCATCTGGTCGACTGCTAGCGCGTTGTCGAACGGATTTACAGGAACCTGTCAGGAGCACGTTATTTGCGGACTACCAGAAACATGTGATCCGTGAACTTACATCGCCACAGTCCACAATCTTCGACCCTAATTCGTACGGATTGTTTTGCCAGGCGAGGGTGTACCCTCGGGACTCTCGCTGCCGTCTGCTCCCTGACCGGATGGCATATGGACCAAACCTTGCGCCCGGGCGGTACGTGACCGCGGTGTCGAAGGGCATTCCCAACAGGGCAATGTCAAACGAAGCGTCTTCGTCTTCGAGACAGCGCGAATACGGCAGGTGGGAGAACGACAGGGGCCCAGAGAAGGTTTGGTCGATCTGTTTGCCGTACTTTTCGAGCCAGGTCTGCGAGCCTGCTGAGCGCGACCCCGCGAACTCGGAGTGGACGTCCGCTAGGGGCATCTGGTCCATGTTGTGATGATGACCATGTCCTGTGCGGTGCGCGTGCGCGAGATGCACATGCGCGAGAACCAGAAGGAGTGCTGCGATAGAATGGAAACGCGCCATTCGGAAACAGTTCCAAGGAGGATGCGCGGACCAGCGAGCGGTCCCTGAGAGCGCGGTGTCAGTATACACCGAAGATGAAGTGAGCTATATATCTCGGACACTTATCTCCAGACAGCTCACTCACCTTCGATCGTAGATAGGAAGCACAGACCACCCGCGGCAGCTGGACGCGCATCGTCCACGTCCACTCGCGAGCGCTTCTGAGATCATCTGACCAAATCCGGACGCCATTTACACGTCTCGTTTGGATTGAAGCAAGGCCGTACTTTACATACATACATGGAGAACGATAATCATACATGCTACCCTAAATCCAAAGAAAAGATACAACAATGAACTCGAAACACCCGAGAGTTACGCCCCAGTGCGATGCTTTGTCGTTCTCAGCTCCAGTATCTCCCACTGCCGTCTCAGCTTCGCCTTCTCGCTGGCTCCGGCCACTTCTTCCGGAGTGAGCGCGACGACCTTGACCGGACGCAGGGCCTCTGGAGAGTCGTCCACCTCCTCGGCCTCGTTCCGGTCCTGTTCGGCAAGCTCACCCTCTGTCAGGTCGATCTCCCCGTCGAAGACCTCCTCCGGCGTCGAGCTCGTCCTCTTCCCCCCAAACAGCGCGAGCGGCCCTGCCATTGCCGAGTTGAGCATCGCCGACGCGTTGTCGATCATCGTGGGGGGCTTGCGCACGGGGACGGAGGTGAGGTAGTACGCCTTCTCCTTCCACGCGGAACCGCCGCTCTCCCGTCGGGAGGGGTACGAGGGATCGGAAGCAAACGTGACAGTGATCTCCTTCGTCTCCGGATGGTAGACGAAGCGAGGAAGTGCATGAGAGAACGCGTTGGGGAACGGGGCGAAGACTGGTCTCCGGTGGCGAATGACGAGGTTTTCCTCTGGGTAAACGCTGGTCGGTTTCTGGAATCATGAGCGCATGTATAGAACGTACCTTGCACATCGATAGCGTGTCCAGCAGACCTCGAGCAGAGTGCTCCAGAAGTATCAATAAAGAAGACCTATGCATTACGCCATCGCATGAATAGTGTCCAATGAACGCAGATGCTCTCAGTACAGACCTGGTTGTCGCATTCTGGCCTTCTCATCGCTGTTTCCCAGCTTATCGTCAATGCCGTGCGGTCACAGACGACTGGGTCGGCTCACATTCGACTAGAGAAGTCTCAGTCGCAGGCCATAGAATGATAGACGTCCCGTCCTGGCTGAAGCCCTGGTAGACATCGAAGACCCGTCCCGTCCCGACAGAACGTAGCATGAAGTAGCTTCGTGGAAAGCCGTAGCTGTTCAGCTCCACCTGGAGTGGTGCAATAGCTGCGGACTTGGGTTCCTTCTCATTCTCAGTTGTGATGAGCATGATCAGAGGAAGATTAGCGGTCGAGGAGTAAGTACTAGGCAACAGTCGTGCGTGAAGGCGAGAGGAAAGCAAGTAAGTACAGCCACATCGACCTGTGCAAGGGGCCAACGTCATAGCGCCGAGATGCCCGGCCTGTGATTTTCGACTACAAGTAGTATTGGCTACATATAAGTACAGCAAGGAAACTAGAGTACATGAGTGTCTATGACGAAACCGCGATAGCAGTCACAAAGACTGGGCAAAATAGAATACCCTAATCCTCCATATCGACGTCGTCGTCCGAATCGTCCCCAGCAGGCTTGAACGCGCCTGGCATGTCTTGACGCTGTGCCCTGCGTTTCGCCCTCTCTGCTCGTTCGGACTTCTGCTTCTCGACCCAGTCTTCGAGCCCGTTACGATTCTTGGACAGCCCCTTCCACTACATGGCAGTTAGCGGACAATGTCGGCCTCAAAGAGAGCCGCGAAGAAGCTCACCTCATGCCGTGCGATGACGCTACCTTCCGAAAGACCCCAACGGCGTCCCAACCACCCTGTGCTCATCAACACCGGTTGCTTTGAAGAACCAATGTAAGCCCTGGAACAATCTGTACATATAGCGAGGAAACCCACTTGTGAATGCCAGCTGACGTCCCGTACACAAGGCCGGATCCGCGATGGTGTGATATCTTGCGGGTCGGGGCCGCTTGGATCTAATGCCATTGAGAGTGTGTGGGACCTGTCGAGCACCTGAACCACTCTTCCGTCCAACGACCATATCTGATGCGCGGCATGAGAATAACAGACAGTTGTGGTGGTCCAGAACAATGCACGTACATGGATACGACCGTCTGAAGAACCGGAGTAGATGTACTGTTGTCCTGTTGTCTCCGCCGGACTGAAGTGACAGCGTATGAGCGTCCGTAGCACCTCGTGCCCCGTGTACTTCATAACGCTGCAGTCCATCGGATGTGCGTTGAACCTCGGGCGCGGGTAGCTGTCACCTCTGCACGAGCAATTCGGCATGAGCCCCTGTCTTCCATAGCATCAAGACCACACGTACCGGTAGTCGAAGTGAGGAATGCCGTAGTCCTGGCTGGCGACGCTCTCGAAATCCGAGTTACTCCTCATCATGCGCAGATCCCATAATCGTAGGATTTGGTCTTTGCCGTTCGATATGACATAACGGCCATCACCTTTAGCCGAGACATAAGTGATACCCTCCGTATGTCCAATGAGTACACCTGACGGCTTCCTCGTATCTGCCAGCGAGCGACGGTCCCTGGAGATATTCAGGATTGTGGTGCGAATGCGATCTCTACCTCCACTTACCAGACTTTCACGAACGTATCGTCTGACCCGCTGATGAGCACGTTTCCAGATGCGGTGTCAGCCCAGCAACATGTGTTCACGTCATCGGCGTGTCCCACAATCTTGACCGTTCTCCGATCGGCAATGAGGTCGTACACTGCACCCAGGTCAACAAGTAAGGGAACATCACCACATGGACAAACGTACCAAAGATCATTCTGCTGCCACCTGCGATGACCTCATTGCCGTCCGCTGAGAATTTGCAACTCCAGATGCCGAATTGATCTTCATCATCGTAGGTATTCCATCCGCGGCGGCCCCTTTGAGGAGATGGATCCTTGAATGAGATAGGCGTTTGTTCTGTAGAGGAATCTAGCGTCGATGTCATGTGCACGGTGCTCGACTAGGTTGTTGAGGATGTCAATATGCAAGAATACGTGGAGAGATCGTCGAACGTACTATCGACGCATAAATCATCCTCGAACGAAAGTTGAGCATAAGGAGCTATACAGGCGCGTGCGCTCGCACTCACCGTTGATTGTCAGGGCTGAGATGCGAGTCTGTGATAGTCCAGCGTCCAGGGGCTGCTTGAATGGTCTTGATAACTTCCATTGTTGTCGAATGTCCGTCGCCAGACTCTTGAGGTTGTGTTCTACCTTGTTTGAAAGGAGCCTTCGTGTCATACACATGAAGACGGAAATCTGTATCACAGATGAGGTTCGCTGCTAAGTCAGTACTTCAAAAAGAATAAAGACACCTCACTTCTAACACAAGTGTAGTAGAAGGCGGAGTCTTTGGCAGCAGCATGAGCGAGTGTGGTCACCTAGTGCAAGCAAATACTCGCCAGATGAGAATTGGCCAACGTAGGCATTGGCGGCATAGGATGCGACGGCGGTGCCACTAGAGTTCGGGAGTACATCCTGCCGATAATTTGATGAATGGAATTCGAACAAGATGTGCGACGAGGGCATACGCTTGTTAAATCCTCTTTCGGTGTCGGTCGCGCGCTCAATCCTCTGCTAAGTAGATTGCGCGCCACATTTCTTTGGCCATCGCGGGACATCTTCTGGTGCAGGATTCGTCCAAACTCCCCACTGTATAAGAGCTCCAAACCCTCCTTCTGTGGCTCGGTTACCTTCGGCCACCAGGTGGAACGATCCCAGCGCTGGACATGCGTTGAATGACCCCACCCGTAACTGTAGCTTTCCCTCTCGTCCTCTTCCTCGTCTTCGTCGACATAGTCTGAATCATCATCGTCCTCCTCCGGAACGATCGTAAGACCTCCGCTCCCGGCAGTTACACCATTGTCCCGACCGGTGAACAAGGTCAAGAAGCGTTGGAGATCTTCCAAGGTGAGTGAGGCAGATATGCTTGTACCATTGCTATCTGTTGTCTGGACGCCCTGTACCTCCAGTATTGCTGGTGTGCATCAGCCACCGCGGGAAACGCACTGGGAGTGTTGCACATACCATCCAGTATTGCCTGCATTCGCTCTCTACTGATGCCAGAGTCCGCCCCGACGTCTCCCGTCTGCGCTGGATTGTTGTGGGACATGGTAGAATCGTGTGAGGGATGGCAGAGGGCACACTGGGACGTGGTGTACTGAGTGAACGACCGTCTATACTTGCTTCAAGTACCCGGTCTGCTGAGCAAGCCGACCCCGCATCCGCTCCGGCCTCCGTCACGGATACGGCCCTGTCTTATCTTATCTCCGTTCGGGCTTTCTCCATCTCAGATCATCCATTGCCCACCCGACGATGTCCGACGTTCTCCGACTGAATGCTCATCCGCGCTAAGACGCGAATAATCGCGAGTTGAGCCTGTTCACGTAACGTTCGCCACTGCCAGCCATACCCTGCTCTCTATCTGCTTCATGCAGCCATGGTCGATCCGTTCCATATCACTGCGGATGAGATAAACTGCTTGATTTATGCTTACTTCAAGGATTCAGGTGCGTACAGGCGGTGCATTCTCGGGCGGGCCTCTCTTACATTTCTTCGCGTGCGCGCCCCTCAGGCTTCCAGCACAGCGCGTTTGTGCTCCGTGCGGAAGGACACCTAGAGCACTCGCCTTATTACCGAAAACATGTACCGCGCGGCGAACTGGTTGAGCTCCTCAGCAAGGCTCTCCTCTTCTCCGAGGTCGAAGCTCATTGGAAAGGCGACAATATGACCCTCAACTGCACTAATACATTCAAGCTGTTGGAGCCACATGTCTGCTCTTATGATCCAAATTTTCCCCCTCCACCACTCCCTGCGTCTACATTCGAAGCTCAGCGTATGCCCCTCGCGAATGTCCAGCCGCAACCACACCCGTCTGCATCACTCAATAGTTCAGCATCAGAGAGCTCGCTTAAGCGAAAGGCCACTACCATACCGTCGTCCGACCACCGACCCCCGGAGAAACGTGCGAAGCCGAGTGGCTCGAAGGATGTAGAGGTAGATACGCGGACTGTTCGTGCCGGCGGACGTACGTTGCCTCGTCCTTATGTATCAATTGAACACAATCAAAGCGTCTCTTTCTTAAGCCAGACCGTCGACGTCAAGGACGTCTTCCAACACTCTTGCTACCACACAAGTAGCAGACACAAGCAGCACCAAGAGCAGTGGTGCAGAGCCGTCGTTAGAACCTGAGGAACACCCTGATGGCCCTGTCCAACTCTTGAAGGCACATAAGGCAGAGGTTCGTACGCTGCTCAGATTGCGCGAGCATGAATTTGACTTCAGAGTAGGTTTTTGTCTGTGCATGGAATCCGGTGCATCCGACGATTCTAGCATCGGGGTACGTGTCTTAGCTTCTTTATGATTTTGGGGCATGCAGATTCAGTCTAGTGTTCCCTAGTTCGAAGGACAGCGTCGTTCATCTATGGAATGTCCCTGGGCCCGATCAAGATGGCGTCGTCCAATCGAAGATTGAGCCACCAATACTTTGCGCGTATGCCGCACAAAGTGAAGAAACAGATCTTACATCCCTCGCATGGTCGAACGACGGCTCGCTTGTTGCGGTTGGCTGTTATGATTCCGTGCTGCGTGTCTGTGATTCCAATGGTAAAGCTTACTTCTCACATGAACAGCACGATGTAAGTTCCCCTGTCAGTCTTGTTTGGCTATCAACTGACTGTGTGTTGAGAAGGGACCGATATTCGCTGTTCGATTCTCACCTGGTGGCCGCTGGCTCTTGTCCGCTAGCCTTGATGGTTCGGCGTGTGTTTGGGATGTCATGGGAAAGAAGTTACATGAACACTTCCCCATACACAAAGGTACGTTCTTATTTGTTCAGCAGGTACTGTGATTTGATGTTCGCGAGTGTTGTTCCAGAAGGTGCATGCTGTCTAGATGCAGACTGGTTGTCGGAGACGCGGTTCGTTACCAGTGGCTCCGACGGAATCATCAACATCCTTACTCTAGGCTCTCAAAAACCTCTCAAACGATTGATGTGAGCCTCACCTTCATCCTGATATGTCCCGCTGTTCATCTGTTCACAGCGGCCACGAAAACGAGGTCAATCAAGTGAAGAGCAATCCAAGCAAGACAAGACTGGCTTCGTGCTCTGATGATAAGACCGCCCGGATATGGAATATCGAAGATGTGGACTCCTCGCGCGCCCTCGATGACCATCCAATAGTCTTGAGTGGGCACACAGGCCCACTAAGCAACATTGTCTGGTCACCACTTACAATCAGCGGAGAGCACGAACTAGTGGCCACGTGAGGCTGACTGCGTTTGTCTCTCTTGGGCAGTGTACTTATATTGTCAAACAGGTCATCCTTCGATGGGTCTACGCGCATATGGGATAGCGTTACTGGAGATTGTTTGTGCACCTTCAACGACCATAACGAGGCTGGCGTCTACACCTTGACATTCAGCCCTGACGGACGGCATATAGCGACTGCCGCCGCTGATGGATGGATACATATATACGACGTGCGGGTAAGCAGTGATACTTGCGTTACTTGGGCAATTCTAACCGCCCTGTTTCAGTTAAAACAGAAGCGCTGGTCTTGGAGTACTGGTACCCCCAAGCATAGCGGTATCTTCGAGATTGTGTGGCAACAATCGGGAAACCTCAATCGAATAGCCATGGCTATGGAGAAGTGTACCGTGGGCGTAATCGACCTCACACGAGTACCAGAACTGCAATAGTTTATTGTTTTTCTGTCGTAGGGGACAATTGTATTTATCGTTGACCTATGTCGTTCTATCTTCTGTGTAGTAGCTATAGCGCACACCTATACTATGCCATATGTAATGCAAGCCAACACTGTGACTCCCGCGACGGACTGCCGACGACATTCTGGAGAGGTCGAGATATGCCTCCGTGATGACGTAACTCGCTATGCCGGACGGCCGCGCATATGTCATGCCCGAGTCCGCCTTGCTTTCGACTCTGCGTCTCTCTTCCTTTCCATCCATCTCCCGCTCTCGACATTGGCAACACGCAAAGATGCTTCGCGTGAACTTCTTCACCTCTGTACGACCTCTATCCGCCTCAAGCTTCGCGCATGCGGCCAAGCAGTCCAACATGCATAGTTTCCGGTTCTACAGTAGCCTGCGACCAAACGTTCTTTCCTCACTCAAGCAATCACCTCTTTCACGTACTACTTTCTCCAGCCAGTCGCGCACATTTATTACGGATGCGAAGCCTGTTGTGTACAGGCCGAGCCAGGCGGAGGCGTGGAAGCGGTTCGGTATCACAGCCGTACGTGCAATATTATTGTGGAAGTTTCCCTTGCAACTGACCATGACGGTCTGGATAGGCGACAGTAGCCGGAACGATTGTTGGTGTGAACGCATTCTTCAACCGCGAAACTCGGGATGCCCTGTCTCCCGCTGAACGGTCATACCTGCACGAGTCGTTCCAGTATACGGGCGGAGGGCTTGCCATCACCGCCCTCGCCGCGCGGGCCATGTTCAGGAATGGCTTCGCGTTCCGTATCATGTCCGCGAACCCTTGGGTTGTCCTGGGTGTCAGCCTTGTAGGGTCCATTGGGACAATGATGGGTGCAATGTACACTTCCCCGGAGAACACTCTCTTGAAGCACACGTTCTGGCTGGTGAGTATCAAGCCAAAACATGTCTCACAAGCTAGATCTAACAGTCAATAGGGCTTCAACGCTTGCCAAGCGGCGACGCTGAGCCCGTTGTTCTTCCTGAGCCCAGCCATTCTTGGCCGTGCAGCCCTATACACCTGCGGTATCGTAGGCTCCTTGTCCTACGTCGGTGCGACCGCCAAGTGAGTATCAACAGACTGTTACGCTCTTCAAGCTCGACTCTGATAGCTTCCTGTAGGAACGACAAGTATCTGTACATGGGTGGCCCCCTCCTCGCAGGTGTTACGGTCGTTGCACTCAGCTCGCTCGCGCCTATGGTTCTCCCTCTCGGTCTGCGAGGTTTGGCAGTATCTGAGGCCATATCTCTTTACGGAGGTCTTGCCGTCTTCAGTGGCTTCGTGCTTTTCGAGTACGTACCATGTATCATTAAGCCAATCTCGCATATACTCACACGAAACCATCGGAATCTAGCACCCAGAAGATTCTCCACAATGCCAGGTTGGCCGAACAAGGCAGGTTGCCTCACGACCCAATCAAAGAATCTATTGGTCTCGAGCTGGACATGATCAACATCTTGTGAGTATAGTCCCAAACCACGTCGCATCTGTTGCGCTAACGTGCATTTTGCTAGTGTCCGACTAGTTCAAATCCTGGCTTCTCGTCAGAACAACAAGAAGTAAATGGGGATGGTGGCATTCACTGTATCATAGCATTACCATCTGTATTCTCCAGCTATTGCTTATAATTGCACACTATTCGTTCATCCAGCTCTTGTAACGAATACTCTTTCCATGTCCGAAGAGAGCATCAATATGAAGGTATCAAAGTACTAACAAACATGTCTAAGACGACGCCTTGCCGAGATCCTCGAGCACGCGCACAAACCCTCCTGGATCAACGATCTCCGTTCCACCGTACGTGACGTGCTTCCCGGTCTTCTTGGCCCACTCCTCGAGGTTGCCGTACTCGACATAACCAGCACCTCCCACGACGAAAACAATCCCTTCCGAGAACGCCATGCGACGCGCACGACCGCTGCCCGCGCCGCCAGGTCCTGGCGCCCCGACCCCAGAGATACCGAGTCCCGCGTTTGGGTTGCGCGGAGCGCGGGGGTCGAGGAAGATGTAGTCGTCGGTCTCCTGCAACGACTGGTTCGACGCAGCAGATGGGTCCATGAGTGCCTCCGTCAGGCGGGTCACGGGAAGCAGCTTGTTCGCCGGCAGGAAGTTCTTCACGCCCGAGATCAGGTTCTCCAACCCACCGTCTTTCAGGCGGTCTGTCAACTGCAGGCGTGTCCTGTCAACAGTCGCCCGATACCGCTAGAGATCAAGGAACACGCTTACCCTGTTTCCGAGCGCACTAAAGCCTTTGAAGAGCTCGCCGCCGGGGGTGCTGTTGCCGGGGATGGGGGTCGAGCTGCCACCAAAGGCACTGGGAGCCGTCATCCGCGATATCTCGCGGGTCCGGCGCACGTACTCGAACGCAGCGACGTCCGCACCCGCCGCCTTGAGCTCCTTCTCGAGCTCGGCAATGTCGTCTTTGGACACGGCACTGTCCGGGGCGGAGAGGTACCAGACGATGACGAGTCGGAGCTTGTCGACGGCGGTGGGGGACGCACCCGCCTTCGGGTGGCGAAGGAACTCGAGGATGGCCTGCGCGGTCTGCTTCGAGATGGCTTCTTCGGTGCTGAAGAGCTCGTCGAGCCCGCGCTTCTTGATCTCTTCGAGGAGCGCGGTGGCGATGTTCATGTGCGTGTCGAGCACGGCTTTGCGCGCGGTGAGCTCGGGGAGCGCGGTGATGGCCGTCTTGAGGTGCGCAGCGTTTGCCGAGAGGTCCCTGTTGGTCGTGCATGCATCGAAGCAACGGGAAGTGGCAACACATGGTCAGCGAAGCGTTCTAAACGGGAACAAACGAATATTTGGTGGGGTGAAGAGTGCGAGATTGAGAAGAACGACCGAGGGGGAGGATACTGACATTTGCGCGATGTCATTTACGTCGCTCACACCGGTAGAACGCGTGATCTCAGCCGCATCCTGCTTGTAGCGGTTCAGCTCGGTGTCGATATCCTCTGCAACTTGCGGGAAGGGATTTGCAGCGTTCTTTGCCCAGAAGAAATCTTTTGAGTCGAGGTCGTAGGAACGCTTCTGTGGCTGTGATATGACGACACGGTTCAACTTCATCTCTAGACAGTCAGAAGCCAGTGCTTGGTATGTCCATCCGTGTGAGAGCATGGGGATGAGGTCTATGTTGCGGTCGAGGACGAGTAGGACTGGATGCCCAGTCAGACGTCATGTTCGAAGGGATGCACGACCATGTGCTTACGGGGTCGTTGTAGGTTGGATAGTCCAGAGGAATCCTGGGCGAAAAGTGAAGGCGTGTGCGACCGTGCGGAGGAAAGAATGGCATCCCGTATCTTTTGCTCAAGCCTCTTTGCAATCATCTCAGCAGCATTGCCTCGCGGTGCTCGTATTATTGGGACATGACCTGACCAGAAGCTTGAGACACGCACTGCGAATATGCAGTCTATGACGTACCCATCGTCACAACAACACTGAAGAGACCAGTGGCAATTCGTTCAATCTCCTCCTCGATTTGCTGTTCCGTAGATGAGGGCGAATTGAGAAGGGCATATGATGAGTGGGGTTGGGATGGTGCGGAAGGACCTGCTGTTGCATTGGGGATTGAGGTCGAAGCCGCAGGTGGCGGAAGGAGAGAGAAAAGGGAGGGCGATGGTGCAATGAAGGCTAGGTACTGGTCTAGTACCTGCATGGCACACATCGTTGAGACCTCACTAGAAAAGGAAGAGACACCCGCGACCTACCTGTTCCACCAGTTCTCCAGTCCCATCCCGCGCTACGGCTGCAGCCAGCTCCTCAAGCAACGCTCGGGAAAGAGGTTCCACAAAGTTGAGATGATAAGACTCGTACAGGTTCTTCTCAAGGTCCTGGGCTATTCGCCGCACGTTCGAGAGGTTTGGTGAGACAAAGTAGACTGCTGGTACGTCAGGCAGTGGGGGGCGGTTGGAATGAAGTTGACTGCGGGCGCAATGAGAATTAGCAACGCCACATAGGTAGATTCACGTACACATGTAGTGTTACACCGACATCCCGTAGATCCTGGACTCGCAGGACGGTGGCAAGCACGTCCTTGGTGTATTGGTCCAACACTAGCACCTTCCAGACAGGTGGACCGCTTGGTACTGCAACCTTGGGAGGTTGGGATTTCGTCGTTACTTGGGTAGGGCTGCTCGCTGACTCTGTCGGGTTGTTAAGGTTGAGGAGTGTCAAGAGAGCACTTGTCTGGGACTCCTGTAGGGTGGGCGATGCTGCACTCGCCTTGAGTATGGATTAGAACCGCTATGCAAGTAGTCTTTCACTAGACGTACCTGTTTCAGTGCGGCACTCGCCATGAGGAGCAGAGCAACGCTTTGTTTTGATTTCTCTGGAACAACGAAGTGTACGGTGCAGGCGGCGAGTAGAGTCCACGACGTATGGGCCGGGTAGGCGCCCATGGGCGGGTCCACGTGTCGGGCGGGCAGGACGGAGCGCCCATAGGGGATGATTGGTGTCTGTGCCGCCAAGTCTCAGCATCTCTTCCACTCGCGACCAACATTACAGCCATTTGCGAGCCTCTGCTGCGCTTCAAGCCAGCCACCGATTGGTCTCCCCCTCTCTCAGCCAATCAACGCCAGCTCGCTAATGGGGATCAGCGACGCTTGCCTCGATAGAGCAATGACGGAGTCCCTGAAAGATGGCGCAGGGCGCACCGCCTGCCTTGCGACCCATCTGCATCAGTGAACGAAAAGGTGAGATCGTAGATCACGCTTCCTTCGCAACGAATAGCACCTCGTCAATATCTACACCGGTGAGCGACTGACATCCCATTTCCTCTCTTTCACTCTCAGTCAACGTCTTCCGGTCGCTGCGTCTTCCTCGGTGCGTCTTGCCTCTACTCGAGCTCAGCATCATTGGTCAGACTGGCTCATACTCGTCTAGATGGGCTGCATACCTAGCAAGCAGAACGTTCTCGAGAACGACTCAACGACCGCCGCGCTCAGGACCAAGCCAAAGAAAGAGAAGAAGCAGAAGAAGCCAGATCCGCGTCTTGCCTCACCGGTCATCACAGAGGAACATGCACCTTGGGTGAAAGGGGGGCACCGACTACTGTCAGAGAAAGACGGGAGCATCATCATCAGCGAGCGAGGATCATAGCACGCGAGTGGGTTGCATGGGTACGCCATTCTGCATACGCTCTTTCGCCGGTCCCGGAGGTGAGTTTCCAGAAGCAACGCACATGGGGGTGAATGGCGCTGAGTGTGCATTGGTGTGTAGATCGCCCTTCAACTTGTAAAGTTATCATACCTAGGACATCGTCCTCACACACACGCTCGTTTGCTCGCTACTCTCCGTACGCTGTCGTCTGTACATCAGTCCCGCATAGTTCTATCTATCACCAGACTCCACTACATGCTCATTCGTGCGATAAGACGCGTGCGGCTACTGTAAGTCAGTGCATGCAAGCGAGGCGTGTGGGCCTATGACGCGCGAGGTTGTTGGGTGCGTTGCAATTGCCATAAGCGGCAAGAGGTTGGTGTTGTGGGAGAGGGCTCGCAAGTTCTCGGACAGGCAAGCTGGATACGTCTTGTATTCTTGTCTTGTGTATACCAACCAGGCCCTCGGGGCGTACATGACTGCCCTCTCTACGTCCACTGTCATTCCTTCGACACCACGACTGCTACGACGAGCTAATGACGATACGATCCAAATGGACCCCAACTCCTTCAGACAGAACTGGTGGACGACGAGCGGAGGTTCCACCTTCCTACCCACGGGAACCCTAGGAACCTCCCAGACAGGCTCATATCCGCCTTCATCATCCTCAGCGACACCCTCTCCAACATCTTCTTCATCTGTGGCAACCTCCACACCGTCTACAGCCGGACACACATCGTCGGCTGTTCCCCTACCCGTCAGCGCCACCTCCCATTCCTCCACATCTCTCAGTTCTAGCTTGACTACATTCACTACTTCAGTCCCGGTCACTGTCTCCAACCCCTTGACCACCTATACATCTTTCTCACAATCGACAGTCACATCTACACGCGTTTTCACCGCGTTCCCGGATTCTGTTACCGCTCAAAGTGCCGCAGCTGTTGACCCTGTATGCATCGGCGATGGAGTAGATTCTGCGTCGTTGGGACTGATCTCTACTCTTCTCGTTCCTTCTGTTGCTGGTTTATTGATATGGGTGAGCCATCCATCGCTATCTCTCCAGTAGAACGCGTCGCCTCAACTCTTGCCAGTTATTATTCGCTATCCTACGTCCTCGTTATCGTCAAGTGTACGGTCTTAGAGAATGGTTTGTCCAACAAAGGTAAGCTTCTTGGTCTGTTGCGGTGCTTGAGGGCTCGTCTGACGCGTCCAAGCCTTCGACCCAAACCCCTCGGTCGGTCGTTCTGGGCATTCCTCTTCCCCCATGTTCCTCTGGTGCCTTCGCTTCCGTCCGACGTATCCGATGCAGGCCGGACGCCTACCAAAGACGCGGAGTTATTCCCATCCGACGAGCAATTGAGTCAGCGCGTCTTGTGGATATGCACGCTCATCGTCGCCGGCTGGACCATCCTCGCGCTCGGAGCCTTCCTTCCCCTCTACATGGTTTCGACGCCATGTCTGGCCGATTCTGCGCCGCCGTCGCGCTTCACTGGTGTCTACTCCGTTTTGCAAGATTTGAGCCTCCTCAGACTCCTCCATCTCCTCGATGCCGGTCAGGTGACCACTCGCACTGTCGACCTTCGCGTCCTCCTCTCTATGCGCGAGGTAGTCAATGGCAAAGACTTCGCGTCGAACGCGCGAATCCGCGTTATCATCGCGACCGTGCTCGCTATCGTCCTCGGACTACTTCCAGTCTTGTGGAAGATTCTCAAGGAGTTCAACCGTACTGTGGCGTTTCGGGAACGATGGACGGAGGTCCGTTGCCAGGGATTGGAGATGGGCTGGCTCAGTGCGAGAGACGCGCCAGGCTTTGTCGGGTGGGGCGAAAAGCGGCTCAAGGATCATATGGTCAAGATTGGCCTAAGCTCCTCCTTGGACGCCAACGAACGCAACGCGCGGTCTAGGCGTCGTAGAAGGGCTCAAGAGTTGAACAATGAAGAGAAGGGCGACCATGAAATTGACGTCCAGTCTTTATTCTCCATCAGGTGAGTATCGGTATGCGGGACATGTGTGTAATATACTCAATGACCTCAGCGACACTACCCAACTTGCTCTGCTCATTGACGAGCGAGACGAGGTTCTGGAGCATCTCGAGGTTGCGGAGACGAAGTACATCCAGAGCTTCCGCCTCTCTACGCCAGACCCGTCCATAGCAGATTGGGAACCGCCTGTGCCGCCGCCCAAGGAGCCAGAGGGGCCGCCCAGGCCGCCTATCAGTCGCCCGCGACCTCTAGGTGCTCCGGTGAGTTATACCAGTTCTTCCGGGTAGTCGATACCTCTAAATGCTTTGCGCAGGATCGTCACAGAAGGCGGAAGGGTAGGAATCCCGCGCTGGGTTCATCCTCGCTACCACCCACGTCTTATGTCATGCCATCCCAATTTTACAAGATCACGAATCTCGACGGCATCACTGGAGGCGAATTCGCAGACCCGGAGCAGGAATTTCCAACTCCCACGCACGGCTCTCGCCAACCCAGTTTTTCCGACTCGGTCAGCAAGCGCATCGTAGGAAGTCGCTTCCAGGAGATGAATCGCAACTCTATGGCCTTCGGCAAGATCCCTGTCGGCAGTCCGCTACGTATGGACGACAATGGTCAGCTGGAGCCGCTCGAATTGCGGGATTCTCCCGTGCCTATGCAGGCACCGTATGCGCACAATCAACACACGTCCTGGGATACCGCTGCATTTAGTGAGGGCATGGGACAGCCGCAATGGTCGCACCATAGACAGGACACCGAGACGATACACGAAGCCGACGAGCCTGAGGAGGACTGGCACGATGTTGCCCAGGAAGACCCGGAGGCGCGTCTTAACGCGGAGGAGTACCCAGCAGAAGCCCGTCGCCGTCCTCGCCCACCTCGGACCCGTGGAACAGGGAACGTGCCGGTCGAAGAGCATCGCGAGACGTTCCCGCTGCGCAACCGTAACCCGACAGCACCCGAGGAGATCCCTCCCCCACACTTGAGGTTGCAGCCGAGACAGCCGTTCGTACGTCCGCTGTCCGGAGTTAACCACGATACACTTGGGGAGATCTACGCGGACATCAATCATTGGCGATGGAAGCTCAAGGTGATCAATGCGGAGATCGCGGAGGTGCAGAGGGAGAGCTACAATGATATCGCCGACGGAGCAAGGATCAAGGGTTGGCTCATGATTGGCCGTGGTCTCCGGCATATTCCTGGTATTCAGTTGATCGAGGGGCGAGCGAAGGAAGACATTCGGTGGGATGAACTGCAGATTCAGAAGGACTGGTACAAGAAGGTGCTATGGTGGCTGGCCGTCATCATGGTCGGTATCTTCCTCGCTGTTGGCTGTAAGTGCTTTGCTCGCCAGGCTCCAGATCTCTTGCTGATCTCATGAATTGCTAGTGACCGCCGTCTCTGGACTTGCTGTCTCCTTGGCACCCGATGTCGCGCACTACTTCCCCTTCTTCCTCCCCTTGACCACAGGCAACCAGCTCGCGGCAGGTATTGCGACATGCCTTGCACCCGCCATCGCTGCGACCCTCTTCATCGCTGTGGCTTATCTTATTCTATATCGTGAGTTTGACTCCCTGGGTGGAGAGGCTTGTTACTCACCCTCTTCCGGTCTATAGAGACGACACAGACCAATGCTTCCGTGTCCGTATCGGGATCACAGCTCATCATGTTCAAGACTATGTTCTGGATGTTCACGCTAGTGGCGGGCGTATGGCTATTTGCGACAGGCGCAGTCCTATTCTCAATGCGTGCGCTCAGTACAGATGGGGGCGTCACGCAATCCATCGCAGATGGCGCAATCTACATGAGCGCGTTCGCTATGGTCCTCGTTCTGAACGTGGCCATCATCTTCCCTGGTCTCCTGTTGCTCCAACCTATTCGCCTGTGGAAAGTCATCAGAGCAGAGAAAGCTGCTGTCACCCCCCGTCAGCGATTCCGAGGTATGTCTTGCATGCGTCTCACGCATGATGCTCGCGGCTAAATACACACCAGCTGTATATCCCCGCACATACGACCCCTCATATGCCATCAGTTGTTGTATTGTCGCCATCATCTTCGCATCTGCTTTTGCTTTGATATTCCCCTTGCTTGCTCCTACTGTTCTCCTCTTGCTACTCCTCACTCTCATCGGTAATTTCCCGTCAATTTGTCCGAGGATCTGGTCTGATAATGCTTGCCACAGCTCATAGATTCCTTATTGGCTACGTTTACGGTCGGACCCATTCACAGACGGGTGGCCTGCTGCAAATATGGCTCCTCCGTCGCATCGGCACGATCCTCGCCTTCCAACCGCTCGTCCTGGGGCTTGTATTCCTTACGAGGCGTCTCTGGGTCGAAGGCGGAATCCTCTGCGGTACCGCATTCTTCGTCATCGTTGTCGTAGAGAGCTTCTGCAACTGGAGGACGAAACTCCCTGGTCGCTCGTCATTGTCGCCGATCACACAAGACTCGCTCGTAACGTTTGAACGGAGTGCGAAGCCAGTCAGGCAGCATGACTTGGACGAGGAGAGCACGAGCCTCGTCAGTTCCGCGAGGAACACGCGCGCACGAGGGTCCTTCGCGTCGGTCCTGGAGATGATGTCGCTGACTCTCGCGGTCACTCCCTCTCCCTCGGAGGCTAGAGGGGCCGTTCCACTCGGTAAGTGATGTCGTACTCGCTGCTGCCATTTCTCGCTTTCCTGACGTCCCTCGTCCCTCGCAGAAACTGAGACGCTCGACGACCTCACCGCAACAGAACGAGCTGCACGCACCAACCCCGACGCGCCACCGCGTTTACCCCCTCTTCCCTTCGCAGACCACGCCGAGGAGATGTCAGGCGTCTTGTATGCGCCGGAGCTCCTTGCCCCACCGCCCATGATCTGGCTCCCGAACGACGTCGGTGGCATCGGCCGCTCAGAGGCGTACGACCTGCAGCGATACCACAACCTCGAGGTGACGCTCGACGTCCGGGCAAACGACGACGTGCAGTGGCCCCGGCGTTCTGCCTCTTCGCATACCCCCCAACAGACTCTGTGATGTTCATTTTGGACTCGGACAGTGGATGTAGACTTTGGATGTTGTTCGTGCTTCAGCTACCTTTATGCGTGACCTACTCTGGACTACTGCCTTGCTATACCTGTAATGCATGTACTTGAAAGAAGTACGAGTGTAAACATCTTAAGACTGATATAGATTGTGCTAAGGTGAAGAACATAATTCCCTGGTAGTATATCGGCTAGTACACGCGCCTGTCACGCGCGAAAGCGGGGTTCGACTCCCCGCCAGGGAGTATGTGACAATATTGAGTGACTATCCGTAACGATTTGGATACAACTTTTGCTAGATGGCGGGCCGTGAAAAGTGTGACAGCCCCACCGTGAGACGGGCGTGATGTCTTCCGTAACGCTCAAGCGCACACGTTTAGATACCAACTTTCTAGATCTAGAGCCACGTCCGACAGGCCTCGTTGCCTCAGCGGATCATGCGCTTTCTCCCATAACGAGTAGGTACGGGAGGTGGAGAGTGGAGCAAGACGTTCTAAGCGAGGTTTAGAAACCGTTTAGATATTTGGAAAGGGGGGGTACCCCCCTTTCCAAATCTCGAGGTTTAGAACAGGTGGGGCTCGTTTGGAAGAGACATCGGACTTTGAAATTGTCACGCTCGAAGCGCCACTCCTCTCGCTGCCGAGTTCTAGAGTCTCTAAACTAGTATCTAAACACCTTACGGATAGTCACTCATTTGTTTCGAAAGAATCATTTTGGTCGGGTTGGAGATTGTTACTCAAGGGCTGCGAGGGTTTGGGAGTTGGCGAACCGTCTATCGATTGGCTCCATACGGAAATATATACAGATAACAAAAGACCAGTCAATACGAGCAGCTGGGCTAGAGAATAACGTGCTACGCTGGATTGAAGCTAACTAGGAATAAACGAAGTAAAGCGTAGTCTTGCAGAATTTGTGTACAATTGCGGCGACACAGAGAGCATGGTCCGGATCACAGCCATGGAAGCGGAGAGCATCAAGCAGACACACTCATACGCTCAACATTCGCCCAAGAACCTGTTCTTGGGGAAGAGTTGTTTGTAATCGTCACGCCACGTAGTGAGGTTGGGGTTGGTGTACGCGTCGATGTACCTATAGATATAAGACTGCTTCAGCACGCCCAAAGAAGAGCGATTAAGAGAGAGCACGTACTCGTCGATGTACGCTTTCGTAGGGAAGTCCTCAGGGTCGCAGCCGATGTTGATGTTGTCCGGATCCTGGTAGACACGGATCCAGTCCACTTTCATGGTCGTCGGGAACGTCAAGTGCTCGAGATCGACGAAGCCAAAGTTTGAGGACATGCCCAAGTTCGCGATGAGGTACTAAGAGCGAAACCGTGAGCGGTCATCACGTGCAAGTGAGAGGCAGATCAACGTACCATAGGCTCCTGGGGAACTGGACGAGGACCAATCTCGACTGCTGGGTCGGCGGCGAAACCTGCTTGTTTCAAGGTCCATGCAAGCTTGCCGTCCGCTATCCAGCTGACGTACTGGGGGGCAGTGTCAGACCATGCTCCGTAGGCTGTGCTGCCTGTACTTACTGCACCGTCGAAACCGGGCTTATACTGGATACCATAGACAGAATATTGGTTACCAGTTAGTTCATACGCTTGCTGGTCTGGGGGAGCATCTCAGAAAACTGTCCCTAGCTGATGAATCCACGGGAAAGACGCACTGGTCTCTGTAACGACTGAACTGGCTTGTTGGAAAGCGGCGCCCTTGTAACTGTTCAAAATACTTCCGGTCGTGTTTGGAATGATGAGGTTGTCCGAGGTGTTGAACCAGGTGTAATCCGCGTTGAACGGCTGTAGGAAGGTGAGCGGATGAAACCATCAGCCGACTCATGACACTTACACCCCACTGCGCCGACTGGGACACTTGACCAGACAAAGGGTCACCGGAGACCTTTAGGAGAATGTGATATAAGAGATCACTTCGTAGCATAGTAGAGAAGGCCAGTTACCTGGGCTTCGAACATATCAAGCTCCGGCGCAGCACGACCAACATACGTGCCATCTGCGTGGATAGGGCCCGGATGGGATTCACCAGCACAAGTACAGCGCGACAGCTTTTGGCCGGGAAGGTAGGACAGCGCGTAATCATAGTCCTTCGTACCGGTATTGGTGGCCGCGAGGGGTAGACCGTTGTACGTTTGATTCGGTGCTGTGCCGACATCACACTCGTCGTATGTATAAGGCCACTGGGGTGAAGGGTGAGTTTGAGTCGGCAGAATAGCGAAGATGGACAGCTCACCATGCCCTCGAGGCTGGCACCATATCCCGCACGACCAAGGTTACCCATCATCCAGATAGCAGGCCAAAGACCGAGGATGTTGTTGGCGCCAGGAAGCACAACAGACGCCATGACCAAGCCACCCGTGAAGCAAAACTTGTTCCATGTCGACATCATGCCGCCTTGGAAGTCCAGTCCATGCGTCTCCTTCCGGCTGAGGGTAATCTCCAAGGATCCATTCCGGGTCGTAATCGCCGCCGGGTCATACCATTCCATGTTGTTGGTCTGCCAATAGTGGAGATCGACTGCCTCCCAGTACGGGTCATCCCCAGGATAGAAGGTTCGACCTTCAACATTGAACTCGTCGGACCAAATCAGCTGGTACTCTTTGCCGAAGTTGAAATCCGTATATGTGTATGCCTCTTGCGGGGTTTCCAAGTCGATGAGACCCCAGTTACCAGCCATGGATGGAACCTGTCCAGATGCATTGATGCCCCCAAGGTTGAAGCCGCCCTTCGTCGACAAGGGCTTCGTCGTAAAGTACGTGATCAATGGGTAGCCGGCGCTACGCAGCATGAGCCTTCATATGGCCTGCGGAGAACGTATCGGGAGACTCACAAGAGCGTAAGCATTCCTGCGCACAGGATAAGCAAGCAGCCCAAATTCGCAAGACCTCGGGCGGTGAAGATGTGACCGCCCTTGTCGCTCTTGTAGTCTCTACGGGGATCGGGGTTGTGCAGGAAGTCGTCGCCTTCGGGTTGATCAACTGACAAGTGAGCACCCCATGACGAAGGATCTGGGGAGAGTGAGAACTGGTGCCATCCGTCGTCACAGTGTGTATCTCGCTGATAAGAGTATGTTGTTGCCTACCTTGTCAGACAGGGAGGGGGGCATAGACGTCGAGCGAGAATCGTTCTGTCGTCATGAGGAGCCTGAGAACGCGAGCGCTACGCATGCAGGAGGGCGCGTACGCACCAGGGAGGCATTGCTGCCCATACTACGAAGATCTCTGCGCGAGCTCTGCGCACCGGGCGGGAGCAGGTTGACAGACGAGGGCGAGACCTCGCCCGACTGGGCATACGGGCTCTGGCGTGGAAAGGACGCCATTGTTGCTGGGTGTTCCACAAGGTGTCAGAGGATCGCAGGGGGGTATATGCGTGAAGCCTGGCTGTATAGCCTGATGGTGGTGGTCGGGGCAGAGACGAGGGGGAGAGTAAGGAGCGGAAGGGTTGTTGGAGAGGATGCTGGCGGTGCTGGGAGACGAGGAGCTGTCTCGCTCTGGACAACGGCGCCGGATGTGGGAAGCGCGCGCAGCTTACGTCAACCAGCCAATCGCCTCGCCCGCCAAAAATAGGCGGACAGGCTTCCGTCTTCTCTGTTCACCCAACCGACTCGCCGACGGGCCCTGTGTGGCATGCGGCCTCACTTACCTTCAGCCGTCCGTCACTCATACTACAGTGGTGGTGGACAGTCGGACATAACAATAAATTGATGGATGGATGGCTAAGATGCAAGCAAGTACAGATCTGCGTGAAGCGTGCATAAGTACTGCAGCAAAAAGCAGACCTCCGCTCGCCGGCGAGGGGGACCACTGCGCGTCGGATGGAAGGAGTGACTCACGAGATAGCAACGACACTACCAACTAGTGTATAGGTATCATAAGAACGCGAAAGCAGGCGCAGGGGATCAGCACTCTCCGAGGAATCTGTTCTTCGGCTGAGGCTGCTTGTAGTCGTCTACCCATGTCGTCAAATTGGGGTTCGTGTACGCCTCAATGTACCTGTAGGTTTCGTCGTTAGCCGCTTACGCGCCACGTCGCGTAGATCACCCGTCGAAACGCACTCCTCTATGTACGCCTTGGTCGGGAAGTCCGGAGGGTCGCACCCGATGTTGATGTTGTTGGGATCTTGGTACACACGGATCCAGTCGACGCGCAGCTTGGTCGGGAAGATAAGGTTGTCGAAGTCGACGAATCCGAAGTTCTTCGAGATACCCAAGTTCATGATCAAGTACAAGGGCTCCTGAGGCACGGGTCGTGCGCTGATCTCCGCGACGTTGTCGGCATCCATTCCTGCCACGGCGAGCTTCCAGGCAAGCTTGCCGTCATTTATCCACGCGATATACTGGCATCGCGCATCCGTCAGTTTAGGGCTTGCGAACTCGTATGCACTAGGTGTGACTCACAGCATCGCCGAAACCAGGCTTGTACTGGAATCCGTAGACGGAGAATAGATTGCCGGTCAGTTCATATGCCTCCTGGTCTAAGACAAGAGTAAGAGACTATCAATGAGCATCTGAAATACATCCGTACTTGTCTTGGATACCACGGAAGAAGCCTGTTGGTAGACACCTCCTTTGTACGAATTAAGCTTGCTCATATTCTCATCGGGGATGACGAGGTTGTCAGAGACGTTATAGAACCATTCGTACTTGTAGTTGAATGGCTGAAGAAGGGAGAAATGAGCTCGGCGTATCTCCTTGCGCCTTTACGAATCACCTACCGCCCATTGCCCGGACTGGGACACCGAACCGAAACTGAGACCGTTCTCGTCTTCTTCGACCTTTAAGGACGAAGGCGCCTGAGTAAACGCGAAGAATCGATCCCAGTGCAAAGAGCACACACCTGCGCCTCGAAAATGTCGATTTCTGGAGCCGCGCGACCAACATAGTCTCCGTTCTCATGAACGGGTCCCGGATGCGACTCGCCAGGACATGTGCAGCGAGACAGCCTCTGACCTGGCAAGAACGATAACACACCATCGTGGTCCTTGTCGTTACCAACAGTGGCGGCAACGGGAAGACCGTTCAAGGTCTGGTTCGCTACAGTCCCAACATCGCATGCATCATACGTATACGGCCACTGCGGAGGGATATCAGTCACAAGCCAAACAAGCGCCCGAGTCGTCGGCTACAGTGGCGCGGCGCACGTACCATCCCGTCCAGCGAGGCACCATACCCAGCGCGACCAAGGTTACCCATCGCCCAGATAGCGGGCCAAAGACCGTGGATAGCGTTCGATCCAGGGAGCGTGACGGCCGTCTCGACGAGGCCGCCCGTGAAGCAGAACTTGTTCCACGTCTGCATCATGCCACCGGTGTAGTCGAGGTCGTGATTCTTCTTGTCCGTGAGCGTGATCTCGAGAGCACCGTCCTTGGTCGTGATGGCCGCCGGGTCATACCACTCCAAGTTGTTCGTCTGCCAATAGTGCAGGTCAACGGCCTCCCAGTAGGGATCGTCTCCAGGGTAAAACGTCCGGCCGTCAACGTTGAACTCGTCGCTGAAGATCAGCTGCCAAGTCTGCCCGGTCACGTAGTCAACCTTTGTGCGAACTTCATCAGGAGTATCCTTATCGATGAGTCCCCAGTTGCCAGCGATGTCTGGAACCTGGCCAGAGGCGTTGATACCGCCGTAGTTGAACCCGCCCAAGGTCGAGAGCTTAGGCTTGGTGAAGTACGTAATGAGAGGGAAGCCCGCGCTGCATAGAATCACGAGTCAGCAACAAGAGAGAGAATTTGAATGTCAGAGGCACGTACAAGAGGGCTACAATACCAGCCACCAGCACGAAGATGCAGCCCAGGTTCATGAACCCGCGGCTCGTCCAGATGTGCCCACCCCTGTCGTTCTTGCGGTCTCTCTGCGGGTCAGGATTGTGCAACTGATCGTCCGGCTCCGGGCCATCGAAGGCAGCAGGGTCCAGGGGCAAGACATACTGTGAGGAGTGGCGACTATAAGTTGGGATTTGGGGAGCACAACAGAAGCTGCGACTGCAACCTACCTTGTCAGATATAGAGTGGGGGACATGTGTGGATGCGGTGTTCTGAGTCCGGGTTGACGTTAACATACATACCAAACATGAGGTGAAGGGAGATGGGGGGACTTACGATAGAGCTTGTGCTCGCCGAGGCACGGAGGCCACGAGCAAACGCGGGCCTCACTTCCTCATGATGGGACAGTAGGGAAGTGGTGGAAGGAGCTGTACGAGAGTAGGCGTTGTGTTGGCCTCCTGGCTGAGGGCCTGGCATTGCCAGCAGCAAGAAATCTTGTATGAATAAGGACTGGTAGGGAGGAAAGGACCGGATACCCCTAGGGCGTGGTGGTGATACAGAGGAAAGATGTGAGATGGACTGATGGACCGCCCGGTGCGGACAAAATCCCGCTGCTGTCTTGGAAACCCCCGGGCTGCTGAGAGAGGTCTCAGCCTTCTGTCGGCGCGCTATCCCATGTCAGGTGGATGCCGCATCAACTCCTCATCACAGACGCCATCTACAGACTACAGCCTCATCGGAGGCTTGGCGTGCTTAAGAAGGAACAACAGAAAAGCTTCGCCCGCTCGTCTTCAAGCAGAGGAAGCCTTTCCTTGGAACCATCCTTTAGGAGCATGTCCACTCATTAGCATACGCCGATGCCTCCCATGCACAATACATGCGAGACGTGTCTGCAGGCGGATATCACGGCATGCATGTGGGATGGATGAGAATGTTCTAGACAATAGGTGAGACCGTGCGCCACACAGGAGGCTAAGCTGGACCGCACCTATCACCACCTATCCTTCTCAAGTGGGCGGCCTGGAAAGTGTTGCAGACGGAAAGGCTGCAACATGCACACGAGACATGGATTCCAACAACGAGACACCGCTCCCCTCTCCCCGCTCGGTTAATATTGAGTGACTATCCGTAACGATTTGGATACAACTTTTGCTAGATGGCGGGCCGTGAAAAGTGTGACAGCCCCACCGTGTGGCCAGCGTGATGTCATCCGTAACGCTCGAGCGCACACGTCTGGATACCAACTTTCTAGATCTATAGCCACGGCCGACGGGCCTCATCGCATCAGCGGATCATGCGCTTTCTCCCATAACAAGTAGGTACGGGGTGGGAGGAGTGGGGCGAGACGTCCTAAGCGAGGTTTAGAAACGGTTTAGAGATTTGGAAAGGGGGGGTACCCCCCTTTCCAAACTTCAAGGTTTAGAACAGGTGGGGCTCGTTTGGAACAGACGTCGGACTTTGAAGATGTCACGCTCGAAGCGCCACTCCTCTCGCTGCCGAGTTCTAGAGTCTCTAAACTAGTATCTAAACACGTTACGGATAGTCACTCATTACCCCGAGTCTGAAGAGTCGAAGTCAGGAACAGCTAGCCGCGCGCCAAGCCTCCTACTCGTTGAGTCGTTCCTGGAAACCGATTACGTCATGCTTGAAGCTTGTGAGTTCCCCTTTGGCGCAGGTGGTACTTATGTAGAGCGCGCCGGGAGCACTGCGTATTCAAATATCCTCACCTACATTCTTTTTGCATTATGGCCAAACTTAAGCATGATGGGTTCAAGTAGTACATCACAACCCGACTGGCCTTATATAATGTACATTCGTTGTGGCTTGCCTTCATGCGACTTGACACCGTGGTCACGTTCCAGAGCAATGCCGATTGTGTTGCATTAATGCCATATGCATTGGGAAAGGGAAACAGGGAGAGGGACAATGGTCACGAAGCGTCCATGCCAGCCCCCTCAAGAAGCCCAAGAATTCCAGCATTTGCCCCTTTTCCGATACACTGTCGAAGCTCATCCACTGCACTCTCCACGCGGGCAAGTCCAGTCTTCTCACCACCTTCACCTCCCACTTCCAACCCATTCTCAGCCGCCATCGCGTCAATCTGCTTCAAGCGAGTCAGGACGGCTTCATTCGCTCGTCGTAGAGCTGCCTGAGCCGATGCCGTATCGGACGAGTCAGCGCCATTGTGCCATACTGTGGCCAGCAAGTCGTTCTTCTTCGCCAGATAGCTATCGAGAGACGTGTGCGGTGCTTGTCCTAAGATGACGTGAGTGGACTCGAGTTGTGGACCGGGATTGTAAATTCCGCTGGGGATCGATGAAGATGCACTAGGACTGTCATCAAGAAGATAGACGGTGTTTTTGTCGACGTATTTCTCCAAAGCGGTGACGGCCTCCTTCGCTCTGCGGATTTTGTCGCGTTTCGATGGACGACCTTTCTTTTTTCGAGAGGTATTGACGTCTCCGTCCACCGCGAGGTCCTCTGATCCATGCAACGCCGTCGCTGGATCTTGCCCTTCTGGTACGAATATTTCACGAGGTAGCACGGAGGGATTCTGCGCGCGTAGAGACGAATGCGGCAGGATGTGGAAGGCTTGGGCGTCGAGCATCGTGGCGAGTACGTGTACAGCATAAGGTCGAACACGGAGGAGCTTGGGCTCTTTGATATCTGATGGTAAAGATATCATAGCCTCATATATGTCTGTTCATGTTCCATAGGGACATTGAGCCAGCAAGACAGTGACAAGAGGAGTTCTCTCGCACCGATGGGTATCGAGATGTTAGGCAAAGATAATATTGGTGGCGTAGTAGTGGATGGCTGCGTAGTGTAGAACGTGTACAAACAGAACAGGGCCACGATTCGCGTGAGAGCTGTCTCTGTGGCTACGAGGTTTTCTGAGAGCTTTTATTAGCGAGAGGTTTCGGGGATCCAGGACCTGCTTACCAGTGAAGACACGCTCAGTGATGCGGAGGAAGGTCTGACGTGCTCGTCCGTCGTAAACCCTCATATGAAGCCAGGACCATCCTTGCTCCGCCCAAAGTCTCTTGAAGAGCTCGAAAGGCGGGCTTATATCGTCCAAACGCTCGGAATAAAGCCTGATCAGCGTTCCGAGGTCTTCTCGTAGCGCATTGACATATAGAGAGGAAGTGAAGTAGCTGGGCTGAAGAGTGATGTCTCCTCTGGACGTAGACGGCTCAGGTACAACGGACATATTCGCGTCAACTCAAGAGTCAGAGCAGGCAATTGAAAGACAATAGACGCCCGCATATGTCACTTGCTACCAAACAGGCGACAATAGCGCGAACGCGTCCGGGACACGTGCCCGGAGCCCATCGAACGCCCGAATGCTCCGTTCGTGGTAAGTACTCACTCGTCTCCTCAGCCACCGATGCTCCATCTCTCTCCGCCTTCTAGCTCATAACCCTCCTCTGGTCTCGCCCGCGATGCCTGCTATTATATTCAGGCAACCCAGCCTTGTATCATGTTTTTACTGCCAATCCGCCGTCACTCCCCCTCCGCGCAACCCGCGATCCTTCAAATGCCCACACTGCGATTGCTGGAACCACTACGATGCCCGAGGAGAAATCGTATCAGACGAGCCTGCTATGCACGACGAGAATCTTAATGCTCGCTCTTTTGCGCGACGTGGTATGTCCGTTCATGCTGACGTCTCCAGCATGGTCTCTTGACGCGCCTTCTCACCCTCAGCGTCCCCACGAAAGGACCGACTTCCCTCCATGTACGGAAGCTCGTTCTTCTGCCATACGTGCCAGACAAACCAAGTTTTACGCAATAATTTGCTGTCCAATTACTTGCCTCCACCCAGTGTACGTTCCGAGTATCACAATAACCCGACGAACACCTATCCTAGACATATACCTCCTACTTTACAGGACCCCGAGTATGAGCGGCGCCTTGAAGAACTTCCGGAATACCAACGCTCCATTGAGATACGATACCCACCTATATGCGCCAATTGCCTTCCCACTGTTGAAGCAGAAATTCGCAAACGAGACCAAGAGGCTCGTGTCCGCGCGCTCGGCGGTGCTTTGAAGACCACAAGGGGAACAGACAACCGCAGACGTTCTTCCGCTACTCAGAAGGACAAAGATAAACTTGAACGAGAGTTACGAATGTGGAGAGTGCGCGGATGCCTGTGGGGAGCTAGCCTAGTAGGTGCATTAGTGGGATATGCTTCTGGTCAGTCTCTCGCACAAAACGTATGGTGCCACACTAACTGCAAGATGACTGTGCTAGTTGCCGCGTCGTATTCCCTTCTCTCTCTACCAGAATCCACCCAATACGTGCTGCCCGTCATTGTCCTTGTCTCTATCTTGTGGACAGCCTGGGACCCAACTTATGCCACATTCAGAAGATACCAATTCCAAGGCAGAACGGTCCGAGTGCATGGCAAGAAGCAGTATAGCGTGAGTCTGCCAATTGGATATGTCCATGTCCTGTATGTTCACATTCTGTGCCGCGCCTCTCAGCTGATGCAGTTTATCGTATGGGTATCGCGATTGACCACCGCATCATTATGTGCATTGCCAGCAGTGAGACCGGAATGGGATCTCCTACATCTATGGACCAGTCCTCGTTCAAGAGCAGCTCGAATATACAGCGGTTCTATGCTTGCTACGGAGATCACCGTGAGTGTGTCCTATGCATATCTTTCTCATCGGATTGACTCATAATTAGCCATAGGTTCTTATATGCGCCGCGCTCTTACTGCAAGTACAACGTCCGCCTCCAGTGAGGCTGGTCGACTCGAAAAGTCACCTTCGACAGCTATCTTCTACGCCCTCCCTCACTTCCTCTCGCGACGCCACACCAATAGTCGCCGAGCCCGACATGCTCGCAAGTCTCACTCTCTCAAACAACCCGGTCCTTGCGGTACCTCCAACTCAGAATCCCATTTTCGGCATGCCCTCGCTATCTAATGTGGCGCGGTCCGTGTCACCGCCTCGTCGACCAAATAGCGCTGCTGCACGCTCTCCGGGAATGGACATCGACATGGACGATGATGACGCGGATCCCGACGCCATGGACATCGACCCGGCTTCTCCTGTGAAGAAGCCAAGTCGTAGTGACGACGGGTCGTGGCTCCGCCCACAACGGTTCTTTGCACCGGAAGAACCAACGGGGTTGGAAACATTGTTTGCACGGACAATACGACTGGCGGATTCGTCAGAGCAGAACAGGAACGGACAGCACTCGAATGGTGCGCGCAGGAATCTTCAGTGGGGTGGAATTGTTCGCTACTGGCGAATGTGGCTTGTGCTATCTATTGTTCCATTATTCGCTGCCGTTGGATATAAGATTTGGCGTGTACGTAGGGAGAGGCCTTTTGGGCCTGATTGGCTGTGATGTACTCTGCTCTGTTCTCGGATACATGTTGTGTCGGGAAATCCCCGTGCTATCGAATGTCACTTCCTCGCATTGTATGGATTGTGTTCAAATGTAGCAGTAAGTCGTTGGGTGCGCCGATATTGGCGACTAATGTCGAGTCTGTTACGGTCAGAGTGAGTCTTCGCCTTCGGATCCTGACATGTTTCGATATCTCACCTGTTCGGCTCCAAGCAGTCGCATGAGACCTTCGTATACCCAGAGGGCAGAAGCGTTCACAGGGAATGCACGGAGCAGAGTGGGACTCAAACCGCGGAAGTACCCTCGGTATCCCCCCTCTGCAAATATTTGCTTTGCGGTCCCTATGAAGGACGGGCGGGGAAGTGTGTGTGGAGTGGCCATCATGCGACTACACTCGAGCATCAATATGTTGTAGCCCATAAGTTGGCGCACTCACTTCTTGATATTGTCGGCAGGAATAGCCATGATCCAGTACACAAAGGAGCCCAAACCACCTGATAAGAAGTTCGCTGTAGGGATACTTATCTATTCAAGCTGTTAATGCCCAATGAACCACATGTCGAGTACTTGAGATCTTATACGTACTGCATAAGGTGTCCCATCTAGTTTGGCAAAGCCTCGCATGAGCACCTATAGGCACTCGTAATTCCGTGTTACTGACGTGAGAACGTGGAACCATACCTCGAACGACCCGAACATCCATAGGAAGTTGCTGCGAAACGCCAGGCTGCCGGTGAACCCGGACCAAAGCCCTAACACACCGTGTGAATGGACGATTTGACGGGCGCAGTCAATTGGTCCTTTGTAGACGCGGTCTGCGGTCGATCTTTGTAGCTGAAGCTGTAGCTTCACTATACAGCCCAGCGTAGTCAGCTTTACGATTCCGACAACGAGTCGCGCTGACATAACCTACCTTTCAGTTGTTCCATAGGTGTCGCAAGTAGTGCACTGACTAGAGGCGTCAGGGATTGGTGATTGGAATCACTTCTGATACAGACCTCGTCCATCCCGCAAACAGCCCTGCAATACCGTGACCTACGACTGTCAAACGCTTCACATCCGATCCTGGAACTGTTTCCGTGAAACCACTCTTAAACAAAAAGAGGCGGTAGTTGTGTAACGAGCCCAGGAGCAGCGAGTCTATCGCTGCCCATCCAACAGCTGGTGGAGTTGCACCCTTGTAAAGCGCAAAAATTGACTGCATGGCGAGACATATTTAGCTGGCTCGGACGACCTCTGCGACGTGGCATGAAGTACCTCGTTCCGGATAGTCTTGAGAAGACAATCAATGGCACCTCTGTACGTCCCGGGAGGAGAGCATTGCATTCGTGTCTTGATCGTGTCAAAGCTTCACGAGTAGACATTAGCGGGCAGCACATGAAACCTGCAGGCCGTCGCGTTCGTATCATGGGAGCCTCTTCCGCATGTAGATGTAAAGTCTGACGTACTGTATATGGGGCGATCCTCGTACCCGTGCCCAACGGCGACCTAGGTATGGATTCATTAAGACAAATGAGGGGACGAGTGTGAGCATGCGTCTAGTACCTTCGTCAGCCCTATGAAAGTTCAACCATGTTCGATGTTCGGTCAGCGTTGACGCAAGCAGTCTGCCTTGTGAGGTTCACTTCTCACCGCTGCCAACGCCTGCAACTGCACCGACGAAGCGCACTTGATGTTGTTCAGCCGCCATCGTCCTTGGCTGGATACCTATGTATCCGCCAGTGCCACGCACAACCTGCGACGGAGTCAGCGGAGAAAGATTCGTCAATTGCTAATTAGCCGGACTATCCCGCCGGCTGCACTGCCACTGCCGGTAATGACACGTTAACGATTCCCAGCGCTTACAATAGCCTTCCCCACACTCAGCTGGGACCGGTTGTTCACGACTCTCTTGTCTATTCCCTGCCAAAACTCCCCCTTGAGCTCGTATGCGCTGCTAAGAGCTACAGCAAATGGCGGACGAAGCGGAGGAAGCGACCAAACAATGTCGCATATGCTTGGACGGCGAAGACCCGGAGCTGGGGAGGCTGATTCGCCCGTGTCTATGCAAAGGGTCCATTAGCGTAAGTTGACTCAGACCCGATATACTGACCAATTTTGACAAACCTCCAATCTCGTACACATAGTACGTCCATGTCAAGTGTCTACAACGATGGAGGAACGTATCCGCTTCGCGGAGTGCGTTCTATGCTTGTCCCCAATGCGGGTATCACTACCACTTTGCACGCACTCGTGTGATGGGTATAGCGACAAACCCAGGTCAGCAGATATGTATGCTCCGCCTGTCGTCTCTGATTGATTGTGCTCGTAGTTGTCATTGCCACACTCTCAACGCTCTTCTTCACAATCCTCGTCCTCCTTAGTTCTTTCGTCACAACCTACTTCATGAGCGACGAGGACGACTCGACTTACTACTTCACGTTCTGGTACCCCTACGATGTCTTCCGAAACCTTGTTAAGATGACGATTGGCATCCTCGCCGACGATAGACTGCTCGAAGATACCATCATGCGCCAGAGAGTTGGTTCTACGCGAGCCAGAGAACCGAGGGGACCTCCGACTCTCCTTCAACGTTTCATTCGACGTTTTGTGCTCGGCCTACCTGTCGTGGGCGCCGGTTCCATTGCTCACATGCTCCTATCCTTACCCATTCACCTCCCCTGGATGCGCATGCGCGGTCGACGCGCCGCACGACAGTCCAAAGACCTTGTAGCTCTCATCATCCTGGCGGTCGTGTTGGCAGGCGCCGCAAGGCAAGTCGGCCTCCGCATTTCTCCGCATGCAGCGCACTGAGCTCCGTTGCTAAACAGAGCCTTGTACAAGGTATATCGCTTCACAGAGAGGATGACACAGCGGCTACTTTTGCGTGCCGAGGATGCGATCCTCGAGGTTGGCTAACTCACTGTCTTGTATCGTACGAAGAACGGTAGCAATGTAACACAGGACAGGCAGTATTATATATATGACACATCGGCCCGGTTTCGATTCTATATCTAAAGAATAATGCTGTCTTCAAGCGGACCAGATGCTAGGGCCGGTGGCCAACCGGGCCCTGCATGCGTTACACACGCGGGCGCCAACCTACGATAAAGACAGCAGGAGGCTGAACACTCCTTGTTAGCCACCTACATGATCTATCCCTACTATAAGACTTTGCCAGGGCATTCTCTTTACTCTGAAGTTCGACCACCGTCGCGCACACTCTACAAGGCCCTCCTTCGCTGGCTGTAGTCTACAGTACGCACTCAAGCAGCCACAACATCGCAACCGGGCCGGATTAGGTTCAACATGGTCAAGCACACCATCCTTCAGTCAGCGATCGAGCAAGCGATTAACCAGCCCAACTTTGCCGCTTCACTCCCGCCCCTCTCGGACAAGACATGGCTCAAGATTCTGGCAGGCACGCAACAGGCGCGAGCAGAGAACGAACGACTCGAGTTCGTCGGGGACGCTCTCATGTACGCCACATTGGGTCGGCAACTCTACGCCCAGTTGCCCAATGGGACGCCACACCTTTATACAGTGCGTCACTCCTCTTGTGATCTTGAGCGTACGGGTCGGTCATGTCGCGAGACACCCTAGTGCGTCCGAGCGGTTCTACACTCCAACGCCACATTCTCTCTGCTCGCTGAGAAGTTGGATATCATGGCGGTCAGCAATACGGTCCTGCAAGGCTTGACCCGAAGGACCTTTGGTGAAGGTGCAATGGCTCCGAACAAAAGCAAACCTGAGGTCAAGGCCACCGCGGATCTGTTCGAGACTGTCATAGGGGCGTACTACCTAGACCGAGGATTTGAGGCGCTGTATGCATGGGTCGAGGAGATTTACACGCCTTTGATCAAGGTAGTGTCTGATGCTTTTTTCGCATAGTAAGTTCCTTCACATGTGCACGCCCTCTTTATAATTTCCCCTTCTTGCGCAGTCAACATACTCCGTTTGGTACATATAAGGGACCTGGTGCGAAGAAGCGTACCATGGAGCCGTTTGTGTACCATTCGGGACGTTTGACCACTGGACCAGTCATACATGAACGTCCAGTACCGAAGTCTTCGCCGAAGAAACCGCAGAGAGTACATCTCAGCCCTGTCAAACCGCGACTCCGCATGCTGGACAAACTGAAGTCACGCATGTCAGCTCGTCCAAGTGCGAAAGAGACTATCTTAGGGCCGTCCAATAGTGCGTCTTGCATTCATACGAGCATATTGCCATTCGTATTGATCCAATAATAGTCAAACCAAAGGGCAAGATAATGCCTCAGCTATCGTCAAGGAAGGCGGCCGTTCAGAAGAGTGCGCCACTGGTCAAGCAGGCTCCAATCATCATTGATCTAACGCTTGACACCGATTCGGACGATGATGAGCCTGTCGTTCGTCCGAAGCTCGTTGCGCCACGCATCCCGCGACCTATGGTATCCAAGCTACCGACGCCTGCTGTCGTCGTTGCTCCACCTCCTCCTGCAATGGCTCATACTGGCGGTACTTCATCAGAATCAGAAGATGAGATGATGTTGGAGAGCATGCTCACCGCAGATACACTTTGCTCCGACATGGATTTGGGTTCATCTGACGTCGAGGGGGCAGGTCCATCGAAGATTTTGTCGAAGGGACTGGATGGCTCTGTGGATATTGGCCAGTCTGGTATGCGCGTTCCCTGGACTGCGTTCCGCCGGTGACTCGCCTCGTTATGCGCGGACGTACTCATCGGTCCCTTCGTATATCCTTCACCATGCCACCATACCTATGACTCTCTATGCACTTGTCACACTACCGCCACATGATCTAGCATCAGTTTGGAATACCATGATGACACACACGACTGTCCGATGCGAGCCTGTATTGTAGCGCTTTGGCCACGAATCAGATATGCACAATTGTCGATCGCGAAGACCGTGACCGTTTGCGTTCGCATCGTGCACTGTACTGTATACAGGTGACTGCCAGTGTACATTACTTGACGCGTTGACGCGCGCACGTGGTTGTGACACACGCGTAAGAGCAACGCGAACCGCGTTTGTCTTACAGCTACCTACTTGTACTCGACCGCCACTGCGCCACGGCTTACTCTCTGTCGACCACTGTCACCGCTCTCCCTGGTTAAAATTGCTAGGTCAACAGTATAATGGCTCCCACCAAGCAGGCACCGACTCGTCAGGCCATCACTCTGAAGGGCTCAACTGCGCTGGTGACTGAGTTCTTCAAGTTTGCTGCGAATACGTACGTTCTGGATATTGAAATCTTGGCCAACGACAGCTTTGTGCTGACGGGTCCTGTCGTCGTGTACAGCATTCTCTTCCAGCGCGGAGTGTACCCCGCTGATGACTTCCATATGGTCAAGAAGTACGGGCAAACAGTGCTCGTTACGCAAGATCTCGCCCTCGAGAATTACCTTGAGAAGTGCGTGCCTTGGCGTATCATAATCGCTCACGCCACAAGGAGCTGACGCGAACAATCCGTCTGTCAGGATCCTGAAGCAGGTAAACCGTGCGTGACACTGACATCAATGAACATGTGGACGCGCCGAGCAGGAGCTGAACTGAACCTGACAGAATGGCTTCTCACGGGCTCTATTACCCAGCTCGTTCTGGCCATCATCTCCAAGGACTCTCGAACACCGCTCGAGCGATGGGTGTTCGACATCAATCTGGTCGAGACGCCTGCAGAGGGCTCAAAGCCGTACGTTATTCTCGCGGGCAAGAAGGCAGGGGCGTTTTGGCCACACACAAAATGCTGATGCGGCGTGTCCATTCTATAGAGCACCGCCCAAGCCGGAGAGCGAGATTCAGGCAGAAATTCGCAATATCCTGAAACAGATCGTGTCGACGGTGACGTTCCTGCCTGTGATCGACGAGCCGACGGTGTTCAACATCCTGGCGTACACGAGAGAGTCCGCCGACGTGCCCGCGAACGAGTGGGTGGATACGGACCCGCTCGCGATCGAAGCGTCGAAGAGCCAACAAGTGAAGCTTCGGAGCTTTAGCACAGATGTGCACCGCATCGAAGCCATGGTTGCGTATCGATACGAAGGCTAGAGACGGCAGGCTGGACCGGGTGGGTGCCACTGGGTGGTGTCATACTATAAGGGACGCACACGGGGATGCCGGTCCCAGGGTGGTGGGTGTGATTGAGGTCGTTCGAAATGTTATATTTTTGTGGGAAATGCGCACGACGATTGGTTTCCGAGCCGTTGGTTGATTGATGAGTAGTGTAGAGCGTCTGCACTGGTGACAGATTGCTGAGTCGGGCAATGCGGACGACGTTTGGAATGGACGAGGGGGCATTTGCGGGGGCCATGAGGTGTTCAGGACAAGGGTCGAAGAGGGAGAATGAGTAATGTCTGAAAATAGAGAAGGATCTGCAAACGGCGCAAGGACGTTGGTCTGCGGAGGATGGGAGGCCTGCGAGCCGTGTTCGCCGTCGTCTGGGCGGGAACTGATCCCGGCGAGTCGAGGTACTCGTACAGCCGGCGCCCGTCATGGGATTGCCATGCCACCCAGCACCGTCTGATACTGCCCGCTTCTCCCAGACGCAAGGGGCGCCCATATCCCTCTCTCCCCTTTTCTTCCCACCGCTCCCCATCCTTCTCTCCCGCCCCCGCCCCCTCCGACTTCCTCTATCCTCATTTCATTCCTTTGTCTGGCCGGCCGGACGACACTCGTTTGGTATTCTATCACTCTCAGGGACGCCACATAATCTTGCAGCACAATGGGCGAAACCTGGTTTCAGCGTGAATTCCTTCAGCCCCGACGCCTGGCCTTTAACGTGATATTCTATGGCCTCCACCTATTCTTCTTCGCGTACGGATGGTACAGTCAGGTATGAGCAGAGTGTCGCTCAGCTGGTCATGACACCCCCTCATCAGTTGGCTCCTTTCCTAGGCCACCAACAAGAAGCTGTCCGCCCTCAACGGTTTAACGTGGTCCGTCTGGACGTCTCGAGGTGCTGGTCTTGTGCTTGCGTTCGATGGAGGCTTGATCCTCGTCCCCATGTTGCGGAATGTCATCCGTGTCGTCCGCCCCCGCATCACTTGGCTTTTCCCCGCCGACGAGAACATCTGGTTCCACAGACAGGTGGCCTACTCGATGGCCTTCTGGGCTATGGTCCACACCACGGCTCACTACGTCAACTTCTTCAATGTTGAGCGCACTCGTACGTCCCCGTCTTTCTTTTTGTGGCATGACAAGAATCAATGTGACTCACTCGACGTCAACAGAGGTCCGCCCCAACACCGCGTTGCAGATTCACTACGCGCAAGCAGGAGGCATCAGTGGTCACTTCATGCTCCTCATCATGGTCCTCATGTACACCACGGCCCACCACAAGATTCGCCAACAGTGCTTCGAGGCCTTCTGGTACACGCACCATCTCGCGTTCTTCTTCATGATCGGTCTCTACGCCCATGCCACCGGATGCTTCGTCCGTGACTCCGCTGATCCCGAGTACATTCCCGCGTTCCCGTTCTACGGCACGACACACTGTCTCGGATATGAGAGCTGGCGATTCACCATCTGGCCTGGCATTATCTACTTTGGAGAGAGGATTTGGCGTGAGATTAGGGCTAGGCGTGCAACTCGCCTCAGCAAGGTTCTCGTTCACCCAAGCGGTAAGCCTTGCCCTGAACCTCGTAGCTGTTCCCATGGTGTTGACTTGATGTCCCATTCAGGCGCAATGGAACTGCGTATCATTAAGCCCAGCTTCAAGTACGTCGCCGGCCAGTGGTTGTTCATTCAAGTCCCGGACATCTCTGGTTTCCAGTGGCACCCGGTAGGCTTATATGATCCCTTAATATTCCACCTAGATACTAAACAGCCGGTCCAGTTCACCATTACGTCGGCGCCTGAGGACCCCTACGTCTCCGTTCACATCCGTCAGGTCGGTGACTGGACCTATGCATTGGGAGAGCGTGTTGGTGCAGGCCCCCAGGTGGTTGCCTCCATGACCAAGGCAGCCCTGAAGGGTAGTGAGAAGGATGACAGCGTCTACGGTACTCGTGGCGACTTCGTCGAGATTGACAGCGCTGGTCGCAACCTGCCCGCTGTCCGTATTGACGGGCCGTACGGTGCTCCGGCTGAGGACGTCTTCAACGTCGAGGTCGCCGTTCTCATTGGTGCCGGTATCGGTAAGGCACACTCTCCCTCATGTTTGGCGCGGAGATTCATGCATTTCCGCAGGTGTCACGCCGTTCGCGTCCATCCTCAAGCACATTTGGTACCGCCAGAAGAAGGGCACGCTTGGTTCCCTCAAGCGTGTCGAGTTCTTCTGGGTCTGCCGTGACGCTCCCTCGTTCGGTTGGTTCCAGACACTGCTCCAGGAGGTCGAGGCTGCCCAAGCTGATCGTGAGTGCTGTCCCTTGTACTCACGGCTGCCTCCATCTTACAGTATGTATCGCAGCCAACTTCCTCCGCATCAACATCTACTTGACGCAGAAGATTTCCGAGGACATGCTCTGGAACATCGCTGTCAACGACGCGGGCGCTGAGTACGACCCGCTTACGCTCCTTCGTACTCGCACTATGTTCGGCCGTCCCGATTGGAAGGCGATTTACGGAAGGATGAGTCAGGCCATCCAAGCTGGTCAGTATCTTCCCGGAACCAGCGCACAGCTCAAGACCAAAGTCGGTGTAAGTAATCCAACTGGCTCATGAGCGAGCCCTGGTATGCTCACGGGATTGCATGCGTAGACATACTTCTGTGGTCCTGGTGTCTTGGCGAAGGCAATCAAGGAGGCGTGCAACGAAGCCAACTGTGCTGCCGTGGACTTCGCCTTTGCGAAGGTTCGTACTTCGCACGTAAGCTCAGATAATGTCTCGTGCTTACGTCCGTTTTGTGTAGGAACACTTCTAAACGAACCAACCCTGCTGCCCGAGCTCCCCGATATCGCCGCTGTTCTGCTGTTGTGTACTATCTACGCGTTGCCGAGAGTGTGTCATTTTTTATCGCGTTGCTATGCTTTGAATTTATATTTCTTGCTCATGTGGAGGGAGAAACCTTGTATAACTACCGTGGGAACTATGGACTGAGTGACCGAGAGACGCTGGAGAGACGCTCTGTACAAATAACGCGTCAACAACAATCACTCGCGGGCCTTCAGGTAATAGACAGCGCTATTCTCGACGCGTCTTGCGTAGCTCTACCTCTTCGTTCTTTCTCTTTCGCAACCTCCGCGCGCGAAAAACTTTGCCAGTATGGAGAAGGCCCATGAGATTCTGCAGAATACCTTTGGCTTTTCGTCCTTTCGTCTTGAGCAGGAAGCGGTACGCGTCCTTCGTTCCCGAACGATCTTCGCCGGATGCGTCCTAACCTTGAATTACGCGTCAGGTCATTCGGAGGCTGATTGTAGACAACGAGAATGCTCTTGTATTGTTCCCGACAGGAGGTGTGTGCTCAGGAACAAGTAGACTCAAGTACAAGCGTCGATGGATTACGGCTTCATAGGCGGGAAGAGTTTGACGTACCAGATACCTGCGCTATGCTTGGAGGTGTGTACGGAATGTTGCTCAGGATCGCTTGATGACTTATGTATGGACTCTCCGGACAGGGACTGACCCTTGTCATTTCGCCCTTGATCGCCCTCATGAAGGACCAAGTGGATGCTCTGGTAGCCCGTGGTGTCAAGGCTGCCAACTTTGATAGTACCCAGGGCATGGATAGAGCGGCCTGGATCAAGAACGAGGTCCTGTCTGGCTCTATGAAGATTTTATACGTTGCACCGGAAAGGTTCGTTTCACTGTATTCTCGTGCCTGCGTCGCCGACATGCATATGCAAACGCTCTTACCGTGTGTAGGCTCAACAATGAAGGTTTCATGAATATGATGAAGAGGGTCAAGATCTCACTCCTTGCGGTGGATGAGTCCCACTGTATCTCCCAGGTGGAGACACTTGTCCCGCGTTGATGACCATATGCGCTCACACTTTCGTAGTGGGGCGCGAGTTTCAGGCCGGAATACTTGAAGATAGCCCGGTTTGCAGAAGAGATGGACGTAGAGCGAGTCCTCTGTCTGACTGCCACTGCCACACCTTCGGTCGCAAAGGACATTTGCGACAGCTTCTTCATTGACCGCGTCGCTGGGGTCTTTCGTATCCCGGTGTACAGGTCCAAGTATGTTGGTTTCTTGCTCCCTGGGCATCTGTCTGACCCCTTTCGCTTGCAGCCTCGCTTTGAAGGTCGAAGTCTTTGACAATTTCAACCAGAAGATCACCCGCTTGGCCAGTATACTGAAGGAACGGACTGGACCGGCGATCGTGTATGTCACCCTCCAGAAGCATGCTGAGGAAGTCGCGAACTGTCTCCGGCCCCATGGATTGGACACTATGATTTATCACGCCGGACTGCCCGGCGAAGAGCGCGAGCGTGTGCAACTGGCCTTCATGGACTCGGACAAAGGTGTTGTCGTAGCCACTATTGCGTTCGGTATGGGTATTGACAAGGGTGAGTGGTTCGAGTTCATGAAAGCGATGTCAGCTCAGCTGAAGACACACTTGTTTTCTCTCAGCGAACATCCGGCAGGTGCGGAATACCCAGAAACCTCTTCAAAGTCGCTACTGAGCTCGCACAGGTCATTCACTTCCACATGCCGAAGACCCTCGAGAACTATAGTCAAGAAGTCGGTCGAGCAGGCCGCGACGGTCTTCCGTCAGATTGTTACATGTTCCTCTGCGCAACAGACCTGCCCATCTTGGAAGGCTTTGCGCGTGGTGATACCTGTGCGAAACGCGACATTGAGTTATGGATACAGGAACTATCCTTGACGCAGCCGGCTGGGGATGGAACTATCGACTTCAATCATTACAAGCAAGCTAAAGAGTGAGTCTTCCACCCACGGACGCATTCGGCGTCAAGCAGTTTCTTACACTCGCTGTGCAGCTATGACATCAGGGTACAGTACCTCCTTGACTCATCCGCTTGTTATCGCTGACAACAGTGCAGCAAAACGTCCTGGGCCTCATATACGCCCAGTTGGAGCTGGATTATGGCTACATCAGGGCCATCACACCTTTCTTCTCTGTTTACGACATCTCTGCTCGTAACGCAGCGGGATGGCAGAAAGTCCTGGCGGACAGTTCCCCTGCTGCCAAAGCAATAAGGTCTAGCTGGAGTGCAAAAGGTCAAGGATATTCGGTATGGGCACCATCACTGAGTCAGATGTATCGAAACTGATAGTAGTAGATCGATATGGTGGCCGTCTCGAACAGCTACAAGATAGATAGATCCGACCTCGCCCGCACTGTCAATGGTTGGGAGATGGACGGTGGGTTCTCTCCGTAGTGTTACGTGGCTTTTTGTTGTGCTCATCAATTTCAAGGGTATGTCTTCAGCAAAGCTTCTCAAGTACGCGCTGTAAGTGAGACAGGTTTCTCATACGTGTTCCGAGAGCTGATTGGTATGATACACATCAGCGATATATGGTCATGAAGCCGATGCCGAAAGCAACCAAAGAGATCAAGGCCCTTGCGGAAATGATATACCAACGCATGGTTGCACGTGAGGATGAGGCGGTCGAGAAGATCCGCAAAGTGATAGAATTTGCAACGAACGATGATTGTGGATATCAGGTGGTTTCGTCCTTCAATGCTTGGGTCCACTGACCTTGGCGAATAGGTATGGCTAATGGTCTGGCAACTTACTTTGGGGACGAAGGTGCCGTTCCGGACGGAATGTGCGGTCGATGCACATTCTGCATGACTGGGGCTGGTATGGAGTTCTCGCCTATTGCTACCTCAGTCCCCGACCCTGGTCGCATCAAGCAAATCCTTGACGCGTGTCCGGAGCGGGACGACCCTCGTCTTCTTGCCCGCATGGCGTTCGGTATCACATCGCCTCGACTGACCTATGGGAAGTGGTCTACGGCGCATCCTCTCTTCGGTAGTATGGTCGACACCGACTTCTCCGCCCTTGTGGCCGCATTTGATGTCGAGTGCAAGAAAGCTGGTTATACTAAAGTGGAGACTGCCCTTGCGCCGCGGACCGCGCAGAAGCGTTCGTATAACCAGATGAAGACTACTTCTGGTCCTACCTCTAGCTATCGCGGAGGTCATGGCGGTCGAGGCAGTTACAACAGCGGTGGCTACAAGCGGGGGCGGCGCGGCGGCAAATAGCTGTTTACTATGCTACAGCTCTGTGTGTTTGATGCGACACTAGTGTACAGTATACCCGTATATTTCTTGTTAGTGTATACTTGTCGAATGTGCTATCGTATATCTTGCGTAATGGCATGACTGACTTTGTGGTCGCAAGCCACAAGCCTCGGAGACGCGATCGCGACCGTACGCGTGAGACGCGCGCCGCGCACTTGAACGAACGCGTCAATGTGGCTGCTCGCGACCCGCCACTGTGCGCGAACCTCTACCACCTGCTTTCTCCTCCGGTCTCTCTGGCCTGCGACACGTCTCACTTCGCCATCCACATGATATTATCTTGCTGACCACGAGACCGATCAACCCCTCACTCTGTTGTACACTAATCCACCATGTCTGCTGCAACTCCTGCTGCCTCCACTCCTGACGGAGTTTCTACCCCCAATCCCAACGCTGTTGCGGAGTCATCAACTAGCAATGTCTCTGATCTTGACCGAATGGTTCTCGAGTATTTGCGTGCTCGTGGACACAAGGAGCCAGAGAAGATCCTAGAGGAGATTGAGAAGAGTACCGCCCCTCCAGACGAAAAGGGCAAGCAGCCCGAGACGTCCGTGCACACCATCTCCCAGGAAGAGCTTGTCAAGCAGCTCGCGATTTTTGCTCAGAAACCGGCTAACCCAGATGAGAATGCTCTCAAGGAAAGCACGAATGTGCTCCAGGAACTTTCGACAATGGGTAACCCCCAGAGCATCCAGAATCTCATATCGAGCATAGGGCCTGTTGGGGCCGAAGAAATCCTCTCGTTGGACCCGACGGACAAGCACGAGGGGTTCAGGGAGCTGGAGTCGTGGGTGGACGGCTCGTTGGACATGTATAGGGTACGTTCTCGCATTCAGGTGCTTGCGCTGACTACTTATGCATATGCCCAGCCTGAGTTTCGACCTATCCTATTTCCAATATTCTGCCATTTCTACTTGGATTTGGTGCAACAAGGATATCGAGAAGCTGGTGCGTAACCTTCGCGAGTCTGACTATGAGCACCACACTCATACATGAGTTCAGCGCAGAACTTCTATTCAACATTCTCGTCATCTATATCCCCCATCCATCACTCTACACTTCACCACTTGTCAACAATTACGTTGCCGTACCATGTACAGACAGACGAGGTAGCGCAGCGCTTTCGTACTGAGAAGTACACGGTGCGGATGAGTCGCTCAGGTTTCGGTCTGCTTGTGGGCTGGTTAACCGAAGGCTTTGGCGGTGAACCGATCGGTTCAGGGGAAAGTTTCTCTGGCGAGAAAGGCAAGAGAGGGCGCGCTGCAGTCATGCGTGTGGTCAACAACCACCTTCGGTTCGATGGTATGTGCATCGGTGGTTATATAGGCACTCATTCTGAGTATAAATGCAGTCACGGCATCCTCCACGACCTCCGTACCTCCTCGCGCTTGGGAGGAGTCTACCGGTTTCCTATCTGCGGTGGTTCCCCAGACAAACGGGAGCACCGTAGATGCGAGCGCATACAACACATCAAAGGGCGAATTGAAGCTTGGTCCTGCACCGATACCCGATGAGCTCCGTGCAGAAACTGAACGAACTCTGCGAGAACAGGCAATGGTCGATCATGATCCGGGTGCTCAGTACGACTTTGCCTTCGCTCGGCCGCCACCACCGCAGGGTCTGGTTTCACCCTTGCTATCAGACCTCCCACCATATCCACCTTCATTCAAGACCGTCGACGTCAAACGTGAGGTGGAGAAGATCAGGGACGCCCGGAAACGCATACAATTGAACCCTTCTGCTTTGACCCCGACCAACCTGTCTACACCACAGGGTGCTGCTGTGCGAGCGCGAGCGTTGCCTAGCATCTGCGCGTATACATTGAATGATGTTGGCGAAGGGTTCGTCTGTCATGTTTAAGATGGGCTGGTTCACTCATAAAACCCACGTAGAGTTCCATGTTGCGAGTTCTCTCCAGACGTGTCTCTCATGGCAGCAGGGTTCCACGAGAGTTATATCAGGCTGTGGAGCCTGAACGGGCAGAAGCTCAAGGGAATGAAAAGCGACTTCCAGATGAGCTCAATACGCGACGGTGAGTGCTAGATCCACTCTTCCTCTGCTGAAAGCTGACACGAATTCTAGTCTCGTCTCTCAGCAAGATCCGAGAAAGAGGCGGCTCGACAACGCGCAAGCTCATAGGGCATAGCGGCCCTGTATATTCGGTCACTTTTGATCCCGTCGGCGGCTCTGGCAGCCCTCCAAGATTCCTCCTTTCGTCTTCTGCGGATGCAACTACCAGATTGTGGTCACTTGACACTATGACGAACGTCGTGGCTTACCGTGGCCACCAGAACCCCGTATGGGATGTCAAGTGGAGTCCCATGGGTGTCTACTTTGCAACTGCATCCCGAGACAGGACAGCACGACTATGGTCAACCGATAGGACGTCGGCGTTGCGAATATATGCTGGGCATCTAAGCGACGTGAATGTGAGTGTGCTCGCAATCTATCACTTGTCAGGTTCTCACTGCATCTTTACGTCGTAGGCCGTTGGCTTCCATCCGAATTCGTTATACCTTGGGACTGCCTCGAGCGATTGCACTGCAAGGCTGTGGGACGTACAACGTGGATCCTGCGTCCGTGTATTCTACAGGCATGATGACATTGTTTCCACACTTGCGTTCAGTCCGGATGGTCGCTATCTTGCTACTGCAGGTATGTTGTCACTCATGTCTGCTGTGTAATTGTCTTCAATCATTTATACAGGTGAAGACCTCGCGATCCGTCTGTGGGACTTGGGATCAGGCAGGTGTATCAAAAAGATGACTGGGCACACCGCCTCCATATACTCTCTTGCGTTCAGTGCGGAGTCTAGTCTACTCGTCACAGGAGGAGCAGACTGGACAGTGCGATGTTGGGATGTCAAGTCAGCTGGAGGACTGCCGACGAAGGTCCGCGAGAACGGTACAATGGTCAACGGCACTTCTGGTGACCATCTGCCTGAGAAGGACGAAGTGGAGAGCATTGAGACGTATGTAAACCTTCTACTCTAGTCGGTGGTATAACTAAAAGCTCTTGCAGGACGGATCTGTTGGCGACCTTTCCTACGAAACGGACACCCATTATTGATGTGCAGTTCACGCCTCGTAACCTCTGTCTAGTAGCTGGACCGTATTTGTCTCCCGAGACACGATGAATATGATGACCACTGAGATATCGAACATGTAGGATCTGCTGCACCCACTACCCTCGACGTTCCTGCATAATGTCATCCCATTCTAGCAGCGCCTTCCCGTACATCGTCTTGGCAAACTGCAGCGTAATCTCCCTGTTTGCGATCTCGTGCCAGTGCTTCGCCGAGAATGCCCAGACAGCGTCGCAGGTTACGTGGTCAAGGTCGTACAGGACCTCGACCATAGTGATCCAAATCGACACTGGGAAGCCGTTCTGGCGGCGGTTCCGCAGCTCCTGACGAGATAGCAACAGGCGTCGGAACTTGTCCAGTGTGAGCTTGCCATTCCCGAGCTGCCGAAGGGGGTTTGGGAGCCCCCCGACTTCGACGTCCATCGCGAGGTCGTCATCATCGCTGGCCTCGTGCCAGCTGTCTTCCGACATGGAGGCGTCATCCTCCTGTGCCGCTTGCGCTATCGCCGCGAACTCCCGTTCCTTGGCCTCTTCGGTGAGCTTGCCGTCGGCGTCGCGGCTCAACATGTCGATGGCATCGACTCCCAGTTCATTTACTTCTTGGGAGAGGGGCCGCTCATTGTCATCGTCGTCGTCTTGTGTTGTGGACTGAGTTGTGGATATGGTTGGTTCCCAAGCCCCGTCCTCGTCCTCGCGCTGCAACCGATCAGAGTAAGCGTTGGAAGCAACTCAAGCCAGATATCGTGGATACATACATCCCGTTGACGCTGCGAGGCGTCATGAAAATACTGTACAGCGGAATCGGGGTGCTCATCGAGCTCTATCCCATAGTCAGTCTTGTAAATAGGGACGGTTTGCTTGCATCGCCTGCCGGACATGGGGAGGTACTAGGAAAATGTGTGGAGTGTTGTACAAGAGGTGCTGGGAGGGCTGGATATTTGTACATCTCGCACGTACATGTCCCTTTGATCAAGTCCTCAATCAACGAATGCTTTGGATGTCTTTCGCTGGATTTTCATCTTCATGGCACATTGTTTCTCTTCAGCACACAATGAGCAGACGACCGATGAGAGTGGCGGTGGCGACGCGTGGGTGGCTGGGACGCGTCGCGTTACGCGTTAATGGGGTCACGTGGTATCGAGCGCCCAGCCGTATTGCTTGTGTTCAGGTCAGTCGCCGTCCTGTCCTCCACCTACACACACCCCTTCCTTTCTGCCACCACTGCCGAAGTCCGCAGCCGCCTCCCTTTGCGTGTTCTGTCATTATGGTAAGCACACACGCACTGAAATACCGTCCTTCAATGACAACGGAATGCTGCAGCATTCCGAAGACCAGACCATGGAGGACGTCATGGACGCCCCCATGGACGTGGGTACCTCGTCCCAAGCAATACCTCAAAATCTTCACCAAACAAGCAACATATACTATGCGAACACAGAAATGCCAGCTAGCGGTGAGTCTCGGCCTGCGTCCCATGCGCAATTGGCTACATCTGTCTCTTGGCTGTGCCAGTTCTGACCGAGTTGGATCGCCTATACGAACAAATGCGAGCAGTTGTGGCCAGTGCCGCCCAGAATCGCGAGCCTTTCCGCGACATCCAGGTCAAAGTCCACATTCGAAGGCCTGATAGAGATACATGGGCATACATGGGTCGCGGCATTGTCTCCCAAGAGATCACGGGGCAGACCTCCCGAGTCGGTGCGTACTCCCTTCCCGAGCTTGCAAGATACGCGTTTCTCACTGACTCAATGTGCTCAGTCGTGAGGTCTGCGTCATCGCACAAAATATTCACTGTATTTGGCGAGGTACATCAGCCTTGTCGCAGTCGTTGTGCCTGACTAAAGGTACGACATTATGCAGGGTGCTGCTCTCCAAACGGAGCGACGCGGCAACTTCGTTGTCATTGGATGTGTAGAAGGAGGGCGAGTCGTGTCTTGGTCTCTCAATGTGAGCTCCTCCTTCTATGCACTGACGATCGCGGAATTGACACTCCTGCGTCATTTCCGTGCCCTTCTTCCTGACTGCGTTTCAACTCCTGTCGTCCCCCGGCGTGCTCATTCTCTATGGCATTCCTCTGTGCCTGTCCGTCTGGCCGCTTGGCTCACCAAGGCACTGAACAACTCCGAGACTCTTCGTCTTCTTGCCAGCATCGACTTGGCATGCTACCCGTGCAAACAAGCTCTGACCGATCCCGTCACGCATGGCGCGTTCCGACGCCGTGTCGCCCGTATGATCAAGGATGACCGCCGTCGCCGGCACAAGCGCCGCAAGGATCAGGACGCAATGGTCGCGGCCTTCGCACGCACAGGCCTCGCCGAAGAAGATGACGAGGAGAGGTCGACCGCAGGTCCTCCGCCTCCAGCGGAACCGGTGCCTATCCCAGCTCCGGTGCCAATGCCTATTCCCGAACCCGCTCCTGCACCGTCTTCACGGTTGTTCGCCGGGTACGCCCCCCAGTAGTCCCGCACGTGTACCCGTTTGAGGTTCCTTGCCCGGCCGCAGGTATCTACGTTAGTGTACTAGAAGATGGGAAGGTCTTGGTCTTGGAAGCACACGCGTTATTGCTAATGTATTCTATCATCGTTTCCCCTTTGCCCTCCCTGGCTCCTCTATTGGGGCACACGCCCACACACCACCGTATCGTCCGATGTCGTCATGCCTCCCCGCCGTCTGTCTGTCTCTGTATTGCCACGTCTTGTTCTAGTACGCGCTCACGCCCAATTGCTAACACTATCACTCGTATCGCCTTTCTTACTGTGGACATTCCAATACCATATACAGTCGCAACATCCGCTGTGCCGTCGACGTCCGGGCAGCCCGCTTGATATGATACCGTACGGTCTCGTGCGCTGACCGCGGCAGCCCCTTTGGGAAGTGCTCGGTCCAATGCGATGACCCACAGGGACAACAGAGATAGATGTGAAACGCGTCGCCATTGTACTTACTACATCGTCGTGCGCCCCGGCAGCTGGACACATAGACACTACCTTTTACAGTAACAGTAACTATTGGTATCCTTGCGTCTGACTCGGCTGAGGGCGTTCCCGGGAGGAGTGTGGAATGAGAAGGGCAAACGGAAGTACTTGTGGCAAACGGCAAGCCGGGCTTATGAGAATGTAGCATATACATGATACGATAAGTGAGCACAAAGGGGGGGGAGGGGGGGCGAGGCGGACGGACGGAGAACAAGGATCCGAACAAGGTCCGACTTCCGGAGTCTGGTCAGGCCTGCGCGCGCGAGGCCGGTAGGCGAAGCAGCAAGGACGAAAATCTGCCAACGAGTGTGGAAGGGGCGCGGATGATGGTCTGGGGATATATGTCAAGAATTTGGGATGAGGGATAAGGAGTAAGGGATGGTAATGAATACGGACGAACGTTAGAGCGAGCATCGTTCGAACAACACGTAGACAAGAAACGAGGTTCGCCAGCTCCTGCCCACAGCCGACGACCGCATGCAACACAAACACAAACACCAGAACACGCGCAGGAACAGAAAGGGGTAGAGAGAGAACGAACACGACGAACAACGGCGGCGGCCACGGGGGACATGCCGCGAGGATGAATACCGACAGCCCTATGTACGACACAAATGGTGAAAGATACGTATCATGGTCGACAGCAAGGTGAAGACTGGGGCTATGAGGGCCGTGAGTACCCGTCCGAATACGGGAGGCCACCTGGTGAGGGAGGCATTCCCTGTCCCGACCCAGACGCAATTGATGCCGCAGGAACTCGACGCTCTGAATACTGCGGCGGTAGCTCGATGACTTCCTCCTCGGGCGGTGGCGGGAGGTCGTCCTCGATATCAGTATGGAGGATGTATCGTGCTGACGGCTGGTACGTGGAGACACCCGCCTGCTGTGCCTTGCGAGCGGCCGCGCTCGACGTCACACTTTGGTCCCAGGACGCCACGCTACCCTCTGGAAGTGCGCCAGCAACACCGCCGTATGCAGACGCACGACCGTATGCGGACGTATCGCCATACGTAGATGCACGGCCGTACTGCGAGCCAGGCGGGGCAGTCGCAGACTGAGGATATTGCGAGGCTGAGGCGGTGTTGGGCGAGTACGCCGACGCACTGCCGGGATAGGCTGCTGCAGCGGCCGTATCAATTGGGCGTCCATGTAGGAGGTTGGCAGAAGAATTTGGTGTGCTGCCCTCCGTTGTATAGAGTGGGTAGGGGTTGAGGGTCGCCGGAGGCGGGAGGTTGGAGTCGGACCTCATGAGATCTACCTCATGCTTGCGGAAAGGACGCCCGAAGACACTGGTGCGCCTGAGGGGTCCAGTGCCACGGTTCCGACGACGAAGGTAGAACCATATCAGCGACCCGACGACAAGCATCGCGACCAGAGTGCCGACGATGGTCGCAGCGACTGTCCCAGCGTTGGAAGATTTCTCTGGGTCTGTATCGGGAGGCGAAGTCGAGGAAGGTTGAGAAGTGCTAGATTTTCCGCCTCCATCCGTTTTCGTTGGTGGTGCGCTGGATGTAGCAGAAGGTGCGTTCGTGACCGAAGCAGGAGACGAGGCGTCCAAACAAGATGCTTCGTCAGATATTAGTACGGGTGTGAACTCCGTCGACCCGCCCTGACGGCCATTTGCGTCAACCATAATGAACGTCACTGTCGTCCCGGAAGGGACATCGGCTATCCACGTGTAGCTTGGGCCCCTCGGCGGGTTCAATACGAAGGAAGAGCCACCAGGGACCAAACCCTGGACAAGTTCAGATATTAAGGAATCGCTCATAGAAAACGAGCCTCATACCGTGATCACAACGGGCTGCACCGCCTGATTCCCTGGGACAGCGTAGCCGTCAAACACATATGTTCTACATTCATCAATCCAATCCAGATAAGTGCTGGGAAGATGGTAGTCCGATTGTCACATACCTGCATTGAGCCAACGCAGAATTTGTCTGGTAGTAGAAGTCAGGGTCTGTATAACAAGATGGGTTAGGGAACCACGCATGAGAATATGGATTTCACAAACGTACGGGCCTCCGTGATGTTACAGTTCTTATTGCCAACGGACGCGCCTATAGTAAGGACGGGGGTGATGCCTCCGGAGGCGAAGCCAGACGAGTCTGACATGACAGCAATGAAGCGCCTGTCGGCAGGGAGGATTAGAGGGGTAGCGAACGTCCCCTGCTTATTGCTGAAGTTGCTGTCGGGTATGGAGTAATACCGGGGGGTGCCATATGACTAGACAAAGATGAGGATATGTCGTCTGTGCGGCTAGAGGTCAGTACGTACGGGCACGAGGGCGAGTTGAAAGGGTGGCACGCCGCCTGGGTCATAGGTATGAGTACATGAAGTAGATGAAAGACGAGAAACGTAAAGCACCTGTCCAGGAGACCTCGAAGTCGTCGCATTGCGTAGGAGGGCCGTAAGAGAAGGTAAAATTAGCGGCGTAAGATTGGGGTGGCCATATCAGGAGGAATACTGAGAGGAGGCCGAGAGAGAGATTCCACATGGGCTAAATGGGGGTTGAGGAAAGGGGAAGACAGCCCCGAGGGGTAGGAGGGGGCCGCGAGAGCGTATAGATATGAAGAGAGTGGAAGGGGCGAGCAAGACGCTCTGCACGACGGCGGAGGACAGAGTCGGGGGCTGTCTTGGATGGTGGGGAGGAGGAAGTGGCAGTCGAGGCCGAGTCGAGCGGGCTGCCTCACCCGCACTCGCGACGACCCGACGACGCCCAAGCGATGCTCCTCGACAAGCAGGCGTCTATCCCCTATATGTCTCTCTATCGCCACCACCATCACTCATCCACACCCGTTGTCCATCTGTTCATTTCGTGACGTCTGGTCTGCATCCCGCTGTGCAAGATGGCCGTATTCTGTGCTCTATACGTGCAGGGACAATGCGTAGCGACATGTCAAGTTGTGGACTGCATGGTAGCATGGCGGTGCACCTCCGGCGGACACTACCATCATCCGTCCTTCCGCTCTCTTGATCTTCGTTCGCTTGCGAGATCCAAACTAGATCCTCGCCCACTTATCGCGCACCCTGCAATGAGGCTACAAGACGTCCACCTCCTCACCAATTGCAACTCCCCGAGGCTCATTTCATGGTCGATTGGTTGACGTCGTCTTACACCTCATAAAGAATTGCGCACACTGCTAGGAATTGCCCTAACGTGGATTGGTCCACAACCTCCCAATCGCGCTTCCCCCATAACTCATCACGGTCACATCGAGCTTGCTGACGATTTCTACTGACTTTGATTACCGTCTCTCAATCTCGCTTCCTCACAGACCATACATACTCGTCAACTCAAAGTCGACGATGCACATTCAGGTCCTCAGTGACCTCCACCTCGAGTTCTCTCGCCCAGATGTGGCTGCACTACCAGGCAGCAGCGAGGCGTTGTCGTATACCGTGTTTGAATACGACTTCCCTGCCAAAGCCGAAGTACTCGCCCTCCTTGGAGACATTGGTGTCACTCGCGACGACCGCTTCTTCGACTGGCTCCGAAGTCAGCTCAAGCGTTTCAAGCTCGTCTTCTTCTTGTCCGGAAACCATGAACCATACCGTTCGAGTCTGGTCAGTGACTTGTGCTCGCTCATATCCATATCCCCAATCCGCATAATAATCATTCTGCACGTGGTCTACTTTAGGAGGAGTCGTCTCGACGGTTCACTGCCTTCGTTCAAGAATGCGACGAGTTGACCCGCAACCCACCGCAAGGAGAGAACGTCGGCCAATTTGTCCTCCTCGATCGCACCCGTTACGACCTCTCTGACACCGTTACCGTCCTCGGATGCACCCTGTGGTCGCGGCTTGACCCTGACAACATCGACCTCGTGCGTATCGGCCTGAACGACTTCCGCCAGATCGAAGGTTTCACTCCTGAAGTATACCAAACTCTCCACCAGCGGGATGTCCAATGGCTCCAGGAAGCCGTCACCCAGATCTCGCGCGACGAGCCGCACCGCAAGATCGTGATCATGACCCACCACGCTCCGACAGTGGAGGGCACGTCCAACCCCAAGTACGCTGGAGGTCCTATCAGCTCGGCGTTCTCCACTGAGCTCTCCAATGAGTCTTGGTGGAACATGGGAGTCAAGCTGTGGATGTTCGGACACACTCACTGGCCTTGCGACTTTGAGCGAAACGGGGTCAGAGTATTGAGCAATGCGAGAGGCTATAGGAGCGTAGGCGAGGACGGCTTCGAGTCGGACATTGTAGTAGAAGTCTCGTAAGTCCTGTTCAGGACGATAGAAAGCCTTGCGCGGTAGCTATAGACTCAATTTCAACGTTTGCATTCGGATTCAGACGCCGCACAATCCAAGTAGAGTTGATCCTGTAGACGGGCAGGCACCGTCTTCTGCTTCGACCACTTCCTCCTGGGCGATTCTCTCTCCTACCAAGTGAGCTCGCGGCGGTGCTAGGTAGCACTGACTGCCATAACGAGTGATGCGCCCATGTATGTCTCTATTTGCCTCGTGGCTGAAGACGACCTTCTAGCCGCGAAGTCGTGCAAGTACATAGCCGGTGGCTACATAGTACCACTACCCCCAGTGCCCGCAGCTCTCAATCAATCCTCCCCCTCCCCCTCCCCCTATCTCATCTCGCTCTGACCCATGGGCCTCCCACCCGCCCAAGTCTGGACCCGCGAGCAGGTTGCGAACCGGATTCTTGCCGGGGACACACTCTTCGTCCTAAACGGCACCCTCGTCCGCGTCCCGCCCTCATGGCTCGCAGCGCACCCGGGCGGCGCCCTCTCCATCCTGCACTACGTCGGGCGCGACGCGACGGACGAAGTCGAGGCCTTCCACTCCGCCGAGACTCTCCAGAAGATGAAGGGCTTCGTGATCGGCCGCGTCGAGCTCGGCGAGGACGGCTGGGAGCCGTTTGTACCTCCGATCGCTACCGGGTGGGTGCGCAGGGTGGGGAAGGAAGGGAAAATGGAGTGGTACAACGAGGCGCGGCCGACGGCGACGCCCGCGAGCGAGGACGCTCCCGCCTCTGAGATCCTCCTCACGAAGGGCAGCGGGGAGTTTGCGGAGACGGGCCCTACGCTGGCGCAGCTGCGCCCGGTGCCGAACGGGCTGTCGATGAAGAACGAGAAGATGCACTCGGACGCGTACAAGGAGCTTCACAAGAGGGTCGTCGATGCGGGGTTGTACAAGACGCGGTACATTACTGGGTACGGACCAGAGTTCGTTCGTTACACCCTCCTCGGGGCCGTCTCTGCGTACTGCTACCACCGAGGCTGGCTGATGGCTAGCGCGGCCTTCCTGGGGCTGTTCTGGCAACAGCTCACGTTCTTTGCGCACGATCTGGGACATGTCGGAGTCACCCATGACTGGACGCTCGACCGTCTCATCTCGATTTTCGTTGCAGACTTCCTCGGCGGGCTGAGTATAGGCTGGTGGGTCCATGTACGTGCCCTTTCATTCACATTGTCTTCTTGTGGCTCATACATGCTATCAGAACCATAACGTGCACCATCGTAAGTCCTGTGCTGCGTGCTTTCAGAGTGACGTACTAATGCGAACGGCTTGCTGAAGTTGTCACTAACCACCCCTCTCAGTACGTCCCCCCAATGTCACCTGAGAGCACAGTCTAACAATCCAACAGCGACCCTGACATCCAGCACCTCCCCTTCTTCGCCATCTCCCCCGTCTTCTTCAAGTCCCTCTGGTCCTCCTACTACAAGCGCGAAATGACCTTCGACGCCCCCTCCAAGCTCTTCCTCTCCCTGCAGCACAAGCTCTTCTACATCGTCCTCTCCCTCGCCCGCTTCAACCTGTACGCCAACTCGTACGGCCACCTCGCGAAGACCGCCTTCGAGCCCAAGAAGTTCCGCGGTGGCCGCTGGTGGTGGTGGGCCGAGATCGCCTGCCTCGGCCTCTTCGCGACCTGGTTCGGCGCCGTGCTCAAGGGCTGCGGCTCCTGGCAGCGCGCCCTAGCCTACCTCCTGATCAGCCACATCTTCGCTAGTCCGGTACATGTACAGGTGAGCGCTATCCTGCCCCGCCGCGACCTCGATGAGGCTCGATGACTGATTTTCACCGACATCACCTCGCTCTCATTAGATCGTGCTCTCGCACTTCTCGCGCTCGACCGCGGACCTCGGTCCCGTCGAGTCGTTCGTCGCGAGACAGCTCCGGACGACCGTCGACGTCATCTGCTCTCCGAGCATCGAGTTCATCCACGGAGGATTACATTTGCAAGTCACGCACCACTTGTTCCCTCGCCTGCCGCGACATAACCTGCGCGAGGCGAGCTTGCTGGTGAAAGAGTTCGCTAAAGAGCGAGGCCTCGAGTACGCGGAGTTCGGGTTCGTCGAAGGGAACGAAGAGGTCACGGGTGTACTCAAGCAAGTCGCCGACCAGATCAAAATCATTGGCATGGTAGCAGACAGTGAGGTCAGAGAAGCGATGAAGACGTAGACACCTGCTCGCCTCTCTCCCCATAGAGCCATATTGGATCACTCGCACACCGCATATTCGGATGGGTGAGCCCAACCATGGAAATGCAATCATCATATTCATGCATGTGGCATACGATGCTATATGACCCCGGGCGTGCCAGCTTTTGTGTACATGGGTGATGCGAATAGTAGCATGGTGCAGATGTCGTACAGGAAGGAAAGAAGTAGCAAACGAACAGTTTACTTCTTCTTGTTGGCCTCCTCCTCGGCCTTCTACATATTCCCACCAAGATAAGCTGGTGGTCAATACGAATATGGGCAAACCACGAACCTTCGCTTCCCGGAGCTTGCGCTTGCCCTCGTTGCGGGCAGTGGCGCGCTCGTTGCGGAGGGTGCGGTAAGCCTGGAACTCGCGCTCCTCTGCGGTAATCTGGCGGGGAGCCTCGGGGATGAAGGAGGAAGGAATGGGGATGGGGCCACGGGTGGTTGCTGCAGTGAGGTCGTCGCCCTACAAAAGATATGAAGGACACATCAGGTTTCGACGCGGTAGCGAAACGTACCGTCGAGTCTCCCTTCTTGGGCTTCTTGGCGTTGCGGGGGAAGACAATCAGGCGAGCCTTGTACGCCTTCAGACGTTCAACATTGAGCGCCTTGCCCTCCTCGCTCAGGTTCCGCCGCCTGTGGTCGACAACGATGCCGACACCGCGCGCCTCCTTCTTGCCAATACCAGCCTCCTTGAGCTCAGCCAGGGTGAAGCCGCGGCCCTCGCGGATTTTCCGGTTGTAGCGGACAGTCTGCGCGCGGACGGCGGGGCGGAGGAGAGTGAGGGGACGGACACCGAGCTTCGCAGCCTTGGCCTGACGAGCCTGGCGGCGGCGGAGCTTGCGGCCGGGTTGGTCGAACCAGGTGCGGACACGGCTCTGCCAGTCCTTGCGGAAGTGGTTGGCGTGGAGGACTAGATATCATCGCAGTGTGAGTTCCCTCCTTCATATTCCTGATGCCTGGACCTCTGTACGAACCGTTGTTGTAACGGAAACCCATGGTTTAGTCTGTGGAAGTGGAGAGAGTCGTTAGAACATGATTCCACAGGTATACGCAAGAAGTTGCCAGATGCGAGTCGATGGTACATCCGACCCCAGCACGTCCAATCCAGCTCGTTCCTACGCCCTTTCCACGAGAACAATACGTCCAACCACACAAACGGCATCCGTAGGAACGATTCTGAAGCATTTCGAGAGCGTATAGAGGCATACTCACCTTGAGGGGGGGCTCTTGAGGAGGCGTTCACAATTTCTGCCCTATGAGACCGACGGCGCCTTCCAGAGTCTGGCGGAGTTTGCTGCCGTGTGAATCTGGGCCGGCGTCGCCGTCCCAAACGCCCATGTCTGGGTTGGCGCCTAATCATCTGACTTTTGTCACGACGTGCATCAGGCGAAAAACCAGACCGTGAAAGGTGAGTTTTCTTCCCGCGCAGTCTTGCCTTTCACGGGAGTTCAACACCCATATTCTGAGCAGGGATATCAATGCCTTATTGACCATTTCCATAGGTTTTTGGGAAAAGGAAGCCTTTCTCACCAAGGGAAAGGTCCACATTGTAGTGAAAGGCACAAGAAAGGCCTCCTTTCACGCTTTCTTAGTAAGTAAATGCTCGATAAAGATATACTATCCGGCCGTAGGAAATCGTCATCATATCTACGGGAAAGGAAAGACTGCGCGGGAAAATAACTCGCCTTTCACGGCCTGGTTTTTTGCCCCATGCACGTCGTGTGTATTGAACACCGACCCACTTTGACGGGCTTTTGATGTATTTGGGTACTTGGCCTCGTCGAGCTGGTTCTATAGCGCACAACAAGTCAGTAACGGAAGACGTCGCCGTGACGTGGCTCAGCTGAGCTCCCCTGATCCTCAGTAGTCAAACAGTCATCAGAGTGAGCAGAGCAGTTAAATGAGTCACCGGTCTTGTGTATACAGACTTGGTCAGAGTAGACTAACCTCCTACAGAAGTTGCACTTCCTGGCATACTGTAGGTGAGGATGCAATGGTCTATTCTTGTCGCTTCTGATTCTCTACATAGGATGGTACATGCAGCCGTCAACGTACTCCGAGAGTTGTTCGGCGTTAGAACACTCGGACTGTCAGATGCCGACACCAGCTCACATACACGATGCATTCGCCGTCGCACCTAGTGCCAACGACGCGGGGAAACGACATGGCACGTGGACTGCACATGTCGATCGTATTACTGCAACCCATCTCCAAGAGCGGGGCAGATCGGCCGCAGCGTTCACACCCTGCCTGATCTCGAAAGTCGCTTGCTCAAAGTGAGGACAGAATCCGATTCAAACGTGGTACGCGGCCAACGCAAATCGGCCGGGGATCGATAAGGGGACTCGCTGAGGGTACTCTAAATACTTCATAACGTCGCATCATCCCTGACTTCGACTACCACCCTATCGCTACTTTCCTCCTTTGATCGAACACCACGAACATGAGCACCGCCGCCGCTGCCCCCACCAAACGTATACCTCATGTGGATCACGTGGGCTCTCTCCTTCGACCCAAGGAGCTGGTCGAAAAGCGCATCGCCTACCATTCGGGACAATGCTCGCCGGAAGAACTTAAGGCTCTTGAGGACGAGACCGTCCCCAAGATAGTCAAGCTACAGAAGGACCTTGGTCTGACTGTTTTCAACGATGGCGAAGTCCGACGGTGAGTGATCAGAAACTGGAATTACTGCAATTGTGGACTGAGCCGTTCCACAGGGCCGTATACAACCATGGTATATTCGAGTCGCTCGAGGGTATGACCGTTGTGACGGATCGTGAGTGGAGAAGTCAACGTCTGTGTCCGTTGTCTGACTAACTTCACCTCGAAGGTCCATTCACGGAGTATATGGCATGTTACTCTTCTTCGTGAGGCGTTGTGTGGAACCTCATTATGACCTTCAAGCCATACTTGCCATACGTGACTATGTTCAGCGCCATGGGCATCAAAGGGTTCACATCCGTGAAGTGCACAGTGAGTGGAGCGCTGCTCGCTTTCTCCATGGGGAGCTGATTGCGCCTCGTGTAGGGCAAGATCCGGCGCACGAAGCCCATATTCAAACACGAGTTTCTGTCGTTGAAAGAACATGTAGCTCCTGAGGTATGTCAGGCGCTCCGAGTCTCGTTCCCTCAGTGAAGGGAAAGCAATGACCGTGCCCTTAGGACGTCCCAAATCTGAAGCTCACGATGTGTGGTCCAACGTGGATGCATCTTCGCCATGGATCCGAGCATACGTACGATCACGCAGTGTACGAAAACGATGGTACGGAGTCGAGTCAGCCTTTACGAGGTATCACTCATATTTTCCATACTTGCAGCGGAGTACTTTGCCGACTTGGTGAAGGCGTATCGGGAGGAGATACAGGAGTTGTACGGGCTGGGCTGTCGTCGTATCCAGTTTGACGACCCAGGCTTCGCGTTCTACTGCTCGGAGTCTCTTATCGCAGGCATGGCGGCATACGGCGTAGACCATGCGAAAATGCTGAGCACGCACATTGACGTTTACAACGCCGTCATCTCTGACAGACCAGCTGACCTCGTTGTCGGCATCCACACCTGCCGTGGTAACATGAAGGTCTGGCACGAGTCTATTATCGCCATCACGAAATGCTCACGGCAGTTTTGTCCAGGGCATGCATTTCTCGGACGGCGGCTATGAGCGTGTCGCCGGGAAACTATTCAAGGACTTGGACGTCGACGCGTTCTACGTACGTGCACAAACCTTATACCTCAGAAGACGCAGAGTGTGACGAGAAAGGGAGCAGCTCGAGTACGATACTGAACGCGCAGGGGGGCTGGAGCCGCTGAGGTACATGCCTGTCGACAAGCAGGTCTTCCTCGGTCTTGTGACGACCAAAAGCGGGCAGGTAGGAAACACGGATGCAGACGCCTGTCTTCTGGCTGTTGAGCGTCCGAGAGGCTGACAGAACTCGATATGACATTGACAGCTCGAGGACATGGAGACTATCAAGGCGCGAGTGCATCGCGCCGCTGAGATCATGAGCGAGGGCGAGCCAAAGCGGACATATGAACGTGCGCTCCAGCAGTATGTGCTTCAATGCCCGGCGGTAACGGAGTCGACTGAGACTTTGCACAGGATTTCGATAAGCCCGCAGTGTGGGTTCGCGTCGGTGTTTGAGGGGAATCCGATAAGTGAAGAGGTGGGTGCAGTGCTGGAAACGGGACAGAGTGCGACTGACTGACCGAGATGGCTTGCGCAGGAGGAGAGGCAGAAGCTGGCGTTGGTGGTCGAGGCAGCGAAGGAGATCTGGGGATGAATGAGGTCATCCTGGGCGGTGATATCATTGGTGCAGGAGACCAGAGCATGTATGGCTTTCCCGGCTGTCTTGCTGCACTAGTTGTACGGACAGTGTCAATCACGATGGCGCTGCATGACGAGCAGGGTATTCACGCAGACGGAGGGGCGGAGAGCAAGACGGGAGTCGGACGGGGCAATGGCGGAAGGGCGGCCCCATGGCCAGGCTCGAGCTGTGCCGAGGGCCCCTTGGAGGTGTGTAAGGCTTGGGCCATGGCTCTCAAGGCTCCTCTTGCCTCTGGACGCGCAGCTATTTCCGTGCTCTCCCTCTCTCTCTTCCATACCACCACCATCTCTCGTACTCGTCTCGTCCATTTCCCTTCCTCCTCCCCTCAGCTGCTGCACGCCCACAGCCGTCTCTATATCATCCAACCGAGTTCTTGGCGTGGGAGTTTGCCGACTCTCGAGACCTGCTGACCAGTTCCGGATTCCAACCTGTTCCTGACGCTGCCGCCCAGCAAGATTGGGTCCAAAGAACGCAACCAGTAAAGCATTACCTACATACATATCATGCAAGTTTCAAAGCATCACCCACGGCACAGATCGGCCACCATTGATCCGTTCAACGACCCATCCAACGTTTCTTACTCTGCTTACGGAGTTCCAACCCTCACAAGGAACGCCCCTCCCCACCCTTCTTCTCTCCGTCCACCACCCCCTCCCCCGAAAGTCCCCGCCAAGCCCCACACCCGCTATCCCACCCCAGCCGGAAGGCGCGACAACATCATGGACGCCGTCCGAGACACAGTTACCATGCGCACTAGCACAGATCAGAACCCGCGTACTAGAATGGGGCGGAGCCAGACCGAACTTCCAACGTGAGTGCAACCGTCCCCTCCTGTTGCTGTGTCGTTGCCGATCGAATTGATATCAACGCTTTCCGTCGCTTGCTCGTCTCCTTTCCCCTCTTCCTCTCCGCCCCCATCCAGTCCCACCATCTCCCGCCCAGCTGCCCCTCCTGCCTCTAGGCGCTCGCACTCTCAAGACAACAGCATGGAGAAGGGCAAATCCAGCGGCCGTTCCAAGAAGAAAGGTTCCTCTCATGCTGATGTCATCGATAGACTCGATTTCTCGGGCGTTGGACCCAGTGAGTCTCCACTTCGTTGTCTATGTACATCCTTGCCTTACACCCAAACCCTGCGGCCAGTGTTCCATCATGATGGCCCCTTCGACGCTTGTGCGCCGTCCCGTAACCGCCACCGCACCAAGGCCCCCATGGCGGCTTGGAGCGGTCATGAGGCAGACGAGAGAGCTTTGGCCACCGCACAACCAATTCAGCCGCGCTCGCCCGACCTCTTCATTCCCTACGAAGCCCCCAAGAAGAAGCACGATGCCATCGCAGAGGCTTGGGGTATCCATGAGCCCGAGCCATTCGAAGACTTCTCTGCTGGAGGTGGTGCCACTTCCCGCCCCAGCGGAGAATATGCGAGCCGCAATGGCAACGGCTCTGGGAGGCGCACCAAGGACGGGCGAGACGCCCGGGATGTTTACCGCGAGTATCTCGAGGAGAACCACCCCTCTCCGGCACGTCGCCCGACCAAGCGCAACATTCCCCCACCTCAGCCTATTTTCGTCCCCGAGACGGACGTAGACGGCCCGCCTTCACCTACGAGCGCCGGTTTGGATTCCGCCGGCGGGGGAGGCACTCCTCGCCGCAACAAATCGATCATGCAACGTATCCGCAAGATGCGGGACAATCCCAACGTTCCCGTCGCCAACTACGAAGATGGTCGTCGCGGCGAGCAGTCTCCTAATGGTAAGCATCTTGGTGCTGTCCAGGACGTGTCTTCACAAGACTATCATTCCAGTGGGACCGCACAGCGCTCACAAGGACAATTTCTAGGAGGGTGGTACCACAATGCAGCAACCACGCCCTCGGATGACTTCGTTCACGTGGACACCATGCCGATGAGGAAGGACAAGTCCCTTCCGACACCACCCAAGGACGGCACCCCTGCGGGCGAAAAGGATGGTTACTTTGACGGCGCGGAAGTTGGTGCCAGCGGGAGTGGGCTCGGAAGGAAGACGAGCTTGTTGAAGAAGGTCGGCACTGTGGTCAAGGGCCGCACGCCGAAGTGATCCCTTCCCTTCTCTACTATGACGCGATGATGCACCCCTCCATTGAGTATTGTGACTGTATGCTTCCGGCCCTATAACTGTATCTTCCCTTCAGAGCTCATCCTGCTGCTCGCCATGTAGACTAGTTTTACGTGGTCGCACTGTAGAAGGACTCCAACACGTACCCGTTCCCGAACCCGAATTCCGTTTCTCCATTCGTCGCTTCCAACTATGTACTTTGCAGCTTCACCTCCAAACTCCACGATCCCGTTCCTTTCCTTCGCGTAATGGTTACACATCCCCCTTGAGTGACACCGCCTCGATCGATGTCTTTGGCTTTTTTTGCATCCCTCTCGTTGTTCTCTCAATTCCTTACTTACCCTACTGTGATCACGAATCTCGCCGTCCCCAATACTACCCTTTGTATGTATACCGAGCTGATAGTTCCAATGGAAACCAGAAATTGCTCGATCCATTGAGTGCCGTGTACGAGCTTACTTATACATATTTTGCTTCAAACTTCGAGTGCAGGCATCACGCTGTCCGAACATTGATGTTAGCATCCGCCAACGCCTTCTTCACTTCATCTATCTCGACTTCGTGCCGATGGAAGATGCCTGCGGCCAGGGCCGCCTCGACGCCCGTCTTTTGGAACACTTCCACAAAGTGGGCGGCCTGACCTGCCCCGCTGCTGGCCACGACGGGTATCCGCACGTTCCGGCGGACGAGCTCGACGAGGGCGATATCGTACCCGAGACCAGTCCCGTCCCGGTCAATGCTGTTGAGGAGGATCTCACCAGCACCGAGCTTCTCGACTCCTCTGACGAGCTGGACGACCGAAAGCGGCCTGTCCTCTCGCCCACCGCGGACAGTGCACCTGTACCACCACGCCTTCCCGCGCTCGTTCTCCGGCCCGTCGGGGCTCCCGTGCACGACCTCGTCCTTGTACGCGCCATCGTACCCGGGCTCGACATAGACACGGCGGGGGTCGACGGAGACGACGACGGCCTGGCGGCCGTACACTCTCGCGATCGTCTCGATCGCGCTCGTCCCGTCGCCCTCCCCGACGCCGTCCGCGCTCGGGCGCGCGCGCATCTTCTCGACGGCGAAGACGGCCTCGGTGGCGATGCTGACCTTGTCCGCGCCCGCGCGGAAGTACGCGCCGGCGACCTCGAGCGCGGAGTGGGGGGTGCCGTCCGGGTCGACGGTGTCCTTGATGCCGCCGCCGATTGTGAGCGGGACGAAGACGGTCTCGGCGGCGGCGCGGACGACGGCGAGCATCGGCTGGTCGAGGAGGGGCGAGTGGCGGAAGGAGGTGATGTTCATGAGGCAGAGCTCGTCTGCCCCTTCGGCGTAGTATCGGGCGGCGAGCGCGACGGGCTTTCCGAGGTTGCGCACCGCGCCTGCGGCTTGGGCCTGCTCCCCACTGCCTGTGATGCTGTCTGCGTTTGTGGGCGCGGTACGTTCGCGAACGTCGTATTGGTCGCCCTTGGTGACCACGAGGTCGCCGTCGTCGTTTGAGCGGACGTCCATGCACGCTATGATGCGCTTCGTGAACCCATCTTTGCCTTTTGGTGGCCGGGCGATGCGGGGGGTCGGAGGGCTCGTGGCACGGTCTGCTTCGGACTGCCGAAGCCAGGCATCGAGAACCTGGAGCCCAGCGAGGCCCGACTTTTCGGGGTGGAACTGGCAGGCAAAGACGTTGCCTTTGCGAACCGTGGCGAGGAAGACTTCCTGTCCGTACTGCGTGGTGGCGTGTGCCCATTGGGCAGCTTCAGGGTGCTCCCACTCGTACGCCGCACGGAAAGAGTGGACGAAGTAGTACGATGAGCGCGGATCGAGCCCTTCGTGCGCCTTCTCGTCCGGATCGAGCAAGTCGACGGAGTTCCAGCCCATGTGGGGGACAGACTTGTCTGCGTTGCTAAAGAGCCCGATGTCGCTCGGGATGATGCCTAGGCCTTTGGAGGAGGGGGATTCCGCAGAGGAACGGAACAAGACTTGCATGCCTATGCAGATGCCGAAGTATGGTTTCCCCGATGCGATGTATTCGCGGAGGGGCTCGTAGAGCCCGCGCGACACGAGACCATCGATGGCTGACCCAAAGGCACCAACGCCAGGGAAGATGAGGCTCTAATGCGATATTTGACCACAAGGTCAGTGCTGCTGGTGCAGACATGGGGCTCTGTGCACTCACCGTAGCTTTCGCGAAATCAGCAGGCGAAGCTATCCATTGGAACTCGTGACCGAGCTTGGTGAGGGTGTTCGCAAGGCTCTGAACGTTTCCTGCGCCGTAATCAAGGAGGTAGAGACCCATATCCGGGGAGAGAGGCTGATGCAAAGGGACGAAGGCCGGAGTCGGACATTCTGGATGAGATTTGAGCAGGAGAATCGAGTCAAGAGAGGAAGGCAAAAGTGCATCTAATCTTATCTATCCCGTCTAGTTGCACCATCTCCGCGCCATAAACTCAAATTCCGAATTATGACCAGTCCTATAACTCATTCCGCACTGCGTCGGGTAGAGTCACTTGCCTCTTGACCCCCCACCAAATTGCCCTGTATCACCTTTCGTGTATCGCTATGTCGTCCGCCATCTCCATTCCGACCTCCAGGCCGCATGCAGTCGCCGCCTCCGTCTCTCCGACCGCCTCTACCATCCACGACCGCATGCTCCTCCGCAAGGACTCTCTCACCTTCTCCATTCGCCAGCCCAAGGTTCTTCACCCCATAGACAACGAGGACCTCAAGCTTCTTCTCCTGGAAAATATCAGCCAGGAGGCGGTTAAGGCCTTCCGTGCGCAGGGCTTCTCAGTTGACCACTCCACAAAAGCCATGTCGGAGGACGAGCTCGTTCAAAAAATCGGGTCCTACCACGCCATTGGCATTCGCAGCAAGACGAAGATTTCCGAGAGGGTGCTCAAGGCTGCGAGCAAAGTACGTACAACGTCCGTAACGCGCCGAACACGCTGTCTCATGCCGGATTCTTTGCTAGCTGCTGGTGATCGGATGTTTCTGCATCGGAACGAACCAGGTCGACCTCGAGAGCGCAGCCAAGGCGGGCATCCCTGTCTTCAACTCTCCCTTCTCAAACTCCCGTTCAGTCGCGGAGCTCGTCATCTCCGAGATTGTGGCCCTCTCTCGCCAGTACTTCCAGCGCGCGTTCGAGATGCGGGAGGGCATCTGGAATAAGCAGTCCAAGGGCTGTTGGGAGATCCGTGGCAAGACCCTCGGCATTGTGGGCTATGGACACATTGGCTCGCAGCTGTCCGTGCTTGCCGAAGCATTCGGCATGCGCGTTCTCTTCTACGATGTCGTCAACCTCATGCCTCTAGGGTCTGCGCGCCAAGTGGATACCCTCAACGCCCTTCTCTCCGAGTCGGACTTCGTCACTCTGCATGTGCCCGAGCTTCCTGAGACGATGAACATGATCTCGACCGAGCAGCTCGCAGCCATGAAGAAGGGCGCGTACCTCATCAACAACGCGCGCGGCAAGTGCGTTGACATCCCCGCGCTCATCGAAGCCCTCAAGTCTGGCCACCTCGCCGGCGCCGCCATCGACGTCTATCCTGCAGAGCCCGGCTCGAACGGTGCACCCTTCGACGACCAGTTGAACTCGTGGGCGACCACTCTCCGCTCCATCCCGAACGTCATCCTCACCCCGCACATCGGCGGGTCCACCGAGGAAGCCCAACGGATGATTGGAGAGGAGGTCGCCACCGCCCTCACCCGCTACCTCAACTACGGTGCTACGCTCGGTGCCGTCAACTTCCCCGAGGTCGACCTCCGAGCCATCACCCTCGAGGAGCCGAACCACGTTCGGATCTGCTACGTACACAACAACATCCCCGGTGTGCTGCGTCAGGTCAACGAGGTGTTGTCCCCATACAACGTCTCGAAGCAGTACTCGGACTCCAAGGGCGACATTGCGTACCTCATGGCCGATATCGCGGACGTCAGCCCATCAGACGTCAACTCGCTGAAGGATCAGATCAGCAGGACCAGCGCGAACATCCTCACTCGTCTCCTTGCTTGAGATTCCATAGGTCACCCATTGTCATCATATCGTCATTTGATACGTCGTCTTCTGCGCATCGAGCACAAAAGCCCGACATGGACGGTGCCTATAGCGTTTGGTAGACATTCCTACTGTTGCATTGCGGGTCACTCAACTGGTCCCTATCACTACCCATTCAACTGGCATTCATGCATTCACTAAAGGTACAACCAATGTAGATTATACCGCTGTAGCACGATGTAGTAATGTATTGCGAAGGGGGGTATGAAAATAATGTATCATTGTATCAAATCCAGCTAAGCATACATGGGAGAACAGCGTCATACAGCGAATGCAAGGATGAGATGATGTACAACATAGCCAAGTAACCCAGACTCAACGGTGATCACTCTTCTTCTGGATCGCCAATACCGCTGTTGAGGATGGCGAATGTCGTCTCAGACTCAGGAAGACAGGGTGAGTCGTATATCTTCGCTTGACGATTCGCTCCCCGACCTTTCTTGAGCTGAACACTGTTGAAGAGTATGTTTAGGCCAATGCGTTCTTGGTACGGCGAATTAACTCACCGAGTGGTGGATGCATGCGCGAGAATGTTGCCTCCCACTGGCTTCTTCTCATTGGCCATATACGGCCCTGCAGCGCCGTCTGGATTTGACATAACTTGGTTCGTAATCACAACGGCAATGCCAAACTACGATTCTATGTCAGTAAACAATCATCAAGGAAAGTAGGAGGATTCGACGTACTTCGTCTGCTAGCCGTTGCAAGGTACGGAGGAATTTACCTAGATGAGCTTGTCTTGCCGACAGTTCTCCGCGTCCGTTGAAGTCTGTGCGATAGAGTGCAGTGGCGGAGTCGACAATGAGGAGACAGAACCTGAGTATCCATCGACCACTATGGTGTCAACAAGCAAACTTCCGCGCATATAATCACTTGCAAATGCTTACCTAGACTCAGACATCAGAGCACTTGCAGCAGTGAGGAGCTGGTTCTGGTGATCTGCGTTGTATGCTCTCGCATATGCGACGTTATCCAACACCTCCTCTCCGCTCAGACCCAACCTCTCCGCGACGGCCAGCAATCGTACTGGACGGAAGGTCCCTTCGGTGTCGATGTAGAGACATTTGCCCTCTCCACCACCCATATCGACAGGAAGCTGGCATGTTACTGCGAGTGTATGGCATATCTGCGACTTCCCGGTACGGAACTCGCCAAAGAGTTCGGTGATTGCTCCCGTCTCAATCCCTCCGCCGAGTAGGGCATCGAGGTTCTTGGAGCCGGTTGTAATGTGTACAAGCTCTGCGCGTCGAGCATGCACCTCTGTCGCACTTTGGAAGCCAAGGGGGATGATCCTCAACGCTACGCGAACGTCTATGAGAGGCGCTGCAGGAGAACGACCAGCAGCGTACCTTCAGCTAGTATCTTATCCGCTTTCTGCTCCGAGATGCCCTTGATCGCTAAAAGATTCTTCTTCGGGGTGTATGCAACGGCCTCCACAGTATGTAATCCAGCCTCTGTGAGCTTCTTGATGTCCTGTGCAGTGATGCCGCACTCGGCGAGCTTCTCGACAAGAAGGGGTCCGGAAACATGGACTTCTTGGTCTTGATCTTGAGAGGGCGATGGTGAACTCATCTCGTGTTGGCGTTCTATTACGCGAAAGAGGTGAAAGTCTGGCGGAGGAGGCTGAAGGGGATGGAGGAGGAGCGACGTCAAGCTCCGTCAGCGCGTCGCCCGGACCCGATAGAACCACACGCGTTCAGTCACGTGGACGCGTGTCACCACTATTCCTCCCAATGGGAGTCCCAAGCGCGTCGCACACACCTCCATAACGTCCATCGACTTCGCGTTTTGCAGGGTGAATGAGTAGACAACTCCGAAGACTCTTCTTGGTGCATTTGAGAGAACCGTCGAATACTAAGGTAATAGTCGATGCGCTACATAATATGGTACTATCATAGCTTGTACTCTCGGGCAACGGCTGGAGCTCTACCCAGAACCCCCTCGAACCATTCCACGGCCTGGAGATCAAGCACTAGCCGAGGCCACTTCAACGCGCTATAGACGTTCAGGTCCTCTGCTGCCACCATGTCCACATACGGCAGATTGCTACTCGCCCTTTTCAACCCCTCCGGAAGCTCCTCCCTCCCCGTGACGAATAGTGTTCTCTTCCACCCAAGTTCCTCAATGCGATCTTGGAGCTCCCTCGTCTTGGATCCCGGCCAGTCGAGACTCTTGACAACACCTAGTGAATGTTCCCTCACCCGCGCACTCAGCGCGACCCGCATGCCCATCTGGATGACCTTGCGGTTGAGTTTCGTGGCGAAGTCTCGGGGCTTGGGTCCAAAGGCAACACCTCCACCTCGCAGCATAGGACTTTGACCGTCTCCAAGCCGTGCGCGGCCGGAGCCCTTTTGAGGTCGAATCTTCCGTCCCGAACCACGCACTTCCCCGCGAGTCTTGGTATTCGCACTGCCTTGTCGCTGACAATCGAGATGATGCACAACGCACAGATGGAGGATGTCTCGACGGATGGGATGAGCGAAAACATCCGGGTCTAACTCGACGAGCTCCTCCGATGGGTCGACATTGTCCTCCGGGCGGATGAGGGATGACATTTGCAGGTAAAGGGGACGTGCACCTGAGCGACATAAGTGCATATACAATCACCGACGAAACAAAGCGCACCATCGAAATGTACTACGTCTGCGACATTCTGGCCCAGCGCCGACGTGGAGGAACCATGGAGGAGTTGACTTCGCAAGTCCGCAGTGACAGGTTCCGCTGTAACGACTGTGGACAGGTGGCGGCGGGCAATGTTAGGGGTCTAATGGAGCAATTAGTCCAAGACCGTAGTCGCAAAGATGGTGTACATACCTGCCCCAGTGCACGCCTAATAACGGCCAGCATGGTTGTCGCGGAAATGCAGCTCCCTTCAGGCGTCTATGGGGAATAAGTGACTTAGAGTCACATCTGTGACTTTATGGCACCCAGATATGGTGTTCCTGTGACAGGGTACCCTGGAACGCTAACGCCAAACCTCCGTCGGTCATCGAACAAGCCGACCAGCAAACAACAATCCTCGGAGGGGTGAGTCTTCGTTCATTGCTGCTCGAATACTTCCAGGGTGTCCTGCTGGACCTATGCTCGCATGCTGGAGGCGAAATATGGCAGAAGATGCGCGCATTCAGGATGGATGGCAACCTTGGACTTTGGATGACCTTCCCACTTGACCTGGACGACGCCAACGGACTGAAGCTAAAGTGTCTTCCTGTTTCCAGCCTCGCAACAGCCCACATCCCACCTACGACAAAATGGCTCCCACAACGCAGGCCGTCCAGACTTTTGGCAAAAAGAAGGTATGCGCACGTCCCGCTTTTCTTCATAAATGTCTGCACTCCATGTTCACAACCCTTCATCCATAGACCGCGACTGCTGTCGCACACGCAAAGGAAGGTCGCGGCCTCATTCACCTCAATGGCTCCCCCATCTCCCTCTTGAAGCCCGAGATCTTGCGGTTCAAGGTCTACGAGCCCATCCTTGTCGCTGGCGAGGACGCGTTCTCGGCGATTGACATTCGTCTCCGTGTCAAGGGTGGTGGACACACTTCGCAAGTCTATGCTATCCGTCAGGCTATTGCCAAGGCTGTTGTTGCGTACTATGCGAAGTACGTCGATGCTGCGAGCGCCCTCGAGCTCAAGAAGAAGCTGGTCGCGTACGACAGGACACTCCTGATCGCAGACCCGAGGAGAGCCGAGCCGAAGAAGTTTGGTGGTCATGGTGCGCGTGCCCGCAGGCAGAAGTCGTACGTCCCCTCTCCGATCATGCACATTTGGACCTCGACGATTAACTGTCTAATCCAGCTACCGGTGAAGGCCTTCGTCTGTTTGCTATCATTGTTGCATTGTCATGTTCTACTTCTCTTCCCTATGCTATGCCAAGGCAACATGCAGATTATGTGACGGGCATACATGCTGGTGCAATCAATCCGTTGTACAAGTATCACACTGTGACAAAGTGGGAGCGTCTTCATGCATTTGCGTCTTGGAAGTGTTCGTTCACTAGTATGAGATCTCGAGTTCTTGACGCGCCTGTGTTTGCGCGTCATGAGAAATGTCAAAGCTTATCAGTCCACGAACCACACGAAGTGCTGATCACCGACAATGTCATCGTAAAGCGCCAAGTCGCTCTCCGTTCTCTCCAGGTCCTGCTTTGCATGTCCAAATCGCAGAGGGCCTACATCTTAGTACGCGGTTTCTGCAATAGTAGAGCATGACTGAGGCTGCATCATGTGTCCCTGAAAACGAACATGCGGTTCTAGCACCGGGGGCACGCCGAACTTTCTCGGTCTCTGTGGCTTGAGATTCTTCTGACGGGCCACGACTGTCCCCTTTTCCCTACATACACTCGACAAGTGTCCCTCGCATCCTCCTGCTGCATCCTCCCGTTGCGACTTTCGCGGGTCCGGTCGTGTGCGGCAATCGATAACATGCAGAGTCAATCTCGCCTGGACCATCAAGCCTCCCCTCAAGTCTCGAACCACATTTTCGTGAACAACGCCGGCGATCCCCTCAAAATATTTGTCGAGCCCAGCGAAGTGACCAACCGCCCGAAACTTCTGCGCACGTTGAGGGTGAGTACTCTGGATATCAGCACGTTTTGCATGATTGGAGACCTTGTTTTAGAGCGCGGGTGGTCAAGTGTGTAACGACGTCGGAGAGGCTGAGATTGTACTGGTCACGCCTGCTACCGTGTCGGCCACCCAACTCATCGCCAGTTGGCCTGCGGAGAAGGTGTTTTTGGATACGAACTGGGTGTACGAATCGATACGGCGAAGAAGGCCATACTTGCAAAACGAGAATTGGGGTGGATTCGCTCTGAGTCAAGGCACTACAGGGGAAGTTGTACCTCCTGAAAAGTCAGTTTCCCTCGTCTGTTACGATGACACGAGCCCCGTTGACACCACGAGCAAGTCATTTGCCCACCCCTCGGGAGACTCCTTCGGAAACACATGCTCCTCAGGCAGAATCAGCCATGCAGAACCAACCACAACCACAATCACAACAGCAGTCTCAGTTTGTCCCAGCGCCACCCCTTGTCTCTCCTGGTCTGCAACAACAGCAACCGTCCTTCTCCCAACCGATGGTCAATGGGCAGTCTTTCCCCGCAATGTCGATGATCGTACAGACCCCCAACGGCCCCCAAGTTATCAGTCCCACCCCCCAGATGCTAGCGCAGATGCTGGGCAGCCTCATGCAACAGGGAATCAATACGGGCGTCCAATTAGGACAACCTCCGAACCAGATGTTGCAGGGACAGCCATTCTTCCCTCAGCAAATGCAACAAGGCTATATGGTGCCTCAATATGCCCCTGCCCCTATGCCGATGTCTCAGCAATCTGTCTCCCTGCCCCCCGGAATGTACTTTCAGGTGGCCCCAGCTCAGCAACCGGAGGGCGCAGGATCACCAGTTCACCAGGGCCAACCGCACAATTCGGTCTCTCCTGAGAGTTCAGCGCAAGCGCGCGGTATGTCCTATTTCATTTCTCCATGTCTGCTGTCACTCACTACTGTCCGGACATCCATTGGTAGCATCGGGCACTCCCATGGATCGAGACGACACACCACAGAGGAAGCGCAAAGCACGACTTTCCGAACCGTCGAGCGCTAAGAAGGTGAAGACCGAAGGCGGGCACAAATCAAAGCGTCGTCGTCATAGTGAAGGCTACGTCGAGGAGCAACCCCTTCCGTTCACCAGCTCTTCATCGTCGACCACACCTGCTCGAGTATCCACTAATCACAAGAAACTCTTTATGAAGAGTCGGAAGGAGCCGTATAAGATCTTCTTACAACTGGAGGTCCCGCATCGACAGAGATACGCAGATCCGATCAAGGTGCGCCTACAAATTCCGACTGTTGTTGGATATGCCTCTGACGCCTGAGCGTGGCATGCGTTGTGCAGAAGCACGGCGGTAAGTTGATCGCCGACATCGCTGATGCAGACGTTGTGGTCCTCGCCCATCCATCGCAGAAGAACTTCGAGGGGTGGTTCCGGCAGGCCAACTACTTCGACAAGCCCGCGGTCAAACCTCAGTGGGTCACTGATTGCGTGGAGCAGAACAAGATCATCGACCTCGATGATTACGTGTACACGAATCTCACTGTGCAGAAGAAGCGTGGCCGGCCGTTTAGTTCAGGGCAGCGGTACGTTGTCGTGACGAAAGCCGACCTGGCGCAGCATCAAGATGCCGAAGACGAGGACGAGGACCAGCCTGCGGACCAGGAAGGGGGCGATGAGGATGACGATAATGACGAGGAAAGTGAGGAGGACGACGACGAGGTGGCGGCGAAAGAGGAGAAAAGGCGCAAGAAGAGGCTTCAGGAAAAGTCACTGGAGAGGGCATCCAAGAAGGAAAAGACAGTGAAGGAGAAACAGGTCAAAAAGGAGAAGGTGGCCACCAAGTCTAGCCGTGTTAAGGAGGATGCAGGCAGTGCGAAACGCGGTGTTAAGGCGAAGGGCGCAAAGGAGAAGGCCAACACCATAGAACGATCACCAGAACCTCATGGACCGAATTGGGCACCATCCCCGCCTCCGCCCACGCGGGTTGTCGAGCATCATCAGGGCAAGAATCGGTACACGGAGGAAGACATGGACTATTGCGACGAATACACTGCGATACTTCTGGCTCGAGATCCTACCATGACTGTTGCCGCCATTGCACAGAAGATGCATGCTAAGGTATGTATTATAATCCATACTTTGCAATGTCATAGTTCTGAGCATGGCTTGGTAGATGCCCCACCATACTGCCAGGTCATGGAATGCTCGCATGGCGTATCCTGAGCAACGAGAGAAAACAGAGAAGATGCGACGCCGCGCGGAAATCCAGTTCCGCAAAGCCGCAGGGAATGCAAGGCGGTCGGTCAGTGAAGCAAGGCAGATCGCCGGTCCCTCTCATTCTGAGGCAACACCTATGGCCGTCGATGAGCCCCCTCTCCCCGCCGATACCACAAATACCACAAACACAGACGCCTTCGACACCATGGTCAGATTCTTCGCAGCAGGTCGCGCAGACAATTTGGCAGACACGGAAGTGTGGCATGTCTTGGCTAGAGAGGTTGGTGGTAATCCACTGGACATGAACTCTCATCATGCTAAGTATTCTTACAGCATCCACACCTCAGCGCTGAAGCCTGGGAGGCCTTTTGGTCAGAGCACAGTGTTTCGATAGGAGAGGAGGTGAAGAGGTTGAATGACCTGGGTGAACCGAAAGCCGAACCTGAGTGACCATGATGAGGATACCCACTATGTTACGCTATATGATACAAGATACTTATGTCAAAATTAGTCGGTATATGCGCCTCGTTCAGTATAATGTGTTTCTCTCGCCCATGGCATATAATATAACTTCAAGTCAATACCTCAATGTTCTTAATGATGTGATTCCGACGATGTGATGCAGTGGGATCGCATGCTGAGGCTTGGAGGACTGCAAGTAAGCATTGACGGACTCTATAATGACAGCGAAAGTCTAATCCGTGTCTTCTGCTGCCGGAGACGATGATGGTCGCGGCTGCTTGAGGAACCGTTTCCGCCTTTCCTCTAACGTTTCCACCCTTCCTGGTGCGAGACCTTTACCCTGGTAATCGAAGGTGCCAACAGCAGTGCCCAAAACGGCACATGATGCGAGTGCTATGGGCAACGAACGCGCTGTTCCAGCAATGTCAAACATTCGCTTTTCCCAGGGTGAGCCGTGATGGATACATACCTCGAATTCCAGCCAAGAAACCGGCCGCGCAACCACCCGCAGCGCCATTGAGAGGATCGTCAACCTGTCGTTGATTTGCCACGACCGACTCAGTCAATGCAAAGGTCGCGCCCATTGCAGCTGAGAAGGCAAGCTTATGGCTGAGGAATGACGACATTACGACGAGGCCGTGTACGACGCACCGAAGAAACCAATAGTTCCCCCTGTCCTCGTGAAGAAACCGGCTGCACCACTGCTATGGCTTCCGACCGCATTTTGAATGGCGCTGACCAGCGCACCGATGCCGGCGGCCTGGAGACCGACAGTGGACGCGTACTGGAGAGTAGGCTTAGGGTCATATGTAACTTGCTCTGGCGACTGAGCAGTCGTGATGGTGCCGTTAGGGTCGGCCATAGCGGGAGGGGGCCTTAGGAGGACGAGTATGTATGGCTGAGGTGAGAGTTCGGACGCGGTTGCTTGTCCCGGCGTCACTCGCGGTGGCTGATGCGGAACGCGCCCGGCTCCTCCGGCCAATCACCCGCCCACCTTTCCTCATCGTCCTCGCCGACGTTCACAACGACCTCTGCGTTGACCGCGACTCTGCTGCTGTATTGCCCTCTTTCTGATCAATATATCCGATTTTACCTACTGTGGTCGATCGTATCGACAATCATGGACGCCGTTGAGCATACGGCATGGTATAGAGGCTCGAAAGATACGCAGCCCTTCAAATTGTCGAGAGTTGTCACTGTCAGTCTGCAAGGACTAAGCATAATTCTACTATCCCGCTGAACAATCCAACAGTCCAACACCAACACATTCCATTGTTTGGCATGTTACCCGTGGACGTTCGAATCGCTGAACACGCTTTGGGGTGGCACCGCGCTACAGGACCCCAGTCAAAGGACGCAATGGGAGACTATGTCCAAAGAATGGCTGGGAGCCATCGCTATAGGAGCAACAGGTCGGCTCCTCGTCCTTCCTAAGCTTGGCACTGTCGGACCAATCCAAGTCACTCTCCCTGATGTGAGTAGAGAGCAACGACTGGCCTTTCACACACGCTTACCGCTTCGAAGGCCAATTCGGAAGTGTCGAATGTTACATGGGCACTCAGCCAACTAAAGCCGACGAAACCTCTGATCGTCTTTACGGTCACGAGTGTTGTTATGATATACGATGTGAGCAGTCGTTCGCTAGTTGGAAAGCTTCGAGGACACGGAGGCGTAAGATTGTCTTTCTTGACTGTGGCTTGTCTAGTATGCTGACGAACGCGAACGTCTTCACAGCATATAAAATCATTGACTACACACCCACTCCAGCCGCATCTGTTCTGTACGACCTCTCGAGACTTCACGGCTCGCATATACAATGTCTCGTTACAGCCTGTACAAACACCGAACAATCCTCATTGGCTCCCCAACAGGGAACCCAGCTTGGCAGGACCCGCCCATGGTCTTCATATGTGCGAACCAGAAGGCGAAGGTATAGGTCAATGTGTTGCTGTTATGGTAGGCGGTCGTTCTGGCGGCCATAGGGCAGCTGTGCTTTGTTCGGTCGGTCCGGCTTTGTTGCCACATACTGCGACGCGCCTCACCAGATGCACCTGAACGGATAGGCATTCCATCCATCTCAACCTCTCATAGCGACTGGTGGAGTGAGTTACCCGACAGTGCGTCGCAAAGAGAGTGTTGAACATGCTTTCAGGTCGACCGGGCAGTGAAGATCTGGCGTATACCACCTTCCGTGTTCTCGCCTCCACCTCCCGAGTCCCCGAGGCTAGCGAGAGAGGATAAGCCTCTGTTTAGTACAGACCTCCTCCACAAAGCGCATGTTCTTACACTCACGTGGTGGGACTCCATATCCTTCCCGTCAAATCTGGACACTAACTTCACAACTCATACTAGGCTCGCTGACGATGTGTTGGCTTCCTGTTGCGCACCAGCCTTAATGCGATATGACCAAGACGATCCAGAGGAGACTTACTGGGAAGAGGGCACAGGTACTTAACCCCACCTCCGCGAATATGATTGATAACTGACTCGCTGTAGTTGTTGTGTGGCAGTGGCTTTCCTTCAATCGGTTCTTCCCCGTCGGCAAACTTCCGCAAGAAGTCATGAGGGGAACGGCCAGTGTGCGTCTGCCTGTACGAATTGCTCCGACCTCATCTAACGCGCCGGACGGTGCAGGATTGGAGGAATAGCGGTCAGGCCATATGCGATCGACCTACCTTGCTACCATGACAGCTAACAGAGTGTGGATACAGAGTCGTTCAAGATTCTCTCCGCGTACCATTTACCTATGCCAGTGAAGCACACAGGCTATTATTGCTCACCTCATCACGATCCGGTACTGCTAGTCCCGATGGGCAAGGTCATCCACATCTTCAACATCTCCCAGTTCCAAGCGAGAATTCCTCCTAAATTCCCGTTGGACGATCTAGCCCTACTCACGGGTCGAATGCGACTGGACGACGACGACGACGACAGCGAAGAAACAACTCGCGCGAGTATTCCCTCTGGCAAAGACGACACTTCAGACGATGCGAATGTGATAGACAAGGGCAAGGGAAGACAAATCGACGAGGCAGTAAAGAACGCTATCACATCAACGAAGTACCCTCCACCAGCCCCACTGCAGATGTTATTTGACAGTGTCGAAGGGTGGGAAGTTGTTGCAGAATCACAACGACGCGACGGCGGACCCGAGATGGCCGACATTACCATGTGTACCATGGGTTTCGAAGGCTCACGGATTGTGGCCATTGGTCGGAATGGCACGCTGTACATCTGGCGACTGATGGAAGGTGGCAGCTCTTTAACGTAATGGGGGTAGTGATTCAGAGCCATGACAATCACAGTGTAACAGTAGTGTATGTAGCATATCTGTACTCTTGCGACAACGCACACTCGACACGCGTCATGACAGCTTCCGCCTCTTGCCAACGCCGGGAGCACCTGAAGTCGCGGTTTTGCGTTTGACACTCTCCACCAAGCTCTGCAAGCTAGGCTGTTGGGCTTCTTCGTTCCTGCGCTTGGTCGCGGTGGAGTCGCGATTCCCGGATGCCTTCTTCTGCTGTCTACGAGAGCGTTCGTCCAATAGCGCGGACATACTCTTCGTCTTCTTGAAGCTGTAGATGACGATGTGAGCGACTGTGGTTGAACGTACGGATGAGCCCGTATGCTTACCGAGGATTGCTCGGATCAATGGCATAGGTATGGTCCTCGAGAACGGCTTTGAATCGCTCGTCTTTGACGTCGATCGAGAAGTCTTCCTGTAGATCGAGGTCGCCATCGTCCTGAGTCTTCTTGCCCTTCTTGCCTTTTTTCTTCTTTCCACCCTTCTCGGCGCGCAGGACGGCCTTCATGTCGAAGTGCTTGACCTCGCCCTTCGGATTATCGGACTCGGCAAGCAGAGCGAGCTCCTCCGCCGTCGACTCCACCCGAGCAGGACGATCTTCATCATCCTCATCCGCAGTCTTCGACTTGCCTTTACCCTTCCTAACTTTGCCCTTGCCTTTCTTGATGGACTCTTCTTCGACCTCCTGTGCGTCGTCATCCTCGTCACTGTCGCCGCCAAAGAAGTCATCGTCGATGCTCTTCTTCGCCTGCTTACGCTCCTCCTTGTCCTCCTTGACGCGTTCTCGCAGCTCCTCCTTGCGCTTCTTCTTCTTCTCGCGCATCTTCCGCTGGTACTTCTCGAGCGTCGTCTCGTCCTTGTCGTCCTTGGCCGCGCTCAGGCCGGGGGTGAACGTGATCTCCATGTCCACGTCATCGTCGTCGCCCGCTTTGCTATTTCCCCAGCCCTCGGGCATGGTGTCGTCTCCGCCGCCAAGAAGGAGCGCGCGAAGCTTGTCGCGTTCCGAGTCCTTTGCGTGCTTCTTCTTGTCCTTCGCCTTGGGAGGCCCGGCAACGTCATCTCCTTCGTCTTCGGAAGACGAAGAGGCGATGTACGCGCGGAAATCGTTTTCTTCGATCTCCTTGCGCGTGAGGACGCGACGCGTGACTTGCGCACGCTCCGGTTCGTCCTCGTCCCAGGTCAATTTGACCTTCGAGTGACGTAGTGCCTGCGTTTTGAAAAGCGTCAGCTTGGGACAAGCGTAGAAGAGCTTAAGACAGAACACACGTCGGTGACGAAGTCAACGGGCTTGTAGGGGACGCTTAAATCATCGTTAGCTTCATCCCTGCAATCAATGATCAGACAGAGGTTGTTAACTGGGGAGGAGAGCGTTACGCACCGGAAGTCATCGTCAAAGGTCATTTCATCCGGAACGAAGCTGAGATCGAAGACATTGGCGGACCGTTCGAGTTCTGTACCATCCAACTCATTGAAGATGTGTGAAGCGGCTTCAACGGAATCACATTCCACGATGGCATAGTAGTATCTACATAATCCTGAATAAGGGGAAGTCCTACTCCTGGAGAGGCTAACATACCGAAGTCGCTCGAGTTGATACTTGCGAAGAGCATCTTCGTCGTAGTCCTCGCCCTCTCCAAGCTCATAAACAGTGCGTTCGTTGATGTCTTCCGGATCCATCTCCCGCTTTTTCTTGAACACCTCGGGCGGGGGACCTTCTTTCTCCTCTCTCGCCATGCGCTCCTTCCCAAACTGACTGGGATACACCCTGACACTGAGGACCTTACCGCGTACCACCGGTACGGAGGAACCCTTGGCAGTGCCATTTTCCTTCGAGCCAGAGGCAACGGCGGTGGCGGAGGGGGAAACGAGGGACGAGAATATCTTATAGAGATGGATAGCACGTACGTGATCCCAGTCAAGGTTGACAACGGCAATGCGGCGCGTGCGCTCAGCCTGCGCCAAGCCCTGAGCTGCCTCTGGATTGGCTTGAGCATACGCGGCGGCCTGCGCATCCAAGTCGGCGTAGTGATCCTCGTTGAGGTCCACTTCAGCAGAATCGTCAGGCACGGGGATGGGCTGTGTTATGTCGCGCCCGAGAGTGATTATGCCATCGGCATCGCTGTCATCATCGCTTTGTGCGCCAGTAGGCTGGTCGTCTTCTTCGTCGGATGACTCGAGGAGGACCTCTCCACGAGCGTAGTCCGGACCAGGCTTGACTTCGAGTTGGGCCTCCTCTTCGTCCTCAAGACGGTAGAATCTACGTAGGTTGTCGTGCTCGTGATCATCCGCGAGGGATCTCCCATACTTGTCGACACGCGCTGATCATCTCCGAGCATGAGAGAGAAGCGGTGTGCACAGAACAGGTGGTCGGCGTACCTGCACTCTTTTTGCCTTTCTTCTTGCCCTTGGCGTCGAAGAAGTCCTTGAACCGCTCGTCAACGACGACCTTGTTCTTGTCTTTCTTTATGCGCCTGAAGCGGGGGTCAGTCTTCAGACGGGCGAAACGAGGGTCAGACATGGCGGCGGCGGGGAGAGAGAGGACGGGCGGGCTGAGTTGGGAACCAATCAGCGTCTCTGGTGCGGAAATTGTGGGCGTGACAGGACGTGACGTGTCAAAGACAGGGTGTGTGACATGCTGGGCGTCTATTTATTAATATGAGAGCCAATAGTTGCCTGGCGACCGGGGGGCTATCAAATGATACGGCAGCTCCTCGATGCCCGCTCACAGGCACAGCGTGCCCTGCCTCTGAGTCTTATACGCCCATCTTCCTCTCTCTCCCCATTCCCCTTTCTCTTTCCCTTCTCTCGTGAGTATGCCTGCCCTCTCCGCCAGCCAGCACCCTTAACTCACCATGTCCTCCAGATTCCATTCCGCGCTAGGCCGCAGGACGACGCATTTCATCGGTTGAACCGATCCTACGCCAGAGCATCTTCCCTCAATTCAGCACTTATTCCTTCACGACAAAATGTTCTCCAACTTCCTCCGCCTTGCGGTCGCAGTCGCCCTCATCGGGCAGGTTCTTGCTAGGCCCATGCCCATGCCCATGCGTGTAAGTACTCGTCTACCGTATCGGGTCGTCCAGTCGTTGATCGCTCTATGCAGCGCGCAGCAGAGGCTCGCGCTCTGGGAGACATCGAGGTCATCGCCGCATACAGACGCGCGGTTCCTGTCGAGCAGCCCGCCATGTCTGTGAACGGCGAGATTGTTCCCTACAAGAATCCCGACGCTAAGCAGCGGCGCGAGGTCCCCGTCGAACAGCCCGCTATGTCTGTCAACGGTCAAATTGTTCCTTACAAGAACCCGGACGCCAAGCAGCGCCGTGAGGTCCCCGTTGAGCAGCCCGCTATGTCTGTGAACGGTCAGATCGTCCCCTACAAGAACCCAGACGCCAAGCAGAGGCGTGAGGTTCCTGTGGAACAGCCTGCCATGTCAGTCAACGGCCAGATCGTTCCTTACAGGAACCCGGAGGCGAAGGAGAGACGCGAAGTCCCTGTCGAGCAACCTGCCATGTCCGTCAATGGCCAGATCGTCCCCTACAAGAACCCGGACGCCAAACAGAGGCGCGAGGTGCCCGTCGAACAGCCCGCTATGTCTGTCAACGGTCAGATTGTCCCCTACAAGAACCCCGAGGCGAAGGAGAGACGTGAAGTTCCCGTCGAGCAGCCCGCTATGTCTGTCAACGGTCAAATTGTTCCTTACAAGAACCCGGACGCCAAGCAGCGCCGTGAGGTCCCCGTTGAGCAGCCCGCCATGTCTGTGAACGGCCAGGTTGTCCCCTACAAGAACCCCGAGGCGAAGGAGAGACGTGAGGTTCCCGTCGACCAACCCGCTATGTCCGTGAACGGTCAGATCGTTCCTTACAAGAACCCTGATGCTGGCAACTGAGGTACGTGCGTTTTGGTGTGGGGCTGATGTGTCGCTGACTGCTATTGAGAAGGTCTGCGCTTCCCCCTTGGGCTGTCTTTGTCGGTCGATCAGTAGTTGAACACGGACACGGACTTTGTGCTATAGGTGTTACTGGCTGTATTGATTTGCGTCCTTTATATCCTGACCATAGCCCGCTCTTTCGCTTGCGAAGGAGTTACTTACGTTCATTTTGGAATCCATGATAGGATCGAGATCGGGAAACTTACATTTATTGGCTGGGACTGAAAGCGTACACGTCAAAGGTGAGGGCAAGCATCAAGATATAGAAAATACGACTGTCGAGACGTCGCGAGTTCTGAAGTACATGCAAATGCGATCATATATCTGCGAAGCCACGTCTATCATGAGATCTTGGCCTGTGAGAAGTCCAGCTCCGGATGCGCTTCTTGGAATTTCTTCAATGCCTAACCTAGGATTAGCGCACAACGACCTTCGAACGGGAGAGCGACTTACTTCCATCTTCTTCATTTCATCCGAGGTTGGCTTCCCCATTTGCTGTAAGAGTTGGATATCCTGAGTGTCTATCAAGGACTACGACAGAGTGCGTTACCTTCTGCTGGTTGTCGAACTGGAAGGCTCGTCAGGATATGACCCATAGAGATACCCACTAGAACTCACCATCATTTTCTCGACCATGGCCCTGGTTTCCCCGTCAAGGTCACTCAACTTGCTGTTCTCAGGCTGTATCTTGGTGGTGTCCAGCTTTGGATGGTGGGTCAGAACGTTCTCCCACCATTGCTGCTGGTTCAGCTTCTCGAGATGTATGAGGACGCTCTCTTGATCCTCTGAAGTCGAGTCAGCCAATTTTTCGATGACAGCATCGCGTATAAGACATACCAAGTGTCCAGGTACATTCGTCAGTCTTGACCTCTTTGCAGAGCTCTCCGGCCATGATAGGTTCCTTGCCCTTGAATCCGACGCTCAGCTTCTTCTTCTGGATCACGACGCTGAGATCGCGAGCCCGAGTGCCCTTTGGCACTGGGACGGTGATATCAACGTCTCCGAGCTGCTGAGTCCATTTGTATGGCAGCGCTATTGAGAGAATGACATGTTGGTGCTTCGCATACTGAGACGGTCGATCAGAGGGCCGCACCCGCCTGCTCAGCCGCTTCGCGTGCACGATCGGCTTTGTCGCGTTCTTCCCTTTGCTCGGGAGTGAGTTTGTCGTAGTCGTCGTTCGCAGACATTTGTGAGTGGATGTGAGTGGCAAAGATGGATTGCAGATAGCCACAGAAGCCACAGAGACCTTGAGGCAGGGCGATGCGTCCGAGTACCCGAGCGCGATCTTCGAAGTGAGTAGAATGAGCGCGTCATTCCACGTGATGTCAGCCTTTGGCAGGAGTTTCCCACGAGCAGCTTGGCAGAGTCCCGTTTCCTGTCGTCTACCACAGCGTCGCCGTCGCTTTCCCAGCCATCCGCTCTTCATCCGGCACCTCCTCCTTCTTCATGGCGAGCCAGGACCCTTGGGCGGACTATGAGGTACGTGCCTGCTCTTGTTGGCTTGCTTTATTGTCTCGTGGTTAAGGCCCTCGCGGATCCCGTGAAACAGACGCTCCGACACAATCTCAAGTACTACAAAGTGGACCACCTCAAACAAGTCATCGCAGGCTTCAACGAAGAGTGTGGCACCAATTTGATCAAGTCAGGCAAGAAGCAGGAGATACTGGATAGGATACTCAGACAACTGTTTGACTGGCGGATGCATAACGAGGTGGACAAGTGGATGAAGGCGAAGACTCTTGCAAATCGCATTCGCACAACAGGCATGTGAGTGCTCATTTCGACGTTTTGGGCTATCCTCAACGAGTTGGGGGTGTTGGGAGCAGTCTTCTAATTCATCACGATCAAGCACTCAACATCCTCCACACAGGTACACTCCCACAACGTCCGCAGCCGCTGCTGCTGCTGCTCCGTCCTCCTCGACCAACAACGCGTCCTCGTCTGGACAACCTCACGGCTATGCGGAGATTCAGGACAACGTTCCATATCGTCCGGGTCACCTTGTTCCACGTTACGACTCGTTCGCACCGCCTCGCCGACCAAACTATGTCGGTCCGCTTTCTCCTGCGCAAGCCCCACCCATTCCCTCAATTCGATTCAAGTTCTCCCCCTTTTTCAGGATAGAGACTATTGTCACCCCAGTGGTTGAATGTCCAGGTCAGTCGTAATTTAAATCTCGATGTTTGCTTCTTGATTGAACTTCCACGAAGAATCCACTACGTCAATGGATCGACGCTCCCAGTCGATAAGCTTCGTCATGACGAACGACCTCCTTCAGAAGCTCGCAATTGCAAGGTAGGGGCAGGACCATCTTACCAGCGTTCGTCGAAATTCTAACCCATCTGGATCTACAGTCCGAAGTATCAACTCCGTTTATACTGCACGTCGTCCACCTACTACACGCCTCAAGGGACTTTCCGTAGTCCTGTAACCACCCCATGTCCGATTGAATTTCCTCCTACGTGCGAGGTCCGAGTCAATGGCACTCAGCTGAACGCAAATTTGAAGGGGCTCAAGAAGAAGCCGGGCACAGCGCCACCGCCCGACTTGGGGAAGGTCTTGAGAATGCAACAGAGCGCGTCGAACAGGATTGAAATGATCTATGTCAACAGCCAGCAGCCTACTCCTCCCAAGGCGAGTCTCCCTCCGCCGCTACGCGCCATAATCTTGATTCTCATTGTATGAACAGAAGTACTACCTAGTGGTCATGTTGGTCGAAGTCACGTCTGTGGATCAACTCATCGACAGGCTTCGTAAGGGCAAGTTCAGGTCCAGAGAAGAGGTGCTTGCAGATAGTGCGTTACTTCTTACTGTCGATAAATGCTCTGATATTGAGCTTCTCCGTGAAGTGAACAAAGCCGTGTCGGACGACGACGATATCATTGCTGGTCATCAGAAGATGTCGCTGAAGTGCCCCGTACGTCTAGACCATTGTCATCGGTTCCGACGGCGCGTCTTACGTTGCACATCTAGCTGAGTTACATGCGCATCACGACGCCATGTCGTTCCAAGATATGCGTACACCCTCAATGCTTCGACGCTGTATCATGGTACTCAGTGATGGAGCAGACCACGACATGGATGTGTCCTGTTTGCGAGAAGGTTCTCAGCACTGAAGAACTTTACATAGACGGGTAAGTTGCCTTTGTCATTGGAGATCATATTCGTTCTAGTTTGCTCATGTATGCACCGCAGTTACTTTGATGACATCCTGAAGCAGACACCAGAAGAAGTAGAGGACGTCATTGTGGAGGCAGACGGGCAATGGCACACTGAAGATAACAAGTACGGGTCCGCTGAGTGGAAAGCTGGGCATCCCTCTGCTCCTCCGCCCAAACCTCTAGTCAGGCGTCCTCCCTCACCAACCAAGCCTGTGACCAACGGTGTTGACGGGAAGGATAAGCCTCGTGCTCAGACACCGATCGAGATATCTGATTCCGAGGACGAAGACGAGGGTCGGGTGAAGCGGGAACTCTCTCCGTCTACTGACGGTTTGATCCCTCGAGCGAGTCAGTCTTCCAATGGGGGTTCGCAGCCGAGGCGGTCCCATGTTCCTGACATCATTGACTTAACCTTGTCGGATGACGATGAGCCGCCGCCGCCTCGCCCTTCCGCTCCTGTACAGTCCAAAAAGCGTAAGGAGATGGAGGATCTGCCTTCCCCTACCGAGCAGATTTGGAAGAAGTCTCGCATCGACAGCAGCTTGTCGCCTACGACTGTCACACTCAACGAGCTGGTCAATAACAGCACTCTGCGTATGGCCGATGAAGCACGACGTCACGGTCCCATTCCCTCCTCATCCCACTCGCGTTACTCCTCGTCGCAGTCACCCTACCGCGGTTCCGGGTCCTCACAGTCATACGGCTCTCCCGGAGCGCTCCCACTTCCACCGCATCTGCCTCAGCGTCCCTCGTCTTCCTCGCGCGACAGTACCTATCGTAATCCTTTGCCGCCGCCTCCCTTCATCCCGCAACGTGGAAGCGGTGCGGGAAGCTCTTCACCCACCAATTGGCGGTGAGATGGTTGATAGGTTGACCGTTGACGGACGTGGGATAGATTTTTCATATGGATTCCAGCATGAAGTGTGCAAATGGTAGCTACTTTAGTTCATTCGTCTACTGTCATATTATCCTTCTTGGCGCATGTAATGCCTATTCGCCGTGTCCTCGCTGTGAACACGCTGTGGTTGTTCGTTCGAACGGACGGGAAGGTTCTGCTAAGTAGCCGGTGCTGTGCACACGTCGGCTGATGGCAGGCCCGTTCAGCCAACCATCATCGGGCGCTTCGGGCAACGCCCCCGGTCTCGCATTATTTCGGACGGGCGTTGTGATTGGTCCAGCACAATTTTGACGGCCCGGGGACTCGGCCGGACTCGGAGTTGCAAATTCCGGCGCTATCCGAAAACGTACTTAGACGTTCGCACGCGAGACTTTTTCTCCTCCAACTTGTCTTCCCCCTCCACTCAGTTCCCTCCCTCCTTTCGGTTTCACCCCGTCAAAATGGCCGACGTCAAGAAGGGCAAGACTCCCAAGGAGTTCCTTGGTGCGTATTTGTGTGCTCACATGCCGTCGTCGCGCGGTGTGCCCTTGGTGCTGGCGACCTTGATTGCTGACCTGGCACTTGTATGCAGTTGACTTCATGATGGGTGGTGTGTCTGCGGCTGTTGCCAAGACCTCCGCTGCTCCCATCGAGCGTATCAAGCTCCTTATCCAAAACCAGGATGAGATGGTGGGTTGAATGAGCTGGATGACGATAGTACGTGTTTCCTGATTGGTACTCCTCCCACAGATCAAGCAGGGTCGTCTCGCTGAGCCCTACAAGGGCATCGGTGACTGCTTTGCGCGTACTTACCGTGACGAGGGTCTCCTCTCCCTCTGGAGAGGCAACACCGCCAACGTCATCCGGTACTTCCCTACGCAGGCCTTGAACTTTGCCTTCAGTGCGTCATTCCCCATATATGGCAACTGCTGTAATTGGTCCTGACGTGTCGTGCAGAGGACTACTTCAAGTCCCTCTTTGGCTTCAAGAAGAACGAGGGTTACTGGAAATGGTTCGCTGGCAACGTCGCCTCTGGTGGTGCTGCTGGTGCCGCGTCCCTTCTCTTCGTGTACTCGCTTGACTACGCCCGTACGCGTCTCGCCAACGATGCCAAGTCGGCGAAGGGTGGAGGAGCCCGTCAGTTCAACGGTCTCATTGATGTCTACAAGAAGACCCTCGCGTCTGACGGTATCGCTGGTCTCTACCGTGGCTTCATCCCCTCGGTCGTCGGTATCATCGTGTACCGTGGTCTCTACTTCGGTGTCTACGACTCGCTCAGTACGTGGCACAGCATTCAGCGAATTTTCACACTATTGACATTGGATCGCAGAGCCTGTTGTCCTCGTCGGTGCTCTCCAGGGCTCCTTCTTGGCTTCGTTTGCTCTCGGTTGGGGTGTTACCATTGGTGCTGGTCTTGCGTCGTACCCTCTCGACACGATTCGGTGCGTAAATGTCTCTGATTATGGTTCTTCATGTACTGACTTCGTTGCAGTCGTCGTATGATGATGACTTCTGGTGCTGGTGTTCACTACAAGTCCATGTTCGATGCTGGTTCGCAGATCGTCGCCAAGGAGGGAATGAAGTCGCTCTTCAAGGGTGCTGGTGCCAACATCCTCCGTGGTGTTGCTGGTGCTGGTGTCCTGTCCCTCTACGACAAGCTCCAGGAGGTCATGTTCGGCAAGGTCTACTCCGGTGGTACGTCTATGTGGGCTAGATATTCAATTGTCTCACACTCAACGGATGTTTTCAGGCTCTGGCTAAGCGTATATGTCACGGACATTTTACACTGTATCAGCCTCTTAGTAGTATCGTTTACCTTGCACGCTATACGACTTCTTTCAATAGACGCTGTCGTTATTTTTCTGGTATTGCATCTAGAGCACGATGTTGGGCATATACTCCTAAGTACTCGTACTACACCGGAATCGAGAGATTTCTTATACCACATCACCGAGCGTCTGAGCACACCGACGACGAGAGAGTGAGAGACATCGGCAAGCGCTTCTTGCTTTCGTCCCATGCCATGTCTCCTGCGGCTCTCTGTGTTTGCTGTCTGTCGCCCTAGAGGCTATTCCACTCGAGCTTCTCAGCTCATTTCACTCAGGCCATACCAGGAGTCTTGTCTCGAGGCCTGCCTGGACGCCCTCAAGAAGGGTTCAACTCGCATCGGTGTTTCGCTCCCAACCGGGGCGGGCAAAACAACCGTCTTCATCTCTCTCTTGTCCCGACTGTCGGCCCCAGTCAAAGCTCCCGATGCGACGAGGTCCATTGTCATTGTCAACAGCGTTGAATTGGCCCAGCAGACAGCCGACCAGGCGCGAAGACTATTTCCGGAATGGAGTGTAGAGATTGAGCAGGGCAAGCATCAGGCTACGGGTACTGCAGACCTGTACGTCCAATGATATTCCGTATGACATTCCTAATTAAACCTATGTCCCCTTTAAAGCACCATTGCAACGTTCCAAACCCTGCTACGTTCCAACAGACTGGACAAGTTCAGAGCGAAATACCTGAAAGCTCTCATTGTTGACGAGGCTCATCATGCCGCTGCGCCTTCGTGAGCCTTCTTTCCCTTCATGCGGAGGACAGCCGTTGACTGGGCCAAAGATATCGTCGCATCCTTTCCCGTTTCGATCCTGCTATCAAGAGCCCAGACGAGGACGCTGAACCGCCGACGTTGTCGCACCGTATACCCATCCTCGGCTTCTCCGCCACTTTCAGCCGCCATGACGGTCTTGCCCTCGGTTCAGTGTTTGAGCAGATTGTCTATCATCGTGACTTTTTGGAGATGATCAAAGAGCAATGGTGCGTGTGCCTTGCGAGCTGTTGTAATAATCGTCTGACGTGGACGGTTCTGCCAGGCTCTGCAAGGTTCGCTTCACCACTGTCAGGGCGAATGTCGACCTGAGCCAGGTCACCGTGAATTCGCGCTCTGGAGACTTCAATCCCACCAGTCTGGCGCATGTCATCAACACGGACACCGTGAACGAGCTGATTGTCCGTACATGGCTAGACAAAGCAGGTGTGTCCCCATGTTCGTGCTGGAAAGCTTTACTCTCATTCTATGTCCACCAGCGGATAGGAAGTCAACGCTTGTGTTCTGTGTGAACATATCGCATGTTGCGAATGTCACAGACGCTTTCCGGAGAGCAGGTATCGATGCTCGTTATGTCCATTCGGGTACGCCTGCGGTCGAGCGGAAGGCGTTGATTGCAGCCTTCAAAGCTGGAGAGTTTCCCGTTCTGGTGAACTGCGGTAAGGAGAACGCCAGACTCGTCAAATTCATCGAAGTTAACCATCGCCTCTAGCCGTCCTCACTGAAGGGGCAGACATCCCAAACATTGACTGTGTTATGGTAGCGCGTCCGACAAGGTCCCGGAATGTATTTGCACAAATGGCAGGTCAACTGTCCACGTATTCACGGGTTTAGGCTGACTATGCATGTAGATCGGACGTGGTATGCGACTATCCCCGGATACTGGCAAAGAAGACTGCCGTATCATCGACTTCGTCGACTCTCAAGACCGCGTTGCGGGAGTGGTATCTATGCCTACGTTATTAGGCTTGGACCCAGCAGCACTCAGCGATGGTGAACAAACACTTGCTTTTCTGTAATCCCTCGCGCTCAGAGTGTGTGCGTAGATGAGACAATTGAAAGCCTCGAGGCCCGTCGCGATACACTGGAAGAAGGCGACCCCGACAATCCAACGGCTGGCCGTTCCAACACGACGAGTCCCGTTCCGCAACCGAAGTCGGTGACGTATATCGACCATGAAAATCCGTTCGTGCTTGCGGATAATGGCTCTGGGGACCCCAACATCCGGAATCTGAGTCGCAACGCTTGGGTATGCTGTGGCGACGATGTCTATGTGCTAGAGTGTCTTGGCAAGGGCTATATTCGTGTAGAGCCTGTGCAGAGTGATAGCAACGAAGGTATGTCCAGCTTTGGCTTTCCACTCACTCTGTCGTACTCTGAACTGACTTGTCTGTATGTTATACACGCAAGACGCGCAGGCAGCGCAATATGTCGCCTACTACACTCCACAGACGATGCCCCGGGGCACTGCCTTCATCTTGAAGGTCTCGCCCTTCAGACAGAAGAAGAAGATCCTGTCGGCTCAGACCTTGCAGGAGGCCATCAGAGGTTGTGATACGTACGCGCAGGACAAGCTGGGTGGTACGCTCGCCCTCGGCTTGCTTCGCACGGCCAAATGGCGGTGGGAGCAAGCCTCGGAGTCTCAAAAGCAGTTCATCTTCAAGAGGTGGAAGGCCCGCAAGCACGTTGCTGTCGCTTACGGGGAAGACGGCTCACCGCTTGCGTCCGGGAACAGACTTGATGGGATGAAGAAAGGGGAAGCGGCGAACATCATCACCCGGTTGAAGCACGGGGCACAGGTGCGTTCGAGCTTCTTAGAGCCGTGACAGCAGCATTGATGCCGTGCATACCTAGGCACGTTACGAGAAGAAGAAGAAAGAGCTTGCGAAGGTTTTGATGGCTACTCAGAAGGAGGCCAAGAGGCGGGCTAGGGAGGACGTCGAAGTTGGGCCGCTTTTGCCAGCATAGCATATAGCCGACGATCGTACTATACAAGATGTGATTAATGTACTGAGTCAATGTCTGACAGGTTAGACAGTCTCGGGGAGACGGCGTGCTCGCTCTGGAGCGTGCATACGGCTGCCAGCTGAGCTTGAGCGACCATCCTGTCCAGGCTGTCCGGGTTCTCGAACGCAGCGGGCATCCGTGAGAGCGTAGCCAGCATCGAGCCCACCAACGAGTCTCCGGCGCCCGTCACATTGACTATCTTCTCTTGGGCGACTTGGACAGGCGGGAAGTGCTTGAAGACAACGATGCTGCTCGACGCATTCCGGGCGACAATTTGGCGCGCGAAGATGTTGGTGCTCTGGGTCGCCCATGCCGACGATTCGGCCTGCTCGCCAGTGATGCGGAAGGCCGCGACGAGACCGCGCTCGCCGCACTTGATGATGAGGTGCTGGAAGAATGGGAGGAGGTTGATCGCCATCTGCGCGATGCCGTTCTCGACCAAGAAGGAGAGGTTCCCCGAGGCGGTCTGTCCGTCTTCGAACGCGCTGCGTCGGGCGAGCTGTTCGAGCTCCATACGGAATTCAGACCCGAGCCCCATGCTATCGACGACCTGCCACCAGTAGCTGTGTGAAGTGAGCTCAAGGGGCGACGCGCAGGCCTGTTGGTACATGTGGGCCAATTCGAGCACGTTAGGGGTAGCGAAGGCGACCGGTGCGCGTTCGAGGCTTGCAGAGTTCAGCGCTGCCGCGATGGCAGGGAAAATCACTGTCGACTTAGGCACGGAGGTCGGCTCGCTAGAGAACGTGAGGTTGTTTGAAAGAGAGTGATCAATAGTGCTCTTACAAGAAAGCTATGGAAAGCATCAGTAAACGGACAACACACAAAACTCAGGATACCCACTGTGTATTTGGCGTTGGCTGGCGTATTGGACCAAGGACTTCAGTGTGTCGTGAGACATGTTGGCATCTACGGCCATAATGACCGGATTATGCTTGTCGAGCACTTCGATGATCTTCGTAGTACGATTAATTTTGATCTGCCCTTGGGATCAAGGGCGCCTCACCTTCTTCGCGTCGAGTGCTCGTATGACATCCATGTCAGCTACACCACCAGTGAGACCGCCAGTACTATCCAACACCATGTTACACACTGCCGTGCGCGCAGCCGGTACCCGGATGAGACCGTCTGTGCGCATCCCGATGCGCTCGGTATCTGCGGTGAGTAAATGGCCAAACGCATCTTCGCCGATAGGAGATAGCAAAATTGCGCTGCTAGACAATTCCTGGGAGTGCGATGATAGGATCCGGTAGGCTGCCTCGGCGACATTACGACCGACGCCGCCAGATGTAAGTGAGACAACGCCAGGCAAAGTGGTGTGCAGGTTGTTGCTTGCACCTGTAGCTCCTGGAACAGGATCCGCTTGTGCAGTGATGTCGACAGCGGCGGACCCTACTACCACTAAGCGTGCGGGAGGCTGCGAGCCAATGTCAGTCCTGGTAAGTCTCCTGCTTGAACTTATCTCAGTACTCACTAGTGGGGCTGTGGCTTTTCCCTCAGACTTAGTTGACGACGGAGAGGGTTTGTGGATAACATGAGGGTGTGAACCGCGATTGTGGTCTTGTGAAATCAGCTGTGCATATGCAGCAGCGATTTCACCGCCTAATTGCCCATTGTCAGTATGGAAATGGCCGGTAACAGACCGCGACAACGTACCGACAGTAGCGGTGTTCTCGATGAGAGCGATGTCTAGTTGAGCTCCGTCAGACAGAATGAATAAGTTCTGATCGGGACAGGCACTCACTGCTTGCCAATGACTTGCCGGTCGTTAACTCGCCGACCCTCTTCAACAACCAGGGCGTAGCCTCTTTGCCCCGTCTACTTATGCCATTGACCTCCGACTCTCGAACGGCTTGCTCTACCGCGCGCTGGAGTTCTTCACCGACCGTTTCATAATCCTCGGGTATCGGGACCGCGAACAATGCACCATTCGACATCCCGAGCTGCTCGTGAGTTTCTAGCGGACCAGTTGAGCACACATAAGGAGCTTGATGCTGTGTCTGAACCCACTGAGTATGCGTGCCGCGGCTACTGGATCGTCAATACGCCATGGGCTCTGTTTTTCAATCAGCAACCGGCTCTCGTGTAAAGTTGAGTACGCGTAGGGACCTTAAACCCACTGCGTCTGCTGTAAAACGCAGGGAAGTCATCTGTTGGGCCGTAGGATACAACGGGCACACCCAGGGTTTCCTATTGTCCATGATGAATGATTCACTCCTTGAGTATCGCTCACAAACACACACCAGATACTCAAGAGTTCTAAACTCTGGTCAGTTAACGGGCGGGCGTATAGGAGAAGCGACTGACCGCCCTATGTCCAAGATGGACTTCACGCCAGCAGAGACCAGACCCACCGGACACCGGGTCAACTCATGGAGATCTGCTGAGATGTCCATAGCTACTCAGGGGAGAAATTGAGCCAAACAATAATAATTCATAGCTGTTCTGACTTACTAGACTCAGCACCGCGATGTACACCTCCGAGACTGAGGGACGACTAAGGCAAGACTCATCGACAGGAATAGGAGTACCTTACCCTCCCGTAGCGAACACCTGCACCCACAGTCAACGACCTATCGTCTCACTGACAGCAGAATTTTACGCGTTCACCTTGATACCAGCAAGCGCAGCCAAAATGAGGGTGGTGCTGCACGTAGTGCCCTTTCCGTCTCACATTCAACTTACCGCGGTCACGGAGACATTCATACCGGCACTCACACCATCCCTCTTCAAAGCGATAGCCGCTCCGAGGTCCCTCCTGGACAACTTCACAACAGACGTATTCTTGCTCACGTCGGCGAGACGTTCTAGTTCATGCGGTTCGAGCCCGATCTTCACCCGTCCTTCGATGAGACCAATCGTCGCGGGGATAGCTCCAGCTTTGCGGACGTTGTTTTCTACTGACTCCGCAGTCTTCCTGTTGGTGGGATATGGCATCCCGTGCGTCACTATCGTTGTCTCAAGCGCGACCACCGGTCGTCCGTGCGCGAGGGCGTCCTGTACTTCTGGATGAACGTCGATGGGCGCATGTTCCTTCAGCGCGGCCGATAGAGAAGATATCGGCCGCCTTAGGCATGCGAGAGAAGCAGCCTTAGGTCTCAGTAGAGGTCCAGCACGTCGTTGGAGGAAAGACATCGGGGTGTATGCATTCAGCAGTGAGAGGCAGAAGCAAGAGCCGCACAGGCGCTCGTGAGCAGGACGCGGAGGTGAGCGGGAAGCATGCGCGCAAGCATCGCGGGGGCCTCTTATACCCGTTCATGTTGCGCCTGGCTCGGGCTCGATCACATTCATTTGGGATTCTCGACCGCCTGAACACATTTCTCGCAGATTAGGCACCCATGGCCTCTACTTCATCTACGCCGTCTACATCGGTCGACGCTCATCTTGACATCCCGGAAGGCACATGCGTGCTAACACACAAACCCTTGAACGTCCAGGCTATCATCCAGTCTGTAGGCGACGATGCTGCAGGTGCAACCGCCGTGTTCATAGGAACGACCCGTAATTCCTTCAAGGGTACGACAAAGCCTCATCATTCACACACCTTCGCCACAATCACTTGTCTGCAGGCAAAGTAGTCACCCGGTTAGACTACCAGGCGTACAGCAAGCTCGCGATAAAGACGATGGCGGACATCATCCGGAACGCTCATAACGCATACACACGCTCTGAGCACCACCAGACCGCTCAAAACGATCCCCCTGCCCAATCGTTGATCCGCTCTACGGTGCACCACCGGCTAGGGACTGTGCCTGTGGGAGAGCCTTCGATCGTAATCGCGGTTTCATCCCCTCATCGGAAGGAAGCCTTCATGGCTTGCGAACAGATATTGGAAGAGGTGAAGCTCAAGGCGCAGATTTGGAAGAGGGAGTTTTACGAAGGGGAAAGAGAAGAGGAGGCGGAGTGGAAAGCAAATGTAGGTCATTGACGATCTGAGACGATATGGTGAGTGTGTGCGGATGTGCGTGTCTGTGCAGTGTCTGAGCAATCATTGTGAGGTGTAGTAGGATGCATAACTCACGTTGCCGTAGAGGAGACCGCAGAGCAGTGGATCGCGGACGCGCTAATCGACTTTGATCTTTGTAATGTCGTCATCGTTGCTCACGACGAGTTCTACAGACCAGATAGCCAACGTGAAGAAGATGTTCATCCATCTCCACCAAACTTGCGAGGAATGATCCAACACTGTCGGGCATGAGAGAGTATGAATGATTAGATTCAGAAGCACTTACTCAGAAGGTGAGAATAAACTGTGACAAATATCGACTGCCGGTAGGTCAGAAGGAGGTAGGTCAATTTGGAGGTCTGGAGGCATTGCTCAGCTTCAAGCCATCACACAGGGAGAATGTTGAGGCTTACAGGCCTGCCTTCCCATCCATCATCCACGCCATTTTCCCTCTCCCAGCTGTCCGCACCGATGGTGGGTAGGATTCGCGACGCGAAGTGCAACACAATCAGTCGATAGAGTAGTGCGAAGAGGACCGGTTTCGGTACTGTGTTAGACACAAAGTTGGCAAGAGTCTGCAGGTGCGGCAATAGGTTGGAGAGCAATGGAGTGCTTCGTTTGTATATCAGCACCAAGAGGGGCAAAGCAGCTAAATTGCAAGGAAACGTACTAGGAAAGAGCAGGATCGAGGACCAGTGCATCATCCACACCACACAACCACACATTGTACGCGACAATGAGTGCGAGGCAGCTTGTCTCAATCACGTTCGTTCGCCGTAGCGCGAATCCGATGAACGTAAGGAAGACAAGGGTAGTTAACGCGACGCCCAGCAAGGTCGAAGAAAGAGGCGAGTCTGCTGTGGCCGGGTACGACTGTATGTGCGAAGTTCATACATATAAAACAGACGCAACAGTCTTGCAAGACTCACCACCACGACCCACCAGGCCGACGCGACGTACGCAGCTGCGGCTCCGACGAGCAACCCGAACTGGTACCCCTCGCCCTCATCGACGAGCTCTTTCCCCACCTGCCCGAGGCGCTGAGCCACCAGGAGGCTCGACATGCCCTCCATCACAATGAAGCCGGGACTGGACCATTGCAGGATTGTCCCCCACCATGAGGCCGCGAAAGTAAGCCACGGGTGGACGCCCTCGGAGAACGCGTTGAAGCAGACGAGCAGGAGGAAGGGGTGCATCGGGACTTGCATGATGCTCAGGGCCGGCGAGCCCCAGAACAGTACGAGTGTGCCATGGATGAGAGAGTGGAGGAAGAGCAGCAGCGAGAGGAGGAGGAAAGCAGACTTTGAGAGCGTCGAGAGCGTGAGGGGGAGGAAAATGAGAATCTGGAGGGCGGTCGAAAGTCTGGTGGCGGATTCGCGGTGATTCGGAGTACGTACATCAGTCGAGCTCGGAAAGCGGACTTGGACGCGCGATGGACTCACCTCGCCGTGCTAGAAACAGCGTGCCAGAGAAACCAGGGAGCCATAGCTAACCAGTATCACCGAGTGGGCGATACAGGTAAGCTTGCTTGGCCGTGGGCCTGAGTATGACGCTAAGGAACAAACTGGAGCACTTCACTGCCGGGGCATGTCAAACGCCTCTATCAACACGTGCAGCGCAGGCCTTCACTCGAGTCCTTGGTCCGTGGTCGCGTCCTTGCGTAACATGAAAGCGGGGTTTATAATGGGATGTACTATAGCTGATATACATGGCAGTCTCTATGCTAAATAAATGTCCCATATCCAAGTAGAAGTACAATCCGTAGGGAGTCGCGTGACAATGCTCTAGTGGGCGAGGACGGAGTCCCTCCTAGGACTCAGGAAGCCCTTGGCCGCCGCAAATTCGATACCCCTACTGGATGCTGTAGGGTCGGAAGGTTTGACGTAGAACTTGTCAACGATTGGTATCTGGAGTAGGTTCATTTTCGGAGTGATGACGACCATGTGGTTTGTCCGGATTTCCATCCAGTCAGCTGTACGGCGTAGTGGTATTTCAGTCCCACATTCACATCCACAGGACATATTACCAACCTTTCTCAAACGTGAGCGGCTCACTTGCAATCTGTAAGCTTCGGTATCAGCGACGTGGACAAACGTATGTATGGCGCAAAGTGGTACCATGATGATGTTCTCCCGCTTGTCTGTCTTGGACATGCGGTAGTGACCACCCTCCGCATACTCGCTGAAGGTAGTCCCGGAAGAGAACCACTGGCACAATATGAGCGGCGCGCATGAAGGAGGACACGACTAGTACATACCAGGGAGGCTGCTTCGTCCGTACGTGATGAGATATAACGGGTCGCGACCACTGTGTCGCCGTCAGTAACACAGAAGTTCATCAGGCTGGGCTATACGGCGAAATTTAGGTCTGTCAACGTGCGAGGGTGTGGGTTTGAGTACCTCAGTGATACCATGCTCCTCCGATAAGGCATTAATATGCGCTATTGTGTCTAGCATGGCACGTTGGAGGAGAGCAGGTGTGAATTTATCTGCGTTGGGGTCAGGCAGCTGTCAAGCAAGACATATGGTCAGAAGCTCCGCATAGTCACAATGTCCTCAGCCGACAAACCTTCGACAAGAGCAGTGCGAATGCCCATTGAGAGTCTGCCTTGCGTTGAGATCGTGACTCCCGCGAATTGCTCATATGACTCACCTGTATTCCCATTGACCCAGTTGTATATCTCGTCCGGGAGGCTCATCTGCAAGTGTCGCTTGATCTTGTGGAAGTCGGCAATACCGCCATTGTGCATAAACTGCCCACAGACCGTCAACGACGTCATGGATTTCTACATGCAAGCCTCGTACCATGAGCTTGCCGTACGACCATGGGTGGCAGTTGTCCAAGCTTAGTGTACCAGCTGTCGTAGCGCGCACGTGCGCACTTTATGAGCGAACGATGAGCTCTAGGGAACGGAGGAACGATAGTGCTCGCTCACAAGACCAACGGGGACTTGATCTTCTCCGCCAACCTAGTCAGGTTGATGTTGTTCCATGCCTGCACACAAGTAGGGTTATTCAGTGCCAACGCGCGCTGAATCCGAGGGACATACCGGTGTGACCGAGGTGAATATGCAAGGCTGGCTGCCAAGCTCCTCATCATAGACCGAATCGTACCAGCCTTATAGCTCGCTCATGAGTGGGGTAATCAGAGCCGTCAACGGAACGCGACTCACCGACTCCGAAGCCATCTCCGTTTATGGGTCTCCGACGGTCTAAACGCAGCCTGGAGTCGAAGGCCTGATTGATGATCGAATGGCAGGGACGGGTGAGGAGGTGGCAGAGCTGAACGGGCTTGGTGCCCTTGTAGATGACGAACCGACACATGGCGGGGTCACGGAGAGAGTGGTAGACGAGCAAGAAATATAGTGCCGGGGATGTCAGAGATCCGAGCAGAGGACCGAGGCGGGGAAACGAGATGGACGACGGAGACGGGGCATGGCGACATAGTGGCTCATCTATAGGCTGTGACTCGCCTTGCCTGTCTCGCGGACTTGGTACCCCTCCAGCCTTGTCTGACGCACTGACGCCGGCCGTGAGTCAAATTCACCCAACCATGGCCCAATCATTCCATATCCGCCTACTTGCACACGTAATTTACAAACAGGAACTACTGCGTCTTCGTCGTCTTCTCAGACCCATCCGGCCAATCTCCAGCCAGCCATCTACAAGAACTCGACCGGGCGTTTCGCCGGGTCACCGCCGACCTCGTCGTAGACCAACCCCGCAACCCGGAATGCAAGCTCTGCAGAACGTACGTGGTCCAATCAGCGGGGAAGGTACTGAAGAGGGCCCGATCACGCACCATCTGCCTGGCTTCGGACGGTAGCTTCAGCGTACACGCGCACTACGTCCTCTGTTCCGCTCGGCCGGACGAATGAACGACCGCCCTCGTACCTCCGGACGAGCTCGTCAATCTTCGCTTGCAGACCCGGAGGGCTGACGAGCCGCCGCTCGGCGTCTTCAGTCTTGAAGATGTTGCGGTCCGCGACGACGACCTTGACAAGGCGGTTAGGAAGGTCCACATAGAGTGAGTCCCACTCGAAACCGCTGTAAGACTTGTGCGCCAGGACGACTTCCACCAACAGCATATCGGAGAGCGCGTCGCCCACAGTCTGATTGATCACCTTCGTGAGGTTGATCAGATGGTTGAGTGCGGTGGATTGGGCAGGGGTTGAAGGTTGGTAATTAGACAGCTTCTCGGATGTTTCGGGGGAAAACAGAACAGTGCCGTGGCCATTAGCCTCAAAATAGACACCGATGTCGTAGTGCTCCGCGGCGTGATGAAGATGCTTGACACCTGTCGGGACGCATTTCACAGGGAGCCGCTTGGTAGAACTGTAAGGCACGGGTACGCATGGTGCTATAATGACTCGACACATACCTCAGACAAGTATTTCGTGGATCCTCCATTCGCGTATGCCGTCTGGACAATCCCCACCCGGATTTCTTCCTCGAGACCCGCAGCCTTAGTGAGTTCGACGATGAACGCTGCTACGAGAGCTGCAATCTTGTCGCCGTCGAGCATGTGGAAGTGACCTTGATCATCTAGGTAGTAGTAGATGAGGCGATCGGCATCTCCGTCAAGACTACATGCTCGTTGACCCGGCTTGAGAATCGAAACCAGAGATGGTGGTAGTCTCTGAGATGTTTTGACGTAGTCCGCACCACAGGCGTTGTTCAGAGCGCCTAGAGTGTCGATGGCCGTGTTTTCGAGGATAAGAGGAAGCGTGCCACCAAGGTGTTCTGCGAGCTTTTTGCCGACAATGGCCCCGACACCGTTGGCACAGTCGATGACGAGAGGAGGAATGGCAGGCTTGCCGGCCTGATGCAGAGATGTGAACAATCGTTGCTCCATACAGTACGGAATACTTACGACAAGCTTCTTGAAGGCCGTGCTGAGTTTCTCTAGATAGCCCTCCTCGGAGTCGTCTCCGTAAGGATCTTTGGAACCCTTGGTGTTCATCGCCCTGACGAGGTAGTGGAGCACTGGGGTGGTCGTCACCCCTGCATTACGTCCTTCCGTACTGAGGGCCTTGAAGCCATCCTCTAGAGATGCTACGAGTGTCGGGCCAGAGGGACGCGTATCTCTGGCATAGACAATACTTGCCGGCTTTGATAGGTCGATTCGCAGATTCTTTACGAGTGTCTCCAGCGCTTCAATAAGGGCATCAGTGGTCGGGGCATTGGCGAGATTGGTGGCATGGGTCTCCCATGATGCTTCAAGCATCTCACCCCGAGGATCAACCAGTTTGACCCCATTGTCCTGAACGGATACAGTCAACAACGACTCGGGAAGAGGCGCTCAGATCACTTACCGGCTCTGGGTTATGAGATGCAGTGACCATGACACCGATGGTCTTGCCATCGAGACGCTTGCTTCTGAGTACAGCAAGGAGACCGACTCGGAACATCACCGGGTCCAAGGCATCCCCCCTGTGAGTTGATCAGCATATCCATCTACCACATCTGGACAAAAAACCCACAAAGTCCTAAACCCGGCAGTACCGTATTGGAAGTGGACCTTGGGAGGTTTCGGGTGCTGGTCTGCGAGAGACCTGATGGCGTCCACAGGTAGTGTCGACATGGTGGTGGTCGATAGAGAAGGAGCTGAGAGGGCCGCACTGGCCGTGAAGCGGTTCTTATGTTAACGACTTCGAAGACGGTTACGCGCTGTGGACCTGGTCGCCGAAAGCTGGATCTCGATCGCGACAGGGCGCGGCGAGCACGTGCGACGCGATGCGGTGATGCCACCCTCTCACTGCCATTGCCAAACTCAGTCTCTTGCCTCTCCCTTCCTATCGTCTGAGACACGCTTCTGTTTCATCAGCTCTACTACAGCCACCTAATAACAACCATCTGCACGTCGACATGCCAGCCAAGTCGCAGGGTCAGCTGCTAATCGAGAAGGCCGATAAGAAGGCCAATTCCTCCACCGGATGGTTCTCTTCCGCATCGACGAAATATGAGGAGGCGGGCGATCTCTATCAACAGGCTGCGAATGCGTTCAAGATTGACAAGCAGTTCAAGGAGGCGGGCGATGCCCATGCGCGGGAAGCGGAATGCAGAGAGAAGTGTAACGAGGGCAGTGAAGCTGCGAACGCATGGTGGAATGCCGCTAAGGCTTACAAGAGGATAGATCCCGCACGTAAGTCGAATAGTCTGTTACATAGTATGCAACTGCTCATCTAGTGGTGTAGTCGCTGTGCAGGCTCTCTCCCAGACGATCACGCATATGACGAAAGCGGGTCGCTTCAGGCAAGCTGCGGACCGCGAGAAGGAGATTGGACAGATATACCTCCAAGAGCTGAATGACCTTCGGAAAGCATGCGATAGCTTTGAGCGTGCAGCGGAGTGGTACTCCCAGGAAGATGCAACTGCGTGAGTGCTTCGATATATGTGCAGAGGGAGGAACTTACCAGGACACTAGAACGGCGAATGCATGCTACAAGGATGCTGCGGATCTCCATGCAGAGTTGGAGGAGTACCCCCAAGCCATCGCACTCTATGAACAAGTTGCGAACGGCTCGTTGTCATCCGCGCTAACGAAGTACAGCGTAAAAGAGTACTGGCTTCGGGCAAGTCTCTGTGCGCTCGCTATGGGAGTAAGTAGTTACTGTAGATTTATTGATTAGCTACTGAGTCGTTATTCCGACAGGACACTGTCACCGCCAAGCGGAACCTGTCGAAATACGGCTCCCTGGATACTACCTTCCCTTCGACTCGCGAGGCCAAGTTCATCAATATACTCGTGGACACCATTGAGGGCGGGGATATGGAGGCATTCACCGGAGCTGTCTTCGAGTTCGACCAAGTTACGAAGCTGGACAACTGGAAGACGAGCATACTTCTGAAGATCAAGCGCGGCATAGAGCAGGAGCCTGGTATTCTTTAGGCGGACAAAGGAGCGGCAGCTTGTGTATTCACGACTTATTTGTACTATTACGAGTAACATTGGACGTACCCGACCCTCAGCCTGGTGCAAGGTTGTCTGCAGGTGCATCTGATCGGAAACGGGCCTGCTGCTGCTCCCAGTCCGCAGCAGTTCGCGGCCTGACCGGAAACGAGACATGTCCACGGTCCAGGACTAGTGCTGCCGCAATGTGAGGTCACCTTGAAGGCAAGGTCACCTTGACCTTGACGGCATCTCGGCATGTCACCTCACGACCACCTTGGAGTTGATCAAGGTCACCGTGAGGTGGGTCAAGGTGGCTGGAGTCCTGCCTTATTAATGCGCCCCACCCCCCATTTCGGGCAAGCCTGAACGTTGCGCTCGTGTGGGCGCTCAGCAGGCTTTGGCTCGCGCTGAGCGCCCTCTAGCGCTTAGAGCCCATATACGGGAATACGGGAAAGGGAGTCTACCATCGGGACCCGGGTCACCTTGAAGGTACCTTGGAGTGATCAAGGTCTGATAGCCGACACCGTGAGGTGACCTCCACCTCACCTCGCGGCAGCACTATCCAGGACACGTCGTGGGCGTATTTCACGTGATCTTGGACACTTCGCCGCAGACCCAGACTCGGAGTAGTGGACCTCTCTTCACGCCCTCGAACCTCGAACCTCCATCCTCATCTGCCCGCCCGCCTCCGTTCGACTCTTTTCGTCATTTGACACGTCGCTAGTCGTGTCGAACGCGACAAATACCATGTCATGGCTGGCCTCGGCGGTACTCGCCATCCTTCACGCACTGTATCGGCTAATTCTTGTAATCAAGTCCCTCTCCTCTCGCTTCCGCAGCAATCCTCTTCCCCTCGCCGCCGAGCGTCCAAAGCTCCCTAGACATCTTGCCTTATCTTTGGCACCCAATTCTCTCGCAGATGAGGAGGCAAGCGAGAAGTATATGCTTGACAGCGTGGAGAAGGTCGCCGACTGGTGTCAGGTAGTTGGTATACGACGGCTGACTGTATACGATCGTGAAGGTGCGCCCATAGGTGTTGGATCATAGAGTTACTCATACGTATATGGTGTCCGTGCCACAGGTGTCCTCGCCAATTGTTCAATGGATATCCGCGAACGTGTCCTTCCAGCGTTGCAGGGAAAGGAAGATGACGAGTCCGGAGGCGAGTGCGACATACGGTACCCCCTCACTCCTCCGCCTTCCGATGATGCGGACTCAAGACCGCTCTCCCCTCACTCGAGTACACCGGTGCCAAAACTAAGCGTCACTACCATACGGTACCCTGCTGGTTCGCCCAGTTCGAAACGGAGACCGAGCGTCAGCAGGACAGTCAAGCGGAGACGTGTCACTCGTTCGTCCTCTTGTTTGTATATTATTGGCAGTGACTTACTATCGTACAGGTCACGAAGACAAAGAGGAGTCTCCGCTGACTTTACACGTCATCTCATACAAGTCGGGCAAGCCTGCTATAGCAGCTGCGGCCACGACAATCCTAGACGATTTCAAAAATAGACCAACTGGCGCGTCAAATAATGCATTCACAGGACCCTCAATACAGGATCTTAATACTATATTAGAAGGTGACTTCGACACCTGTTGATCTTGTAACACTTGTCTGATACGCCACAACACAGGCGAGTATGGGTTCCCATCGCCGGATTTGATGATCATGCACAGGCAGCCACCTGCTGGACAGTTGCGCTCGCCCGTGGTACTCGGCGGGTTTCCTCCGTGGCAGATGAGACTCACGGAGATATAGTAAGCACCGTTGTTCTCAACACTGTGACAACCGATGACGGTGAACTCTCAGCTATGATCCGTACCGAAGAGGGATGTCTCGGTGGAAGCAGAGTTCCCACCAAGTCTTACCGACTTCCATTGAGGAAGTAGAGTTCCGGAGGGCTTTAGACGAGTTTGCGGCTGCGGAGATGCGGCTTGGAAAATAGGGTCCGTGTTGTTTTGGTACACTGTAATATGGTTGTTGGATGGACTGCGAGGGCCTATTGCATAGGTGATTGGATCCCTGGGACTATACGACATTCGGATGCATCAGCAGTGTGTGGACTGGCCTCGCTTTCTACGTGATACTGCTTAGTCTCGTCTCCGGAAGAGACTCTGGGCGATGATCCACTTGCACACAGAATCGACACATGCCACAAATGGACGCAGCCATTGCCTGGCATGGCTGGCGCAACCTAGGTAAGACGTTTGTTCGAATCCGAGAAGATGACAGTATTGACGTTCAGTCTTTCCGGATCAGATTGTACGCGCCGACCGGAAGGTTTATGCAGGCTGCGGGGATACTCACACCTGATGTTCCGCCGGCGTATATATACATTGCCGTCGGCAAGACATAAGGGAGCACCTCCTTTTTCTCTCCACTATGACAGGCGAAACCAGCAATATCGTTCTCGACCATTCCCCTGATGCCTCGGCGAAAATTCTGAACGGGCTTATGCATAAGAGGATCATTGTTTGTTGCGACGGGTGCGCCAATTTGGGACCATTCACATGAGGTCCCCTGGAGTCTGTATTGATAACGGACGTTGGTTCTGACAGAACGTGGCAAGACGGTCTCGATGCAAGACAGAACTGGAAATACACAAACATTCTCGTGAGTGTTATCCCATCGATGTAGAATATCGGAGCATGCTCACATCAATACCCACGTAGCGTCTTGCCCGGTCTATAAACCACGTAGACGACCGCTTGTGAGTGAAGTCGGAGGCCCGTTCTCAGTGGTACTCTCAACAGCTATTTATGGATTCCGAACAGCGACCCTCCGATTCACCAGGTCGTATTCTATCAGTCTGGTATCGGTACGGAGAATATTTATGACAAGATTGTGGACGGTGAGTGCACCGGCTCAAGCTGTATCGTTTGTGTATTGATTGGCGTTTCCAGGTGTGACTGGGGCTTCGTTGGGTATGTATCCGCGCGACTGGTATCGCAGTGAGAGGCACTCATTGAGTCTATCTGACGCACTGTAGCCGGGAAGGTGGAAGAGGCTTATGGATTCATTGCACAGTATGTCGCGGCAAAATTCAGTCACTCGAATTAAACTGACGATGTGTCTTGGGTCACTGTAGCAACTACCGACCAGGGGACGAAGTGAGTCGTTGGTAGCGGAGTACTACTGCTCGTATGTCCCTGACCAGAATATGGGGCAGATTTTCCTGTTCGGATTCTCAAGGGTTTGTCCCAGTATACCGTCTGGCTATTTGTTTGCTGAGACGCAATGCCTGACAGGGCGCATACACCGCCAGAATGGTTGCTATGTTCATCGTAAGTGTCCACAGATGGTCATGTTCTATGTCTCAAGGTTTACCAGTCCTACGACAGGGAGCAATTGGCGTTCTGGATCGCACACAAATGGATCACTTTGCTTCGATATTTCTGGACTACCAGAAGCGGGGGAAGGCAGAAGACGTTGATGGTAAGTCTGCGACTCTGAGACACCTTGAACTGCTATTAATCGATTGCATCCGTCGTAATAGAGAAACGAATCTTGGACGAACGACTCGAGCGGTGGACTGGTCCACATGCGCCTGGCCAGATACGGGTCACGACTGGTTCTAACAAGTTTTCGGTCAAGTAAGCAGTTGTGTTGGTGGTACTGTACAATCTAACTTATTTATGAATTCAGGCTTGTCGGTGTCTTTGACACCGTCGGATCCGTCGGTATGCCTGAAGAGCTGACGCTGCGAAGCCAGAAGATCAAGAACATCTTTGGGTTTCCTGACAGGCGTCTTGGATCTCATATCGAGCGTGCATATCAAGCCCTTGCGCTCAACGAGACCCGAGCCGACTTCGTGAGTGTTGCAGTTGTATTTTGTGTAGTATATAGCTCAAAATGCAGACCAGAATTGCGCCAAATTCGAGCAAACTGAGGCTGGTCGTGATAAGGGCCAGACCCTCAAACAGGTGAGGCAGGACCGTACCTAGGTTATGTACCATCGAGTGCTGATCGTTCCCTGCATCACAGTGCTGGTTTACTGGTATGTATTGAATTTGTACAGGCACGAGAGCATTACAACTTACCGAAACATGCTGACACAAGGGTCCCATTGCGATGTGCGTGGTCGAAGCCAATACTTATCATGCAAGCACGTCTGACTTCGTCCAGATTGGCGGCGGGTTCGAAGAACACGACTTGTCCGACATCACGCTGAATTGGATGATTGTGAGTGCTTCACTGGCTGAGTTCCTTTGCGCACCCTAACGGACACAAAACCCTGAAGTCGAATGTCGAGGACGCGCTATGCTTTGACTACGATTATGTCGCGTCTCTGCCTCGTCCTGAAGCGCCCTGGGGACTGCAGCCCCCTCATGAGTCAGTACCGTTCCCACGTGGCTGTCGCGATCTTTGTTGACTCGTTATACCCAGTCCACTCACCGGCATATACAAGCTAGCGAAGGTCACACATCGCGAGCTACCAAGAGAAACGGATGAAGTGACCCACGAAGTCATCCACTCATCTGTTTTGAAGCAGGCAGTACTAGCACCAGAGCTTCAAGAAGTGATGAGGACTAGTCCGCTCCTCGTAGCTCCATTGCTGCCCTGGGAGGCCAAGATGAAGGCGGCATGGGACGCCAAAGTAGAGGCTATGCCGAGCATCTCGACCCTCGGATATCTAAACGAGGGTTCTCGTCATCACCATAGCACGGACTTCATCCATAAAGCCATGGATGTACTCAAGCATATCAAGCACGAGGAACAGGATGAAGCAGACGATCCTCACAGGCAATATGTCGGTGCGTGGTTACAGAAGGTGGCTTCAGAAAGTAGCATGGGGGCGGTGGTCCAAGAGCTCCTCAAGAAGTAGTAGAATAGAATGCCGCACCAATTTATGTACCAAGCTCTAATCTGCAGGGTTTGTTTCTGGGTTAGAGCTCAATGTAGCTATCATCTTAAATTCAAACCAACTTGAATGAGGTTGATGTCGTCCATTTCGGGCTGGGCGAGCGGATGAGCCGAGGCACGTGCGCGCGAAGAAGTAAGTACTACCCCGCAAACGACGTCGCGTCGCGTCGATTCGCACCGCTCGACGCTCGTGGGTGCCTCCTCTTGCTATCCTTCCTACCCTCTTGGCAATGCTCTCGTGAACAACGGGCTTGGAGGAAAATTGGACGACATTGGCCAAGATCTACGGGAAGACCGGGAGGATGCCAGTAAAAGACCTGGTCGGTCTCTACGAATCGCGGGCTGTCGCACCAACGCCTCCGTCTAGCACGCGAGCAGGGCAAGACCGCAGGCCGTCACAGAGCGAGTCAGTCCTTACATCCCAGACAGCTAAGCCGACCTCGTCGCAGCATGTTCTCGATATACCCTCGACCCCGGCACGCTTCATCACACATCCACTTCTGCGTCGGAGGGAGCCAAGTACGGCCGACCAAGAGGACGATCCCATCCTCCCCGATCCTGCCTCTTCCGATGTTTCTCATGCCACATATACCCCTTTGTCTACCCGGGATGACGACGACAAACTGCGAAAGCACGTAGGAGATGCAGACGTCACCGACGAACTGCTGTCGGTTTCCGGTCGTAACCAGAACACATCTAGTCGGGGTGAGTCGCGATTGCCTGGGTCAGGCTGGGTAAAGGGTGCGGTCGCGGAGGGTGAAAGTTCTGCTTTCGAGATGAAGGCTTTACTTCCTGGGTATACGGAGTCCTCGCATACGGCTTCGCCTCAAGCCAGAAGAGACCTCGTCTACGAAGCCGAGACGAATTCTGTCACATCCATATCCACCGTATACAAGAATCCGCCTCTCTCTTCATCTACCGTCACGCTTGTGCAGCCACCGCGTACTCTGGGGCCACATATACCCATACCTCTTGGACAGATATTGGATCGCAGTGCCGCGCCAGTTGCTCTACCTAAGTTAGACGAGTACATCTCCTCGCTGGAGATGCCGCATTTTCCCGTCTTTCACACCGCGAGCAAAGGGAAGGGCAAAGGAAAATCATCCACCGTTGCAATGTTCCCTCCCTTGGAGCAATTACAAGGGACGACTATTGTGGACCTCGAGAATAATGCGAAGATCGCCCCCGCTTGGAGGAATCGCGACACGATATTCTCGAGTTTACTCAATGTCGCCCTAAGCGTTACAGTAGGTCCTGTGGTGGTTGTCAGAGACGAACAGGAGCATCTGACTACATGATCGCACAGGGTTCAAGTGCTATTGCGCCTTTCTACAGCGTCCAAGGTCTCGTCGACACCCTTCAGATCTTCGCGTTACTTCTGAGCACGTTCTGTGAGTATTTCGTTACTCCTGACTCCCACAAGCTGACACTCTTACAGTCTCACACGGAGTACCGCATGAAGATACAGTGCGGACGGTGCTTCTCTACAAAGTGTAAGTTCATCACCCATTCTAGACTGTGACGCAGGCTCATACAGGTCCAGGCCGAATATCCTTGCGCTTAACTTCGGGTCCACTCTGGTACAATCGCTGATACTCTTGTCGGTCTTCATGACGATAGCTGGCGTTCTGCTCTTCTTGTTCATGCGGATGACCGCGGTTTGCTGCTCCGTGATTGTGCCAGAGGGCCTACAACCTACAACATACCTCCGGAACACCTGGGCGGTGGTCCTCTGCAGTTTCGTACTGACCGTCATATACCTCCCGTTGAGTACGATGGCCGTCCACGTCCTCGTTTGGTCTGATGATTTATGGGCGGTACCAAACCCATACAACAATGCCACCATGTTCCCTCCTGATTTGCTACCCCTGGGGCCTCCTGATGAATACCGTGATCCATTGGACTTCTGTTACACCACCACAATGCGACGGAACGAGATAAACTATGCACCCGCGGTTATGACTCTCGCTATCATGTCGTTCTTCTCGGTGAGGATCCATTTGCTCGGGTCAAGAAGGTTCACTCATCCTGCTCTAGTTGACTGTATGGTTTCCGATTCACCTTCACAGGACCATCAAGCGTGTCACACCAAAAGTTGATCGCTACACTGAGCTGGGAACGCTCCGAAGTCAGAGCGATATGGACCGGGAGTATCAGCGACTCCTGGATCGCGACAGAAACCCTTTGTCTTTCCTCTATGGAGGTTAGGGATCAAATTTCTACTGTAGTCATACACTAAACTTTCGTAGGTTTCCGGAGGGGGTGGGCTACGTACGAGTCAACCTACCTGTTCGCGAAGTTGACGACGTTGCTTTTGACCGCCGTGATCAACCCAGACAACTGTATCTTTCGGAATGCCGACCGGGACAAGGTCGCAATTGCTCGCCAAATCATGCTCCTTGTCGCAATGCTCGTCTTCTTTGGATTGCAATGCCTCTTTGCCCCTTTCTTGGATCCAGTGAACAACGCTAGTGAATGGTTCTCACGTCTGAACTACGTCTTGACATCTGGTGCTTCTCTTGCTGTCGCCTTGAATATACCCGGACAGGAATACTTCAACGGAATAGTGCTCTACTTGTACGCTACCACTCCTGCTGCCTGGGACGGTGTTGAGTATTGACCCGACAATCGCAGAATCTATATCGTAACTTATGGCCTCAGTTTCTGTGAGTGCAACGCCGACTTATCTGTGGAATGACACCTAATTCTCGGTGCAGACTTCATCTTCATAAATATGGCTTTCACGCGCATATGGGTCAAGAGTAAGCGGATAAATTCCTCTACACATAGCTGACTAACGCACATCGCAGAGTTGGCGCGTCGCATCGATTTCAGTCAGTGTCTGACATTCATCTCTTATGCTTCAGCATCAACTGATCACGGTTCAAAGGCATCGATATATTTTCTCCAAGGTATGAGCGTCGTGTCGACAATGGAAGATTTCGCACTGACGGTCGTGATAGAATGGATCTCTCATCTCAGTCACCGCATACCAAGCGACGGATATGGCAGGAAGCCGTCACCACGCTACTCCTTACCGACGAGCACTGTCGTATACCGAAAGATCAGATAATGGAGTTCAAGCAAGGTGTCGACAACGAATACCCTCCATACCTTCTCAATTTCATGGGCAGCCCTGGTGAAAGGCATGTGGAGAACCTGAAGGTGATAACCCACTCCGCAATCTTTCTTTCCCATCCTGAACCCAATTCAGATCCTCCGTGAAGTCGGCTCTGTTGCATACCACAAGGCCGTAAGGCTCGTCTCTGGGCGAGACTACGAATGGTTCCGCTCGCTGGAAGAAACGATATTGAAGTACTTCATCGGTCCAGATTGCTACTGGAAGCCACACGGCGCCACACCTCGTAGGTGCACAAGGTTCTTCGGGAACGCTTGGTACATTCCCTTTCCGCCAACATTAGTGGGTGTCATACCATCTTGACACCAATGGAAAATCTAACACGACTCCAGGTCATCCAATATGACGACGGACCTCAGCTAGTACTGACCGAAGTGCAAGATCTGGAGAGATACATCCGCCAGAATGCAAGCGAAGACATCATGCGTAAACGACAAATCCGCATGGCGCTACGGGCTCTAGATGGTCAATTTGTCCGGTGGCCGTACAATTACGTCGAGGTACGTGACACAGTACATGGGCAGTCGGTTTCGAGCATGGATTCATCGCTACCTAGAACGTCGGCAATAATGACAAATTCTGCTGCTTTGGGAGACGTTACGGAGCGAAGACCTCCATTCACTATCAAGCAGGCAAGTTCGCCATCAAGCGCAACGGGCGAGTTGAGTGGGAAGGACTCGACTTGGGCAGCGGATTCGACGTGGAGCTCACGTACGCCAAGGACGTCAAAGTCGGGGGAGCAGTTATCGGCATCACGGACGATTTTGAGCTCAACAAGCTCCTAGCCCACTTCCTCGCTATGAACGAGACCCTCATCCCCAGCCGGCTGTCGTATGTGGAAGCTGTGATCCACAACTATCGGCATCACAACATGAAGGAGTTCGAGTGGAAGAGGCGGACGCTCTCGTACCGCTTCCTCAGCCACGTATACGACCAACCGCGCGACTGCCGTGCACTGACGGAGAGTGCGATTGAGATGGAGACCGACAGCCGCGTGCGGAAGCTCATGGCCAGCAGCGTGGACATCCTTGGGATCAACCACGAACGACTCAGCGCGGTGTCATCCTCGGAGCTCGCGACTTGGTGGTATATATTCTGGGTATGTTCCAACTCTTGCTCGTCTGTAAGGCAACGAGAACTTACGCTCGGTCAGGACGATCTTTGGCGCAGGAATCATGAGTCTATCAGCGCGTTCAAGAAATATGAGTCGGATTTCAACCCGCACTACCCCACCTCTATCGCATACACGCCTCTGCCAAGGGCTGCGCTGGAGAACTTCCTCACGCAGCGCGGGCTTTTGCACAAGAAACCTAAGTTTTTCGACTTCTTCCACACAGGCTTTTTGAACAAGATGTACCTTCGCATGAACGACATCGTGTTCCATGGCTCCGAGAAGGTAGCTGTGCCATGGTCGCCGAAAGGGCCATACGAAGTCGCTGACGATCTTTCCAGGCTATCATCTTCCACCTTGGGGACGAAACGTCCGAGCTAGACATGGAGGATATCGATCTCCAGACGCTCCCTCAACCATCCACGCTCGGGACTGGAGGTGGCACCGAGTACGATGATGGGGAGATTCGTCCGCGGCCTGCTTACCGCTGGGAGGGTATACTCGACGACACCCCGAGGAAGCGCAAAGCACACCGTCGCCAGTTCCTGTCCAAACTCGCGGTGTGGTTCGGAGTCAGTCCACTCTGGCGTTCCGGGGAGGTGTCGCAGGGCCTGTCGTTGGACGTGCAGCTGGAGAAGGGCAAGTATGTTTTGTTGGAGGACGGGGCGGACGAGAGCGGACAGGCGTCGCAGAAGGGGAAGACGATTGAGGAGGGCAAGTCTAAGTCTACGATCTAATGACATTTACGACTCGTACGAAAACATATTGCTCCACAATACACCAGTGCTTGGGTATCGAATTACGCACGAGAGCCTATGTGTGGATTTGTTCTTTCCGCGAGGAATGAGGAAGAGCGTAGGTGTAACGTACCTCAAGACGCGGCGTTACGAATCCGCCTTGGCCATGAGGGTCTTCATCTCCTCGACGGCTTCTAACACTATGGGCTCAAACTCTCGAAGCCATTCTGGCGGCGCTCCCTCGGTGGGCACGGTGTCAGCCCCCTTCGGCCACTTGATCGCAACCTCCGTCCCCGCGACCTCCATCTTGAATGCTCCTCCGAGCAGCGACCTGAGCAATGCCCCACATCGTTTGCCCCCGCTACCACCGTAGGTTACGACGGCGACAGGCTTCTTCCTCCATTCCCAGTAGAGGTGATCGAGCGTGTTCTTCAACTCTCCAGGATAAGAACCGTTGTATTCCGGGGAGAGCACGACGAAGCCGCTACATGAGGTAACGAAGTTCGCCCATTCGCGCACGGCTGGATTGGGATGTTTCGCAGGATCTCGTATTTCAGCGGGGACGTGCGAGCCGTCCGTGAGGGGGCCGAGGGGAAGGGGGGGCTTCGTGGAATCGACGAGCACGACATCGACCTTGGACTTCGACGGGGGGTTGTTGAAGCCTTGCCGGAGGACGGGGATAAGCCAGGTCGCAATCCCGATACCGTTTCCAGGCCTGCGAAGGCTCCCAAGAACGACGGCGACTTTGGACATGGCTGTCGAGGAGGAAGGAGGGACGTGGGTGCTAAACTTTACCGAGCGTAGATGAGCAGCGCTTTATAGCAGCGAATTGCGATCAGGCAACGGTGTCGTCATTCGTACTCCGGCTTGGAGGTCTAGTGTTGTACCAGGATCGTGGTTCGTCGTCTTGCAAGCATGAAGACGAGGACAGCATGCATGAGCAATGCAGCCGTCGGAACATTGAGCGAACCAGAGAATGAGCTGAGACAGTCGCGAGAGGCGCAGATGTGATCGGACGCGGTCAAGATCATGCCATTAATCTTATCTGATAACAAACATCCCCCCCGAATCCCGACTTCTCCGTTTCTGCCATCACCGTCCATCCCAGTGGGACTACAGCCACTGCACTATCCGACGCTCTTTCCTCAATATGCCCCGGAGACCACGTCCCGTTTCAAGACGAGCCCCACCGCGCGCTGCCCCTCCAGTGATCTCGGGAACATCCCGTGACAAACGGACAAAACCTTTGCCCCCAGCACAGAGGGAAGACTCTGACTCTGAGTCGGAGGCCACCAGCTCGGCCGCGGGCTCGCATGAGTATCTCGGAGACCACTTCGATGCAGAAGACGCGGATGCGGAACCGGACGCACCACGCGTAGCACAGTGGGTTGACGAAGAGGATTTGGATGAGCTGCGGGAGGAAGAGTCCGAGGAGAGCAGTGAAGATGACGAGGATGATCGGTCCCGTTTGGTGCGTGTTCAATCCTATGTTCGAGTGTATCAAGTCTGACATCTGCAAACATCGGTGTAGGAAGCGGACCTGAAATCGCTATCGTTCGGTGCCTTGCGCAAGGCACAAAACACCCTAGCAAATACACAAGCGGATCTTTCAGAGGGCGACAGTGACGACGAGGAGGATGTCTCTGCTGGGTCTGGTGTAGAAGAAGACGATACTGTGCCCATACCGCGATCAGACAAGGGCAAGGAGAGGGAGGAACCGCTTCGCGAGAAAAAAGCCGTCCCGAAGCGGCACAACAAGCATGCGTGAGTGCTAGAATGCGCCTTGCCAGGTTGCTCTGACCAATTGCTTCCAAGCCCTGTGGAGATGTCTTCGAAGAGACCTGTGTCTCGCTCGAGATTCGTTGCGCAAGAGAAAACGGTTCGCTACCCCTGATATCTCTTCCCAATACCTTACTGACATTGCGTAGGTCCCTCGCGATCCCCGGTTCCTACCCATTACCGGCGAGTTCGACGCGAAACGTTTCCACTCTCAATACGGATTCCTCTCCGACATTCACCGAGAAGAATTGACCACGTTGAGGGACAATCTGAAGCGGGCAAAGAAACTGCTCGCGAACTCTCCGCGAGATCTCCGCGCGGAAAGGGAGGCGGAAGTGGAACGATTGGAACGTGCCGTGAAGCGTGCTGAGAGCATGGTGAACAAGGACCGCCGAGAGAAGGTAGAAATCGAGGCCCTGAGCAAAGCTGCGAAGGAGGAACGGGAGAAGCGCAAGCAAGGCAAAAAGGCGTGGTACATGAAGGACGGTATGTCTCTCGCGTGTTGTTGTGTGGTGTGTGAGGATGGTTGCTGAAACCCTCATGTGTCATGCAGCGGACAAGAAGGAGCTGCTCCTGCGCGCAAAGTATGAGACACTAGCCGCAACAGGTGGAAGAGGTGCGGTCCGGAAGGCAATTGAGAAGAAACAAAAGAAAGTGAACCGGAAGGAGAAGAAGAAACGACCATTTGTTGCTGGCCAGCGGGGTGGGTCTGCTGCAGAGCCGATGCGCAAACGTGCGCACTCTGGTCAAGGATCGGCAGGAGGCCCGAGGAAACGACCGCGAACTTCATAGTCTTGTACACTCCGCCTGTTCCTTCCCATGTCATGTGTCTTGTAATCAGCTTGCTGGTCATCAGTATCGCCAACTATGTGACGCTGCCAGTGCACGGTTGGACCGGGCGGTGGGATGAGATCACAGTGAACATCATGAGCGCCTGTTTGAGCTCGCCTGCAAGACGGTTTTACGCGCTTCGGACGCCACCGCGCGAGCTTCACAACTTCCATGTAGTTCCCTTGCACCCGCATACACATCCTCACAGCAGCGCGGCTTTCATGCTGGCGGCCTCTACAAGTCCTCCCCAAGGCGGAAAGAACACCGACGTTCAGCATGCCTCAGCAAGACGAACAGGCAACTTACTTCCAAGCTCCCCCTCCGGCAGAGGTCTATGGCGTCGTGCAGAATCCCGCGGACCTCACCGACGGCGAGGACAGTGACGACCAAGGACATGACATCTATCGCGGCTCCCCCCCTACTCCTGGCCCCCCAAGATCCCCGTCTCCAGCTTCTTCCTCATCCTCTTCGTCGTCCAGTTCTAGCTCCAGTGCATCCGTCTTCGGCGGCCCTCTAGGTGCGATATCCGCAGGAGTAGAGCATGCTATCTCGCGATGGGCACGAGCGTGGCGGTCATCTTCCTCCCTATCCTCGTCATCCTCCTCGTCCGTGTCGACTGTATCCGAATCCAGGTCGCAGACCACACGGCGGCGTAAACGGCGTCCGCGCAGTCTCGCAACGCTCCACAATGCGCGGTCTGAACGTGAGGTGGCCGCGCGTATACGGGCCCGCGAGGACCTGCGGACCATCCCCCGTAGCTTCGTGCTGTATGCGCCAACGCTGCCCATCGTCAGCGCGAGGTCCCAGGCGTCGGCGGAGCGCAAGGCCGCACGGGCAGCGCTGCAAGACCCGATACTGCGCACGACGTCTATGGATCAAGTCCTGGCGAGACTCGGTGGGGTCCTGAGAGAACGCACGAAGGCCCGGAGGGGACGGGCCAAGTCTGCGCAGTCTGCACCAGGTCCTCCTCCAGCCTTCGCCAGCGCGCCGCCCTCGTTGCCGTCGAGCTCAAGGTATAACGACTATATGCTGTCAGACGAGTCCGATGTCGCTCGCTCGACACCTGCCCTCCCTGGATCCGCCGCGGCTGCACATAAGGATCGGAAGGGGAAACAGAAGGCGTCGGTAGTGCAGGTGCCGCAGACACCATCCGCAACCCCGATGGTCACACCCCCTACTATCACACTTGAGGGGCAGCGTTTGCCAAACGCCTGGTGGTTGGATGTCGCGTCTCCGACGTGGGAAGATATGTGTGCACTCGGGAAGGTGTGTATGTTCATCTCAGTATAGTCTGAAGCTGAGATTCCCTCTTCGTCATAGCTCCTCCATCTCCATCCCCTTACACTCGAGGATATATTGACTCAAGATCCGCGAGAGAAGCTCGAACTCTTCCCAAAACTTGGCTATTACTTTATCTCTTTCCGTGCGATCGAGAGCCAGAAGACAAGGGAGCGGTTAAGGAATCTTCTGAGTGCGGACGAGACAAGCACTCAAGACGAGGGTATCCTCGGTGGAGTGAACGTATACCTGGTTGTGTTTAGAGAAGGGATTTGTTCGGTAGGTAGTATTGCTTGGTATCCCTGTCAATATTTGGTTGACGTCACGTAACAGTTCCATTTCGCGGATATAGATGGTTGGTTGAGGTTTAGTTCTGTGGGGATCACAGCAACTCATGTTATACATATAGAGCATGTCAACCATGTACGACATCGGATTATGCTTCTGGGAGACAATGCAAATATGTCCTCCGGTGAGTATCATCATCGCCTGTTACACATGCATCCATTTACGCATCACATGTAGACTGGATCGCTCATGGGCTGATGAATTCCATCGTGGATTCTTTCTTCCCCTACCTGGACGTCATCGAGAGGGAAGTACTAGATATTGACCGTTTAGTATTCTCTGTTGGTGACGCGACCAGCTGGCCCAAGAAGGAGACTCTGTCTTCTGACTCTGAGCACACTATCACGGATCCCAACTATCTCGATAAGATCTCAGTAAACGAGAAGAGTCAGCATGTAGATTTGGAGGACAAGGGCTCTGTGCTGGACCTAGGAAAGGCGTCGACAAAGTCTATCGCGCCAAGGCCGCGTTTCTCAACTCCCATTACTTTACCCCTTCTCCTACGGCGAGCTCGACGTGTCATGCACGAGAGCATAGCCGCTATACCTCGATTGAAAACAGTCGATACCAACTCACCCGATTACCATCATCGCACGACGGTACACCGAATGGCGCGCATCCGGAGGCTTGTCACATCCCTGACTCGGTTCTTGGCCGTGAAGTCCGAGGTCGTGGCGCAGATCAAGAAAAGGTTATTGGCGAAAGGCGAATGGAGCCTTGGCACGGGTACGGAGGATGATTTGGATGTGTTTGTGTATATGGGCGACGTCCAAGGTAAGCCGATGTCTTGGCTTGGAGGGCGGAGAGTCTCGGCGCTGACTATATACTGTATCCTATGTTCTTGGGTGGTGTGTATCGGCAGATCACATCTTGACGTTGCAGCAGTCGCTTGCTCATTATGAGCGTATGCTGAGCCAGTCGCACCCGACGTATCTTTCCCAGCTACGGTTGTCTGTCAGCAAAGCGAAGGCAGGAAGCGACAAGGCGATTGTTTCGCTGACTATCGTCTCCTTGGGTGTGCTTTGTGTACAGACTCTGATAGGTGTGTTGCTCTTGTACCACTCACTGTATGCTTTGCTAACGTCGAAGCAGCGTTGTTCTCGATGAACGTCACTGTCCCGGCCAACGACCCTGAGGGCAACTTGTATGATGTCTTCGGCGCCGTCATCGCTATAGCGGCGGTCATCATATCCATTTACGGCTGCATGGTACGGTATTGGTGGATACAGGCAAGGCGTCGTCGTCTACAGTTGAAGGTTTGAATAGTAATGCACTGCCCGGGCATTTGCACACTCCGAGTCCTCGCGGCCGCAGTACTAGTGGCCCATGAAACACTTGTTAGTTTTCGACATGCTATCTCCGCACTCCTTTTATACCCACGTATGGACAGTACCGTTAGGTTCGTCTTTTTTGCTGTTATTCGTACATTTTTGTGCGATGGGTAACTGGAGGCTGTCCGTGGAGTAGCGCCCAAGGTGGCATCTCGCATGAGGCCGGCACGTGCGAGAAGGGGGAGCAGACTGGAACACAGCCATCACTGCCTCGTCCTGCTCCGATCCACTATATACTGTACTGCTTCCGCGGTGAGTTGAAGCATCAACGTCTCAAACATCTATTCCATCATGCTTCGCGCACTCACGCAGCTGTTGTCGCCCGGCTGACATGCTCAAATTCCGTTCACAGGGAATCCCACCCGGCCCCTCTTCCCCGTCGGGGTAGAGCCGTTCTAATACCACCCAACACTCGTCATGTGGGAAGCACGCGTCTCGCCCTCCTCCTACCTACCATCTTGCACACGATCCGAATTGCGTCCGACGCCGCCGTTTGGATGTCACGACTATGCTGTGTTTCGCGTGCCCAAACGCGAACGCGATGATGAAAGCCTTGAAACATAGCGACCTTCTGGCTGCCTATGCGACGCGTTTATGTCATAGGGATGTCGGACCAACGGGCACTTATCTCACCTTCCCGTCGGTTATTCGCGCACAGATGCTCAGAGCCTGGGAGCCCCTCATTCAGTAATTGCCTATAATCACGAGAGCCTGCAGGCCGTCGAATCGGGACCTGAAGATCGGCAGTTCACAGATGCGAATCGAGCCTAACAAGGCTTGGCAGCCGGTCCGGATGGGGGGAAGATGCCTCTCGGACTGCTGCCATCTTTGATGGAGGCCGGGCGGCGAAGCTTGTATAGTGCTATCGTGTCGAGTTACAACAACCGGACAAGTCCCACAGACCACCGGACGGCCAATCTGCCCGCCACGACATTCGGCCATCCCCTTGTCTCTCTCGGAGGCTTCACGCTCACGACCCGTTTTGCACCTTGACCTGTAACAACACCCTTCCACTCCTTTCGTCTTTTCTGTCTCTACTGAGGCTGTTTCTCCTGGGCAGCGGTCCTTCGCGCCCATCTAACTCCGTCCCGATTGTCACGAACTAGTTCTCGCAGTCTGACGGTTTCCCTCGGGATGGACTCTACCGCCAGCCTTCTTTCTCCCTCTCAACCTGAACCGAGGACTAGATTCCTTCCGCAAGCCAGCTTTGCACGTCGTCCTGAACGGCCAGGCTTGCGGGAAGTTAGCAGCTACTCCTCCTTGGTGAGTTGCCAAGACTTGAAAGGGATTGTAGACCCATGCGCTCAAGCTCCGGCTGTAGTCAAACCCAAATGCTTCGACACATCCCTCCATCTCTGAGAAGGTAATGGCGCAAAGATATGTCTGACTGTCTTCCTATTTACTAAAGTATACCAAACTGTTGTAGTATGTCTTGCCTCAGGATATGGCCATTTTCAGTGGACCGGAGGCGGACGACAAGCTGCATAATCCTGACCCCATCCGGGATAGGAGATGGGACAAGAGCGGGACCATATTGACAACCCGTGGTCTGATGAATCTAGGATGCTTGTTCATCCTCGTGGCCGGCATCCTTGCACTCTTGTACGTTCATAACTCTTCGAGAAGAAATCGATGCACCACTAACGCTTCTTCCGTACCTCTATAGTGCGGGGTACCCCATCATCGACTGGATTATGAAGCCTAAGCCATCGTACGAAGGTGGCTTCAATCTTGGTGGCACGAACATGACTGGACAGGTTCCTGATATCCCTGGAAACTGGGGTCTCATCGACAAAGATACGCCACAGGAAGTCCGGACGAAGGTCGACTATGTCACTGGACAGACCTGGCAGCTGGTCTTCAGTGACGAGTTCAACGTCGAGGGCCGTAGCTTCTACCCCGGCGATGACCCGTACTGGGAGGCGGTCGACCTCCACTACTGGCAAACGGGCAACAAGGAGTGGTATGACCCCAAAGCCGTCACAACTCGTAACGGCTCTCTTGAGATCACGCTCAGTGACACGCCTAACCACGGACTTGACTACACCGGTGGGATGATCCAGACATGGAACAAGTTCTGCTTTACGGGTGGTCTCGTCGAGGCGTCGGTCATGCTCCCCGGCTACAACAACATCCGAGGGCTGTGGCCTGCTATTTGGGCTATGGGTAATTTGGGACGCGCTGGGTACGGCGCAAGTCTCGACGGAATGGTACGCATATATGTCTTGTTCTCCTCCCGCGGGCTCGTTTCATCACGGTTTTGGCGTGTAGTGGCCGTACACGTATGACGCTTGCGACGTCGGGACGGTCAAGAATCAGACTCTGAACGACCTCCCTGCCGCTGCGCTCACAGGCAATGATGAATATCACGACGGTGCGCTGTCGTACCAGCCCGGTATGCGACTCTCGCGTTGCACATGCCCTGGTGAGTCCCATCCGGGACCGGTGCATGATAACCAGGAGTACGTCGGTCGTTCCGCGCCTGAGATTGATATGTTCGAGGCTCAGGTGAGTTACACTTGTTATGCATGTAATGTGTGTATCTCTGGACTATAACGGCCCGCCTACGTCAGATTGGCAACGTGCCCGGTGGTGGTGAAGTAGGATCTGTCTCGCAGTCCGGACAGTGGGCGGTATGTACAGTCATTCGTGGACAATGGGACCATAGTTGAATATCCGCGCGACACGCAGCCGTACAACTATCAATACAAGTGGCAGAATACATCTGACAACCTCGTCATCGAGGACCCCACTGTCAGCAAGTTCAATACCTACTTGGGCGGCGTCTACCAGCAAGCTACCTCCGTCGTCTCCAAGACCAGTGCGTTTTGCTCGGTGTCCTTGATGTCGTGTTCTTACATTCTGTCTGTTGAAGACCAGGATGCATACGAGTTCACCGGTCAGCAGTACTCTGTGTATGGCTTTCAGTACAAACCGGGCTTTGGTGACGCAGTAAGCCCTCTAATCGCTTCCTTCTTACACTCACCCTGATTTTGCGACAGTACATCTCCTGGATCAACGATGGCCATTTGTCATGGACACTCCGTCAGCCGGGCATGGGACCTGACCCGATCTCTGAAATCAGCGACCGGCCAGTCCCACAGGAGCCACTGGTACGCACTTCCATCTTGCTCCTTTGGAGCCTGAGCTCTGACCCGCGATCCCCGTTTGAAACAGTACCTCATCATGAACCTGGGCATCTCGGAAGCGTTCGGTTTCGTCGACTACGACAACCTCGTGTTCCCCTCGACGATGCGCGTCGACTGGATCCGGGTGTACCAGGACCCGAACGCGCCGAACATCGGATGCGACCCGCCCGACTTCCCGACTGCGGCATACATCAAGGAATACGAGGAGGCGTACACGAATCCGAACCTGACGACGTGGGTGGACGATTTCAAGCAACCCATGCCGAAGAACAAGTTCCTTGGCCAGTGTTGAACATTCTCAACATTGAAGGTCAACCACAACTGTAACACGTCCCGTGTGTTTGCCCTGGGATCTCGCTATGTGTATCATCACTTTGGCAGTGGTTCCGAGTTGTTCATGTCCTCTCTATATCTGATTGATTATCTATATCCGTGTGACACATATTATCATGATAGGCTCACCTATTTGCGTCATGTACGCATTTGTGAGAGCCTGAGACTGGTTTGTGATGATGTTCACTCCCACAGATAGTCTACAGAAGGTCGAAATTCTGGTGCGTAAGGTGCGACTTGGGTTCTTATCGTATGTAAGGGTTGCAGGAGGGTAATTGATGTCGCATACAGGCCCTCTGAATCATGACTAGTGTTGCGCCGAGTTGAGTCGAGCGAGTCGAGTTGGCGAAACTCGTGATAACTCGTGATGGCGAGTTGGACGAGTCGAGTTGGTGCGAGTTGGCGAGTTATTATGTAAGCGAGTCAAGTGTGATGGCGCCGGCCGTGTATCGTGACTATCGTCTCTCGTCTTTGAAGCATTCTGTACGCGTACTATTGTATCTACGACATCTTCATGCTAACTATGTGCGTCATCGGAAGCGGAAGGCTCGGTCCGTGCGTTCATGAGGAGTTCCTCAAGCTCCTGAAGCCAGTTATGAGCCAAGAGCTCCTGTACTGTATGGTCAGTTACCGGCCCTTCAATCGTGTAATCCTCCTCTCTAGCAATGAGATGCCCTGTCAAATCGAGGCGAGATGATGAACTCTGAACCTGGAAGGCTTGGAGCGACCTGTAAGTCACACAAAGAGAGATCTTCAGTCAGTGAGCGAACGACTATATTGCATAGTTTAGTACCTGTAAGTCACACAAAGAGAGACTACAAGTACTAGTAAGTAAAGTGTAGTAGAGCATAAGTAATGAGTGAGACTTACTCTTCAGTCAGTGAGCGAACGACTGAAGAGCAGAGGGGCAAACAGACTGCCTTATATACTGGAGAGAGGAGTGCATGAGTAAGCGAATGAAGCAGTCACATGTTAACCATAGAGCGATGAGTAAGAGTCCGTACTCGGCGTATGAGTAAGAGCCGAGAGTATTCTGAGTAAGACATAAGGTCTAGAATGTTCCGGTGCATTGTAGAACGCACAGGAAGACAAGGGAACCATATGGTCATGGGAATGTACAGTAGTTTCATAGAGAAAACCGTATATGGTAAGTAGAAACACAGCCTATAGTAAGCGCTATCTAAACATAGGTAAACATGACCATACAAAGGTTGTGTGCACAACTCCGGACCGGTAGAGCCGTAAATCCAGAATGTCAACACTCCCACTCGTTCAAGATGCAACGGACACAAGACCTATCTCCTCAACGAATTTGGCCTGATTGGAGTAAGGCACGTTCTTCGTGAGGGGGTCGGCCAATTGGTCCTCAGAAGTGACATAGTAGATCTCGACAGATCCCATCTCGACCTGTTCACGAATGAAGTGATAACGGATCTCTATGTGCTTGGTACGACGGTCAATGACTGGATTGACAGACAAGAAGATCGAGCCTTGGTTGTCGAGACACAAAGGCGTCGGATCAGTCACATCATCTCCGAGTTCATTGCCGAAGGTCCTCAGCCATGCCAACTGACGACAAGTGTCGGAGGCCGCTTTATATTCCGCCTCGGTCGAGGAGAGCGAAATGGTAGGCTGACGCCTCGATGCCCACGATACAGCACCACCTGCCATCAAGAAGACAAAGCCAGAGGTTGAGTGCCGATCATCACGGTCTTCCGCCCAGTCCGAATCTGAGTACGAAATCAGACCGTCATTAGACGCTCCCTTGTAGCGCAGCCGGTACGCCTTTGTTCCCTGAAGGTAACGCAGGACATACTTGGCATAGTTCATGTGCGCTTCAGAGGGATTGGCATTGTACTTGGATAACCGTGTGACAGCGAAAGCAATATCAGGGCGCGTCCCGAGCATGGCGTACAAAAGACTGCCAATAAGACTCTGGTAGCGTTGCCTGAATGAATCGGAAGCGGGCTGATCGGTTTTCACCAAAACAGCACCAGCAGGGAGAGGAGTACGCGACGGTTTACAGTCAGCCATCTGGAAACGCTCAAGGACAGACTGGATATACTCTTCCTGGTCGATGTCGAGTGTTCGAGTGGAACGATCTCGAGTGATGCGAAGACCAAGGAAGCGCTTGACTGGTCCCAAGTCCGTCATCTTGTACTGCTTAGAGAGAGAGCGCTTGACGTGCTTGATGTGACTAGACTGATCGCCAATGAGAAGTAGATCGTCGACATAGAGTACGACAATTGTTACGTGTTCCCCCCCTTGTCGCCGATATACGTAGATCCCGGCATCAGAATAGGTCCGTTGGAATCCCAAGTCAAGAAGCGACTGATGAATCTTCGCATTCCATTGACGCGACGCCTGTTTAAGACCATAGATAGCCTTTTTGAGCAGACAGACGTGATCTTCCTTCCCAGGAACGACCCAGCCTTCGGGCTGTTCCATGTAGATTTCCTCTTCGAGATCGCCATTCAGAAACGCGGTCTTGACATCCATAGATTCGATGTCCCAGTCCTCAAGTGCAGCATGCGCAAGAAGATACCGGATAGACTCGAACCGCGCAACCGGAGAGAATGTCTCGTGATAGTCCTCACCCCATACTTGAGTAAAACCGCGAGCAACAAGACGAGCTTTATACCGCCCATCATGTTTAATGTCATAAACCCAGCGGTTTGAGACGTCGTGTCGACCTTTAGGACGAGGAACAAGTAACCAGGTTCTGTTCTCGATGAGCGAGTCATACTCCGACTTCTCAGCTTCGCGCCACTTAGGAGCATCAGGCGATCGCATGGCCTCCTTGTGGGATTGAGGAATACCAGCTTTCGACTGAGCAGCAGCGAGAAAAGCGAGGAAAGTCTCTGCCTCCCACTGATCTCCATCCGGATCTGTCCGAGCGTCGACATGAACCGGGTTCTCGTCACCGTAGATGTTGTCCTGAATCCTACTCGGGTGGGGAATGCCTGCTTTGTCACGACGAGGACGGTCACGAGCAATGCTAGGCTGATTATCTCCCACTGGTCTGTTACGACCACGACGGTGAGGAGGATGAGGAGCAGGAACAGGCGGTGGTGTTGGAGGACGATCAGGGGCATTAGCCGGAGCAGGTGCTTCAGGCGCATCATCGTCTACAGAGTGATCAAGCGGTGGTGGGACATCAAGCGGAATGGGAAGGGGAATGTCCAGGATGTCGTTGGGATCGACCGAGTCAGAGTCGTCGTTCGAGGACTCATCCGACTGGTCATTCACAAACGGATTATCACTGGGGGCGACAGGTTGATTGCCAGGAAGTTTTCGTGCAGGGAAAGACTCTTCATCGAATGTCACATCGCGGGACACGACGATAGAGCGGGTGGCCGGATTCCAAAAACGATACCCCTTGGAACCCTGCTCATACCCCACGAAGATCATCTCGACTGCCTTCTTGTCGAGCTTCCCTTCGCGCTTCGCCTTCTGCACATGCACAAAGGCTTTGCACCCAAACACGCGGAAGTAGGAAACGTCCGGTATGGTGCCGTCCCACAACGTGATAGGGCATTGCCATTTGTGTCGTCGCATAGGTTGACGATTGTAGATATGAACAGCTGCATCGATGGCAAGTTGCCAGAAACCGTGACTAAGTCCAGCCTGATGTAACATACACAAAGCCTTCTCGGTGATGGTACGGTTCCAGCGTTCAGCACGTCCATTCTGTTGAGGTGAACCCGCAACTGTCTTCTGGTGCTCGATGCCATGCGAACGAAGAAGCTCGCTGAACTCGCTAGACGTGTATTCCCCCCCTCGATCAGAGCGGACTTTCTTGATCTTTTTACCGGTCTGAGTCTCAGCCCATGCCTTATAGTCGAGGAATGCTTTAACAGCGTCCGACTTGTGCTTAAGGTAGTAGGCGCGAGTAAGACCAGAGTAATCGTCAATGAAACCGGCAAAATACTTCCATCCTCCGATAGCCTGAGTACGCATCGGTCCATCGAGATCTGTATGGATGAGCTCGAGAACTTCAGTCGCACGCTTCTCAGAAGGTGGAAAGGGGGCGCGAGTGGATTTGCCAAAGGCACATCCGTCACATGGCTCTTCATCCGCAGGATCAACGGCATCAACTCCCTTGGTGTTCTTAGGAAGATGACGCAGCACGTCCTTGCCCGCATGACCAAAGCGACGATGCCAGGTCTTGAAGCGACGGACATTGAGGTGGACACGCTGACCATTACGGAGTTCGAGGAGCGTCCAGTACGTGTTGCTATTCGGGTTGTACCTCGCTTCAAGGATCTTTCGACCCATGATACGAATCATCGAACCATGTTTGACAGCACCATCAGGTAGCTTGTCAAAGATACACATGCGACCTTCGCCTTGGAACAAGGAATAACCATTGCGCTCGATGGAGCCCGTCGAGAAAAGACGACCTTCCACATGCGGGATGTAGTAGACGTTGTTGAAGGTGACAGGGACCTTCTGATTATCGATGTAAGTGAACCCTTCAACCGTTCCCGATCCAAGCGCATGGATAACACTACTTTCACCTGACGCAGCCGTTCCGAAAGGAACAGTGGTCTCGAAAGGCTGGTAGGTGGAGAAGTCAGACATGTCGCCGGTGATATGTTGAGAGGCTCCTGAGTCCATAAGCCACATGGTCCACTTCGAGCTGTCCGAGGCCATAGCCTCATCATAGAAAGAAGCAGCGATGTTCGAGGGACCCGAAAGTACGTTTACAGCTGATACAGACTCAGAGACGACATGTGCATGGCTATGAGAAGTAGTGTCCTTGTTCTTCCCCTTGTCCTTGTCCTTATCCCTCTCCTTCTCCTTCTTCTTGCCCTTGGGACGCTTGTCTGGATGCTTCTTATAGCAGTTGGACTCGTGGTGAGAACTACCGCCACAGAAGGAGCAAGGACCCTTAGGCTTCGGCTTGGTCTGGGAGACCTTGTTGGCGGACTGTCCGTTCTTGCGCAATGACTCCTCGGCCAAGGTCTTCGACTGGATGTCGTCGAGGGTGACCTTGTTGATGTCCGTAATAGCCATTAGCGCAGAAACCATGGACTGGTAGGACTCGGGGACCTTCGACAGCAACAGGAGAGCCTGCATGGTCTCGCTGAGCTTGATGCCGTTGCTATCGATGTCGCGAAGGCGGTTGATGATCTTCATCATCTGGTCCTGGAGAGGCTTCGAATCGTTCATGCGAGGCTCTGCAACGAGCGACTCGAACATGCCCCAGACGTGAGCACTGTTGGGCGTGCCAAACTTCGTCTTGATGGCGGCCCAGGTCTCAGCGGCTGTCATGGTACGAGGAGCAGCACCACCTTGACCCAGAACCTTCGCATCGAGGACGTAGTGGAAGTTCGGTGAGACCCGCATATACATCATGCCGCGAGCCTGCCCATTGAGCTTCTGCCATGTCTCTATGGCGACTAACTCCGCCGCAGTGGCAGCAGTACCGGCAGGAGAGGGCTCAGTCTTGGTGCCTTCGACAATCTCCCAACAGCCCATGAAGATGAAGTACCCCTTGAGCTTTGCAGCCCAGTCATTGTACTGGTTCGCCGAAGAAAGGATAGGGATCGAGTCGATCTTGACGTCTCCCATGATTAAAAGCAGGTACTGAGAAGAGTGGAGATAATCCTCGTCGTCGAAGTCTAGAGTGAAGGATATAGGCGCAACAGATGGAAGCGCAGTGACGAGAGGAGGAGGAAGAGTTTCGATTGGAGAGAGATGCGGAGATGCGACGAGAGGGGTGTCGTATGGGGTGTTAGAGGCGAGAGGAAGCGCTACGACAAGTGGTGTGTCGTAGGGTGTATCGGATGCGACTGGAAGAGCTGTGTTGACTCCAGCAAGAAACTCCTCGTCTGCTTGGTAGGGAGAGATAGGTTGCCAAGCGAACGATGTGGGATCTTCCGGTAAAGCAACGTTGTTGTACCGATGAGGACAGGGGCTCACGGCACAATTGTACCAACCGTCGCTTTGAAGGTGGGCGTCGACTTGTTCGTCAGAGTCCCAAACGTGTGGAAGATCCTCGCAGGATTCCTCGTTGCCTGAGCTGTCAGAGGATGCTTCTGTCGAAGTATCAACGATGTCCTCGACTTCAGACTCAGAGGAATGAGGAGATGCTGGAAGAGTCGGCTCCAGAACGGTGGTTCAAAGTATACGCGATGATTGACGTGCCACGTGCGAGGAAGGTGGACAGGGGCACCTTTTGAGGTGAACCAGAGAGCCAGTAAGCCGAAATTACCGACAATCCGGGTAGAAGTCGCCAACTGTGCCCAAGAAACGCTATAGTAACTACCGAGGCAAAAAGGTATCGTAAGGAGGGTCCGAACGGTTGTCCTCCGGTCCAAAGGTGCTAACCACCCCGGGTACAACAGCTGGCGGGCGCAAGTGCGTGGCCTGGCTGAGGGATGCCTGAATCACCCAGGTGCCTCGAGAGCACAACAGGTGTTACAACGATAGTAGACTAGAGACTGACTACGAAGCGCTCAGGGCTGCGTCACGAGCGCAGAAATGTCCCCCTGGCAGCAGTGTCGGCGGGCACAGTCAAGAGAGTAGGAAAGTGGGATGCACGGGCAGAGAGTCGACGTACAAAGAGTTGCGCGCAGAGGTGTCGACAGAGAAGCAACCGATTAGAGCGCAGGGCTCATAACCTGATGAACTCTGAACCTGGAAGGCTTGGAGCGACCTGTAAGTCACACAAAGAGAGATCTTCAGTCAGTGAGCGAACGACTATATTGCATAGTTTAGTACCTGTAAGTCACACAAAGAGAGACTACAAGTACTAGTAAGTAAAGTGTAGTAGAGCATAAGTAATGAGTGAGACTTACTCTTCAGTCAGTGAGCGAACGACTGAAGAGCAGAGGGGCAAACAGACTGCCTTATATACTGGAGAGAGGAGTGCATGAGTAAGCGAATGAAGCAGTCACATGTTAACCATAGAGCGATGAGTAAGAGTCCGTACTCGGCGTATGAGTAAGAGCCGAGAGTATTCTAAGTAAGACATAAGGTCTAGAATGTTCCGGTGCATTGTAGAACGCACAGGAAGACAAGGGAACCATATGGTCATGGGAATGTACAGTAGTTTCGTAGAGAAAACTGTATATGGTAAGTAGAAACACAGCCTATAGTAAGCGCTATCTAAACATAGGTAAACATGACCATACAAAGGTTGTGTGCACAACTCCGGACCGGTAGAGCCGTAAATCCAGAATGTCAACACGAGACTGTTTGTAGTGATACTTGAGGCATTGTAGGGCCTCCATGAGCTCAGGTTCAATGCGGCTCCGGCGGAGAGTGTCTGTCTCTTTGCTGGAAGAGAATATCCGTTCGCATATTACCGCAGATGCCTGGGCGGCAAGGACATCGAGGGCTATGCGACCAAGATATGGGTATATCTTCCTGTTCAGCTAAGATTGTAGGCAGAGTGAGCCCAGAAAATATGAGAGAGGATGTACCAAGCAAGTGACAACATACCGTCCAATAATGAAGCAAGTCCATGCCGCAGTCGATACTTCCCACTAATCCTTCTGCAAGATAGCGATCGAGTTCACTTTGTACAGCAGCGCGGTCAGGAGAAGCAGCCTCCTGGGTGTCAGACAAGCAACCGGCCGTGGTCCGAAAGGGGTCAGGTGGGGGAGATGTGCTAGAATGAGGAGAAGGGTGATCGGAGACTGAGAGAATGGGTTCAGAAGCATGTGGTCGGAGTGATGCATGGGATCGAACGTGGGAGAACAGACGTCCAAGGCCGCGTTGTTGCCTGTCGAAGCCTGTACTATGCCGCGCCCCAATATTGGGCATGCTTGATGTCCGGCCAGGTTGGATGCCAAGCTGACGGCGTTCATCTGCTCGGAAGGCCTGCATCTATGAGTAAAGTCATAAAGAGTGAGTTTTAGCACAATATGGTCGAAAATCTCACATACTGCTTCTAGAACCCATTCACGTGCTTGTACAGCTTCGTCAGAGGACCAGTGTTGCTCAATCCATTGCAGTTTAATTGCCGGATTGAGTACTACCGTTGCATCGCATCAGTTTGGCACCAGACTAGAAAGTAAATCAACACTTACCCATGGCGAGCACATGGATACGGGATCGGCGACACTCATAAATATATTCCTCTATTTTTTCGATACCGAGATCAATGTAAGGAGCCATTAGTGGCTGCACCTTTCGAAGTTGGCGCCAACCCGAGAGGAGGAGCTCGTAGGCGGGTAGTGCGATAGAAACAGATGGGGTGCGCTCAAAGGAAAGTAACTGTTGCACATCATGTGGTATCTCAAGAATACGGTATATATCCTTGAGAGCCTCATACTCCTCGGCACGGAGCAAGGTGTGAGAAATGTCAGCACGCCCGGCATGCTCGAGGAATCTCTTGACAGCCTGTCAGAGTTGTCACAATAAGTATGGTCTGAATATCACCAAATATGAACAGATCGAGCATATACCGGATAGAGAAGCAACAGCCGCCGTATCATGATGTGTGTCGACGACCATCTTGTGTCGCAGTCACGCAGCAGCTGAACGACAGGGAGCTGGACTACATCGCCATTTTCATCCTGCCATAAACCAGCCTCATTCCCCTCTTGTATTGTCAGGCGGAACTCAGCACGGCGTCGATCGGATTGACGGCAGAAGGCGACCAGATCACGAATCTTCCCTACAGGGTTAGCAGCAAGTGCCTCGACACGTCTGATCGCCTGCGTGCTTGATAGTGTGTTGGTATCGTCGGTGGATAGCTCAAGATACAGTAGGGATGGGCACTGCTTCAATTTCTCGAGAATATGTTGGACGGATATGTTGACTACATGCGGGAAGCATCTGTCGTAGGTCGGGTAATGAGTGAAAAACATAACACGATCAGAATAAGGATGGCATACCGAAGACGATTGCCATCCCTATCGAACATGATCCCTTCCTTCGTCAACAACTTCTCGAGTTCTTCCATAAATTTGTTGTTTGACGAAGCATTGTCGCAGGTGATCATACCGATCTAGAGCCGCAAACATGAGTTGAATACGCACGATTAGAATTAACAGACACGTTACCTTGTATAACAACCCGCTCTCACGAAGCAGTTCATATATTTCTTTGGCTACAGGCTCTCCTGCGTGCGAGTGGACGCGTCGGAAAGCGATAAGATGGTTACAGACAACGAGATTGCCATCGCTGTCCTCTGCCGTGTGATGTGCTGTGAGTGCCAGGTAGGAGGCTAGCTCCTGGTCGGACCAAATGTCAAATGTGTATGATATCCGACCTGGTGCTTTCTGGAAATATCTCAGTTAATGTATGCGCTGGACATCTGACGCATTATCACGCACCTGCAACTCGAGAATGATCTCCTGGCGGGCCCGTTGCCATTCTCGCAGGATCGAAGTCGTGATCTTCTTTCTGTGTGGGTAGTTCTCCTCGTTGAGGTCGGTATTTAGGTAGAATATGAGGTCCTGGAACTCGGGACACTCAACAACGTTAATAGACTGCAGGAGAGGTTGCATGAGACAACCAGTAACCCAGAATCATATGTTCGTTGCCATACCTGATCGTCTGCTACAATCCATCGCATAAGCCTCTGAAGAAATCCCTCATATGTGACCTTCTCGTGGATGCGCACGCCACGGTTGCCTCCCGTCGAGTGTCCCACTTCGTGACTTGCCGCCTTCAGCTTCCCTTGCTTGCGAAGCATCTGGCACACGGTGTCGTATGTGGGACCGTGCTCATTCCGAAGATGATTGCGGAACGTCGACGTGATACCTCCAGTTGAGATCTTGTACGTCTTCCATCTAGGGTACTATATTCACAAAGGATCAAGTAGACTCAGATGGCCACGTACCTTTTGCACAGTTTACAGCCGATATATGGTGTGTCGGGCTTGGCTGACAATATCGGCTCCTCCTCAGGTGCGGGAGGTACGGCAGGAGGATCTCTACTGGACAAAGGGCGTGCAAAATACCAGACGTCCACAGCGGACGAGCCGAGCTCAGTCCCGACTGTGTCCGGTACCGGATTGAATGAGAATGCAGGCAACTCTTCCGGTGTCTGCGCCCCAGTTGTGCCACCAGCGCCTACTCCGGAAGGAGACGACACACCTACAATATGTTATTGTATCTGTCAGGTATACCTCTGGTAAGCATTATAAATATTGACCTACCCCGAGGGGATGTGTTCTCAGCCTCCGGTTGTGCTGAAGGTCCCACTCCGACCACAGAAGCAGTCGGAGGTGTCAATGTACCCCGGTTGCGGCGGCGCCGTTTTGGAACGTGAACTGAACTGTCTACGGGGGGTTCCCGTCGCTTGCGAAGGTCGGAGGTAGTGGGTATCGATGAATCTGAGCCCTCTTGAGATGTTTGGCCGTTCACAGTGGCGGCAGTAGCATCTTGGAAGGGTGCAGGGATGGGGGATAGGGTGGGATGATATCCGGGTTGGGGTTGTATGGTAGGCGGTGGTGAGAAAGAAAATAGCGGGACACTCGCCTGTAGCTGCGTTCCGTGAGGGACAGGACCATACCATGACCCAGAGGTGTGCATGAATGCGACATTTGACGGTCGGCTGCCGCAGTTGCATGGCAGGGTTGGTGGACAGTGACAGGCAGCGGCAGTGGTCATTTTTCGGGCTAGTCTTGGTTGTACGGCGGTGAAAGCAGTTTATTGCACTATATTACGGACATGTATAGCCGACACGAAAGTCCTGGAATGCCTTGGCCAGTGGAGAGGGGCGGATGAAAGATGGTGTTGAGTAGCACGACACGACGAACGTGTCGCGGAGTTTGGTCGCGACGAGGCGCGACCCCCAAAAAGGGTATTTTGCCGTCTCGGCGCTGAGTCGACCAATGAACGTCGATTACATAACCATTTGCGAGTTAGATGACGCAACTCGCCCAACTCGACTCGACTCAGCTCGGGCCCCGAGTTTCTCGAACTCTCCGCACGAGTTGAGTCGAGTTGCGAGTCAAACTCAACTCGGCGCAACACTAATCATGACCACAAATGCGAGAAGCCCGGCCCGAAACCGTACATGGGCGTCTATAGTCTTTTTGATGCGATGGCAAAGCTCAGAGCGCTGGCATCGGGGCCCTGGCGCGTATCTTGTCAGACCATATCAGCCCTTATATGATAGCCAATATGTAAAATATCCACAAGTCTTGTAGGTGAGATTATAAGACTTGTCAATAGCAAGACGTGCTTGACAAGTTGTACAACAATTATGGCCAATGACAACACTAGTGACGGAACACACGGAAGCACCGCCCACTTTACCAGTCTTGTCGCCTCACAGTTGCACTCGTGAAAAGGGCCAACATGGTAGCAATATGTTCAATCATACCCCACATGTGCAGTATACATAGTCTATGACCCCGGATGCCCATCCTACTCCAACCTTTCTAAGCTGTATGTCCTATAGCATACCTGTGTAGTGCAATGGCCATGAATGCGTCAACCTGCGGCAAAGGATGTTAGTTCTACTGGTAAACGGGTGCTGTGAGAAGCTGGACGCTTACCATTTGACCGCAGGACAGGCGCATGTCGGGGATCAAGGGTCCCCCAGACAAACTGATGAACTCTGAACCTGGAAGGCTTGGAGCGACCTGTAAGTCACACAAAGAGAGATCTTCAGTCAGTGAGCGAACGACTATATTGCATAGTTTAGTACCTGTAAGTCACACAAAGAGAGACTACAAGTACTAGTAAGTAAAGTGTAGTAGAGCATAAGTAATGAGTGAGACTTACTCTTCAGTCAGTGAGCGAACGACTGAAGAGCAGAGGGGCAAACAGACTGCCTTATATACTGGAGAGAGGAGTGCATGAGTAAGCGAATGAAGCAGTCACATGTTAACCATAGAGCGATGAGTAAGAGTCCGTACTCGGCGTATGAGTAAGAGCCGAGAGTATTCTGAGTAAGACATAAGGTCTAGAATGTTCCGGTGCATTGTAGAACGCACAGGAAGACAAGGGAACCATATGGTCATAGGAATGTACAGTAGTTTCGTAGAGAAAACCGTATATGGTAAGTAGAAACACAGCCTATAGTAAGCGCTATCTAAACATAAGTAAACATGACCATACAAAGGTTGTGTGCACAACTCCGGACCGGTAGAGCCGTAAATCCGGAATGTCAACACTCCCACTCGTTCAAGATGCAACGGACACAAGACCTATCTCCTCAACGAATTTGGCCTGATTGGAGTAAGGCACGTTCTTCGTGAGGGGGTCGGCCAATTGGTCCTCAGAAGTGACATAGTAGATCTCGACAGATCCCATCTCGACCTGTTCACGAATGAAGTGATAACGGATCTCTATGTGCTTGGTACGACGGTCAATGACTGGATTGACAGACAAGAAGATCGAGCCTTGGTTGTCGAGACACAAAGGCGTCGGATCAGTCACATCATCTCCGAGTTCATTGCCGAAGGTCCTCAGCCATGCCAACTGACGACAAGTGTCGGAGGCCGCTTTATATTCCGCCTCGGTCGAGGAGAGCGAAATGGTAGGCTGACGCCTCGATGCCCACGATACAGCACCACCTGCCATCAAGAAGACAAAGCCAGAGGTTGAGTGCCGATCATCACGGTCTTCCGCCCAGTCCGAATCTGAGTACGAAATCAGACCGTCATTAGACGCTCCCTTGTAGCGCAGCCGGTACGCCTTTGTTCCCTGAAGGTAACGCAGGACATACTTGGCATAGTTCATGTGCGCTTCAGAGGGATTGGCATTGTACTTGGATAACCGTGTGACAGCGAAAGCAATATCAGGGCGCGTCCCGAGCATGGCGTACAAAAGACTGCCAATAAGACTCTGGTAGCGTTGCCTGAATGAATCGGAAGCGGGCTGATCGGTTTTCACCAAAACAGCACCAGCAGGGAGAGGAGTACGCGACGGTTTACAGTCAGCCATCTGGAAACGCTCAAGGACAGACTGGATATACTCTTCCTGGTCGATGTCGAGTGTTCGAGTGGAACGATCTCGAGTGATGCGAAGACCAAGGAAGCGCTTGACTGGTCCCAAGTCCGTCATCTTGTACTGCTTAGAGAGAGAGCGCTTGACGTGCTTGATGTGACTAGACTGATCGCCGATGAGAAGTAGATCGTCGACATAGAGTACGACAATCGTTACGTGTTCCCCCCCTTGTCGCCGATATACGTAGATCCCGGCATCAGAATAGGTCCGTTGGAATCCCAAGTCAAGAAGCGACTGATGAATCTTCGCATTCCATTGACGTGACGCCTGTTTAAGACCATAGATAGCCTTTTTGAGCAGACAGACGTGGTCTTCCTTCCCAGGAACGACCCAGCCTTCGGGCTGTTCCATGTAGATCTCCTCTTTGAGATCGCCATTCAGAAACGCGGTCTTGACATCCATAGATTCGATGTCCCAGTCCTCAAGCGCAGCATGCGCAAGAAGATACCGGATAGACTCGAACCGCGCAACCGGAGAGAATGTCTCGTGATAGTCCTCACCCCATACTTGAGTAAAACCGCGAGCAACAAGACGAGCTTTATACCGCCCATCATGTTTAATGTCATAAACCCAGCGGTTTGAGACGACGTGTCGACCTTTAGGACGAGGAACAAGTAACCAGGTTCTGTTCTCGATGAGCGAGTCATACTCCGACTTCTCAGCTTCGCGCCACTTAGGAGCATCAGGCGATCGCATGGCCTCCTTGTGGGATTGAGGAATACCAGCTTTCGACTGAGCAGCAGCGAGAAAAGCGAGGAAAGTCTCTGCCTCCCACTGATCTCCATCCGGATCTGTCCGAGCGTCAACATGAACCGGGTTCTCGTCACCATAGATGTTGTCCTGAGTCCTACTCGGGTGGGGAATGCCTGCTTTGTCACGACGAGGACGGTCACGAGCAATGCTAGGCTGATTATCTCCCACTGGTCTGTTACGACCACGACGGTGAGGAGGATGAGGAGCAGGAACAGGCGGTGGTGTTGGAGGACGATCAGGGGCATTAGCCGGAGCAGGTGCTTCAGGCGCATCATTGTCTACAGAGTGATCAAGCGGTGGTGGGACATCAAGCGGAATGGGAAGGGGAATGTCCAGGATGTCGTTGGGATCGACCGAGTCAGAGTCGTCGTTCGAGGACTCATCCGACTGGTCATTCACAAACGGATTATCACTGGGGGCGACAGGTTGATTGCCAGGAAGTTTTCGTGCAGGGAAAGACTCTTCATCGAATGTCACATCGCGGGACACGACGATAGAGCGGGTGGCCGGATTCCAAAAACGATACCCCTTGGAACCCTGCTCATACCCCACGAAGATCATCTCGACTGCCTTCTTGTCGAGCTTCCCTTCGCGCTTCGCCTTCTGCACATGCACAAAGGCTTTGCACCCAAACACGCGGAAGTAGGAAACGTCCGGTATGGTGCCGTCCCACAACGTGATAGGGCATTGCCATTTGTGTCGTCGCATAGGTTGACGATTGTAGATATGAACAGCTGCATCGATGGCAAGTTGCCAGAAACCGTGACTAAGTCCAGCCTGATGTAACATACACAAAGCCTTCTCGGTGATGGTACGGTTCCAGCGTTCAGCACGTCCATTCTGTTGAGGTGAACCCGCAACTGTCTTCTGGTGCTCGATGCCATGCGAACGAAGAAGCTCGCTGAACTCGCTAGACGTGTATTCCCCCCCTCGATCAGAGCGGACTTTCTTGATCTTTTTACCGGTCTGAGTCTCAGCCCATGCCTTATAGTCGAGGAATGCTTTAACAGCGTCCGACTTGTGCTTAAGGTAGTAGGCGCGAGCAAGACCAGAGTAATCGTCAATGAAACCGGCAAAATACTTCCATCCTCCGATAGCCTGAGTACGCATCGGTCCATCGAGATCTGTATGGATGAGCTCGAGAACTTCAGTCGCACGCTTCTCAGAAGGTGGAAAGGGGGCGCGAGTGGATTTGCCAAAGGCACATCCGTCACATGGCTCTTCATCCGCAGGATCAACGGCATCAACTCCCTTGGTGTTCTTAGGAAGATGACATACCACGTCCTTGCCCGCATGACCAAAGCGACGATGCCAGGTCTTGAAGCGACGGACATTGAGGTGGACACGCTGACCATTACGGAGTTCGAGGAGCGTCCAGTACGTGTTGCTATTCGGGTTGTACCTCGCCTCAAGGATCTTTCGACCCATGATACGAATCATCGAACCATGTTTGACAGCACCATCAGGTAGCTTGTCAAAGATACACATGCGACCTTCGCCTTGGAACAAGGAATAACCATTGCGCTCGATGGAGCCCGTCGAGAAAAGACGACCTTCCACATGCGGGATGTAGTAGACGTTGTTGAAGGTGACTGGGACGCTCTGATTATCGATGTACGCGATCCCTTCAACCGTTCCCGATCCAAGCGCATGGATAACACTACTTTCACCTGACGCAGCCGTTCCAAAGGGAACAGTGGTCTCGAAAGGCTGGTAGGTGGAGAAGTCAGACATGTCGCCGGTGATATGTTGAGAGGCTCCTGAGTCCATAAGCCACATGGTCCACTTCGAGCTGTCCGAGGCCATAGCCTCATCATAGAAAGAAGCAGCGATGTTCGAGGGACCTGAAAGTACGTTTACAGCAGATACAGACTCAGAGGCGACATGTGCATGGCTATGAGAAGTAGTGTCCTTGTTCTTCCCCTTGTCCTTGTCCTTATCCCTCTCCTTCTCCTTCTTCTTGCCCTTGGGACGCTTGTCTGGGTGCTTCTTGTAGCAGTTGGACTCGTGGTGAGAACTACCGCCACAGAAGGAGCAAGGACCCTTAGGCTTCGGCTTGGTCTGGGAGACCTTGTTGGCGGACTGTCTGTTCTTGCGCAATGACTCCTCGGCCAAGGTCTTCGACTGGATGTCGTCGAGGGTGACCTTGTCGATGTCCGTAATAGCCATTAGCGCAGAAACCATGGACTGGTAGGACTCGGGGACCTTCGACAGCAACAGGAGAGCCTGCATGGTCTCGCTGAGCTTGACGCCGTTGCTATCGATGTCGCGAAGGCGGTTGATGATCTTCATCATCTGGTCCTGGAGAGGCTTCGAATCGTTCATGCGAGGCTCTGCAATGAGCGACTCGAACATGCCCCAGACGTGAGCACTGTTGGGCGTGCCAAACTTCGTCTTGATGGCGGCCCAGGTCTCAGCGGCTGTCATGGTACGAGGAGCAGCACCACCTTGACCCAGAACCTTCGCATCGAGGACGTAGTGGAAGTTCAGTGAGACCCGCATATACATCATGCCGCGAGCCTGCCCATTGAGCTTCTGCCATGCCTCTATGGCGACTAGTTCCGCCGCAGTGGCGGTGGTACCGGCAGGAGAGGGCTCAGTCTTGGTGCCTTCGACAATCTCCCAACAGCCCATGAAGATGAAGTACCCCTTGAGCTTTGCAGCCCAGTCATTGTACTGGTTCGCCGAAGAAAGGATAGGGATCGAGTCGATCTTGACGTCTCCCATGATTAAAAGCAGGTACTGAGAAGAGTGGAGATAATCCTCGTCGTCGAAGTCTAGAGTGAAGGATATAGGCGCAACAGATGGAAGCGCAGTGACGAGAGGAGGAGGAAGAGTTTCGATTGGAGAGAGATGCGGAGATGCGACGAGAGGGGTGTCGTATGGGGTGTTAGAGGCGAGAGGAAGCGCTACGACAAGTGGTGTGTCGTAGGGTGTATCGGATGCGACTGGAAGAGCTGTGTTGACTCCAGCAAGAAACTCCTCGTCTGCTTGGTAGGGAGAGATAGGTTGCCAAGCGAACGATGTGGGATCTTCCGGTAAAGCAACGTTGTTGTACCGATGAGGACAGGGGCTCACGGCACAATTGTACCAACCGTCGCTTTGAAGGTGGGCGTCGACTTGTTCGTCAGAGTCCCAAACGTGTGGAAGATCCTCGCAGGATTCCTCGTTGCCTGAGCTGTCAGAGGATGCTTCTGTCGAAGTATCAACGATGTCCTCGACTTCAGACTCAGAGGAATGAGGAGATGCTGGAAGAGTCGGCTCCAGAACGGTGGTTCAAAGTATACGCGATGATTGACGTGCCACGTGCGAGGAAGGTGGACAGGGGCACCTTTTGAGGTGAACCAGAGAGCCAGTAAGCCGAAATTACCGACAATCCGGGTAGAAGTCGCCAACTGTGCCCAAGAAACGCTATAGTAACTACCGAGGCAAAAAGGTATCGTAAGGAGGGTCCGAACGGTTGTCCTCCGGTCCAAAGGTGCTAACCACCCCGGGTACAACAGCTGGCGGGCGCAAGTGCGTGGCCTGGCTGAGGGATGCCTGAATCACCCAGGTGCCTCGAGAGCACAACAGGTGTTACAACGATAGTAGACTAGAGACTGACTACGAAGCGCTCAGGGCTGCGTCACGAGCGCAGAAATGTCCCCCTGGCAGCAGTGTCGGCGGGCACAGTCAAGAGAGTAGGAAAGTGGGATGCACGGGCAGAGAGTCGACGTACAAAGAGTTGCGCGCAGAGGTGTCGACAGAGAAGCAACCGATTAGAGCGCAGGGCTCATAACCTGATGAACTCTGAACCTGGAAGGCTTGGAGCGACCTGTAAGTCACACAAAGAGAGATCTTCAGTCAGTGAGCGAACGACTATATTGCATAGTTTAGTACCTGTAAGTCACACAAAGAGAGACTACAAGTACTAGTAAGTAAAGTGTAGTAGAGCATAAGTAATGAGTGAGACTTACTCTTCAGTCAGTGAGCGAACGACTGAAGAGCAGAGGGGCAAACAGACTGCCTTATATACTGGAGAGAGGAGTGCATGAGTAAGCGAATGAAGCAGTCACATGTTAACCATAGAGCGATGAGTAAGAGTCCGTACTCGGCGTATGAGTAAGAGCCGAGAGTATTCTGAGTAAGACATAAGGTCTAGAATGTTCCGGTGCATTGTAGAACGCACAGGAAGACAAGGGAACCATATGGTCATGGGAATGTACAGTAGTTTCGTAGAGAAAACTGTATATGGTAAGTAGAAACACAGCCTATAGTAAGCGCTATCTAAACATAGGTAAACATGACCATACAAAGGTTGTGTGCACAACTTCGGACCGGTAGAGCCGTAAATCCAGAATGTCAACAGGAGCGACCTGTAAGTCACACAAAGAGAGATCTTCAGTCAGTGAGCGAACGACTATATTGCATAGTTTAGTACCTGTAAGTCACACAAAGAGAGACTACAAGTACTAGTAAGTAAAGTGTAGTAGAGCATAAGTAATGAGTGAGACTTACTCTTCAGTCAGTGAGTGAACGACTGAAGAGCAGAGGGGCAAACAGACTGCCTTATATACTGGAGAGAGGAGTGCATGAGTAAGCGAATGAAGCAGTCACATGTTAACCATAGAGCGATGAGTAAGAGTCCGTACTCGGCGTATGAGTAAGAGCCGAGAGTATTCTGAGTAAGACATAAGGTCTAGAATGTTCCGGTGCATTGTAGAACGCACAGGAAGACAAGGGAACCATATGGTCATAGGAATGTACAGTAGTTTCGTAGAGAAAACCGTATATGGTAAGTAGAAACACAGCCTATAGTAAGCGCTATCTAAACATAAGTAAACATGACCATACAAAGGTTGTGTGCACAACTCCGGGCAGCCAGATACAGCGAGCCAGCACAGCAACGGCGAAAGAGCCCATGAGCGACAGAGCCCAGAAAGCGAGAGCCCCGAAACAGCGAGACAGCCCAGAAGCAGCGAGACAGCTCAGAAACAGCGAGACAGCCAGAGACAGCCAGCAAGCCTAGCACAGGGAAACCTATTTCACCAGAAAGCGAACAGGCCAGGCAGAGACGTCATGACAGCGAGAGCCTGTGAGACAACTTGAACGTGATGGGGGGAGAGAGAGAGAAAACTTGAAGGGAAGAGAGAGAGAGAGCTTGAAGTGGCGACGGTTGCCAGCGCATCAACCAAGTCTCGAGCGCGCATGACTTCCCTCGCCGGTACACGAAGTGCAGAAACTGAGGAGAAGATACAACATGATACAAGCCATGGGAGACCTTGTTAGCGATTACACGAAGTCCGCAAGACTTGCGACAGTGTACAAGAAAAGAGAAGACTCACGCCGATTGTGTCCGGCCATATATGGGCCTATCATCCCACGCATTACTTGTACTATCTCACAACTTCTATCATGTAATAACAGAATAAGGCCGGGGCCCCGATGGGACGACGACGCACTTGCTCTCTTCTACGTCGGCGAGCACTACATACCACCTGTCAGCCTTGGACACGACGATATCTGGAAAGCGATCATAGGACGAGCTCACAGTCATCAGGGAAAACCCAAAACTCTATTTAGGTGTAATGATCTCTAATTATCACTAATACGGACCATTAGTTCATTAGTCTAATTCGCTAGGTCCCCAAATAACAAGCGCGATTAGAGAACCATTAGTTATACAAGTGCTGCCACATTCCATTATTTAGGTCCAGATTATCACGCACTCACGCACTCAGTTGCAGCACATGAACGGCAAAAACACACTGATATTGCGAGTACCTACTAACAGTACAAGCGCATGTGCTACAACGAGATAAAGACAAAAGTGTCGGCCCAACCCCTCGTAGAGAAAGAAGAAACGTGAACGCATATCCAATACCATCAAGCATTGACGGACATCGGAGGAAGTGCCTCCAGCTGAGTTAGTACAATGTAGCCCTTGACGTTGACGCTTTTCAGGCTGAACACATCATGTCCTCGACCTGGTTCGAGTGTGCTACATGCAGGTACGGTCTGTAGAAGGTCAAATCTCATTAGCGTGTTCACAACGTTCCATGTCCATGTCATACACGCACCGTCTCAGTACGAACCATCACCGCTCCCACACATTTCCAGTCTTATCGGTCGTGAGTATCAGGTGTCCCTTCTCCGTCGGTCTATCACTACAAACAGACACACGTCAGTGGCCGATATGACCCGAAGCTTGAACAGACTGCTACCTGCTTTCGAGGATTGGCTTCACACTTGCCGCAGTTCAGCTTCGGGGCGTCCACGACTAAACGTCACAATGAGGAAGAGTGAATCAGTGATGAAGCGATACGTACATTGAATGGGCCTGGCACCTCACCCGATGAACACGGCCACCTGTATGCTTGTGTGTGCTACCCTTGCACATACCGCCGCCCTACCAGAGACCCTACCAGAGACTGACCGAGAAAGGAATTGGACACCACGCAATGTACCAGGACAGCCCCTCCAACTTCCTCGGCTCCCATGACCGCCACCCGGAACTTCACATTTGCACGCCTCCGGGATGGTTCGACCGACCGACATCAGTAGGTGTCCCAGTCAGATCACAGTCGAGGCAGTTTAGATAGTGAGCAAGCCACAGACGTAGTTCAAGAGCCTGAAGCGAGCCCAAGTCCAGAAACTGAGCCCAGATAGCCCCAAAACGAGACAGCAGGAGGAAAGGAAGCGCGGTGGTGGTCAGAGCCGCGAAGTTCAACACCGGAGGGCACCCGAACGATCTTCGGAGAACGCCGGATGTGTTTAGGGCAGGTCCCGTAGCACTTGACGATCTGGCAATCATGAGCGCTTGCCACGGTCGCTACTTGATTCAGTCAGTTCATGTCGAGTCTACCTACTATGACACAAATTCTCGTGCCGGATGTACGGATGTGACCTTAGCGACGGCAGCGAACACCTTCATAGCTCGAACATACACCCGGGGCAGAGATAGCAGACATTATCAGGTATTATTCGGATTATTGGCCGACCTCTCTAAATTATATCTTATTAGGATTTCAGGTTTTTCCTGATGCACTTTGCCCGGACTCAGAACCACATCAAGCTCGCTTCTGGTGTATCTGCTATCTGCTCGCGAGACTCTACAAGTCCTTCTACATCTTGACAGCATGCTCTGATAGTCTATTCTATGCGTATCCGGACGCGCTCCTGTCAATCTATATTGATACTCACTGGAACTCCTGTGCAGTGGTTCCCATGTTCAGGTATGTTACTATGTAATTTTTACAACTTGGGATACATTTTTCATTGCGTCTCCAGAGCAGATCATGCCGTTCGAAATATGTGGGTGCCAACCATGTATTGCATCGCATCGCGCTCGCGATTACCAAGATACGCACTCTCGGCCATCACAATTCTAAACCGGGTACCCTCTTGCTATCGTGCAGCGACTCCAACGCAACCGTTGAGGCCCAATAACCGTTGTAAATGTAGCAGACAATGTGTCAAGAGACGGTCTCCCACACTCGGGGCCTTGCAGTGTGTGCAGCAAAGAGACTGCATTCCTACGTCTTCCGACGCTCAAGCACACCGCATGTATCGCCTCTGTGATACCTAACACCCCGCTCAGCAGCACGAGTCTTAGCAACGCAAGCGCATACTCGTCCAACACTTCTGCCTCTTTTACCGTCTCGATATCCTTCGGCATCTGCTCGACCCACTTGCGGTACTTTTGCCCATGCTACCGACTTGCTACTGCGCTTCCTCAAACTGCTTCTCCGACGCAAATCGGCCGACGGTCGTGCTCTTCATTCTCATGGATGCCTACAATAAGCGATCAAGTCCTGACAGATACATAACGGCCAATCCCCCCGCCACAACAGCCGGTCATACCCTCGTCTTTCTCACAACCTTTGAGCTTCCAATACGAGCAACTTGCTGTTTTGCATATCAACCTGTAGCATCCTTCCGCCCCTTCCACCTCCTCTGTCTCTACTGAGCTCTTCTGCCTTCATCGTGGCTCCTTCCCCTGGGCGGCCTTCCTTTGCGTCCTCCCAATACCACGTCAATTGATACGCATTGCAAGTGAACGATTCCTCTTGAAATGGACTTTTCAGCCGGTCTTCCCTCGAAAGCCAAACGTCCTCCGAAAGCCAGCTTCTCACGATCTCCTCAACCCCCGTCCTTGGTGAGTTTCTACGAACCTGTACGATTCTTGATTCATAACTCAGTTACAGTCAAACGGCAATGCCTCGACCTATTCCTCCATCTCCAAGAAGGCAAGGCTTGAATAGATGACTCCTGAGCCTTTCCCTCAATTCACGTCCAATTACTCTGTTGCAGTATGACTTGCCTCATGATATGGCCCTTTTCAGTGGACCAGAGGCGGACGACAAGCTGCATAATCCTGACCCCATCCGGGATAGGAGATGGGACAAGAGCGGGACCATATTGACAACCCGTGGTCTAATGAATCTAGGATGCTTGTTCATCCTTGTGGCTGGCATCCTTGCACTCTTGTACGTTCATAACCCTCCCGAGAAGGGGATTGATACCCCCAATAACGCTTCTTCCGTACCTCTATAGTGCGGGGTACCCCATCATCGACTGGATTATGAAGCCTAAGCCATCGTACGAAGGTGGCTTCAATCTTGGTGGCACGAACATAACTGGACAGGTTCCTGATATCCCTGGAAACTGGGGTCTCATCGATAAGGATACGCCACAGGAAGTCCGGACGAAGGTCGACTATGTCACTGGACAGACCTGGCAGCTGGTCTTCAGTGACGAGTTCAACGTCGAGGGCCGTAGCTTCTACCCCGGCGATGACCCGTACTGGGAGGCGGTCGACCTCCACTACTGGCAAACGGTTAACAAGGAGTGGTATGACCCAAAGGCGATCACGACTCGTAACGGCTCTCTTGAGATCACGCTCAGTGACACGCCTAACCACGGACTTGACTACACCGGTGGGATGATCCAGACATGGAACAAGTTCTGCTTTACGGGTGGTCTCGTCGAGGCGTCGGTCATGCTCCCTGGCTACAACAACATCCGAGGACTGTGGCCTGCCATCTGGGCTATGGGTAATTTGGGACGCGCTGGGTACGGCGCAAGTCTCGACGGAATGGTGCGTAGATAGTTCTTCCTTCACTCCAATTTCCTTGTTTACTTACAACTCTGGTTTATGATATGTAGTGGCCATACACCTACGACGCTTGCGACGTCGGAACGGTCAAGAACCAGACGTTTAACGACCTTCCTGCCAGTTCTCTCACCGGCAACGACATAGGTTACGGTGGTGCGTTGTCGTATCTGCCTGGTATGCGACTCTCGCGTTGCACGTGCCCTGGTGAGTCCCACCCGGGACCAATTCATGAGAACCGGGAGTACGTTGGTCGTTCAGCGCCCGAGATCGACATGTTCGAGGCTCAGGTGAGTTATACCTGTATGCATGTATCGTGTATACTTTCAGATCGATAACGTTCGGTCTGCCTCAGATCGGCGGCGTGCCCGACGGCGGCGATGTGGGAGCTGTCTCGCAGTCAGGACAGTGGGCGGTATGTACTCTGCACGGTTATCTGCGGATTATGGGAACATCACTGAAGTCAGGCTATGATTCCAGCCGTTCAACCACCAGTACACATGGCTCAATACGTCGGACAATTTCATCATAGGGGACTCCACTATCAGTCTATACAACGACTATAAGGGAGGTGTATACCAGCAGGCTACCTCCGTCGTCACCAGGACAAGTATGTGCCATCCTCCCCGTCCTTGACGTCTCTTCTGACTCTGTCTATCGCAGACCAGGACGCATACGAATTCACCGGTCAGCAATACTCTGTGTACGGCTTCCAGTACAAACCAGGCTTTGGCGACGCAGTGAGCCATCTTCTGTGATTCGTCTCAGTCCTGTGAATCCTGAATTCGATCCGTATAGTACATTTCCTGGATCGCCGACGGTCAACTGGCATGGACGCTCCGTCAACCGGGCATGGGACCCGACCCAATCTCAGAAATTAGTGAACGGCCAGTCCCCCAGGAGCCGATGGTAAGCCCCTCCTCCTGCTCTTCCCGAGTTGGCCAACAAGCCTGATCGCCGACCCCCGAACCCTGTCTCGGACAGTACTTGATCATGAACCTCGGCATATCCGAAGCGTTTGGGGACGTCGACTACGACAATCTCGTGTTCCCCTCGACGATGCGAGTCGACTGGATCCGGGTGTACCAGGACCCGAACTCGCCGAATATTGGGTGCGACCCGCCCAACTTCCCGACTGCGGCGTACATCAAGGAATACGAGGAGGCGTACACGAACCCGAACCTGACGACGTGGGTGGACGACTTCAAGCAGCCCTTGCCGAAGAACAAGTTCCTCGGCGAGTGTTGAGTGCTGAGAGCTGTCGTTGTCGTGCCATTACCGTTATCTCAGAGCCTCATATCCAAGTACTTGTGACGTGTGGACGTGTACTCTATCTCATACGTATTCACAAACCGTGCACCCAATCAGTCGCCTCTTCGAAGGTGTCTGCTCTGACAGTTCAGACAGCGCGAGCAATTGATGCACAGTAATGCGCTAGGTATGAGTTGGGATATCGGGTATCGTCATCTCTAGTGGTCCCAGGAGGGTACATGACGCATATAAGAGGTATAACCGTAAGGGAACGGCTTCGGCGTCGGAGACGATACTCCTACTAGAGGAGCCAATCCCCTGCGGGATAGAATACTATGCTACATATGTTACAATCCGAAAGTAGCAAAAGGGGGTCGACTGCAGGCCATTCATAGCATAGAAGTTGGATAGCTAGCTCTGCAGGACCCATAGATAGACCGTAGACGAGCATATGATGACCATGGCTGACGTGATCCGGTCATGTAGATTCGTGAATGTCTCGTTTCTTGTCGCAAAGCTGGACGACGCGTTTGCTCTCCTCTAGTACGGCGAGCACTAGCAGACAAACTCGGTTAGCCTCAGACGTCGAGCCGTATGACAGGACAACGCTCACCCTTCGCCTGGAACTCTGCTTGCTTCTGTTCGATCTGCTCGCTGCTCGCAAGAATCTTGTTCTCCTGTACCTTGACCGCTTGCTCGTTCTCGCGGAGACGGTCCGTCTCTATCCGGACGCGTTCTTGCGACTCCTCAACACGCAAGCAGAGCGCACGCATCGCCTCTATCTCGTCGTGATACTCCACCCGCAACTTCTCGAGTTCCGCACCTGCACAGACGCAATTTCCCCCATCGTTCAACATCATCCAAACACGACTTGAGTAGAAACCCAGATGGAGTACACTCACTCAAGACCTCTGCCTCGTTCGACGTCTTGATATACTTGGACATCTGGTCGACCCAGTCGCGGTCCATCGCCCACGCAACAGACTTGGACTGGCTAGCCACGCTGATCCGGCTCAAACTGTCGCGCTTCTTCAGGCTGCTCCTCCGACGCACGATCGGTCGATGCTCATGCTCCTGGTCCTCATGAATCGTTGGCAAGCCGTTCGGCGGCGACGAAACCTTTGGCGGCGTGATCGACAGCGACGGTGAATGGCCCGGCACAGGACTACTCGATAGGGGCAGGTCGAGTACCTGCGCGACCTGCTCTGGGGAAGAGTGCAGCTCAGACGGAGTCGACAGCGGGCGGTCGGGCGAAAGCGAGCGAGGCCGTGTGCGGTACGGGATGGGTAGCGGGTCTGGCGAGTGTGCTTGCTGCCGCGTGGCGTGCTCGGGGCGCAACAAGTCGGCAGACTTGCGCCCCTCCGAAGGGCGCGCGCCATGAGGGTGATAGCCGGGTGCTGCAGGCATGGATGCTTGACGTACGTGGCCGCGCGCACGGGGTTCCTGTTGTCTTGTGGGTATAGGTGCGGAGTGGGTGTATGCGGCGGGATGGGCTTGGGGATGGGGAACGGCGGGTCGTCTTGACATGCGCTCCGGTGCGGTGCCCCGAGGTGGGACGGGCTTACTACTGGAAGGTGTACGACGCACCGATGCTTGCGCTTGGGCGTATGCTTGAGTTCGTGCCTGGTGGGCCATGCACTCCTTGCACTCCTTGCAGTATGTCGTTGCTGGGGGCACTGTCGCGACCTTTGGCGCCTTCTCGACCTCTCCGCCCTGCATCCGGAACCAACGCTCCATCTCCTTCAGCCTGAAGTCCGGGGGTGCGTGGACCGTCTGGAACATGACGCGTGGTGCGGGCTTCTCCTTAGGCAAGGCATTGCGACTGAGACGAGTGCACTTGCGAATCATGCGGTCCTTGAGGTGCCGGATCTCAACAATGCGCTCCCAGTTGGCCGTGTTGTCTTTCGCGAGCTCCGCTACTTCAGCCTTCAAGAGATGACTGTAGATCAAAGCAGTGCGAGGCGGAATGAGGACCTAAGTGAGACAACACCAGTCAGACTGGGGAACCCCGACAGTAGATGATGACGACGCGCACCCTGAGCTCATTCGGAGTGTCCGTGCATTGTATGAATCTCCAACCCGACTTGGCTGTCCCATCGGGATTCTCCAACTGGCCGCGGACCGGACTCTGCTGGTAATAGTTGAGTCGCGGGTTGGCGGGTCGGGTGGTGGCCATAGACATGCCCGGACGGCGGATGAAGCGTTTAAAGAACGCGAAATATCAATGCGCAAACCAAGCAGAGGGCGGGACGGGGGGACAAAAAGCGGGAGGAGAGAGAGGAAGGGGCCTGCGAAAAATATAAGCGACTCGAGGCACGGTTGGTGGACGTGATTCGCTATCAGTTGGGGGACCGCGCTTACTCGATGACCGAGCTTGTGCTGCAGTACGTACGGCAGCGTACGCCCCGTGGTGAATGGAGGGGGCAGATGGCTCGTGTCGGACCTCGTTCCCCATGCGAGCTCGACGATGAAGGCAAGTGCGGCTCAAGCGTTCGTTGTGGAAAAGGGCCAGGCGGTGCGCAGGTACCCTTTGGACTTGCCTTTCCTTGCCTCCAGATCTCCCTCGCTCTTCCTCCGCTTCTCAATTCACACCATCGATGGCACCTCGCAACCTAGCCCGGATAATGTGGTCGTGGCCGAAGACTGTTCTCGGAGGGCGGTCCTGAGCCGTCGGAGCAGCCTGCTTCGAGCGTCGGCGGCCTGGGAGAGAACATACATGGTGGTACGCGGTGATGCTGCGTGGGTTTGGCCAACAACGTTGTCAGCCAAATAGAGCGTGTTTGTACACGATTTCAACACGCGTATGGGTGGGTAGCGATACTGTGAAGGACGGGTTGCCAGCATAGAGCGCATATATATACGAACGTGCTCCCGCGATGGCCATGAGTGTTTGGTGCATGGCCATGGATGGATGTGGCTGAGAGTCGTGCACCTGTTTTCTGACGCGTCCGAATCAGGCAATTTGGTCCGGTAAGCATTGGTGGCCGGGATTCCCACAGTCGGTAGTCTAGCATGCCCCGCGCTCGCCTCTCTCCAGTCCAGCTCAAGCCCGTCCGTCTCTATCCCCGCCTCGTCCCCTGCGGGTTGGCCTCCGCGTCCCCTGTCTCGCGCTCGGTTTCTCTCTCCACTCTCTTTCCTTTCCATGTCTTCCGCTCTCGCACACTATGAATCCTTCCTCGTGGCCCACGTCTCGACCATCTCCAGTCTCGAGTCCACTTTGAGGTCAATTACCTGGATTCTCCCCGGCAGGTTCAAAGATGCTGAACTCGCTTCAGAAGCTCGTTAGTTTCTCGTTGCCGTTCTCTCCCGGATTTCGTTGATCATAGCACATGTAGTTTCTGCCATTCTCAATGTCATGAGCATGTACCACGATACCCTCCTCGCCAAGGTCGCACATTCGGATCCTAAGTACAAGCCACTGCTCCCCTCGTCACCGCACACTCGCTACACCCGCGTATGGTGCGAGAAGAATTCCCGATACAAATGGGCCGCTCGTGCGCTCGAGTTGATCCGCTTTACCGAGTTGTTGCTCGAGATGGGGCTCCGGAGGAAGGTATCGCGTCAGACTCGCTGGAGAGGCATCGTCTTGCTTGAGGCGATCAAGTATGTATTCCACTCCTTGTCTGTCATCCGTCTTCCAACCTACCGTCCAGAGCATTACTCCGCCTCGCATTATTGCGTATCACCCGACGTCCTTTAGTCTCGCCTCCCATTCCTGAGCGTGAATTCGACCCCGAAAATATCCCTGCAGGATCAGATACATCCTCTCCGACATTGGCAGCATCCTCGCCACCGTCGTCTGAACCGCCTACCCCTGAGCACTTGAAGAACAACCATATCGCGCTACCTCCACACCCTCTCCTGACGCCCCCTCCGCCTACACATTCACCTGTGCCCGTGGAAGAGTATCTTCTCCCGAAGGCTCTGACTACGTCTTCAGTGAAGGCACCAACCTCCCTCGTCAAGCCTCTGGCGAACCCGAAAGAATGGCTCTCAGAGGTCATCTACATTGTCCGCCCCCTGGTGTATGGTCTGTACACTCCTTCACTCCTCCTCCTTCCCGGGGTTTGAACTTTGTATTCCACGCAGCTGCTATGCTCTCGTCCGGCAGGAAAGACAACAAGCCGCTTATGACAGCGCTGGCAATGGAGCTTCTCGCGCTCAATCTCCGTCGTGTCCCATCACAGTCTTCTGCGTTGGAGCGTTCCGAATACGCACGCAGAGATCGTGACATTGTCTGGTACCTCTTGAGAGGTTCGATCTGGGAAACCTGGACACGGTGAGTAATCTGTTGTTCTCCTGGATATCCCTTGCCAACGGTTCACCAATCCGCACAGGCCCAAGCTGCAGGGATTCGCAGAGAAGACCGCGCATACACCCTTCATTGGCATACTCAGTGCCTTTGTGCAGGACTGGATTCCGCTCATCGACGAGTATTATTATTGTGCGTCTCTTATCTGCCACGTTGAGGTTTCGATTCGACCCAGAATGCTTACTCAACGCATCCAGATACTGCTCCGTAGTGCTAGGGTCTGGTCTGGTTGTCGTTGTTCACTACGATATATACGTGTACTACTTGTTTCTCTTGCGTCACTCCGCAGTCCACGCTGCAGTACGAGCGCCTCAACCAACCCAGGTGTCAGTGCCACAACCGCAATGTCGAGATTAGCCGTGGTCCGTTATGGCCGACGCGTATCCGATCACTGTCTTCTCCCCGGAACCCCTATATGCGACTGAGCTGACCGGCCCGCCTGTGTACAGCAGATGACCTATGCTGAGAGCAATCGATGAGCTAGCCTCGGATAGAGCCATAAGTATATAGCCCCAGACGGTACGGCGCGGGCCAGGTTCGTCTGTCATCGCATCTTCCGCAATACTTGTCGGTGGTCTTGGAATCTCAATATGTCTTCTGATTCTACCAGCTCGGACCCTCTGCCCGGCGTGCGGCGCGTCGTCACCGGGCACCGCGGAGATGGCGTAGCGGTCGTGAAGAGCGACAATGTTATGCCTGGGAGAGAGGTGCGTGAAGTTGTTGTGAGCATGTTGTGTTGGACGGAAGGCTGAGAGTGTGTCGGACAACGTCAGGCGGGAGGGAGGTTTCCTGGGGCGAGAGTAGGGCCTATCTGGAAGACTGAAGCGTTACCTGTGAAAGACAACAACGACGAGTACGACATGATGTACTCTACATGTCATGCACGAGACCCTCAAACCGTTTCTGGTAGGACGGACGGCGCGACTCGTCAACCGGAAGGTGATCTTGGGATGGTCATGAAGGCTGGTACCAACCTACAGTTCACCGACCTCGCTCCCGGTGCCATTGCGCCCATGGTAAGCATCGTGTTTTGTCGGCCGCACATGAGTATTGACCGCACCTATGCCTTAGCACAGGACGGCTTCTCTTGATCATAACATCTTGAGTCAGTTTGTGCCCGTGGCTACTTTCTCATGACTTGGTGCTCATTGCAAGCGTTCGGAACAGTCACCGGGAAGCTGATCTTGCAGATGGAGGATGGGTCAGAGACCCTGATTGAGAATCCGGGGGATGTCGTGGTACAGCGCGGCACGGTACATGCGTGGAGGAATCCCGGCCCTGGTTGGGCCCGTTGGCTGACCATCGTCATCGACGCTGAGCCTGCCGTTGTCAACGGCGTCGCGCTTCCGTCTCTAGCACCTCCGTAGATCGTAAGGTCGGTGCATGCTCAGCCTGTCTCTTCGCCAGGGAAAAGGTCGATTATTGGTACATTCGTTCACGCTTCACAGATTTTCCGTAATACTACTACTGCCTACTGCGCACATCGGTGTTACTGGAGGTTGACGAATAGACCGCCGTCGACGAGGACCTGCCCGCCCGTCATATATTTGGACAGGTCGCTTGCGAGGAAGACGACCGGGCCGGCGATGTCGTCCGGGGCTGTGCGCGACTGTCAGTCAAATCCCGAGCAGACCAACGAAGACCGCCAAGTGAAATGGCAGTCCATTGGGCGGGAACGAATGCTCACCACCAAGCCGGCCCAGAGCGGTCCGCTTGACCATGGCTTCCCGCTTTGCGACGTCGGCCAGGTCCTCCTTGTTAATGTCCGTCGCGATCGTGCCCGGGAGGACGGCGTTTGCGCGAATGTTGTACTTGCCCAGCGCGACGGCGCAGCTCTGCATGAGGGAGAGGATCCCGGCTTTTGTCGGTGTGTAGTGGCTGGAAGCAGAGAGCGCGGGATGGGATGAGCACCTCAAAAAGATGCGTGACGATGTGTGTGAGGGCAACGTACACTTGGTATTCTCCGCCGACGAGGGCGGAGATGGAGGAGATGCCGATGATGGACCCGCCTTGAGGCGTTTGGGCCTTCATCTGGTTTGCGACCGCTGAGTGGGGAGTGTGAGTGGATTTGTCTCATTGTACCGGGTTTTTGCTCACCTTGGGTGATGTAGAACGATCCGTCAAGGTTGACTTGGCGGGTACGTTCCCAGACCTCCGCGGGCATTGTCAAGAACTCGGAGAATGGACATATACCTGCGTTGCTGACGAGGACATCTGTTGACAGGGGATAGACTGAGTCAATAACTTGAAGGAAGATATGTCTAAGGATATCCTACCTATTCTTTTGAAGACTTTCACACCCTCCTCGACAATCTACGGGTGTGCTGTCAGTTTATCTGACTGTACGCGCATTATAAGGGCAATGGTGTACCTTCTGTGAAGTCTCGCGCAGCGCAATGTCACCCGGTACACCGAGCACTTTGGCGTGAGTATGCAGACTCTCAATCTCCTCCTTTAAAGCATTCATCTCCTTCGTCGTCGCCTCGTCGCCATAATAATGCAAGACGAGGCCCGTCGCGCCATGCTTGGCGCACTCCAGCGCACACGCACGGCCGATGCCCCTGGATGCCCCGGTGATGCAGACGACTTTGTTCGCGAGGAGGGGTCCGACGGACATGACTGCGACTCTGCGGGATCCGCGCTTGAATTTGGGTACAGAAAGGGCGAGATTGCAAGGGACCTCCCAAGCCTTTTGTATGCGCGCCCGCACACGGTATCGGCCCCCGTCTGGGGCATGCACTCCGGGGACGCGATGCGGGGTTCGCAGAGCGGGATCCCCGGACGACGGTGCCGCCGCTGTGAGGGGGATCCCGCCCCTTACGGCCCGCCGGATCCGCCGTCCCGATGTCACAGGGACATTGGGCCGGTCCTCCGGGTGGCGGACGCGCACCGTTTCTGGCCTGCGAGAGGCAAGTCAGGGGGGTCATGGCCGTTCTTCCTACCACCGGAAGGCGGAAACGGTCGCTCGCGGGGGCCCGGACCCTAGCCAAGCGTCGCGAGGCTTCGGCGTATATAAGACTGTGCTCGGACGGACGGGACGAAAGCATTCTCGCACAACTATCCTCAGCTTCACTCGTTGACGCCTCGCACAACCTCAACAATGTCCGCAAAGATGTGCGTGGAGGATTGCTCGTATGTCGTATGCTGAAGATACTGACGTTGTGCTCTCAGCTACTACGACTCAGACGCGAACCTTGATCTCCTCAAGGACAAGACGATCGTCTTCCTGGGGTATGTCATTCAGCTTCCCCGCAAATCCGGGGTATACGCGGGGTAGCATAGCTGACTGCCGATGCGCTCCGTCTGGCAGCTTCGGAAACCAGGGTGCTGCCCAGGCACAAAACCTCCGCGACTCAGGCATCCCCAACGAGAAGATCCTTGTTGCGAACCGCCCCGATTCGTACGCTGAGGACGCAAAGTCCAAGGGGTTCATTGTTGAGCATGACTTTGCCAAGGCAGCGAAGGTGGCAGATGGTACGTGATAAGCTCTGGTGGATGGCCGTCGGAATGCTAAACTTATCGTGCGACATCCGCAGTCATCTTCCTGCTCATTCCCGACCAGGTTCAGCCCCGTGTATACAACAACGAGATCGCGCCCAACTTGAAGGACGACGCTTGCATCGTTGTTGCCAGTGGCTATAACGTTTTCTACAAACTCTTGAACTTCAAGCCCTCGCAGGATGTCGTCATGGTCGCGCCTCGGTATGTCTCACACGACCGACTGCTTTCTTGACTGGATTCCCCTGACATGTGATTGCGCCGTTCGTGCAGCATGATCGGGTCGTCCGTCCGGAGTCTGTATGTGAAGGGCAAGGGTTTCCCTTGCTTTGTTTCGTCAGAACAGGATGGCACCGGCAAGGCCCTCGACCTTGCTATTGCGCTTTCTCGCGCCATTGGCGCAACGAAGGCGGGTGCAATCGCGTCGTCTGCCCGTGAGGAGACCGCGATGGATCTCTTCGCTGAGCAGGCGCTCTGGCCGAACATCATCATGCTCTTCAGGTATGTGTTGTGTCACGGTCACCATAGGCATCGATACTCACTTCATACACAGGGAAGCGTTCAGCGTCCTGAAAGAGGCTGGTTGCTCCGACGAGGCGCTCTGTTACGAGATGTAAGGTTTCCTCTTCGTGTGGTCGCGCATATACCGACGGTGCCCCGTACATAGGTGGATGTCGAAGGAGCCTGCTGAGATCTTCGAGCGTGCTGCCGAGGAGGGCTTCATCCAACAAGTATGTCGACTCTTCACTTGTTAGTTTAGACCAATATGCTGACGCCAGTAACAGCTCAAGCACCATTCTACTGTCTCTCAATACGGTCAATTGAACGGTGCATTGAACCTCGACGGTTCGGCTGTTCGCGAGCACTTCAAGAATATCCTTTACAACCAGGTAAGGACCATGAACACACGCGTACATCATGAACAATATCTTACTCGTCTCATTAGGTCTTGAACGGCAAGTTCTGCCAGGAGTTCAGCAAAATTGAGGACGACCTGGAGAAGGAAGGAGATGCCAACCCCCTCAACCAACTCTATCTCAAGTCTGAAGCCTCTGAGCTCGGTCAGGCTGAGAAGCGTGTACGGGCAAGGCTTGCTGGTCTCCTGTAGGGTTGTGCTGTAGTTCCTCCGCCTCCTCGAGTAATCGCGTAGAAGCAAATACCCTCGTTAGATATCCTGTACTTGTACCTTAGACACACGCCCAATGCCCAGACCAAACAAACGCCCGATTTTTGCGTGTGAATTTTCCATAAATGGATACGAACTCAAAGACTGGGGAGGGGTCTGCCTCTCTACCGCCGTCCACAGCCTAGACTACGGTTTGTGCAGGCTTTGTTCCTTGTCTCCAGACGCTACTTGCCTCTTCATTTGTGCACCATGTCTTCGCCCAACGGAAAAGCAGATAAGATGGAAGTTGACAGACCTCGGTCTCTGGATAGACGGTCCAAATCGTATGTTGTTCTTGTCTGTTCCATACTGACGTTTACTGGACTTCTTCCACAGATCCCGCGACCATTCTACCGAGACCCTACGCACTCGACGCTCCCATCCCTCGCGCTCTCGTGATCGCGACCGCGAGAGAGAGAGGCGCCATAGAGACCGTGACGACCACGACCGCCGTCGCAGCCGCGACCACAGAGACAGGTCTCCTCGGGAGAGACCCCACCGTGACAGAGACCACGAACGCGACAGGGAGAGGGAGAAGGATAGGGACCGGCGTAGGGACCGTGATGGTGAGCGCCGCCGCAGTGAAAGAGATAGAGTCGAAGATCGACATAGCCATCGAGACCGTGAGAGGGACAGGGACAGGGACAGGGAGCGCGACCGCGACAGGGACGACCGCGAGCACAGGGACCGACGTAGGAAGCGCACTGAGGAGGTCGAGGACGGCCACTCCACTGATGAAAGGAGCAAGAGAAAGCGATCCGACGACGGTGTCGAGGAATCGTCTCTCCCAGCCCCGCCTGCGTCTGCTGGCTTGCCTCCCCCGCCACCCCCTCTTGCTGACAGCCCCCGACGCAGGAACCGCTCTCGAGAGCCGGATCGCAGGTATGGTGACAGGCCGCCGAGACGTTCTCGTGATCCCCGCGACGACTTCGATGAACCTCCCCGCTACCGTCGTGACACGAGAGAGCGTAGTCGTCCTTTGAGTCCCCCGCCTGCGCCTCCGAAAAAGTGCGTCTTCCTTGTGTCTGCCTTCTCACATCATACTCAAGCTATCCTTTCTGTGCAGGCGACCTTCGCCGACCTACGAAGCTCCCCCGGATGACCCCATGAACGAAGAACCCAGTCCAGACGACTCTGAAGCCCGGTCCGTATTTGTCTCCCAGCTTGCTGCCCGACTTACGGCTCGTGACTTGGGCTACTTCTTCGAGGACAAGCTTGGTGAAAATACTGTGATGGACTCTAGGATCGTCACCGACAGGATATCGCGGCGGTCCAAGGGGTAAGTCCTCGGTCCTCACATCGCGAGGTGCATGACTAACCAGCGTCTCATCAGTATTGGATATGTGGAGTTCCGTACTGTGGAACTCGTTGACAAGGCTATTGCGCTGAGCGGAACTGTAGTGATGGGCCTCCCTATCCAGATCCAGCACACCGAGGCCGAGAGGAACCGCCTCCATCCTGGCGACGGGTAAGAGTAATCGTTCGAATGAATGTTAGATGGATTCTTAACCCCTGATAGCAACCTCAACTTGCCTCCGGGCGTGAGCGCACCTCATGGCGGCATGCAGTGAGTCATCCTTCTACATACTTGCATTATATCAATCATCCAACGTTCTCCATCATAGACTATACGTGGGCTCCCTCCACTTCAACTTGTCTGAGTCGGATATCAAGCAGGTGTTCGAACCGTTTGGTGAACTTGAATTCGTTGATCTTCACCGCGACCCGATGACCGGGCGGAGCAAGGGTTATGCATTTGTACAGTGAGTACAACTGACGAGTTGTGCGAGATCTCGGACAAATCTCCTGTGCTTAGGTATAAACGCGCAGAAGACGCTAAGATGGCCCTCGAGCAGATGGACGGTTTCGAGTTGGCTGGGCGAACTGTATGTGTCCCCGATGTATACACAAAATCCTCGACACTGACAGGTCACACGCAGCTTCGTGTCAACACCGTTCACGAGAAGGGTTCCACCCGTTACACTCAACAGGATTCGTTGGATGAAGCTGGAGGTATGTTTGCACTGCATGACTGAAGTGATCAACGCACTCACCATATATCGGGCAGGCGGTAACTTGAATGCAGCCTCTCGTCAAGCGCTGATGCAGAAACTTGCCAGAATCGATACTCCGCCTGTCAAGCTTGAGCCTGTGTACGTTCTGTTTGTCTGCCGTTGCACGTCATACCTTCTGACTATGTCTCTAGCATGCGGCCTAATATTCCTCAGACAATGCAATCGAGATCCGTGCTTATGAAGAACATGTTCAATCCGGAAGAGTAGGTCCCTATATATTTGACGAGTACCATTCCTGACCTGATCTTCAGGGAAACTGAGCGCGATTGGGACAAGGACCTTGCCGAAGACGTCAAGGGAGAGTGCGAGAGCAAGTACGGGAAGGTCTTGGCTATCAAAGTCGAGAAGGAGTCGCAGGTCAGCATGACAGCTTCCATAACTACAGCTAAGCTCACACAGCATAGGGCGAGATCTACGTCAAGTTCGAATCCATCGACGCTGCCAAAGGGGCTGTCGAAGGCCTCAACGGCCGCTGGTTTGGTGGGCGACAGGTTTCTGCTGCATTCATCTCAGATGCGATTATGCAGGCCCATCAATGATTGCCAACGCCCGTGCCCTGAAGCTCGCCTTCTAGGAACATGGCCACAAAAGGGAACGTTGTATTCTCGTGTTACTGAATATTTTGCGGTGTTTGCTCTCAAAGTTACGCTCCGTTACGCAGATTCACATATCATCTTGCTAGGCTATGCCTCCGAGGCCCCATGGCCAACCTATTTGCACATATAGGCAGGTTTATTACTGACGCTTCGAACGTCGTATCGCTTCCGTCTCTCAAATATGTCTTTCTACAATAGATGATCCATCGCTGTTGCGCAATCTCACGCCGGCTTCCTCGGGAGCTGTGATATGGGTAAACTGCATTAGCTACTGATAGCTCGAGTAGGTCGAAGAGTTATAGCTTGACTCGAATCCTTGCCTTTCTTCAACCGCACCGCGATGACGATGCATACGAATATACATACATGCGCGATATCAGGTGATCTTTATGCTTTCGACCGTTGGCACGACGCCCTGCCTGAGCGATTGCCTAGAATATTCCCAGCAAACCCCCATTGTACGGTTCGCTCCGAAACTTCTCCCACTTTGAAGATGGCCTGTACTTTTCGAGGCAGGCCATCCCGGCGTGCGTCCCAAAGGCAGCATGACGCGCGGTATGTGCCCGGCCACTTACGCAACCAATTACAATATATTGCGAATACTGCTGAACTTCTTTATGCTCTTGCACCGGCGTACATGACTATGTTACGCCGGGTTCAGAGCTTTGTCCAAGGCCACCGCAGCGTCGGTCACAAGTTGCTTTCCAATCTCAAGAACACTATCGTCCACCTTGAGAAGCCGTTACAGCAAGAGAAACCAAAGGAAGCTCACCCATCCATGGCCATGATCGGGTGGGGTGCGCCCTTGTAGAGCTTGATCTCCACAGGAACGCCGGCCTTCTTGAGCTTCTCGCCGTATGCGATGCCCTCGTCGCGCAGGATGTCGAGCTCGGCGACGGCGATCCAGGCCGGAGGTGACTTCTTGAAGAGCTCGTCGGGGGCGAAGATGGGCGAGTTGTCCCACTTTGTCCAGTCGGACGAGTTGGGCGAGTAGTTGTTCCGGAACCAGAGCATCTTCGGGGGCACGAGCGAGACCGTGCGCGCGTTCTCCGTCCAGGACGGGTAGCGGTCGTCGCCTACTTGGGCGGTATTGTCCGTGACGGGCACGACGAGGAGCTGGAAGACGAGCGGGATGTTGAGCTCGACGGCTTTGTGGGTGATGATGGCCGCGAGGTTGCCGCCGCTTCATAAGGGTGGTTGAGCGTTCGCGCAGATGAGGCTGGCAAGAGGTTTGGTGGACGAACCTAGAGGAGCCTCCGACGGCGATTATGGAGGGGTTTACGCCTAGGACTTCGGCACCCTTGCTGTGCACCCACTGGAGGGCCTCCACAGCGTCCTCCACCGCGGCTGGGTACGGCTGTTCCGGCCCGAGGCGATAGTCGACGGAGACGACCACACAATTCGCCCCTATATGTCAGGCAGATCGGTGAGTGTGGCGGCGACTGTGATTGTGGGGACGGTCCGACGTACGCTTGCACATGTTGGACGAGAAGGCGTTCTCGGTGTCGATGCTGCCTAGCGTCCATCCTCCTGCGGAAGGAATGTACGAATGGGAGGTGAGATCGATGTGTGGGATGCGGAGGAACTTACCACCGTGGAAGAAGATGAAGACGGGCCATCCTCCGGAGGGAGCGTTGCCCTCGGGAGTGAAGACGCGCACCTTGCAGTGGGATAGGGAGTGGTCTTCGACCTTGCCTACCTTCAAGGGCTCGGAGCCACCGAGGACCGGTGGTTGTTGGCGGATGGACGGCGACCAGGGGATCTCGTGGAGACCAGGTGTGTGCTGGAGGTGCTGGCGGTGGAAGGCGGCATACTCGTCAAGGAGCTTGGCCTCGATCTCGGGGTGAATAGGCTGGAGGACGGGGCGGTCAGAGTCGGACATGGTGAGTGGGTGGGAAGAGTCGATAACGGCTTAATTGAGCGTGCGTCGGGCGATATATATGTGGACATGGGCGCACATGAGAGAAATGATGATGGTTTGCGCATGCGGCTGAGTCAAGGAGAGCCAAGGTTGCTGAACGTTAACTCATGGGACGGCGAACACCAGGGGCAGTCGACTGCCGCAAGCACTAAGGATGCGGGGGCGAGCCGGGCCGGGGACATTATAGCAAGTATTATGGGCGGCAGATGAGAATCAATCCGATGCGATAACCCACTCCGAGCACGGACCCCGTGCCCACTCCTCCGTCGGTGGTGCGCTGTGTGCAATCGGATTCAGCCTCGCCCATGCGTTCTCCCCTCCATCTCCTGTCCTCTACCCAGCCTGCCACCGAGCTCATAAACACCACGCTTTTCCAACGTCGCGCCTACCCCCCGTCCTCTCCCCCTTCGTGCCCGCCATGAGTGCCGAAGAACACCCTCAGACAAACCCCCTTATCCCAAAACAGTCCCGCACCCCGTACCACATCAGTGGCAAGCCCGAGAAACAGGACCTCGTCGACGAGTACAAGGGCCAAAGTCTTGATGCTCTCAGGACACCCGCTCTCGTCATCGACCGCGCCGTCTTTGCCCGCAACTGCGCGAAGATGCACGAGCTTGCGAAAACCCTTGGCGCCCGTTTCCGTGCCCATGTCAAGTCGCACAAGGTGAGCGCGCACGCGCGCGGGAGACTGAGATCGCGCAAGCCTCGATGCTTAACAGCAATTTGTAGACTCCCGAGGGCACGCGCTTGCAGCTCCTTTCTACCGCCGATGAGACACACTCCATCGTTGTGTCCACTGTCATGGAGGTCTGCGAGGTCTTCCGTGCGGGCCTAATGGCTGACGGGACAGTGAAGGATGTATGTTACTTCTGTCAATCGCACGGCATCCTCGCCCATTGACGTTCCCTGCGGCCCTTACGTATCAGGTTCTCTACGGTCTCCCTATGGCCTCAAACAAGATCGCGGATCTCTCGGCTTTGACAGACGAGTTGTCCGCCGTGGGCGCTTCCATGCGTATCCTCGTCGACCACCCAGACCAAGTCAAGATCATCGAGGCCTGGGAGACCACCAAGACGAACCACAGAAGGTGGTCCGTCTTCATCAAGGTCGACTGTGGAAATCTGTATGTGCATGTTCTCTTTTGCACCGCTCACGCATTGACAGTATTGGAACAGACGAGCAGGCCTCAGGCCAGATGCACCCGAGTTTGAGCCACTCCTCCGGGCAGTTCTGGCTTCCCCGAACATCTCGCTCTACGGCTTCTACACACATGCCGGCAACTCATATGCCTCGACCTCCTTTGACGAGGCCTCCGACTTTCTGCTGTCAGAGGTCAACGCCGTCAACAACGCAGCTGGTCTTGCGCTCAAGATCATCTCACAAACTCCGAGCCTCTCCAAGCCAAGGGAACCGTTCGTCCTGTCTGTAGGCGCAACACCTACAGCACATGCTGCTACTACGGAACTCCGGGCAAAACTAGAGTCCATCTTGAACGGCGTCCTCGAGCTTCACGCTGGTAGGTGGACAGTGTCTTGTATTTGATCCAGTTTCTCATTGTCGAGGCGTAGGCAACTACCCACTGCTGGACATTCAGCAGCTGAACACCGGACTCATCACACACCGCGACATCGCACAGCGTGTCCTCGCGACCGTCATCTCATATTACCCCGGTCGTGGACAGAACGGTTCGGATGAGGCCATGTGCGACGCCGGTGCGATCGCCATGAGCAAGGATACCGGTCCGCGTCCTGGGTACGGCGAAGTCATCGGGAAGCCCTGGCGACTGAGCCGGTGCTCGCAAGAGCACGGTATCCTGTCGCAGATGCCTCTGGACTCGTTCGAGCTCGGACCTATGCAGGGAGACGGCAGCCTGAAGCTTGGGGATATGGTGCAGATCGTCGGGCAACATGCGTGCCTGATCCTTGCGGGCTACCCGTGGTACTACGTTGTAGACTCTAGCTCGGGTCCAGGGAACGTCGTCGTCGATGTCTGGGTACCGTGGAAGGGTTGGTAGGAGTGATGTCAGGAGTCTTTGTGTGCTTGTACAGATGGCAGCGACGGGAAGCGTACAGCAATACCTTGTATATTTACCACTGAATGATAGGCTTGTGTTTTTGGAAATGTCTGCTTATTTGCACATACGGAATGCGTGCGTGCTCGCTATATGACGACACAGGAACATCGTCAGGCAGCGAGGCTCAGGCTGGAGTCTGATATCTATTCGAGACGCCTCATGAAGCTTTAGATAACGAGCTAATCACGTCCTATCTGGACTGATAACCACGTGGGCTTCTGCTGCGTGTGAGTGTGACGCCCTCGGAGCCACGGTCGTCGACCTCGGCGGCAGTGGCCGGGTCCGCACCTCCGCCGCTGAGCTCATCCTCGCTGCCCTTGACCACATCCTTCGTTATGGCATACGTTGACTACGACGCCGATGCGACCGAATTGCTCGAGACTTATGGTGAGCAAGATCGCTGTCGGGCGGAACTGCTCTCCAAACTGACCGCATGGTTCTAGATTTCCTCATGAAGTTCATCATCATTGGTGAGCGGGTACCAAAGCCCTCTGGCTCATGAGGCTGCGAGCTGATCGTGAGGGAGGATAGGAGAGGCGGGAACGGGAAAGACATGTCTGCTCCACCAATTCACGCACAATTCATGTGAGGGGAACCTTGTCTCCCGGACCCCGTTTGCCATCTTTATCTCATCTCTGGCCATGTGCAGTCAAGGAACACTCGCAACACACGATCGGGGTAGAGTTCTCAAGTCGGACCGTCAAACTGGGGGAAAAGCGCATCAAGCTGCAGGTGGGTGTTGCTTCGAGTTGTGAGTCTCCGGCGCGGGTCTGAAGCGGAGGGCGTATCGCTGCGAAGCTATGGGACACGGCTGGGCAGGAACGCTTTCGGTGAGTTCATACCACCTCTCGTTGCCTTATGACATCGAGAACGAAACGAATCCGTCATCAGCTCCGTAACAAGGAGTTACTACCGAGGTGCAGCAGGAGCTATTCTCGTCTACGATATCACAAGGTCTGTCCCTGCGTCAATCAAGCACTCTCCGCATATTGTACTGAACCGCGAGGACAGCCGCGCTTCTTTTTCGAAACTATCTCGGTGGCTCGAGGACGCACGAGCGTTGGGCAGCCAGCAGCTGGTCACGGTGCTCGTCGGGAATAAGTCGGACAGGGAAGAAGAGCGCGAAGTGGAGTGGGCGGAGGCCAGTCGATGGGCGGCAGAACATGGTGCGTGCATCATAACGTTGTGCTCTTTGCGGGGGTAGGACGATTTACCGATGGTTTCGACCGAAGACGTCCACTTCCTGGAGGCGTCGTCACTGTCGGGAGATAACGTCGAGGCGCCTTTCCTGCTCTGCGCACGGTCAATATTGCTCGCGATCGAGTCGGGGCAGCTGGATCCGGAGAAGGCGGGCAGTGGCGTGAGCTATGGCGATCGTGCGCTGAGGCGGGTCAACAGCTCGAGTCGACTGAGCTTCGGGAGCCTGAGTGGATCGCGGCGCAAGAGCACGGTGAAGCTGAAGGTGCCTGGAACGGGCATGCGCTGCTGTTAGCGTGCTGCGCAGACAGTCTCTTTTCTCTAGATGCTATACACGTGAGTACATGCCGTTCATTCTTGAGGCCGAGATTCTCAAGGTCTTTGACAGTCTATGGCGCGAGAGAGATCGCGCTGTCCCGACACCCTATGCTCGGTCCTGCACAGTGCCATTGTTCTCACTCATTCCGGTGTTTGACTTCGTCGCAGCATACCCCTTCCCAGCGTTATACCTCTTGGACCAGGACTCTCACTCCGCTTGTGACTGTTGCCCACGCTAGTGCCCCCGGACGTACAGGGGGGTAGACACGTACGCACTGTCATTCACGCACTATTATTGGAAAAGGCCGGAGATATCTTGTAGTAATCGTGTTTAATCCCCAGGCTGTTCTGGTTGTGACATGTATCGGATCATATGTACTTTTACCTCATCGTCATGCGCCATTCGCAGTAGAGTTGACCCCATTTTCCGCTGTTGATCGCCATCGCCCATGGGGCTCGGGGTGCGGGCGGCGGGGCAGACCGTGTGACGCGCAGTTTAGACCGCCTCGCGCGCGTGCGGCCATATGCTTGCCTGTCTCTTGCTAACGCTGTTCACGAGGGATCAGGCCGGCTGATTCTCAACCTATCACTTGGGCTCCTCGCCAACAAGCGTACGGGCTTCTTTGCGTAAGTCGATAAGCCACATGTGCATGGATCCCGAATGCTAACATGCTTCTTATGTCTCTTACCACACGTTACCCGCGAAGGGCGGCCCAGTCTGCTGCGTTCTGCTGCCCACTAGACGTGTCCTCGCCGTGTTTGGGATCCGCTGAACGCCGACAGCCGCTGTTCCCTCCGTACTGGGAATGTACCCATGCAGATCCACCCCGTGTGCGTGCGATAAGCGTCCTGGGCTTGCGTGCTCGCAATGCCGTGCAATCAGTCAACTGACGACCCCAAGAAGCCCTCGGCTGAATGTCCGGGGCTCGGGGCGGACGACGCCCTGCGCGACCGCACTACAGTCGAGATTTCCCCGATCCCACGTCCATCAACCTGGAGTATGTGCGCTCACCCCGTCTACCTGGTTGATATAAACAGTCGGGATGGCTAGGGGCCCAGGATTTTCCGCGCTGCCAGTCTGGCCGTCCTGCTGCTGCATTGCTGCACCTCTGCCGCCCCGTCGGCACAAGCCTGCGCTCTGCACGCCCCCGCCCGAGTCCCCGCCGTCCTATAGCGTCCGTGCGGGACTGTAACGGTCGGGCTCCGTTATGACGTCCACAGGTGAGTACGAACCCTCGTCCGCCGTCCTTCGTTGTGCACAGAGCCTTCCCAGACGTCCGCGCTGGTAGCATGTCTAGTGGGCAGCGTGCCAGCGCGACGTCGAGGGACAGCATGAATGGTTTCGTCATTTGCGTGGTGAAGCTGGATGCGGATACGCCGCCTCTGCGGCGAGACGGCGTAACGCCAGCGGGGATTGTACGAGGCGCGGTCGCAGCTACAGAGGCTTCAGAACACTGGGCTATCTGCTGCTTCGAGCTCCTCTTGACAGCCGGTGTGTCGGCGGTAAGGCTGTCATCACAGCATTTAACAGGCCCCCCTGCGTTCCATAACGGTGGAGGGGAGAAGATCGGGCGAAGTGGACCAGGGCGGTATACACAGCAGCCGACGCACTAGCTACGGTCGTATATACATCCGATGGACTGCTATTCGACGTGGCGGATTCCTCTCCCCCGTCTTCGTCCCTCGTTTTGCTCTTGTCTTTCCTTTCTCTCATTTGTTGCGTGCCACGAGCGTACTCCGCATCCACGAGTCTCGGCTCGCAAGCCTCGGGCGTGGGTCTCGACGATCTTGCTGACCTGATCGGCAGGTGTAAGCTTGTCGACACCGCTGCTGTCAGTGCCTGATAGTGTTGGCCCCACCTCGTCAACGTTATCGACAACTGCCGCCGCGAGCTCTTCGCCCGCTGTCTCTCAAACGCACACGGCGGTTCCTAGTGCCGTATCGTCCAGTGCGACTTTTATATCCTCTTCCTCGACGTCCGCTCGCTCCCTCTCCGGATCCTTGAACGCGTCTGCGAGCTCGTCGCCATCGTCTGTCTCTGTCCTCCCTTCGTCGAGTTTAGGAACCGGTCGTTCTACTGTTGTTCCCGGCGCTCCAGTCGCATCACCATCGTCGTCGGACACCTTCCCTGACCAGCCCCTCTCGTCAACAGCGAGTTCGCGAGCATCCGCTGCATCGGGCTCCTCACTCCATACTAGCGGACCGTCCAAGGCTACTGCCATAAAATCACAGTGCGTGATTCTCCTCATACGTTCACTTGGGCACCATAATGCTGACGCTGGAACTTAGCAGTACCACTTTGCGGATGGCTGGTCAGCAAGCACCCACCGGCACGACTTCGGTGTATGACACCAGCGCTTCCTCGGAAGCTCCGTCGACCGCGCCTTCGGCGACATCCCAAGCTCCGTCTTCGACGACCTCGAAGGCCATTCCTGGTGGGCAAGACCCAGCACCTCCGTCTGCGACATCCGAGAGCACCACGGATCCACCCCTGCCGTCGTCGACCGACTCCGGCTCTTCAACATCAGCGGCGCTCACCTCAGCAGACTCGGTCTCTGTCACAAAGCCGGATAGCACCCGTGTAATTGAATCGACAAGCCGTGTTTCTCCTGATCCACCGTCGCCCACTTCCATCAATGGCCCAGGCAGCACAAGCGCTCCCGCTCAAGGGGTTAGTTCGAGTTCTGTTCCTTTGACCGATTCTCCCGGGCACACCAGGTCGTTCCCTGAGATACCCTTACCTCCGCCCGCTTCCACTTCTGTCCCTGTCGTTCCTTCTTCTTCCCCAACGGATGCCACATCTACGCGAATCATCGTCGCGAGGCCGCCCGCCGATACTTTCCCTGCTACTGTAGTAACCTTCCCGTCTCAACCTGATCTGACCCTGGTTCCCCAGACGCACGAGGTATCGCAGGCAGCCACCGCGGGTGACGCCTCTACCGCTGTGCTCCATTCTGCTATACCCATCCCCGCTGCTACCCCTTCTCCTGATTCCTCTGCGTCGAGTGAGCATGATTCTGAAGGAGCCTCTGGCATTAAACAGGCTAATGAGAAGTCGCCCTCGCCGACACCAGAGTCGACGAGCACGGTCACGGACAAGCCGGAGACGACGCTCTCCAAGCCCGTCTTCTTCACCGTGACCGACTCAGAGCACCATACGTCCGTGTCGGTACCGCCTGTCTTCACGAGCGTTGGCGTCTCGACACAGTCGAACGGCGTGCTCGTGAGTGTCACACATGTCATCGCGAACCCTACGGGCATCTGGAGCGTCAGCGGTGCCTCTTCCCAGTCAGGGTGAGATTCACTTGTTGTGATCCGCATATTCGTGGTCTGATGACCCAATCTCTCGCAGGTTCTTCGCAGACACCAAGGCGGTCGCAGGGGTCTTCCTCGCCATCGGTATCGTAATCACCGCGATAGGCCTGAGCCTTTGCTTCTTCCTTCGCCGTCGTCAGCGGCGCAACCCTCGCTGGATCAGCACGATCTCGCGCCCGCTACCTATGCCCGACAACCCGTTCGAAGACCCACGAGATCTGTCCCCTCCGCCTCAGATGCGCTACGCCTCCGGATACACCGATCGCACTCTCGTCATCGCAGGCGGAGAAGGATCGCATCCAGGCGGGAGCGCCTTAGGCGACGATACGGAACGCACCGCGCAGGGTTCGGTGAGCCACCATAGCGACGAACGGCTCGTCGGGCTCGGCCTAGCAGGCATCGGCGCGAACGGTCGAAGAACGAGCGCCGGCGGCGCACGAGCCTCGCTGGAATCGCCCTCCCGCAGACCGAGCGGGAGCAGCGCTGTCGGGCTCGCCGTCACGAGCGACCACCGCGTCGACGCCTCCAGCCATCGTCATCACCGCCCAGAACCGACGTCCGCGTCCGCGCGCTCCTCGCCGTCCCTCTACCCGCCGACGCTCCCCGCGCTCCCGGGGGACGACAACCGGAGCCTGGTCGACATCACGCTCGAGAACGAGAACGAGAACGAGGGCTTGTCGCGGCGCGCGAGCAACGTCAGCGCGACGCGCGTCTCGTCCCCCACGGCGCGCAAGCCCGTCCCCACGCACGCCGAGATCCCGGAACTGGAACCCCGCGCGCCCGCCCCGCTCACGCCCCAGCAGCAGCGGGCACAGCAGGCCAGACCGCCAGTGGTGCCCCCGCGGAGCCCGCTCCGACGGAACAGCACGGCGGCAGCGGCGGCGACGACGACTGCTTCGCGCTCGCCCCCACCAACGCTGTCGAGCATCCAGACGCAGCTCCATACCAGTGTACAGAAAGCGTACGAGCCGCTCACGCCGCCCGCGTCCTTTGCGTCCATCTCGCCCGCAGGGTCGTCCTCGGGCCACGAATCGCTCCCCCCGCCGGTCCCGCCCCCGCCGAGCCCCGGTTCGATTTCGGCCAGCTCGAGTTCGGGGTCGAGCGGGAGCGTGAGTGCGAGCGCGAGCGCGCCTGTGCAGACGGCGAAGAGCGCGAACCCGTTTAGCGATGCGCATGAGGTAAGGAGCACGGGGATCCCGAGCTTCTATGCGCACCCGCGCCGGCGAGAGACGTTCTACTCCAAGGCGGGCGGACAGCAGGTGAGTCCGAGGTTGATGTCCTACCTGGTATACTTGGATTTGGACTGACCGATGACGGTTCGTAGCGGCGGCCCAGCGTAGAATGGAAGAACTCGAGCCCGCAGTAGACGTGTTCTTGAGGACTTGCGTCGAGCCCTAGTAGTGCGCTGAGACTTCCTTTCACCTGCTTTCTTCCGTTCTTGCATACGCATCCCCGATCTTGCCATGTATCATACACATACTACACCGCCCACGTCGTCGTCGATGGGAACGCAGTTGTATCCCATGTACGCATATCGATAGAGAGAAGACCTCGAGCTTGCACTGACGGCCATCCACGACTTACTGATCCATGACGACCCTTCTCTGTACCGCTGCGTGCTTCCCTGTGTGTAGTATCACTGTCCAAAAAGCAATGTATATTATTACATATCCGTGAACCCAAGAACGTCGCGCTCCGCTTCCGTATATGCCCCCGATGTCATAAATCACGATACAGATCCCTCTCGGCTGCAGACGACTTCCCTCGATGCGACCGTTGCTCACGACGCCGACTCTGCGGCCTGGATGATCCTCTCCGAACTTGTGACAAAACCATAGCTCTGTGTGCAGGTCAATAAATCCGTTCGCGGGTCCTGGCTGAAGGGGACTCACACCGCCAGCGTTGTACAAGACGCTCTCGAGGGCACCGGCAGGGGACGTGGTCGCGATGCAGTCCTCGACGGTGATGCAATCGTATCCTCGGAAATAAGCGTCCACAAGGGTTCCCAGCACACACTGCAAGTCCGCGTGAGCGGTGGATTAGCAGCCACCAGCAAATGCCTGCGAAGCACCGACCTGGTCCGCGTTCACTCCGGCAAAGAAGATCGTGTTGATGCCCTGCTCTTGGAGGTACAAGTCGAGTGCCGTCTGTCCGCCCCAGATGCCGCTCATCCTGCGCACGAGAAGAGCAGCCGTCAGACCGCGAACGTCGGAGTTACGATACCGCAGCGGGGCTCTCAAAGCCTGTAGGCCTCAGGCCGCTCTCGCTGCTTCGCGACGCACGGCACGGACGGGGTAGCACATGGAAGTAGAAAGGCGCGCACCTATTCTTGTGTATCCACACGTCCGTGCCCTCTTTCCTGCCTTCCTCGTACAAGCCCTGGAGCGGGCCGTACAGCTCCGAGTTGAACTCGCCGCGCATGAGTAGGCGGCCAAAGTCGCCTGCGAGCTGCGAACCGAACCCGCCGTGGCCGCCTTTCATGAAGCCGCGGACGAGCGAGGGAGGGATGGTCGTGAGCTCGTGCTCGGTCAGACCCCAGTTGCTGTCCCGTGTTCGTCAGCGGCAGCGAGGGAAGGGCGTATCGAGCGCGGGAGGGAACACTCACACCCAGAGGATCTTCACGCCGTGCGCTCGGAGTGCGGGGACGAGGTTCATGATGGGGATCACACACGCGAGCCCCGTCGGGTGGTCTCGCAGGTCCGGGTGGAGGAAGAAGCTGTGGGGGGATGAGGCGGCCTCAGCCCGCGCTGCGTCTCGTCGAGAATGCGCGAGGGGCTTCCATACAGCGGGTCCGAGCGACTCACTTCTGCATGTCGATGATCACGATCGCGCTGCTCTTCTTGGCGATGCGGACGGTGCGATCGCCGTCGACGGGGATGTCGAGCTGCGCGTCCTTGAGGAGCGGTGGGATGGGTGCGCTGTGGGCAGCACGATCCTGCGAGACGTCTCCCTTTTCGAGCGGGCCTTGGGGGAGGTGTGTGGTGCGCGAGACGTCGACGAGGCCGTTTGGGTACTCGACCCAGAAGGAGGCCGCGTTCCCGTACTCGGTCGCGACAGCCAGTCTGGGACGCTTGACCATGCCGAGGATGGGGGTGTCGTGTGTGGGCTGAGAGGAAGGGTTCGTGACTGCTTCAGACGTGGAATTGCCCATGAGTGAGAGCGCGAAGGACGGCGAAGACGAGGGGGGCAGCAGAGAGGGTATTATGAGCACTCACCGTGGGGGCGCGATAGACGATGGGGGTGGATGGCGCGATAAGGTGGGAGTGCTTAAGAGTGTGCGTGCAGAGGGAGAGCCGTCCAATCCGCGGTCCGCAACGCGCAGGACTGACGTCATCCAGGACGCGTGCCTTGACGCTCGACGCGACACGCCCACCTGATCGCGACTCGCCAGGAAATAAACATATACTAGTTCACAACGCTACAAGGTATGAGACACATCCCAGGTATACTTCCCCGCCTACCGACCATACATACAAATCACTCCGCGCTGGGGTCCACCTTCACGACGACCTTGCCCGTAGCCCGCTTCGTCAGTATCCGCTCGTACGCCTTGTGTACGTCCTCGAACGCAAACACCGAGTCCACCAAAGGCTTCACTTTGCCTACATCCTGCATCAGAATCGGATTCAACCATCAACCAAGGGGAAACAAGCCCTACCCTCCTCGACAAACTTGGAGAACGCCTCCATCTGTTTCTTGTTCGGTTGGACCGAGATCAGCTTCCACTTTCTCTTCGTGCCGCCAAGGAAAGACGGCTGCAGCAGAACTTTCCACGCAAACTTTCCAATCTCGCTCCCTTGCGGCCCAACGGACAGGAACACGCCCTGCGGGGCCAGATACGCAGGGCTCTCCACAAACAGTGTCGGATCCATGACCCCGACCGCCTCCAGGAAGACATGGTACTTCGGGTTCGGGTTCGCGGCGATGAGCTGCTCGTGCAGAGGTGCCTTGGTGTAATCAAAGAACTGCACCGCGCCACGCCAAAACGCTCAGCCAGCGACTCGCTGTAAGAGTAGACAAGCACACGCACCTCGTCCGCACCCAGATTCCGCACGTACTCCTCGTTCTTGCCCGACGCACTCACCGCGACCTTCGCGCCGACCGCTTTCGCCAGCATGATCGCGAAAGACCCGACGGCGGTGCTCCCTCCGTTGATGAACACAGACTGGCCCGCCTCGACCTTGGCCATCTCGATGATCGCGGTGTACGCGGTGAGCGCGACGATGGGGATGCCTGCCGCCTGCGTCGGCGTCGTGTTCTTTGGGCGGGGGACGGCTTCCGACGCTCGGACGACCGTGTACTGTGCGAGCGCACCCCACCCGGTCCTGAGGACCCTCACTAGACACACGCCCAGAGGTTAAAGCTCAACGTTCAACGGGGATGAGACAAACGACGCGACTCACGCACAGGGATGACGCCCATGATCTCGTCGCCCGCCTTGAACTCCGTCCCGTTCGGGTCGACGACGACCCCCGCCAGGTCGCATTCATACGCCTTCACGCGCCTCGCGATGAAGCCGGGGAGGAAGCCCATGACCTTGTGCCCACTGAAGATCGACGGTTCCCTGTCAGCCCTCCACCCGGACGCAGCACATAGCACCATCCACCTCCAGTCCACGGGCTCTCTGTCACCCGTGCAGCCAGAAATTGGGAGACTCACATAGGGTTCAGCGCGGCGGCCTGCACCTTGACGAGGATCTCGCCCTTCCCCGGCTTCGGGACGGGCGTGTCCGCGATGGCGAGCACCTTCGAGGGCTCGCCCCTGCCCAGGAGCCGCCATGACTTCTGCGTCGTCGGTATGTTGTTCACGTCGGTGCTAGCGGAGGACATGATCGTGCCAGCGCAGGATGTGAGAGAGGTTGCTGTTCAGGGAGGTGCGAAAAGAGAAGAGCGGTGGTTGCGGGCGGGAGGCGTATGGGAGACTGGGGGTAGCAGCCATGTTCGACGTTCACATGCCATACATATATACTGGGCGGAGAGCAAGCAGGCATTCCGAGTCCTGTGATAGTCGACTGCGTGTCGCGGCCTGGTCGCGTCTCGCCGCGAGTGCACGCGTCTCTAGCCTCTCGTTCGGCGCGCAGTTACATTGCCCAATGCTGCAAGTACGGGGGTGCCAAGGGACATAGGGACCTGCGTGGGACTGAGAGACCACAGCGACGCTAGCGCTGACGCGGCTCTTTGATGCGCATGCTGTGCCAATGCCATGCCGAACGAACGCGCTACAGCAGTTTGAATTGCGCAATGTTGCACAGGACAGTTCGCTTCCAGACCAGGTCTGAACAAATGCTACTATTTATGCAAGCCCATGCCAGCACCAGCCGGTATTATAGAGTTATAAGTGAGAGAGACGACAAAATCAGTGTAGCCAGACTACAAATGGTTTGCTGCCATCTTGCAATGAGAGTATACGATGTTCATACACACCAGCTCAGTCTACGGTCGAGGGTTCACATTCGAGTCTTCCAGCCAGTTGCCGGCGCGAGTACATACCAGTGCATACATCGCCCGCCGTGATATCTTGAGACACTTCTCGTAATTGTCCAATAGAAGCCAGGAACTGTCGATCGTCGTGATCCATCACGCCGATCGAGGATCCCAGTGCAAGTACTATTCAAGCTCGAGCTCGGCCAAGTCGGATATGTCGAGGCAGTCCATCCGTAGGGTGGAGACGCATCACGATGCCCGGCACGCAACAGACACAGTAGCCTGCAGGTTGGTAGAACGATTGTTTTCGAGGCGACGGCCATCGCTGCAAGTGTTCACAGCTGCAGAAGGAAGACGTCAGAATATCAGACGTGTTAGCAGGATATATGCGGTATCGCTGACGAGCCCGAGATACAAACATACTACCCGCCTGTGAGCACAGTGAACCGTATGCCTTACGGAATGGCAGTTTGAGAACCATCGCCTAGGGAATATGGGACTTGCGGCAGTCGAGAGACGCGAGCGGCCTCTGCCCAGAAAGCTATCCTCGGGAGCATGTCGACATCTCCAAGCAGGGCGGAGACTGTTGCCGGACGGCCTGCTACTTATGGGGAATATAAAGCGCTTTGGAATTAGGGCCTATCGCTGGGCTTTCAGCTGAACCACAGCCAGGACACTGGACAGGGAATACTCTTTCACGGACGAACGATCGGTGACGGTGAGAGGACCTGCAGAGTACAACCCAGTATGGTAAACGAAGCGCTGATCGCATACACTGACCTCGAGGTGATGATAATCTACGCCATCGCAGCGTTCTCTTTTCCAGTCGCGAAAATATGAGCTGTTCTATCGTCGTCGACGGGGTGTCGTGGGCGGGGTTACCTGAAGGAGTAAGGACGCCACTAACCTGTTCGTCGGAACGCGGCGCCGAGCAGAAGAAAGCGAATCGAGGTGCGGCTTGTTTATGCGACTTGTGGCGGGCCGTTTGTTCGGCAGAAACGACGCCTATAGAAATCCTGCTACCGCCGCTCCAGAGAGACCAGGCACGGACAGGAGCGTTGGTCAGTTGGAGCATCGTCGGTGGCAAAAGTATCCATCAAGGTTATGCCAACGAATTGGAGCGCGTTCGTGTGCTCCGGAGGCTGTTGTGCCGGCATCGAGAGTCCGAGGAATGTGCACAGGAAGGCCAGGAAGGGGACGATAAAGGAAGAAACGAGGCTGGTCATGCAGTCGTGTGGGGGTCGCACGAGCATTTGGAGCATCGCCAAGATTGTTGCCAGTGGCACAAGGCGGGATCGTTGGGCGAAACGTGGCTAGGAGGACGCTTGAACGTAGAGTTTGTACGACACGTGGATGCTATCGAGCGAGCGGCAATGTTTATTGAACGTACGACGCAGAGGTATAACAGCAGCTGGATGAGACGCCAGTAGTAGTCGCAGTGTGAGTGGGCCTGGAGCGATATGGAGAGGACAGGAGGCAAGCTAGTGGCGGGGTCGAGATGGGATTGGAGAGCGAAAGCGGAGATGGAAGAGGACCGGAAGAGAGGGGTGGACGCGCTGGACGGGCATGGCACAGCGTGCCGGACATGGGACGGGGCGGCAGCGAGTGAAGGCGCGTCCCATCGAACGCTGCAGGCCACGCCGTAGGGCTCTGGGGCCGCAAGAGACGGCAAGGCTGCCATTTCGACAGCGAAGAGCGGGCACGCACCCGACGGCGGCGACGACGAGCGCGGCGATGAGCGAGGAAATGACGTCTCGCTTCGTCCACAGCGCCCAGCCGGTTGGGCTCCGGGACGGGCTCTGGTCCTGGCCCACGCCCTTGTCCTCGCCCGTTCGCGCATTCTTCCCATCGTCCTCCATCTTCGCCGAACGCATCCGCTCCTATAATCTGTGCGATGCCCGTCCTCCGCTAGACTCCACCATGCCCGCCCTTTGGCCGATGCACAAAAGACAACAGCCTTCAGCCACAGGTGAGCAACCCCCTTCATTTCCACCGCACACGCCTCTCCCTCCCCTTTCGACGACGCCCTCGTCCTTCCCTATCTCTACCTCTCCCCCTTCGCCGACTGGGCTATGCAGGTGAGTGCCAATCCCGCCTTCCTACGCACTCCGCTCACCTCGTCTTTCTCCTCTTCCAGGCAACCTCCTCCCGCCCACTCGTCCAATAAAACATTCCATTGCCCATTCCTCATAGCCCGAACGTCTATTCATGTCGGCCTCCTCTCCAGATTCTACTACTCTTCCCAATTCTTCTCCAATCTCTTCTTCTCAGCCTGCTACTGACTCTACCTCTGCTCTTTCTCCTCCCGCTTCCTCTCCAACGCTCTCCTCCACCGTACCTCAAACTGGCGGCCCAACGATGTCCTCGGTTGCTCCACAACCTTCACTGACTGATCCGCAACCTTCTCAATCCTCGACTACTCCTCCCAACACTACTCCCGACACAACGCAAGAATCTTCCACAACTTCGGTCTCTTCCCCGACCTCTACAATCACTACACAACCCACTCCTACTTCGACGACTAATCCGCCTACAGGCTCCGACTCTACGACCTCGCCTAATTCACCTACCGGAGATCCTTCTTCCACAACCACCCGGCCGGCGTATGTCTTTCATCCACCATTACCCTTACTTGACCTCACACCAATGCCACAGTCCGACCATGTCGACTACCACCACGACTACGGCCCCTACCACGACCCACGACTCTACCACCGACCCGGGTCCTACTGAAACGACCACGACGACAGATGTAACAACGACCGATACAACCACTTCTCCGCCGACCGACACGTCTACGACGACCACAACAACACACACAACCACTTCGTCCGACCCTCCCACGACTGATAGTTCATCGACCACGTCTACCACCACCGCGCCTGGTCGGCCGACAACGACAACGACCACCGTCGTCACCCCTCCGCCGGACTCGGGTTCTTCGACCTCGTCCACCCACACTCCAACCACCACAACGGAGACAGGAAGTGCAGTGACTGCCACTGTCACCTTCACGGACAGCGCGTCCACTGAAAGTTCTAGTGTCCCGGATCTTTCGTCCACAGTCAATGTCGATGTCACGTAAGTCATGCCGCCCTTGCGAATACCATCGGTCCTCATCTATGCGCTCGTCAGAACTACACTGCAGTCAACGGTCTTCATCACGACCACAGACAGCGCCGGGCAGTCTGTGACTACTGCTCCACCATTAGTCACCGAGACACGGACCACCACCGACAGCGCTGGCTCCCCGAGTGTGGTCACGATAGTCGCTCATAACCCCACCCCCTTCACAAATAATGACCATGCAACTCAGACATCACAGTGAGTATCACTTCACATCAATGCAGGGCTCTTACTCAATATGTCTTCATGTTTAGATTTTTCCGCAACAAGGGTGCAGTCGCAGCCGTGTTTGTGATTGTCGGCCTGACCGCGGCCTCCATCGTCCTCTTCTTCATCTTTTACGTCCGGCGGAGGCGGCGGACCCAAAGGCTCGAACACGACACTGCAGTCGCGTCAACGCTTGCTGCCGCCGGCTACAACCGACGACCCCTCGATGGTGACGACGATGACGAAAAGGGTTCGGGCAACCGACGCTCGTCCGTACCGTCCGGTCTCGCCTCGCACCAGAACTCCAGCTTCAGCTCAGGAGCCATGCTCTTCAACAGTGGCGCGCCTAACCCGACTGCGGAGGGGACCACCGCACCGCCCACCCCTGGCACCGATTTCGATCCATACGCAGCTGTGGGGACTGTGCACCCGCCCCCAGCTGCGGTCTTCCCGACAGCGCGGAAGGACGGCTATGCTCCCGCAAGAACGAGCAGCCCTCCGCCTGGAGCGTGGAATCGACAGCATACGCATAGCACAAGCACGAGCGCGAGCTCGATGGGCTACGGACATGCTGCGAAGGCGAGCGTCGGGAGCACAGAGCCGCTCCTGGCTGGGTACTACAGTGCAGCCACGACGGAACCGCCTACGCCGGCGATGGGCCCGACTTTGAACCTATTGGGAAATGCTGGAGATGCGGAGGGCGCGAGGGGGGTCGGTCAGCGGTCGAGTACGGCTACGACGAGTAGTCTGTACTCGGCCGATGACGAGACTGAGATTCCGGAGCCGAAGCCGAAGCTCGAGGTGCGTCTGTTGCCTATCGGCCCCTGGATTTGTGGTCGATGGCTGACCGATTGTACGTGTAGGTGAGGAACCTGCCCGATGGCGTGAGGCCGGGCGACATCTCGAGGGAGAATTCGAGGCGTACACGATCGTGAGGAATTGGACGGTGCTCGTGCTCTTTTATCTTACATGATACTCTTACTTGTTTCCCGTCTGAACACATTTGTTCTCATACTGCATCTCGTCCCCCTACGCATCCATCCATCCATCATCATCATCCCCCGTCCCCCAACCCCCATCCGCTCATTGCATTATAACGTCTGCATAGCCTACTAGGATCTATTCCACTCTCAAGTTGTCTGTTGTTCTCTGCATATTGCCACGGACTCGTCCATGCTGGCTGGCTTGTCGGCCAGCAATGGGTATACACTGTGTATTACCTACCTACGACTTGATTCTGCTCCGGGAACGTTACGCGCCTGCTTCATCCGTGTCCACATGTCTCCGGTTTGATCGTCGGTCTTTTTCGTACCCGTCGGACTTGAGACCCCACTCCAAAAGGACCTTTGTAAAGGACGGCTGATAGGCCTGCTGGTTTCTTTCGTGTTTGTTTTAGAGGTACTTATGCGCATGCCATGATTAGACGTTTGACCCTAGGTGTGCAGGTATTGCGCTACGGACAATGGTGCCTCTATTACAAGGATTGCTATGCGTATACGATTACAGGTGGGTGCACAGTTGCCGCGTTCGTCGAACGGGACTTTGGGCGAGTGCTCTGCTGGGAAGCCGTTACAGCGACGTGTCGTCCTGATCTCCTGTCTGTCGATAGCGTCCGGCATGTGCATGTGAGCGTGCGTACGGCGGCGCGAGGCTGTCAACTAGAGCTAGAGTACCTACCTTGCGTGCTTCGCCTCGCTCGACCATGCCCTCGTTCCGAGAGAGCATCCCGGCGGTCTTCTCGACGCTCCCTGTCGACAGGACCAACGTGTCAGACCTTGGCGCGAGCGAAAGGAATGAACCCGGGGCTGAGGCGACACGCACCGATCACCTTGCTCGCTGTGCTCCCGCCGTTCGTCGGCTGGGCGCGGTCGCGGTAGTCGACGGCTTGGGCGGGGAGCGGGCGGGAGTCGGGCTCGTTCCCGACGTCTTGTCCGGTGAGGAGGGCCGCGTCGCGATCACGTCCGCCCGTTGGGGCGGGGGCGGGGGCGGGGGCGGAGGCGGAGGCGGGCCCTGCTTGCATGTACACGCCTGCGGGCTGGGTGCTCGCTTCGGGTTTGAAGAAGCCGCCGACGTCGGGGTTGCCGGTCCATTGGCCGTGGTCGGGCTGGCCTGGAAGAGGGCGAGGTGAGCGCGCGGTACGTGATTGGGACCGGGAGGGCGCAGTGACGGTGCTCACCTGCGCTCGAAGTGTTCTGGGGTTGTTGAGTGCGAGATTGCATGTTGGAGGTTGAGTGAAGGCCTGGGTCGGGTGTTGTGTGCGGGGTTATATGGATGGCGTGTGCCGGTCCGAGGGAGAGCTCTTGGTGGAGCTGGAGAATGACGATGGAGTTTGGGCTTGACTTCATCGTGGCTTGTCTCTCGCGGGCGGCGTGCGAAGGACTCGGGAGGATATGGGTTTGCAGCGCAGTGGCGAGGAGCCTAACGCTTGCATCCATGTCGGCGTTGCGACAGTCGTCGCTCTATGGTTGGCCTTATGGGCTGTTTGATCACCGAGGATCGTTCATCGCTTCGTGTGCGTTCGCATGAGAACGAAAGGCGGGCTCGTGGATGTGCTCCGAAATGACGCATGCATGCAAGCTCCGGATCTGAGAACTTGGGTGGTGCAGGGTTTGAATGATGGTTCGACAGACGTCATGGGAACGACCTCTTCGTCTCATGGCAAGGCTGGATAGGTAAACACATATGAAGGGAAGATTCGCTCTATCGTTTGTGTATGCCGTCCGACAATGAGCACTGCGAACACCATGAAGGCTACTATACTAGTACCACAAGTGTCCGCGATCAACTCAGCACGCCGGAAGGACTTGCCAGTGATAAATTACTCACTAGTCATTGAATAGTCCTCAAGCAATGAGGATAAGCAATGATCCCTCTGGCTTACACTAATCTCATAATAGCGTAGTGGTAAGTACTTGATGGTGAGCGGATGGAGGACAACTTCAAGAGTAGAGTCCATATACGGAAAGTTACACGTTGGCCTGCTTACAAAGACGCTGGAGGCAGTGGAGGCACGTCGCAGAGCACAGCCACGGCTTGAGTCCAGCGCGTTCCGCACGACATGCAAATATGTAGCCTTGTCCCGCTCTGACCCCTAGATACCCCCTCTCACTCTTTCTTCAACTACCATGATTACTACTGATACAATGGACAAGAAGGACGCATTGCCGGATTACACAGAACTCTCAACACCACCGCAGGTCGCTGGTCCAAGTTCTCTGTCCGGACCTCCCCCAGATGAGGCGGAAGTCCCCAAGTACGTTGAACGCGCGTTCGAGAGCGTGTACATACCGCCAGGTGGAGAGGAACCGCCCCCGGAATTCACACCTTACGAGGCCGAATTCTTCATATCCGGGAACGATATTGTGTCCCATGACCGGCATCTGAACGAGGACGGTGCGTACTTCGTATGCTTCACAAGAGACCGAAGATTTGACCCTTCGCAAACTGCTCGCCCGTATTGCAGGCGAAGCCTTGTATCGTTTCTTGCTTTCCCAGTCGACGCATCCCCCAAATTACCAGATGCACGCTCGGGGAACACATACCGAACACAAGACTCGCCATGTCACACACACGGACTCCAATGGCCACACCACGACGCGTTCGGAATCCTATACGGAGACAGTGACAGGTAGGTAGCGCTCATGTCTTGGGACCATCGAGGCTGACATGGGCTCTGTGGTAGACTTCGACTTTTATATTGACCTCACGCCATACATCGTGCACGGTCCTACACACTGGAGTCTTCCCGACGCCGAACCTGCCTATCGTGGAGAGATGTTTATGCAAGTGGATTCTACCGACAGCGCATATAGCGACCCGGAACTCGCTCTGCCGTCAGGCCGCCGAAAAGCCACCCGGGCGGAGAGGAATGCGGCCAAGGAACGCAAGGAAACGCGCAAAATCTGCGGGTTGCCCCCCTGGGTGGCGATTGACCCAAACTTGTTGTCCGGACAGCCGAACATACCGATGCCCGAACGCGCTCGTGTACTGGAGTCTTCGAAGACGCTACGGGAGTGGGCCGACGAATACTGCGTGAGCGACAAGCTCCTGAAGGAGTTCACATACACCAAGGTAAGCCCGAAGGATATTGCTGTGTCAGGCTTCATACACTGAACGCATGTTCTGTATCTAGGTCGTCTACGGCTGGAATACCGAGAACCTGCGTGAGGCCGTCACCGCCGCCATCCGCTCCGTCTACGGCCACACGATCAACGTCTCCTTCGATATGACCCAGCACCGAATCCGCATCCGCCCAGACAACCGCCTCTCGCGCATGCTCTCCAATATGTGGCTCAAGTTCCTCCTCTGGATCACGCTCGTCTACCCCTTCATCTGGCTCTACAAGCGCTTCAACCGCCACGGCGGCGGCCGCTGGGAGGTCTGCGGCGGCGCGTACGCGCTCAAAACGTGGCAGCTTCAGCCCCCTGGCACCGTCCCGCCCCCGGGCGCGAACGATGGGCGGTGGCTGCAGACGCGGGACGGCCTGGCGTGCCTTGTGGGCTACCGGGAGGGCGAGTGGTTCCAGCAGTGGGAGGGCACGATCCGCGGCGCCACGCTCCGCCGCGTTCAGTCCAGGACGCCGCTCGAGTATGGGTCGTACCTGACGTACCCGTATGCTCCGGCCATCATGCTCGACGGGTATCGGCCGACGCTCCCGTTTATGCAGGCTCCTCTGGTTCGTTGAGTTTGCGACATCACTCTACGATTGTTGGTAGGACTTCGACTCGTATGTTACGGTGTGCGATCTTACGCTGCATCTTGACCTTGTCTTGCGGCCTGTGTGACACCAGACAGACTCCAGTCTTGAATGATATGTGTACTATAGACCGAATCAATTGTGCTCATACCGTCATATTCTGTTCCGCACGTAGCGGCTTGCTGGGTTGGGGCGAAGTACGTATAGAAGTTCTACATGCCGCCGCACTAGTATGGTTCCAGGGGAAATTGCGAAGGTACGTATATTGCTTGCAAGACTGTGTCCTTTCTTCTGACGTGCCTGGATATAGAGCTTTGCCAGTAGTAGTTGTACAGCTCAAGAGCGACTCGTCGGAGAGCTTATGCGCTCGTATGCTGAATACTCGCATTACGTTCTCGGTCACATGCACCCGGCGGTGCAATCAATCGTCAAGAGCAATGTGCTTGATCTTGGGCATCGTACAGGCTACTCTCACGATCCACAAGGTCAAGGATGCTGTCATCGATGGCGAGGACGCACATGCTCGTCAAGTGCGCAATGAAGCCACATACCGTCATCAGTGGGATGAACTTTTCCGTGTGCTGGCTGCCAATAGCGACATCGAGGATGTTGACTATCAGTAAGCACGACTCCATTCGCTCGTTCTTGTGGTGATAACTGTGTCTACGTAGTACGCAGGAGAGAGGCGAAGCTACGGCATCCCAAATCTCCTTTTTCAGTGATGACCCGCTCCGCTCGTATCCGGCGACTGTATATCAAGACGTTTATCTGTTAGATGCACTGGATCCACCGGGGTCGCTTGCACGCGAACAGAGTATATGGTGGACTCAGGGCTTGACTGATCCAGATGGCGACATGGAACCCGTCGCTGGTATCGCGGACGGCATCCTCTATCATACGATTCCGGACGTCTTCGAAACGAAAGATGCCAACGACCTTTATTTTCGGATGCTGGTCGTAGCACGTATCGGCAGGCACTCCAAGTGCCCCGCTCCTCCAGCGCAACAGACACCGCCGTCCCTCGAGGTGTCCTCAAATGACTCCCACTCTGGTACCTTGCGCAAGGGCCCGTCTAGAATTCGAACCCGGGACTTGCGTGTCTCTATGGCAGCAATCGAGTTCACAGGACTGCTGAAAGTCTGGGATGTCAATGCAGCAACGGACCAGGAGCGTCTGTACTTGGTGGCCATGTGCTTCTTTCTCCACCTCTTCAACATTGCGCGATTACCAGTTTACGGACTGGTTACAAGTGGTTCCCAAGGTGTCATATCTTGTGCATGGAACCAGCTCGTACACGACCGCAAGCAGAATCTGCGAGAGGTACGCCGATTTGATCGAGCTCGTCTCAAACAATGCTGAACTAATTTGGGCTGTGTTCATTGCAGATCAAGAAGCCGTGCATGTTGACCTCCGCAAACCACTCGACGCGCTCCGAGTCAACTTTGCGACGTTCATTGCGTACATCATTGCCATGCATGCCCCTCGTCTTCGTCTGCTTCTCCAAGAGCTTGGTTGAGTGTATCATCAGACAGGCTCATATGGCATGGCTGCGCAAAGTACGCATTGGCTCGTCCTGCATCAACATACTAGAGGCGGAACTGTGTTCTGCGACAACTCGTGCAAACGGGGACTATTTGGGCCAGCTGGGACGCCTGCTCAGATTGACTACTAGTGCAGCTATTGTGCAATGCCAACTAGCTCATGTCTTCTGGCCACACCTCCTCGGTCATCTCGTACACGACATACAACAATCTCTGGTAGTACAGTACTTTACAATGCGATTTCAGACTTAGACATCATCCTCAGTATTCGCTTCAGTTCCTTCCCCACTAACGCTTTGAATCTCACTTCCAACGTATAGAGCACCCTGGGACCCATCAACCGTGGTTGTTGGCTCATCTGTGTTCAACGCATCGCTTTCGAGCCAGTGCCAGCTAGCGTCCCCGCGAGCGAAGAAGGGCTTCTGCTCCCGCACCAGAGCCAGCGACTCGGGGTCCTGATGCGGGTGCTCGCCAAGGATACCACCGCTACGGATGATCGCCCTATAGTATCGCACGTCGTTCTGCTTTATGACCTTGTACACCGATGGCGAGAACCCGTAGACATACATGCTGTAACGTGGGTGGACAGCCGGTGGTTTGATGGGCGAGCTGGAGCGTGCCGGAGCCTGGGATTGGACCTTCGAAGGCAAATGCGGGTAGTCCGGACTCTCGCTCAGCTTGTGTACCTTCGCCTGACGTTCCGTGGCCGTCCTCGAGTGCGGGTCGATGGGGATCGTTGCTAGCAGCGGCGGCGGGCTCATGGCGTCCAGTTCCATAATCATTGTGATATACGGCCGGAGCGTCTGTCCGTCCGCCGCTTTCTCGTCACGCGAGAAGAACCGGATGTCTCTTTCGTCGATGACATATGCAGACGCGAACTCCGCCTTCTCTCGCAGCTTGAACTGGATCAAAATTGCCGACATAACCTCTGGCCCAAGGGAGACGTGTCTGTCGAGGAGAATGGGGATGAGGACGTCGATGCGCCGGCTATTGTTCCGGCAGATGAAACCCATGTGACGCATGAAGCATCCGAGCGCGCTGAACTCGGGTAACAATGAGTCGTCTGCCCACTGCGCAAAGTGCGTGAAGTTCAGTACAGCGTCCTTGAAGACATCGCGGAGCCTCTTTCCATTGGGCTGATTATCCGGCACGCTGTTCAGGACGTGTTCGGCAACTTGCTCCTGGAAAAGCGCTCTAAAAAAGGCCTCGACGGAGATAGGATCACTGAAACGCATCCCCCCCAATTGTTCGGGGGTCATTGCGGCATGGTCGTGAGCCAGGGCGAGCAATAGACGACCGACTGTCTGGCATATCTCGCCGTGTGCGAAGAGGTCGAGATTGTGCTGGAGTATGACAACCGCTGGTTCCACATTGTCATAACTTGCCTGCGCGAGTGCGCGCCATGTGGCAAGCTGGCACGCAGCAGCTTCCGCAAGAATAGGCTCCGAGGGGTAGCCCGAGCGGAGGCATTCGCCGCTACGAGGGATTGAATATACTGTGCGCATGTGGCTCGTTACGAGGTCCATCTGGTGCTGTTGGGCGGAGGAGCGGCTGTCCTCATAAGACAGCATGATCCGGACGTCGAGAACGGCGATCTGAGCTGCCGGTGCATGACATTCCCTTCTCTCAGCGACCAAATTTCGACAAAGCAGCTTCGAGCGGGCTAAGTTAACCAGTTTGTTGCATTCATTGAACGGTACCCAGGCCATTGTGACATCTTCGGTCGGAGTTCCGTCTTGTCGGTAACATGCTAGCATCGATCTCCAGCTGGAATTGGAGATGAGCAGCCGATTCTATCCAGAGAAGCCAATCTCACTCACAGAGGTCGCCCGAAATTCGCCATAAATCCTATCTTACCAACACTGTAAGCGTTGAGAAGCGACGGCTTGATTCTTGGTGGACCAATGCAATCGAAAGGCGTCTCTGTGATTGGGGCATGTATGCGGTCCAGTGCAGGGCGAGCGTGCCAAGAGGATGACGCCAAGTATCCAATCTCGCACTGGGTCGACAACAGTACGGTGAAAGCACCGTGGCATTGAAACCTATCCAGCGTTTTCACAAAGACATCAAGGGGCATCAAGGTTGCACCGGGCGGTTTCGTTGCAAGTACATGTGCCTCGTCAAAGTAAATGAAGACGGCGAGAGAAGGGACTCTTGTGGACTTGGTGTTTGTTGGGGCTGAAGCGAGTTTTGGCGAAACGATAGGACTGGTCCAAGACTCCGAGTTCTCGCAGACGAGAGACGCGAGAGTCTTCAACGCGCTTCTCGTGTCTTGTAGGATTGTCGTCTTGTAGGATTGAAGATTCTTAAGCGCACACTCCAATTGCTATTTCACACCTGTCAATGTTGCTCCTGATGGAAAGAGAAACTCGCTTACCTCCATTTCGTGCATAGATTGACTGTCTGTTGCTCTTGCTCCTCCCTTTCCGATGAGAATGTTAACCTTAGATGAGAAAGTATCAGTATTAGGGCGCCTAGCGCTGGAGGGGGGGCTTTACTTGATGTTCGAGAGATGCCAATTCCTTCTTTAAGGTATTCTAGACGATGGAGGGTCAGTGGAGGAGAAACGTCCACAAGCATACTTGCTCACCGCTCGGTCTACAGTACGGGTGTACAGCGCATTGCGACGGTGAGTGATCTGAGGATCGAGATGGTCGTGCCAGCGCAAAGCAAACTCTTCATGATTCGTGAACGTCTGTGCGGATTGGAACATGCGGACGGCCTTTGCAGTCTCTTCGAATAATGCTTGAAAGAAGCAGAGATAGCTGAACGAGAGCCGTGTCTCGTCCTTATCAAAACTGCCCTCTTGGTAGACGAGCCAGTCCCGAATCTGGTGATCAGGCGGAGGCCATGCGCCGTCTGAAACAGATTCTCTCAGGATATCGATGCAAGGCAACGGCAAGATCACGTACATCTCGAGTCCCCAGCCTCTCGAATGTTGAACGGAATCGTGAAGATGCGTTTGGCGACCTCATCGACCATCCTTGATTTGCCGGAACCCGAGCTTTGAATGATGGATGTGTAGCTCATGTACGCGCAATCACCCACGTCCCCGCAATAATCCAGGGATTCGGCGTACATCTTGCGAAGATTGGCGGCCAGGATGGTATGTGAGTCGCCGATGAATGGGACGTTCCAGGCGATCTCCACCGGACCTGGCAGCAAGTTGAGTACATAGTTGTAAAGTACAAGCCTGCGAGTGGTACATTCTAGGGATTTAGAGAGGGCAACGTACCTCGCTGGGTGTACCATCGGATTGCGCCAGGCCGCCGTAGCTGCTCTAAAGCATAGTTAGTGAGAGGTCAATTGACAAATGTGCCTGCAGATGAACGTACTTAAGCGCATGATCTCATTGAAGTCACCAGAGGCGTATGCACGGCTGAACAAACCGTGAACTGCCTGATGGTTATACCCAAACCAACTCTGCACCCTATCATTTAGCTCCTGGAGGGAATCGTTGCATAGCTTTTGCTTTTGGATTATCCTATAGCACTCGTCTATGTCCAAGGGGCCAATACCACTGGGGAATGTTTCGTGAAGCTCGGCGCGGATGGCGTGGTTCAGGGTATCCAGCGTTCTCGCGTCGACGGAGAGGTGTTCCTCACTGAGTAGTTCCAGTTCGGATTCTTCTATGGCCGATCCAGTTTTCTGGTGTTTCGTAGGGCGGGGCCCAGGAGGAGGATCTTCCAAACGTTTCGACATGATGTGACAGAAGAGCGGATCAATGAGTGCCAGTGGCTGGTCGTGAGAGTACTTGTGGTTACACATGCCTCAAGGGATTTGCTCGTTCGTGGAGACGATCACGTGATTTCCTTCTCCGTGCTTGAAGCTTGAAGACGATGTTGAACCTAACGAGCATGCGTGCTTGCACCGACGACCCTGTGCCCTCCCTTCTTCCCTTATTCGTCCTCAATGAACCAAGAAATGGCCCTTAACTCCGAGGGTGCACCACTGAGCATACAAGCCAGATCTCGCTTCCTTCAGCGCCTATACACCAGATAAGTACTGAGCCGTACTGCTTGTCCCCCACCCTGGCCACCGCCAGACATACATACTCCTCCAGATTCATTCTCTATCCATGTCCGACGTGTGCAAGAGCAGAGAAACCATATCCATATAATTCACGCCACCCGCGCGACAGATTCCGCGGGCCACAGCTCGCCAAGAGGCGTCGATGAGAGAAGCAACTCCTGCTGTGTGATTGATTGTTCGAGAGACCCCAAAGAATGTACTATGCTGAAAAAGAAAAGAAAGGGGCGCGTGGAGGATATACGATGATAATCTACATAAACGAGCAGGATTGGATTGGGTTGGATATATGACCTTGAAAGGCAAAGGGTTGATTAGATGGAGATGGTACATCGACCGACGACGATCGTAGTCTTGGTCCTGGACGGGGATGCAATAACAGGATGAGAGGGGAACAAACGACCGGGCGAGAAGCATACGAACGTCTAAAAGATGGACAAGGGAGAACACAAAGTAGAGACAGGTGAAATCCAAGCGAAGGGTGGTCGACCGCCCGGTCCTCCGAATAAGGGGGGTAAGATATGCTATTGCTCATGCCGTCTCGATCTACGAACCATCGTCCGTGCGGTCACAGGGATTCGAGAGTCTGGCGGGGATCGAGTATCGTCTGCGTCCACACCATCCTCCGACTCCATGCCACCGTAAGCGCTGATAGGATCCGCTGGCTCTTCCTGTCCATGCGAACGAGGGGGAACTTCCCCCTCACCGTCATCTGTCTCGTCCTGGATAAGTTCAGGCGCGATCTCGCGCGAAGTCTGCAGTGCGCGCTCCAGCGGCGTGATGTCCTCGCCATGAAGCAGTGCCGCCGCCGCCTCCAGGAACCACATGTTCTTCTTGATGAAGTGCACGACGACCGTGCCGCCCACGCGCTGGCCCTCGTAGCGCTTCCGGCGGCCTTCACGGTACTTCCAAGCCAAGTCGGGTGTCATCGAACCGTCTGCAGCAACGGAGCAATGTCAGCGTCGGGGTCACAGGCATGTGCGTCAACGAGAGCGCGCACCTTCGTGCAACAAGGACATGTCACTGCCTTCGACGAGCGCCTCAACGCTGTGATCAAGGCTCAGGTCCGGCAGAGGAGGCGAATACCGTACGTGGAACTTGGACACCGTCGAGTGCGTCCACTGCATCGGAATGCCGAGGAACAGCCCCGGTGTCCGTCTCGCCTCCTTGCCTGTCGTCTCATCCTCCGCACTGAGCTCGTCCACGTGTGTCAACCCCCGAAGTACTCGCTCCTGTATCCGCTTGGCCTCTGATGGGAAGAGGAATCCGTGAGAGTATCTGTCAATTAGGAAGTGACATTAGTATGGGATCCGTCATATACGGAGGGCACACGAGGCAACACGTACACAGTGCCAGCACGAGGATGGTCATAGATCCAACAGCGCTCACTCGTCCACCGCACTTGTTCCGCACGAGGGTGAGCGCGAATCCATTTCGACGTCTGCTTGTCCTCGGCCCCCCGGGTCATCGTCTTCACCACCGGGTCTGCGGCCACGTACTCGACCAGTGCATAACTGAGCGCATACAGCTCCCCCGCCATGAACCGGTTCTTGACGAGATAGCCCCAGAACACGAGCGGATCCGGCGATGGAGGTGGTTGGGGAGCTGCCGGCACCGTAGCGAGTGTGAGGGGAGACCGCGTGACGTAGGACGGTAGCGAGATGTTGAAGTAAGACGCGATCTGCTTGTAGTCCAATATGTGCGGTTCTTCGTCACCTGCGGTACGCGCCTGGAGTTGAGAGTACTGCAACGTTTGCTGTTTCCGGTCTGTCCCAGGCGGCGGAGGAGGTAGGGGTGCCTTATGGAGCTCCACGCGTAGGCGCGCCTCGAGTTCAGCGAGCATGACGAAAGAGTCGTCATCGACTTTGACCACAAAGTCTGGCTTCACCCATGGCTTCGGCGAGGGATTATGAAGGTGATCTTGACGCGCGGGGATAGGATCATGACTGGCCAGGACCGGAGAAGCGTTGGAAGCGTTCAGATAGGTGAAATCCTCTGGTACTCTCGTGAAGTTGTCATAGTAGAGCGGTGGAACCCAGGAGTTGTTCGCGGCCCAAGAGAAATAAGCGTGCGTCTTCCCACTGTTCATGTTTTCGGGAATGGGCAAGATGACCATGTCGTTGTACACTGCAAATGTTGATCAGCATCGGCACGATGCACCAGGACCGGACAACTGAAATCGGTACTCACTCTCCATTTCCAGTTTCACCCGCCGCTCCCAATCTTTCCTCGGCTGTCCCAAGATAAACCTGACGACCGTTCGCGATGTCGCTACTCCTCCGTCGCGCTCACCAGCACCTTCCCTGCTCCGTATATGATTCGCCCATGTCGAGCGTACCAGCATCCGCCGCTCAACCGCGGTGTCCATGGAGAAGACTCCCACAAAGACCCCCGCCGGAGCCATGGTATCAAAGTCGTCTGGGGGGAAGGGCGGTGGTGTCGAGTTGAATGGCGAATGTGTGTGCAGTAGAGCTGTCGTTGGCAGTGATAATGATGGCGGGCCGGCAGAGTATGGCCGGAGGGCGCAATAGCCTTGCCATGGTAATGGCTCCTTGTCCGGGTTGAGGATGTAGATAAGGAGGAATGTGAGGGACACGCCAAAGATTGTGAGGAAAAGGAGTGCGAGCAGCTGGTGTGGAAAATGTCAGCGGCCGAATTGGACAGCAGGAAAGCAAAGTGCGCGGTTTGGGAAGCACAAGTCTGGGCCCAGAAACGACGACGCGTGGGGTTTGGGTAAATACATGTGCCTGGCCCGGGCGTCGGCACTTCAGACAGCATCGCGACCATATGCCGCAACGCGCCCCAAGTCGACGTGAAACATGGAGAGCCCGAAGCACAACAAGAATGAGAGAAAGGACTGGACGTACAATGGTGACGGGCGTCTTTGGAAAGAACGGATGGCGAACAAGCCTGCGTACGAGGCGCTTGAACGAGCGGAACCCCCACCAGACATCCCTCCACCGCCGCCGCCGTCGCCAAGGGTCGCGGGTACCATGAGCACTGAGCCCTGATGCGCCCGAGCCAGAGACCGAGCTGGAGCGAGAGCGTCCGCCGAACGGCCACCAGCGCGGACGCTCAGCCTCCTGCCAGGGCCGCCGTGTACGACTGAGTAGCGGGGACTCCGGTTCGCTTTCGCTGTCAGAGTCGCACGAGGATGTGCCGGAGTAGTAGAACGGCAGTGGGGAGGGGGCGCGCGAGGGCACGGGCGTGTTCGTCGCGGTGGAACATACAGAGGCCATTTGCTCGTCGGCGCTTGGCGGGTAGAGACGCGAGCCGTCTCCGGAACGACGCTGTGCGGCACGGTAGTTGAAGTCCTCCTCATCCTCGTCGTACTGTGGAACCTGTCTGTCGTTGGAGGGGTTTGCTCGACGGGGTCCTGGCATGGATCGTGGGTCGAGGCCGGTGGTGGAAGGGCCGGACTCGGTCGGATTGTCTTCATACTCCTGTTCTTGATGGGACGTCACGGTGGTGAGAGGGACATGAGATCGTGCAGGGGGAGCAAAGAAGTTGCGGACAAAGGACATGGTCAGGCCAATGTTTGCAGGCGTTGTCGGGGACGCCAAAAACCAGCTTGGCTGTCAGAGGAGCAGCGCAGCTGGAGAGAGTCTATGACGGAGGGGCGCGTAGAATACCAAGGGAGTCGTATAAGAGCCCGTGGAGTGAGAATTATAACAAGATTAGGGCGGACGGAAGGAGTCGAGACGGACGAGACTGAGAACGAGACTGAGACTGAGCGAGGACCTGGGAGAGATGGAGCATGGGCTGTCCGAGTCGCTTGTCCGCCAATCGTCTCTGTCGCCCGGCGCTTGTCCTCCTCCACTGTCGAGGCGCCCTCCATATACAGCCACGATCACTGCCCATACGGCATCCCCCATTGCTCTCATCTATCATCCTCAGCGCCCGCTGCGCCAGTCTGCCCTCCGCAGCGAATCCACCTTCAACACCCCTCTCAGGCTTGTCGTCTCAGCTGCGTATTCGTATGCATTCGTATCTCAACCAGCCTACGGATCTACTCGAACAGTCCGACAATCATGGGCGTGACCGTTCCTATTGCCCAACTTGAACCACACTTGCACTATACATTATTCATACAAGACGAGTACTGCCAGCGCCACCAATTTCACAGCATAATGTCCCTCCTACCGACCAATGTAGCCGCAACACCGCACTCAGTGCAGCCCTTCACCATACACCTTCTTCCAGCTCGGACGTTCCTTCACAGTGTCCCAGAAAGCAGCTAGCTTACTCTGGCGCTCGTTAGAATCCGCGTCCGTGACAGGGAGCCCAGCGCGTCGACGTGCTTCTGCCACGGGGAAGTCCTTGGGCAGGTTGAAGCCGTCGCCGATGTGATTCTCGATTTTGGCAACGACCGCGTTACCGTTTTCGTTCGCTGACGCTCCACTGAGTGACGCTATACGGGCAAGCCAGGCCGCCAGGTGCAAGTCAGCAATGGACAACTGATCGCCTACAAAGCCAAACATGTTGATGATGATGAACAGACTGTTCATCAGATATTGTAGTATGGACCTCACCAAGAACGTATGGCCCGATGATTTCCTGGTCCAGCGTGACTAGGACATCCTTCAATCCCGCCCACGCAGCTTGCGCAGACTTGAGGTATTCCCGGCGGCTTTGACGCTCAACGTCCGAGAGGTCATTTTCGCTCTTCTCCGCAGCTGCAAACACCTGGAGGAACTTCTCCGCAGCCAATTTTTTCACCTCCCAGAATGCTTTGGTCTTTTCCGACGCTTGAACTGCGCCGGAGTCGCTGTCCGCGAGGAGCTTTGCGAGGGCATCACGGCGGGAAGTGATGAATGGGAGCAGGCGTTTTGCGAGAGTCTGGAGCTCGCCATCCGAGCGCGCGTTCATGTAGAACAGCGCGTTAGGGTCAGCTGCTTGACTGTGCAGAAGTTCGACGACCTGGTTGGACACGGTGTTGAACGCAATGGTCGCAGGCGCGAGCGATGGGGACGGCGCAGCCGATGTCGTGTGGGTACGAGACTGCGCCGAACGCGACTTGTCCAGGAACTCAACGATTGACTGCAAATTCGTATTAGACGGTCTGCGCAGTTTGAGGCTATGTCAAAATCACCTTGGTATCCTGAATGGCCTTATAACGGCTTTCTATCTCCGGGGACAGCGTCTTCTCGAGGGGGACAACGAGGGTCGGCACCGTTCCTGCGGTGGGTTTGCTATCAATAGAGCACCGGTGCCAATCGCAAATCAAACGTACCGTTCGGATTCAGACGAAGGTATGATAGAGCAAAATTCTCTCCCTTTGCTGATGCACGCGCTCGCTCATCGGTACGTGCAAACCTGGCCCGAAAAGCAAGAAAACGTACCGAGATCGACGGACTTGAGGTCTACCTCATCGCTGCCGTATCCCTTCTCTTCGCTATGGGTAGAATGCAATGTGAGGGTCCATTCTGCTCCAGATCTTTCGGATCGCTTACAGCGCGAGCAGAGCTATAGTGCAGATGAACAAAGATTGCCGGAGACACAGTTTAGCGAGCAGATGAACTCACGGACTGAAGCCCAGACGGATAGAGGACTGAAGTACAGAGCAGCCTTGGGTAGTGCAGACATGAGGGGTATGTGGTGGATGTAGAGAGAGGTGCAGAGACGACGATGGGCTGGGTGGCACGAGAAGATGAGCGGCGGGGATGGACATGCCTGGGCTCGGGGAGAGTAGTTCGTTTGGCCGCCGCCACTCCCAATGACGTCGCCCTCTGTACTCGCCCCGATCTCCATCTCCGCCTGTTTCCCCGGCGCGACTGGCCGTGAACGCGTCGCGCCGGTCACGTGCTTCTAGAATATTCCTCCTCCTGCCTTGTTCGTCCGAGACCCTAATACACACTCAGATCGCATACACCATGCACCCATCGTCCTTGTCCTTCTTGTCCTGCTACCTTCTCCTCCACGCCACACGCTGCCTATCCCCCCCGATTGTACACTCCACGCGTCGCAACCCGTCTAAGAAATGACGACCCCTCGGTACGCCATGAGCAACACTGCTCGAAATACTTAAACGACCTGACCGCGGATCGTCCAGTCACGAATTCTACGAGACAGAAGAGAAGCTAACCCTGTCCATCTTCGACAAGGGTGCAGATCCGGAGCAAGTGAAGATTTCCTTCGAGCCCAGGAAGGTGAGCCCCGTCCTCAACTCTTTCTCTCCCGACGCGAAAGCCTCAAACGGCGCTGTGGCGTACCAGTTCACCTACTCGCATGGCGACAAGGAGCTGGTCCTTGAGCCACTCAAAGGCCAGATCGACCCCTCCAAGTCCGACTACACCGTAGGCAAGGTCAAAGTCGAAATTAGGCTCGTCAAGATGGCTCAGGGACGATGGGGATCCCTCGTCGGTGATAGTCCAGATCGTGCGTACCCATGCGTATCATCGCGGACACGCTCGATCTGACATGGTCACCATTCGCTTGTGCAGCCCTCTCCTCGTTCCCTACGAGCGCGGCCCCCACGACGACCGCGGTTCGCAAGCCGCGCAAGAATTGGGATGGCATTACGACCGAGATCCTCAGCGCAGACAAGGGCGTGAGCCCAGACCAGGACCCGAACGCTGGTGGAGACGCCGCCGTGAATGAGTTCTTCCAGAAGCTGTATGCTGACGCGGACGAAGACACGCGCCGTGCCATGATGAAGAGCTACTCCGAGAGCGGCGGTACCACCCTCAGCACGAACTGGGACGAGGTCAGGAAGGGGAAGGTAGAGGTCAAACCTCCTGAGGGCAGCGAGTGGAAGAAGTGGGCCGAGTGAATTCGCTGCGATCTTCAGACAGGAGAATGTTGGGTGCGAAGGGTCGAATCTCAATGTGTGTACTAAATTGCTGTTTTTCGCATGTTCAGTTGTCGTTGCAGTGTCTCTTGATATAGTCTATTCTCATGCAATACGGATCCTTTGCGTGTAGTGCATTTCATGCACACCATATGTACCTCGCGGTGGACGTTCGAGATCTTGCGCGGAGGCCACATTCGAGGGGTGTCCAGGACATCGTAATGCAAGACAGACAAAGGCTTCAGGAAAATCTTAGCATTCGTTACCCTCCGGACCGTTCGACTACAAGCATTTAGAACTGGCGTCCAATTGATCTGCTGTGAGTAAACTCTGCCTGGTCGAATGGTACACTTGCGAATGATCCCCTCGAACTTGAACGCCTACCATTTACGGAAAACTCCAGATCGTGGGAATGGCCGATATGAGAGACAGCCAGTGAGTACATCTCAGCAGATCGCAGTCATCTCACTTGGTGTTGAGGTATCTGCCCGTCCGCCACCGACGTGCGGAGTCAACTTCTGTGCGTATATGCGCAGCATGGGCTTCTCGGAGGCAGCTCGTTGTCGGTCCGCAGTGGACTCACCGTCCTCCTCAGCGAGATGAGCTGTTGTACACTGGTGCGCCTCGTTGCTCAACGCTGCGGGACTCCGCATTGCGACCATTCACTCCCACACAATGTCCAACCGCAGCGAGGGAGTGTATGCCACGAATTTTTTGATTTACACCGCCCACAGTCCGTGTCGATCGTACTCCACTGCGACAAGATTCTACACACAAGCAACAGTCTGTGTCGCACGTCAAGTGTTGCGCTAGCCAGTGTGAGCGCGTTGGGTGGGTGACGCTGTGTTTGTACGTGATGCTATCGGCTGATTCAAATTCGGCCAATGTTCTGTGCAAGGAGCTCACATTCCGACCATCGAGCGCGATGTATGCTGACCATGACTGCCCCTTGCTCGGGCCGAGGTAAACACTAAAACTGTCATATCTTCAAGATGTCAAGATCGCCGCGCTATACTAGTGGATCGCGTCGCAGACACGGTCGTCGAAGCCCATAACCAGGAACGCCACCCGCAGTGGGGCTGTGTTTATCCCTGGCTTACCGAGGCGGGAGGACCGAGGTGCAGTCCAAGCGCTCATACCTTCAGGTACTCACAATTTTGACGAGCGTACCAAGAGGGTCACCGCCCAGACAGCACTCATGATCGGGTGTTATAGTCTTTCAAGCCGGTGCTGGATCATTGATGCGTAGCAGCAGCGGGTGAGTTAGCAATCAATTCCGAGCTCGGTACAGGCTGCCTACTCGTAGCCGCAAGACTCTCGGTTTGTGAGAGCGGACAGTTGCCTGCGGTGCCGCAAGGATTATGGAGAGCGTTATGCTGTCTTGCGGCGCAGGCCATCGGGCTTTAGCCATATTCCATTTCATCTTGGATAGCAGACACGGCCGCTGCTGCCCGGGGTTTAAATACAGCAGACGATCCACACTGGAAACTCGTCCCCTTCGCATCCTCTACAATATCATCGACCTTGGGACCATCCTCGTTCTAATACTTACGATGAACTCCACTGACGGTACGTATGCGCTGTCCGCGACCCAGACGTGGACACTCATCCCAAGCTCACAGACGGGCTCGTTATATATGACGCCTCTGGCCATCTGATATCGCCATCTTATGGCTATCTACCGACTAGGAGTGTTTGCTACATATTTGTCTTTTTGTTCCTCGCCGTTACAGGTAAGCCTATGACAACCCTCTCTGCACCTGGTTCATCTCACCGATCGTTGACTTTCTTCGCTGCAGCCCTTCATCTAGCCCAATCAATTCGGTTCCGCGCCTGGTGGCTCCTCCCAACGATGGTGCTCGGAGCGACCGGCGAGGTGATCGGATGGTTCGGTCGCCTCTGGTCAAGTTACAGCCCTTTGGACGACAATCCATACCTCATGCAGTAGGCGCCATTGCTTTTACGAGTGTTTTCCAGTTGATATTGATTTGGCTTCGACAGGATTGTATGCACCATTATTGCACCCACGCCATTCATCGGTGCCGTCTTCATCACGGCTGGGAGGTTGTGTGTACAGCTAGGTCCCCAGTACAGTCGTCTCAGTGCCAGGCTCTGTGGGTGGTTCACACCATTTTTTGTTGTGCCGTGCTCACTAGACCTACTTTGACAGATTCCCGGATCTTCCTCACGGTTGTAAGTGCAAGCTTTTGCATCGATAGCTCTATCCCCATCTCACACGTCGCAGGACTTCATCGCGCTGGCCATTCAAAGCGCCGGAGGCGGCATCGCAGCGACTGTAGCTGATGAGAAGCTCGGAGATATTGTGAGTATCAAACCATGCAAAGACTCTTCCGAACTCACCGATATCCTTGCAGGGTGTACACATTATGCTGGCGGGGATCATCTTCCAACTCGGTACGCTGACTTTCTGTTCTCGGCCAGTTTACCACATTCTCAGTCTGCCTTTTCTTTCCATGATGCAGTCTCCTTGGTGGTTTTCTGCGCTCTCATGGCAGAATACTTCTACCGGTACACCAGGGATATGCCTATCAGACCTACGATGATCGCGAATGTCTCAACGTATACCGAGGCTTCGGATTCCCCCAAGGTACCCGCCATGGACAAGTCGTTGAAGCGTCTGGCGGCTGCTCTCGGGTTCGTTGTGCTCTGCCTCCTGATCCGGTATGTCTCTTCGTGAATCTCGCCGTGCACATAGTGATTCTGAGAAATATCAGGGGTATCTACCGTGTCATTGAGCTCGCCGACGGTTTCCATGGGCGGATCATCACAACGGAGGTGTACTTCAGTACGTTTTCATTCTGCGGTCCTGTCTGTACTATCCTGGTACACATGAACTCATGCTAGGATGTAGATGTCCTCGACGGTATGATGGTGGTACTGGCGATGTACACGTTCGTCTTCTTCCACCCCGTTCAGCTGCTGCAAGCTGCGGAACGGAGCCGCTCTGGCATGATGTCGATGCGCCTGGAATCAACCGTTTCGGTGTAGTCGTCTCCAGAGAAAAGGGGCAGATGGAGAATTGGTATATGATCTGGGCTCTTGGACATTGAATATAGGCTGGATCTATTCAGCATTCCACGGACATTTCTTCACAGATTCCAGTAATTCATGTGTTTCAATCAATTCTGCAAGAACGATGACCGCAACTGCATGAATACTAACGTCTCGGCTCTGGTCAGCCTAGCATACCGAAGGTAGGACGATTACGAGAACCCCAGTTGTACCCGGATATTCTCAGACCGACGATTCTGATAGTACTCGTTGCGAATGTTTTGTGAGTGTATGCACACTGACAACGCTGACGTATACATACAGAGCGCTGCACTTGCAGAACTATTCGCTCCCACGATGTTGGTGGCTGTGCTGAGCCATTGCTGCCACCCTGGCATGCCGTGTGACTCGCGATCGAAAGCTTGGCTCTGCCCCATCACAACGACAATATGGCTAGCTTTAGCGACTCCTTACTAGACGACAACGTCGACCCTGAACATACTGGATCTATGTATCAACCTAGACAATCCCCGACGCGAAAAATCTGAGGAGTATTCGCAGTGAATTGTGCCTGGGTGTCTCGAGCCGCGGAACAACGGTGCCCTTGATAAGTGAGAAAGGTATGTCAACACAGTCAGTATTGGGTAATTCCGCTGACAAGAACTACTACGCGCCGCGACAATTAGCACAACCATATATAATAGCCTACTGGTACATGTCCGAGACAACCTCTCACAGACTTTGGTTCTCATATTCTCACTCTCAGAAGCTCATTAGTCCGACTCGAACTAGGCAGTCCCCGCGACATCTCGGATCACTACGAGACATGCTCGCCGATGCCCTGGGACCAAAGTCGATGAAAGTACTTACCGATCAAGTGTGGAGCTTCGATGCGCGAAGAGGCTCACATCTCCATGCTAAGTACAAGTTCAGGTGGGTACATCGAACCTCAAACATTGGAACGCACACGGCAGACCCTTCTGCGCTGCGCAGCGAAATATCTCCTGGGCGCCCGGCTTTGCGGGCAGTGCGGGGTGCCTGCCGATGTGCTACGTATGCATTTTTCTCATGTCAATTCAACGGCCCTCGTTGGTCCCGTCGGGTGAACTGTGGATAGCGGTGTCTTGACTCGTTGCACTCTGAACGAGCGTATAAAGGCCTTCGTCTCAATTCATACGAACACACTCTTTATCTTAGCTCCTCCTTCCTTCCTTCGTCGCGTTCGCATTCCAACCTTCTTTTGCTGCATGAAAGGTCCGTTCCGAGTTTAGCCCAATACCGATACCTGACACTCAGGATGCATTTCTCTGTCTACTCAGACCTCAACGATGCGTTGTATGGTTACGTACCGACCCGGAGCGTCTGCTTCATTTTTCTTGTACTATTCGCAGTCTCTACCAGTAAGTCACTCCAATTGTCTTCGTCTTGCTCATTGCAAAACCCTTCTACGGCCAGTTATACATACGTGGCAAGCAGCGCGGTCTCGAGCTTGGTGGCTCTTCCCAACAGTAGTCCTCGCCGGCCTTGGAGAGGTGACAGGATGGGTCGCACGGGCACTCGCTAGTTGGAGTCCATTGGATACGACTATTTTCAAGATCCAGTGAGCTTCATGTTCCATTGATGAACTCGCACAGGACTGCCGCAGGCTGACGCTCGTTGCAGAATTACCACTCTCATATTGGCTCCCACACCTTTCGTCGCAGCGTTGTTCATCGGCTTCGGGCGGGTATCAGCCCGGCTTGGAGCCCAGTACAGCCGCCTGAGCCCTAAGATGTGTCAGCGATGTCTCCCCATAAATCCTGTCACCGGCGTGCTCACCGCATGATGTAGACTCTAGGATATTCTTGACCGGAGACATTGTTTCCCTCTTGGTACAAGGAGGTGGTGGCGGTATTGCCGCCTCAGCCACGGACGACCCCAAGCAGACCCGTCTTGTGAGGCGAAGTGCATTTCCCACTGTTGCCTTGTCAACTTACATGAACGGGATATAGGGCAGCAATATCATCCTAGCAGGTCTCATCGTCCAAATCGGTAAGCCCATGTTATTGATATCACAGGATGAGCAGACCCAGAAACTATCCTCATGTAGTCTCAATGACAATATTCTGCTGTCTGGCGGCGGAATACGCGTGGCGTCGTTATCGTAACAGGCCCTTCCACAAGACCGGTCATGAAGACGCTCTCCAGCAAGTTTTGATGGACCGTCACATGAAGATGCTTATTATGAGCATCTGCATCAGTACCGCGCTCATCTATGTCCGGTATGTGCTTTGTCCTAACCTCAACACCATGTCTCCGCACATCTTGTATAAGGCTCAATGCATCCATCTGTCTTTCAGGTCCGTTTACCGTATCATCGAGTACATCGATGGCTTTGATGGAACTATTGCGCACACTCAAGTGCTGTTCAGTGAGTGCAGTTGTGGTTTGGAGAACGCAGGTCTTGTCCATTCAGCTGATCATCGGTGTCGGTAGACGTATTCGACGGCATGTTGGTCACATTGGCCATATACACCTTGAACTTCATGCATCCAGGTCACCTATTGAAAGCAACTGCTCAGCCACAACTTGAGGGGTATGCGCTCAACGGAAAGATGTCCACGACTGCTTGATGTGCATAAAAACGAGGTCTTAAGCTGTCCTGTTTGTATCCCCTCGCGGTCCTCCGCTTCCGCTCATTCACATGATACTCATACCGTAGACTAGTCGCATGCTAATGTACCTATATACTACGTTAAAAATCGATCGTCCATACTATACTCTAACCCAGAAAATTCCGACTCGAGCTCAAAAGTGCCTGAGGAATGCGTTTGGAGTGGGTTGATACTGTAGCTAGTCTCGTGACCAGACCTTCGGAGTTTCAATCGGATTCATAGTCCAGTTCAGAATCAATAGCCGCGGAACAACGAGAGGGGTATCACTCAGTGCGCGGTAATCCTGCTGACTACTTTCGCGTCTTCATGATCACCGCCGTGCGTCAATTCAAGTTGTTATCCATGGACCACACCACACTGCACACATCGATATCCGGGTTGACCTCCTGGCAGGATTTGATCAAAATCTCATCGTTCCCTAGGTCTCTGAATCCTGAAGCTCATTGAGCCGATTCGAACCGAGGAAGTACCGCCGCCACCTTTGAGGGGCCACATCGATTCTAAGTACTGTACATACTCTTGTATGAGGAACGTGCGAACAGAGAGTATGCTCACATTGCCATGATAGGTTCAGATGGTTTGATCGTATATCTCTAATCCCACATGAACAGTCACCACGCTCGTTGCGCAGCAGATACTTAGCGGGCACGCCCCCTTGCCGCCAGTTCGGGGCGGCAGCCGTGCTATGCATTCGCCTCATCTCCATCCAACGGCCCGTGCCCGTCTCCATCCAACGGCCCGTGCCCGTCTCAATCCAACGGCCCTTGCCCGTCTCAACACAACGGCCCTTGCCCGAGTCGCTCGGCGACAGCGGGCCCGCTGGACAAACTATGGATAGCGGTGCCTTGACTCGTTGAAGAAACGGTGCACTCGGGACGAGGGTATAAAGGACTCTCATCTCAATTCATACAAACAGTTATTCTATCTGAGTCCTCCATCCTTCGAGCACATCGTTAGCCGCGTTCGCATTGGTACCTTCTACTACATGAAAGGTTCGTTCGAAGTTTAGCCCAGTAATCCAATGGCATCACTGACATTCAGAATTTTCTCCTCTGTCTGTCTAGACCCAAATGAACTGTTGTACGGTTACGTACCGACCAGGAGTGTCTGCTTCATTTTTCTTGTACTGTTTGCTATCTCCACCAGTAAGTCGATCCAGTTGTCTTGGACTGCTGTCTTACTCATTTCGATACCTTGTCGTGCTCAGTCATCCATACATGGCAAGCAGGGCGGTCCCGAACATGGTGGCTGTTCCCATCAATAGTCCTTGCGGGTATAGGAGAGGTGATAGGATGGGTCGCACGAGCACTCGCTAGTTGGAGTCCTTTGAATAAGACTCTTTTCGTCATCCAGTGAGTTTCGTGTCCCTTTTCACGCAGGATTGACGCAGGCTGACGGTGGACACAGAGGCCTCGCTCTCGTATTGGCACCCACACCATTGGTTGGGGCGCTGTTCATTGGTTTTGGGCGGGCATCTGCACGTCTCGGAGCTCAGTACAGCCGTCTGAGCCCTAAGATGTGTCAGTGATCTCTCCGCGTAAACCATGTCACTGTACTTACCTCACGATGCAGATTCTAGGATATTCTTGACCGGAGACATTGTTTCGCTCTTGGTACAAGCATGTGGTGGCGGTCTCGCCGCCTCAGCGACAACTTCGGGCAACACTAAGCGGACTCGTCTTGTGAGAAGTGCATCTAACCTGTCGCCTTGTCAGCTGACGTGAACGTGCTGCTATGTCTAGGGAAGCAATATCGTTCTAGCAGGCCTCATCATACAAATCGGTAAGCCGCAACTGACATTCCAGGGTGCGAAGACTCACGAGTGTCCTCGATGTAGCCTCAATGACGACATTCTGCTGTTTGGCGGCGGAATATGCGTGGCGCCGCTACCGCCAGAAACCCTTCCGTAAGACTGCCGGATACGACGCCGCTCTCCCGCCAGTGGCGATAGACCGACACACGAAGCTGCTTTTCCTGGGCATCTGCATCAGTACCGTGCTCGTCTACATCCGGTACGTGTTTTGCTTTGTCCTCAGCGACGCCGTCTCCACATATGAGGCTAAATGCTTGCAATTGTCTTCTAGGTCTATTTACCGCATCATCGAATACATCGATGGCTTCAACGGAACCATTGCGCACACCCAAGTGCTGTTCAGTGAGTACCACCCATGTTTAGATCATGCCGGTCCCGTGCATGCGGCTGATCATTGGCGTCGATAGACGTGTTCGACGGCATGTTGATCACATTGGCTATATACACTTTGAACCTTCTGCATCCAGGTCAACTACTGAAGGCGACGGCTCAGCCACAGCTTGAGGGCTACGCGCTCAATGACAAGATGCCGGTGGTTGCTTGATGTGAATATACGGGGTCCTAAGCTGTTTCTTGGTTCATTTCGCGGCGTTCTTGACTATTCACGTATCACGCTCCTAATAGACCTATACCACTGACGACCGTCAGCGCTAGTTGACATTACTTATGTACATACTCGTATACAACAACATTTTGCGTACGGGAACACCTTGTCTCCGACCATGACTCGCCTCACGCTCATCGTTGCCGCAACACGGTATAATGGGATAGGACAGAATGGGCAACTGCCATGGCGGCTCGCGAAGGAGATGGCATACTTCAAACGCATCACCACCGCTGCACCTGAAGGATCGATGAACGCGGTCCTAATGGGGAGAAACACATGGGAGAGCATCCCGTCAAAGTTCAGACCGTTGCCCAAGCGGCTCAATATCATCATTAGCAGCAACAAGCAATACGAGCTGTGAGTTGGATGGTAACGCTGCACTCTGAGAAGTTTTCACATCGACCCGTTCCAGCCTGCCCTCCAATGCGGCGACGCCTTGCGTCCCTGTGTACCTGCATTCAAACCTGCAATCGGCCCTGGAGAGGCTTTCGCAGCCCGAGTCCCTGGAGTTTCCCATACATCGCTCCTTCATCATCGGCGGGGCGTCTCTGTATCGCGACACACTGGCCCTTGCACCGTCGTCGGCCTCTTTCGTGGACCGCATTCTGCTTACACGGATCACCTCGCCGTCATTTGAGAGCTGCGATGTGTTCATGCCTGATTTCCTCGCTGAAGCTCAAGGTGATGTGCAACCGTGGCGGCAGGCTTCCCATGAGGAGTTGCAGGAATGGGCGGGGTTTGAGGTTTCGGCGGGAATGCAGGAGGAGAATGGGATACAATACGAGTACCAGATGTGGGTGCGGTAGCATCGTACTATGGCAGCTCCCTCTATGGAATCTATTAGGCGGCAGTGAATGTATAGGATGCATTCCAGGTAGTGAGGTCTTTAACCTTGTCGCTGTGCGGCTTGTCAGGAAGGACTGGCTGGCGTGGCAATCAATGGGGTTAAAACACACCTGCTTGTGTTTCGGATTCTTCGAACAAATGATATACACCCTGCCTTTCCTCTTCACGACGCTGCATCCGTCACACATGACCTTGACCGATGCCCGGACCTTCATTCCCCTCGCCAGAACGACATTTGCTGCTGGTTGCGCAGAGAGCGCATGGTGCGGATGGTGGTGGAAGTGGGAGTGGGGGAGGGTCGCTGGCCTTATGCGCGACAGGAGCGGTCGAGATGAGCTCAGGAGTGCGCGTAACATGACGGTCCAGAAGACTGTTTGAGTGCAGAGTGCATGTCGCGCTATGTCGCGTCTGCTATGAGCCTTAGCGCGCCTTCGGCTGTCTCCGGAGCACTGTTAGCGCCTGTGCATGTGACCGGCCGAGAGTGATGAGCGTAGCCGATAATGGGCGCTACTCTTCTTCGCCTGCTCAAGCTCAAGCTCTGAATGGATGCAATACCTTATCCTTCTACCTCTCTTCGACGACATAGAGCTACTATCTTCATGCCGCTTGGGCGATAATATCTCACTATTACCGCTTCACGAACGCTAGATGACCACTGGACACTACCAGTCCATCCAACTCGGAGGCAAACGAGCTGTAGCACTCTTCGCAGTCTGTTTGTTTGCATTTGTTACAGAGACTCAGCTATCGCAGGTATGTCTTCATCTGGTCCCCATCTTACCATGCTGATTGCTTTGATAGTATGTCCAGGCGGAACTTGGGTTCGAACAACCATACTTGCTCTTGTAAGCGAAACGTCTCTCCTACCGCGTATGAGAAGCAAGTTGCCTGACCTTTGCTTGCCCTACCGCCTTATAGCTACATCGTACACTCAGCATTCGCGATATCGTTTCCCCTACACGTCTTCTACCTTTCCGTGACAGCCAAGTACTCCGTCAATGTGCTCTATGCAAGTCTGGCCTTCGCTGTTCAGAAACACCTTGCCCCGAGATCTCACCCCAATGGCTCCGGTGCACCGGCTTTCCCGACACGGAGATTCTCGCGTCTTGTCACGTTCCTCACCGCGGGCATGACCGTACCATCCCTATTGTGGTTCATTGCAGTCGCTCTGGCTCCGTGAGTGCAATATCACAACAACTTTAAGTAGGGGGTCCTGATGATGATCGAACCTTCAGCGTTACTGACGTGACTGCGCTCTGGAACACCAACGCTTTCTTCGCCTACGTGTTCACTGTCCTGATGACTGGTGTGAAGTGGGACGTCCGGCGTTTGACTGCAGTGCTAATCGCTACCACCGGTGCACTGGCGGTGGTCTATGGTGGTTCCACCTCCGAATCGGAAGGAGGCCAGTCGTATACAGTGCGCGCTCAAGATGGACCGAAAGCGCCGCTCGTCGGTGATGTCTTGACACTGTCGGCGTCGGTCATGTATGGTGCCTACCAGGTGCTCTACAAATCGTTCGCTACCCTACCCAACGACCCCGAAGCGCAGGCAGATGGCCTGTATGCGCCGCTACCCCACTCTTCCGATGAGACGAGTGTGGACACCGAGGACGGTGTAGACGAGCCCCTCCCACCTGACGTTGACATTGTCCACCCTCTACCCTTCGGCCTCTACCCCAACCTCCTCACATCAGCTATCGGCATATGCACGTTATCATTGCTCTGGTTTCCGATTCCGATCCTACACGCCCTAGACATCGAGCCATTTGCGCTCCCGCGCGATGGTTTCACGTACTGCGTGATCGCTGGTATTGCTTTGTCAGGCGCGATCTTCAATGCTGGATTCATGGTGAGTCTCTCCGTCGTACGTATCCACTCGGCTTCTATTGACTCCCGTATGACAGGTCCTTCTCGGCGTATGGGGGCCGATTGTGACTTCTGTTGGGAACCTGCTGACTATCGTCCTCGTGTTTCTCTCGGACGCCATCTTCGGAGCGGCGGCGGATGCTGTCACGATCTGGAGTGTGTTAGGCTGTGGGTCGATTGTCGTCGCGTTTGCCATACTGGCATATGACATGATGATGGGGAGGTAGTTTGCGGTCGTTGGGTGGAGGTGTGGCACACTTCGTTCTTACATCACGCGTGTTTGATAACGTGCTTCTGTTTTTGACAGGATGATTCGGAAGAATTAAGATTCGTCCGTATGGCAGAGGGCACCGCTGTCTCTTTTGTGGGTCTACCCCCGTACTATACCCTCCCTGAACACAGAGACCGCTCTGACGAAGTCCCTAGTCGGAGTGATGCCCATACTCTTGCTCTTGCAGTGACCTCCTCAGCTCATGCCTCGTATGTAAGGGTGATTGTCTATCGGGAGAGCTCATCTGGGTCATTAGAAGAACGTAAGGCTGCAGGACAGTAGTGACGCTCGGCTGTTCGCCGCCGCCAAGGGATGTCGCCCGAGTACGCCTCACGTTTGATTGCATGCATGTTGATTTCGTACTCCGCACGAGCGTCGATATCGATCGCATCGTCAGTGAACCTCCTATTTCTCGTCCATGTCCTGTGCGTGGTGCGCTGACGATCCGCCAGAGTACTAGTATCGCAGCTGTCTAGACCATGTAAGCATCTGTCGCAGCTGTGGGCGCAACCGATCAGTTGCTGACTTCAAAGCAATGCCACAGACCGAGTTAGGCGACCGCCTTTCCTCTTGGACAGGCTTGTATACGGTCGCTTCAAGGGAAATCGAGGCTAGTGTATCGGAGCTCCGAACAGTCTTGACACCCATGCAACAGGATGCTGATGGTGATGGTCAAATACGCATGTTTCGCGATCTTTAAACATCGAATCGTGGCCATTGAAGGACCTGTCATTGCACAGGGCCACAGCTCCTCGTGGGGCGCATGGCGTGTGCGAGAATGCCAGCCTTATCGCTGTCACGATCCTTGATCACGCGAGGTGCATTCGTGTGCACACTTCATCTTTTGTAGCTCTTGACATGCTTGACAAAAGCGACGCACAACGAACATATCGGCGGCACGTATGTTCGACAGTTGTGTGTTGCAGGGGACAACGTCGCACTGCTAGTAGCAATCCTTCCTTCGTCAGCGAGAGCCTCACTGCGACCGGAATGATTAGCTCGAGTTAAGACACCACTTACTCCTGTAATCGCATTTGACTCTATGACTGCAGGTCACGAACCATAGGGTATACGTTGCTTTACGCACGTCTTGCGCATGACTATGCACCGGGAGTACGATGTACTACCAAATCATCGACTGGATGCCGGCTACTACATATACCGACGTCGAACAACACAGCCGTTGCCTCTACCATGACTGTTGGCATGAGCACGATAGTGACGCCCAGGAATTCATCTCGAATTACGACACCTCAATCGACGTCCCGCCTCGGTCAAATCGTCTTCGGCTCTCGGGTCGGTAGCGTGCGCGAGAATGCTTCGCCGTGGGTCAGTCATTGATTCGCAGATCTACTCAGAACACCAACAACGTCTCCTGGACATCGATGAAAAGTTCACCTGCCCAGCGGTTGCTCTTTCATTGCACCATACTTAAGCTTAATGCCACAGCCCACATTGTCTCGAGCATACTCTCTTCCAGGGACATTCTGACTGGCGTTATCATATGGGTTTCGCTAGTATGCATCGCCGTGTAAATAGACCGAAGCTTCTCTTCCTACCGCCTAAGTCCGGTACAAGCGAGGACGTTGCGGTGTTCCATCCAAGTATCAAGCGTGGCCCGTGCGATACCTACTTTTTGAATGTGCACGTGTTTGGTGCAGTTAATGTCGGGGTTACGGATTGCGTACTTCGGTGTTACGGGGGTTTCGACAATGAACAGTATAGAGTTCGCACTGAAACACAACACGCAATCCTGCTTCGCCGTGCCGACAGGGGATAAACTCAATGCTGAATGCATAGCGAACGCTTCTTGCAGCGCCTGTTCGGGCGAGGTGGATCATGAATTTTCCCCAACGTCAAGAGCATGGCGCCGTACAAGACAGATAGCATCTCTCAGGATGACTTCGCATTTCTCCGCTCTTCTGCAGGCACAGTCACACCCGGTCCGAACTCCTGGCAGCCCAAATGGGCATTTGCTGGGAACATTTTGCAGAATGTGAGAGACAATGACTATAGCACAGACGAGGGGTAACCATCAATCGACGAGACGACTGGAGTGAGGATGAGAGGATTGGAGAGAGAGACACGATAGAGACGAACAAAGGAATGGTTGGGGTCAACAACGTACGTACTAGCAGACGGAAAGTGGGGGTACGTAACTATGGAATGCAAGAGCAACGCGTGTACACAGAGGACAGTCCGTAATCCCAGATAATTGCCAGTAGCACGGAAAGGAGATTTGATGAGAGACAAAGAAAAAGATACTTTAAGTTAGACGGGCCGAGATCTGCGGCGTCGTGCGCGGACGATCGTCCTGCCCCGATCCTATGGGCGTGCCCGGTGATACTCGGCGGCGACCAACCGTGCCCTCAAGGGAGACAGCGACTATCCGTGCAGGACGTCTGTGACTCCAACAATGATTATACTCGTATAGACCTCCCCCCCGAAGCACGTATAAGATGACGCAGATCAAGTCGTAGTGGCCATCATGCTGAAGACAACGACGTTAAGCAAACGAGTCATGTGCACAAGAAAGACCTCACCTCTTCCGCTTGGCCTTCGTCATTTCTTTTCGTAGGGCGGGACCATCTAAGGGCTTGAGAAGTTCGAACGCGCAAAGCAATTCTTCCGACACGCTACGAATAACGTGAGATGATGAGAAAACACGTCTAGCCATCAAAACAAGTGATCCAGACCTCATGCATGCTCCATAGTTGTCGAACTCTACATTGGCTGGATCAGAAGCGCGTTGACAAAGCGAAGCTCAAGTGACTCACCTCCACAATAATTCGGTGCGCTGAACACAGTTACCAGCGTCCGGTCATTCCAGAACTCGTACCCGTCCTCGACTACCATGTGCGCCCGGCAGATGAGGTCCATGTCGTATCGCACCAGGAAATCATTGATGACTGCCTTGCCAAAACAATAACTGACTCCTCGTTCGTTGTCCTCCCAGTCTACTGCGGTGTCAGACGGATCTGACCAGAGAAGGTCATTCAGAAGACCATAGTCTGGTACGTCGGTTGGGCGCTGTATGCGCTTGATCTCCTCCATGGAATGTAGGGACGGGGAGAGGCCGCCATGAACACAGAAAATCTTGGACGCGACAATAGCAGCGATAGGAAGGCAATTGAAGACATCAATGAACGTCTTCCAAGTCTTCAGGTTACACCTTCGTTTGCATTCGTCATAGAAACCGTAGACTGGACGTGTCAGACGGGGGCGAACTCATATGGCACGGATGTGGGGCGTACCTCGCGTGACGTTGGCACACTCGTGGTTGCCACGCAGTAGGAAGAAGTTCTCTGGGTACTTGATCTTGTAGCAGAGCAATAGGAGGATGGTCTCGAGACTTTGCTTGCCTCGGTCAACATAGTCGCCGAGGAAGAGGTAGTTCGCCGCTGGCGGGAACCCGCACATCTCGAACAGCCGGATGAGGTCCGAGTACTGTCCGTGCACGTCCCCAACGATCTTCACGGGTGGTGAAAGTTCAATGAGAGTGGGCTGGCTGAGGAACACCTCCCGTGCCGCTTGGCAAATGGCGACGATCTCGGCGTTCTTGAGACAGAGCGACTTGCTCACTTTGCCCGTGTAACCCACGTCCAGCAACCGCTGAATCATGTCGTCTATGTCCATCTGCTTCACGCCCTCCTTCCCGTTACCCTTGACAGCCCCGCCTGTCGGGTCGTTGAGGGAGAAGCTGGCGGCAGACCCCGGTGTGGGGTAGCCTGGGGATGTGGAGAGGATGGTATGGGTGATAGGAATGTCAAGCGGAGCAGGCTTTCCATGCACATGAGGTGAGGACTGAGGGGAAGAGGGCTTTGGAGAGGTCCCCGAGAGGCCGTCACTAGGTGAAGTACTCGGGGAGCCTGGAGGTCGTGAACCACTCCCGTTCGGGATGACGGTGCCACCCTCTGGGTTTGTGATGGTCATTGCTGGTGTTCCTGGGGTCGCTGCGCCCGCATCGTGGCCATTCCCTTGACCAGAGGGATCTTGGGGAGCGGTTGCGCGAGAGAGACTGCTCTGGAGCGTCTCGTTGGTGTCGGCAGCATCAGGAGCTACTGCGTCGCCATTGGCATCCTTGTCCTTATCCTTGCTACCCTTCTTCGACTTTTTGGACTGCTGCTGGCCCATAGGAAGAGCGGAAGACGCTGCGGAGGGAGAGCCTGGTTGGGGAGACTGGGACCTTGTCCTCGAGAGCCGAGAAGTGAATACCGAGAGGAGTGTTGGCGCCAGCTTGACAGACGATGTGCGGGAGCGAGGCGGTGGGAATTGTTTGGTGTGGGTATGCGGGCGTCGTTAAAACGTGAATATATGGTACACAAACACCAGGAACGAGACGGGAGGAGGAGGGCGGGGACGGAGATGAGGGTGAGCGAGGGTGGACGCGAGAGCCAACCACGGACTCTATGCGCTCCTGACGGCCCAGCTCCATGTTTGGGAATTGTTTGCTGCACCGCTCCCGTTTACTCCATCCCAACACTTGGCATCCCACCATCATCCCACCGCGAATCCCAAATACATCAACCTTAACGTTCATCATACACACTCTGCACGCCCATTATACACATACAGTCGTCGCATGGGTGCAGTGTCATTTTGATGCAGTCGCATAGCACATGAGAATGTAATAATACCATAGCCTACGTCCCCAGCCATCGCAGCGCCATCCCGGCCCTCGCTCTCCAGGCTCAGAACTTGCCAAACGACTTCGCCGCCGCCTTGTTCTTCGCCACCCGGAGCACGTTGAAACGCACAGTTTTCGACAGCGGCCGGCACTGACCTATTTCGTACCCAATGGATGTCAATTACCGCCCGTCTCTCCTGCCTGCATCCTAGTCTAATATTGCACGTACCGACGGTAACAATATCGCCAACTTCTACACGGAAGGCTGGTGATACGTGCGCCGCTAGGTTCTTGTGACGCTTCTCGTAGCGGTCTGCGTGGAGGTAACTCGGTGAGGCGCATAATGCACGCACGTCAGATTATGGAACATACTGTATTTGGGGATGTAGTGGAGGTAATCGCGACGGATGATGATAGTGCGGGTCATCTTCGTCGAGATGACACGGCCAGTCAAGATGCGACCACGGATGGAGACATCGCCAGTGAATGGGCACTTCTTGTCTGTAGTAGCAGAGGTTTGCCTCTGGAAACATAGTCTCGGTATGTAGGGGACGCACCAATGTAAGAACCCTGAATCGCCTCAGCCGGGGTCTTGAAGCCGAGACCGACGTCCTTGTACCACCGCTTCTCCTTGGTGGAGATCTTCTTTCCACCTGCAGTAGACACCCCAATAAGCGTCCTCGCCCTCCTCCGAACTCTCCTCCCATAACATACCGCGGGCCTTCGCGTTTTGGAAGATGTGCTGCTTCTGGAATGCCTTCTCGATCTGGCAGCATAACGGGGTCAATGGCCTACACTTCGGTGAAAAACGCGGAACTCACCTGTTCGGCCATGGCTGGGTCTTGAGGATGGACGCGGTGGGGTTCGGCGGGTGGACTTGCTTGCTCGAGATGGTGGGCGCTTAGATGAGCCAGCAAGCCACCCATCAATGAACTGTACAGCTCGGTAACTTCCGAAATTGCAGCGCCTACTCCCCCTTGACCGCAACTTCAACTATCTCGAGGCGAAGACGCGCAGATGCATCGTTATAACCAGTCTGACACCGGGGTATGGGTACATGTGCAAGAAGAGAATACATAAAAATGAGTGAAAGCTATGCTATCAGTATGATCTAGGTAAATGCAAGAATACAGGTCCTATGTTACAGCTTCCGACGATACAACGAATAAACAAGATAGCCTGTAGAACATATGTCGATCAATGGGTATAGTTCAAAATTTCGCCCCTGCAGGACGCCCAAAAGTCATCGAGGACCCTGGTGTATCGGAACGAAATGGCGTGTCTCTCGTGGGCACATCTGAGAGGGTCATGGCACCAGATGTCGCGGTACAGATTTCCCCATAAGAGCCCGTATACACCTGGCCTTGACTTCCTGTGGAGTAATAGCTCCCGAATGTCTTTGTCGAGGGCCCCTTCGAGAAACTGGACGGCATTCGATGATGGGATGGAGAACGCGGCAAGGTCTCTGCAATCACAGAGCCGAGAGCGCCGCTTCGGGGAGGTGGATGAAGGCCATGCGACGAGCGACGTGAGAAGTGAGATGACAGAGGACGCGCGATGATCTTCCCGGGGAGTGCAGGAGCTCCAACATTGGACTGAAGAGTGTTGTTCGCGTGGTCCTCGTTAATGACCGTGCTGAAAAATGGGAGAGTCCGAGATGTATGTATCTCCTGAGGTACTACGCCCATATCATGCGGTGAGGAGCAGTGACTTGTTGAGCGTTGTATGAAGCAACTCACCACGATGTGGTATTTCTCTCCCATCTCCAGGGCGACCATCATGCTTCCTTCCCGTGAAGGTGAACAAGCGAGACAGCCATCCCGTCCAAGTCTCGTAAATTTCTTCTTGTGCAGCGAAAATGAGGAAGAACAGTAAGGGAGTAAACGCTGATGAGAGAACGTGAACCAGCATGTGCGAAACATGGCGAGGAAGGCTACTATACCTTCCCATAGGACGCTTGCGCGGTTTGCCCTGGTAAGGCCGGGAAATTTCTTCCGCCATTTTGGGGCATCATGTTGACCCTCCCAAACGAAGTGCGCGTGCAGCCACAGTGAGAGAACCACAGCATACAAAGCTGCAGATATCATCGTCACAAAGATGAGCCCCGCAAAGCGACCAAAACGTTTGGTCTTCACGAATAGCCAGCCGGTGTTGTCCAACATCGTGGTCGAGTGGCGCCAAACAACGACGCCCATTATGACGGTGATGATGATAGCTATAGCGAGAGGGACTAGAGTGAAGATTAGAGAGACGATCGTGAATGCTGGATCGTCAAAGTAGCAAGACGTCTGTACATGACGCTCATAAGCAAGGTGAAGTCACTCGGTGGGCCATGAAAACACTGACGATCTCGTACTGCACGTTGGCCGCGACAGATGTGTTGCTGCCCGCAAGACGTGGTATTGGGGTTACGACTACAGGTAAGGCCCACACTGCAAAACACGTGAGTGCGCGCAAAGCAAAACGACAAACCACGGTCTCTCACAGAATGGTGCGATACATAGGGCGAGGACGGCTCTCCTTGTAAGTCGAGGATAGTCGTCTGCACTGCGCTTCGGTTGTACTTGTATCAAGGCCAACAACAGACAAGGCTGGAGGGCAAGTGCGACTTAGATTGGAGTTGGCGAGTGAAAAGGATGCTCATACCAATGTGAAGCTGACTGCGAACGCCGCTTTGACGACTGTGACATAACGCACTCTGAAACACACATCAATATCTAGGCAGACGACGATGGATGCACGATATGTTTGCTGCACTCACAAAATGGAGTCGGCGACACAAAAATTGATCATGCTGGGGAAGTTTGATAGTGAGTCACCGAGCTGTTGGGGAACGATCTTGTGGACTATGGGAGGCAAAATGTCCAGGAATGAACGAAGCAGGCACGAAACTATAAGGGCCTTGACGAGAGCATGCTTTGGAGCGGGCGTCATCAATAAGAGGGTGAACAAGAAAATGTTGCAGAGCTGCGAGACAAGTCAGTATGAGGCAATGACTGCAGGAAACGGAGAACACACCTCTAGTACAATGACCGCAGACGTCAAAGCATCAATCTTATGCGTCGACATAGTCGGCAGATCCGGACAGTGTCGACGGGTATGGGCCAGGAGACACGCGGGGGTATCATGTCATGGGCACGGTTGGGAAGCGGGGGTATATCCTATGATGAGAGCTCAACCGATGATTGAGTTAGCAAGCAAACCGACTTCGATAGGCTGTACACGGGAACAGTGTGGGTGTCTCATGAGATATCTGTCCGGAGCGAAGGCGGAAAGATAGCTAGATGTATCAGTTGAACTGTCCAACGGATGATGCTGTGTATGAGATGTCATCGGAACGCCTACGGTGAATGGTGAGCCGGAACGATCCAATGGATGGCAAGAACAGCAATCCTACGAGCTGCGGTGATCATGCTCCTACAACATGCAGTGGCGAGACGTTCACACCCGTGGGTGCTCGTGGTGGAGGATCATCCAGAGTCCGAGTCGACAGTACTTCACCTTGAATAAGCGTTGGATACTGCGTGAAGTCACTCATTAGCAGTGCAATAACAATGCTGAGGGCACACGGAGTTCAATGACCAGTCACGAGCAGTGCGGCTATAGCGGTTGAGGCGTGAACTCAGGTTCTGGAGGTAACTGGTTGCTGATGGGTCAAGATGTCAGATGGCGCCGAGCGTTGTGCGCGACGCGTCGGTCACGAGCGCCTGAGGGATGAATCACGCCGCGTCATAGTGATAGTGTCCAGCACTTCACCTTGAATCTCGTCTCCTTCTTTCACTTTGCTTTATCTTTGATTCTCCAACGTCAGCATCATAGCCTTGGGATACTCTACTTGTATGCGAACCTGGTCTTGGACTTACCATTGGAGCTCCAGTTCTCTGGCACGTCGCGTGGCGTAACTGATGCTTGTCACGGTCACGGTACGCGTCAAAGCCGCGGTCCGAGTCCAGTCGCGTCGACACCTCCTGCCCCCACAACACCGTTGCTACCATCCTTACATCGTCATGGTTCGCCAACAGACACTGGGCAAGTTTGCGGTCTGTTGAATTGGGGCAGGTAATCTGATGCAAGGGTACAGGGAAGTTCTTCGGCAAGACCGGCGACCCGCCTCTCCAGACCAAGTTGGAGGACACGCTCGGCGGTAAGAGGAAACGCACTACAAAGGCTGAACCGAAGGATGGCAAGAAGCCTACGGAAGTGTCTGAGACGGAGCAAGAGAAGCGTCAGGAAGAAGGTATGTGGTTTGTCCAAGGCACATCTCGCTCTTGGTGAACGGTTCGCAGCCACGCGGTCACCGTCTCCGGCGATTAGTGGTAAGCTCAAGTGCACATGGCTACCTTGTCGCGTTCCTGCTCTGAAGAAGCTGTCTCAGCGGTGCAGGAGAAGCCACCGGTGGCCAAGCGTCGCCGAATAATTGAATCCGATACTGAAGACTCTCCTGAACGTATGTTCAGTCCCTTTCACATTGTACAGTATGGTACCCAGCCATGCTCTCTGTAGCTGGACCATCCAAACCCAAGCAGAATACCGGGGCATCTGCATCCAGATTATCATCGTCCAAGGCAGCCAGGGGTGCACCGAGTGCACCGAACAAGACCAAGGCGAAACCGCAAGCAATCATAGAGGACAGCGATCCCATGGACGAGGACGGGGCTGAGGTTGCCGCGTCCTCAGATAATGAGGAAGACCCTGATATTGGAGAGGAGGAGATTGACGCGGAAGAGGACCCTGAAGATGAGGATGGTGTCGCGTCCCAGAAGTGAGTTGAAGGCTCTCGAGCTTGTTCGCATGAACTGATGTGTTGGTATGCAGTGCGGAGGCAGCACTATCCCGAACACAAGACGTGGACATACCCGGGGGATGGAAAGCTGGAGATCCGTAAGTCCAACTGTTCGTTGCCATCCAGTGCTACATTCACATCGCAACCAGCGTCCCTTATGCAGCTTTGGCCAAAGTCTTTGGTCTCATTGAGGCCACCACGAAACGTATAGAGAAGACTTCTCTGTTGACGTCATTCCTCCTTCTAGTCATTCGCCGCAGAGCCAAGGGAGATGTCCAGTCGCTCTTACAAGCAGTCTATCTGTGCATAAACAGAGTACGTCCGGGCTCACTTCCGTACACTCGCAGTCATTCTGAGTACAGCACAGCTGTGCCCGGACTACATGGGCATAGAGCTTGGAATCGGCGAGAGCTTGTTAGTCAAAGCTATCAGCGAATCTACCGGTCGTCGCATAGCCGTTGTGAAGGCCGACCTCAAGAAGGAAGGTGATCTGGGACTCGTCGCGATGGTGGGTACCTACGCAGGTGTGATCTTGTCTATAAGACGACCGACACAGCCTGCAGACTTCCAAGAACAGCCAAAAGACCTTGTTCAAGCCGAAACCACTGAGCCTTCCTACGGTTTTCAAGAGCCTGAAGGAGATAGCCTTGAGTAGCGGCCACTCGGCATGTAGTCCGATATCCAGAAATAAGTGCGTGCCACTGATACTAGTATGACCCCAGTCGCAAAACAAGAAGGTCTCTATCATCACTAAATTACTGGCTGCCTGCCAAGGCCAAGAAGCGAAGTATATCATTCGAAGTTTGGAGGGTAAGCTGCGCATAGGCAATGCTGAGCGCACCGTCCTGGTGGCGCTCGCACACGCCGCCGTTCTTGCTGAACAAGAAGCATGTGAGTCTGGAAATCGAATGCAGTGTGAAAGTGGTCATGACGCACAACCCACCTGCAGCGAGCAAGAGGCCGAACAAAGAGAAGCTTGCGGCTCGTCTGGAAGAAGCGGCTAGCATCATCAAGCAGGTGTACAGGTACGAATTCTAGCGTGCTCGACGCAGACGACTAGTTACGCTGGATCTCTAGCGAGCTCCCAAACTACGACCTCGTCATCCCCGCCCTGCTTAATGCCGGTATTGACAAGCTGAAAGAGGAGTGCAAGCTGACTCCCGGCGTACCCCTGAAGCCTATGTTGGCGAAACCGACTAAAGCGATTGGGGAAGTCTTGGACAAGTTCGAAGGCAAGAAGTTCACCTGCGAGTACAAATACGACGGAGAGCGTGCACAGGTAACAAAAACAACAGACACGCGATGGTTGGGCATTTGTATTCATCGACTTATGCACAGGTCCACAAGCTGGAAGACGGCACGATCGCCGTCTTCAGTCGCAACTCCGAGGACATGAGCAAGAAGTACCCAGATCTCATGGAACAGCTTCCTCGGGTACGTCCATCCGTGGCACCGTGATGCTGTGCTTCCTGCGGGGAGAAGCACGACGCTGACCGCGTGCTCCGCAGTGTGTCAAGGAGAGCACGCAAACGTTCGTGTTCGACGCCGAGGCGGTCGCCATCGACAAGGACACAGCCAAGCTGCTTCCCTTCCAAGAGCTCAGCCGACGGAAACGGAAGGACGTCAAGGTGGAGGACATCAAAGTTCGCGTCTGCCTCTTTGCCTTTGATCTGCTCTACCTGAACGGAGAGGTGCGTTTTTGCTTTTGCTCTCGGTCATCGGTCATGGATTCGGCCGGTGTCGCCAATTACCGTCTACTGCCAGTGTCGCGGGACTGACGATCTCCTTCTGTACGCACGCGTGGGTGGCCTTCGTGCTGCGCGCACCAGCCGCTGTTGCAGAAGGACTTCAGCGAACGGCGAGAACTGCTCCAACGGCACTTCCAACCCGTCGACCGCGAGTTCCAGTTCGCGAAGGCGTCCGACTGCGAAACAACGGACGAGATCCAGACGTTCCTCGAGGAGAGCGTCAAGGATGGCTGCGAGGGGCTCATGGTTAAGATGCTCGACGGCGAGCTCAGCCACTACCAGCCCAGCCGGCGGACAGTCAACTGGCTGAAGGTACCTGTCCCGCGCCCCGCGCCCGACGTGTAGTATGCTAACGAGTCGATGCTTCGCTTCTTGCGCGCATACAGCTGAAGAAGGACTACCTGGCGGGCGTGGGCGACTCGCTCGACCTCGTCGTCGTCGGCGGGTACTACGGCAAGGGCAAGCGGACGAACGTCTACGGCGCGTTCCTGCTCGCGTGCTACGACGCTGACTCGGAGGAGTACCAGACGATCTGCAAGATCGGGACGGGCTTCAGCGACGAGGCGCTCCAGGCGCACTACGAGACGCTGAAGCCGCTCGAGATGCAGACCCCAAGGGGGGACATCAAGGTCGGGGGCGCGAAGCCCGACGTGTGGTTCGAGCCGAAGATCGTCTGGGAGGTGCTGACGGCAGACTTGAGTCTCAGTCCGGTCTACACTGCCGCGCAGGGTCTGGTACGTCGTCTGACAATAGTGCGCGGCGCGGGGAGGCTGATGTGCATGCGGGTTGTAGGTCGAGGAACGAGGCATTTCTCTGCGTTTCCCCCGGTTCATCAAGGTTCGGGACGACAAGGGTGCGGACGACGCGACGGGGCCCGAGCAGGTACGTTGGGCTTCCTCTCCCTGTGACGTCACGTCATTGGGCTTATGCTGTCCGTGCAGATCGCAGAAATGTACCAGCGCCAGGCTCTCGCGCAGACGAAGGGAGGGAAGAAGGGCAAGGGCGGGGATGCGGACGACGGATTCTGGTGAGCTGGAGGGACGGTCAGAATGGAACATGGGTCACGTTGAGCTTTCGTGCTGTCGGATTCTGTTTCTGTTCGCATGTTCACGTAGGGTTATCGTCGCACTGGTCTACTTACTATTAGTGTAAGTTATGGATGACAGGATAACAAGAACGTGTGGGGTCCGCTCTGAGCGTCCGGACAGCAATGTATGTATATGTGGGAAGGGGATGGGGTGAGTCTAGTGGTGTCATTTTGGTGCCACAGCCTTTGCGGCGTCTTTGGTCGCGTCTACAACCTTCTGTGCGACTGGTTCGCTAGCTATCTTCTTATCCTTGCCACCCATGTACCAGTAGTTGACGAAACGGGCACCCTGGGTGAGCTGAGCGGTCGCGTTTGTAGCGTGACAGGCAAAGAGGAGATAATTGCGGGGTTGTACGCGCCACGCTGGGAGTCATGTTTGAGCATTGGCCGGAACGGATCGTGTCTGAGGAGGTCACTTACCGAAACGCATGAAGACCAGACTGGGATGGGTTGGGCATATGAACAAGAGTGGAGTGCGATGGGATAGCGGGTGGACTCACGAGTATGATGCCAACGCAGTGGTCATGGGCCCGGAGATGACCTCCTCATCTTTGGCCAAGTCTGCGATTGCAGCCAGAGGGAGACCCCAGTTGGCAACCTGGAACGGTGGTGGAGTGAGTCAAGTCAGTCTGGTGCCGTATAGGGCTAATTACGGACCGGACCCCAGAAGTGTGTACCTGCGACGCGAGAGTCAGAGGGCAGGGATGGAGGAAGAGACGGGGAACGTACTGAGGAAGTACTCGCGAGCCGCGGGGGACTGAAGCCAGTTGACGAATCTGGAGGCCATGGTGGGAGTAGAGAGAGACAGATGAGGCCTTCCCAGTGCAAAGTCGGACAACAGGGAGGGTCATCGCCTGCCATAGAAGGGATCCCACGTGGGGGTAGCGCGCGTGGGGGCGGGCGTCTGGCTGGGACGCGCCCTGAGGAGAGTCGTCCGAGTTCAGACTCTGAGCCTCCGCCTCCTCACGCCTCGGACAACGTCTCAGACTGAATCCAGTCGCTTCCATCGCCCTGCTAGTCTAGTCGGCCGACTGCTCACTCGACGCGCGAGTCCCTGTTCTCGCCTGATGGGTGCACTGTTGGGGCTGTAGTGGCACCTGGCGCACTTTCTGAATCTGCCTCGTTGCAGCGGTTCGCAGGCGCTTGTGTGGAATGCAAAATGTAGCCTGACCGCTCCCGTCTGGCTTGCCCTTGTCACCCTTCCTAGTCGCCCTCCCGTCCGCCTGAGCCGTCTGCTCTCCCCTGCCCCGTCCGGTGACCCCTCCTGCCGCCCGCAGTCCTTCTCGACCGATGCACACTTACTCTGAACGCTACTATCAGCAGCCCCCGCCTTCATTTGGCCAACAGCCGCAGTACTACCAGCAGTTCCCTGGCTATGGCTATCCTCAACCCGCCAGCCCTCCCATCGCCGCCCCGTTTCCCATCTATCCCGCCACTGTCCCCGCAGCTGGCACCCCTGCCCCGGGCAGGCCCCGTCCTCTCGATCGTGAACACTCCCGTTCATCCACCCCAGGCAGGCCCGGTCTCAGGCCCCTCAAGTCCGCCATGAAGAGGACTCGGACCCCAGACCGCTCCTCCGAGCTCAGCAGGGACATCCCCCTCACCCGCGGCCGCTCCTCCGACACCATCCATCGCCAGCGCACCCGATCCGGCTCGAGGCTGCGTGCCAACTCGATCCCGCAGTTCGTTCCCGGTACGCATCACTTTCCGCCACAGTTCGCTTATGAGTGCTATGAGAGCTCAAGACCCATGTCCGCCCTCATCTAGATTCCATCATCCTCACCCTTAGATCGACGAACGTGTTGCTGCTCGAAAACCTTCTCGACTCGAGCGCAGCCGCCGAGCTCACCGAGGAGATCTTGCCTATCTGGCAGCAAGGCGTCAACACCCATGGCCATAGTCGCGGCAAGTGGAGGGTCGAGTTCGCAGGCAGTCCGTGGGCCAGTGCTGGGCTGGAGGCTATCCTGTATGTTGTCGCATTTCTGTTGGGGGCGCATCGATCCTGATTTCATGCCACGCCACGTCAGGGCTGGAAGGATGATCATAAGACTGTACATTGCCCTCGCTCGACTGGTATGTCCCCTCCTCGGTGCTGTGTTTCCGCTCGCTGAAGTTGTCCCCTAGGGTTACACATACCTCTCGACGGTCAATGCAGCAAACCCTGTATGTATGCCCCGTCCCGTTCCCCTACATATACTGACCGTGCGTCGTGCGACCTTATAGTGGAAGCCCCCTCAACTCATCTTCTCTGTGTCCGAGCCTGCGTACGATGCCTACGCCTTCGCCATCATGATCTCGAGAAGCGGCGACCGAATCACGATCCTTGACGGGCCTACTGAACTCATACAAGAGATGGGCACCGGCCTCCGCAAAGCGTTCCCGCGCAAAATCAAGACCGACCGCGCGACAGAGGACGGGCTGCATATATTCGAAGTGAAGCTCGACGAGCCCAGACGTACGTCTCTATTCCCCCCTTCCTCTCGCAGTCCAAGCAAAAGCTCACGCAGCCTGATTCCGGCAGTGGTCGACAAGAGCCTGCTAATCGCGTACATGCTCCGGTTCCTCAACCTGGCGGGCTTCAGGCTGTCTGGGAGCGTGCCGATGGGCTCGCGCAGCATCTTCAGCTTGGGCAAGCGCAAGGAGCTCTGGATCTTCAGGTACTACGGCGGCTGGCAGGCGTCCGCGCGCCAGAAAGAGGCCCAGAACAGGCGGCCGTCGAGCCGCCAGAGTCGCCAGAGTCGTGGCGACCACGACGTGTGACCCGGCGCGGAACGCGACACGCGGAACGAACGTGCACCATCACTGTTGGCTCCGCCTTGGGGCGGGCATGGGCCACGGCCACGGCCACGAGGCTTGCACGAGACTTGGGAGCTCCGGGCCTCGAGGGTTTGGAGCGTGACGCGTGTTTTCATGATCTGCAACGTCTGTTATGAGACTTACGATCCCTTTCTTTATGACGAGTGCGCGCTGCGTGCTGCGAGCTGTGCTCTCGCGCGACGCGCGTTGACCTTCCTCCTGGTCCATTTGCTGGTGTATATGTATGTGTTTGACCCTCTCCCCTGCGCTCGCACTATCTTACGTGTCGATCTCGGTGTATAGGATGGCTCTGTATCGATGTGTCAGACTGTACTTATATATATACCGAACCCTGCATAGAATCACAGTCACATTCGTTTTGGGATATTGGACGAGGCGACTTCGCAACCGGCACTCTCGCGTCATGTGGAACAAGCGTCACCGAGGATTGTAATATGTGCAGGGGGCTCGCAGCAAGCATGAACGGCTACCCGATCGCGAATGCGCCACGGGTCTCCAGTCATCTGACTTCGCCGCGCACCTCACAACGTCGAAGTTATTGATTCAAAGTCGTAGCACAATAGGTGCATGGAGGCAAGTCGGTTGGTGTCTCCATGCGAGAACTCCCTATCCTCACCCTGGTCCTACAAGCCGTCCGTCCCTTTTTCAAGTCGGTTGGTCGTTCAGGACGTTCCACTCAATAATACCGTATGATATAAGCCTAGGTAATGCATCTCTATATGTGGTCATGCCTCGAAGTCGCGAGTTGAAGACTGCTATGAAACCCGTCCGCCTCTCGGGCCGCAGAGCCTCAGTTCGAATTAGTGACTTTCGTGTTCTTCTTGCTGTCCTTCTTGTCCTTGGGCTTCTTGTCGTCTTTGCGCTTCTTGTCGTCCTTGGGCTTCTTGCCGTCCTGTGGCTTCTCATCGTCCTTCTTCGCCCCCTCGCTCGTCGACGCCGCCCCGTCCACCTCCTTGCTCGCCACCCTGTCCTTCTGCACTTTGGCCTGCGGGCCCTTGTTCACGGAAGAGACCGGCCCATATGCGGATCCCTTCGGGATGAAGTCGTCATCGTCCCACTCACTGGACTCGTCCGACCTAAACCCGACAAACGCGAACATCAGTCGACGCCCTAGCCACCACGAGGTTCAAGACCGTTGGGCGGCGACGTACTCTTCGTCCACGGCTACGTTCCTCCACGAGCAGGTCAGTGCCCCTGCATATGGCAAGCCACGGAACTCGATCTTGTGAGCTGGACTTACTGTATTGTGATGGAGACCGTAGCCGTGATCGGGACGGGCTCGTTCTCCTTCTCGTCGCCTGCAGCGCGCTCTGCTGCTGGGGCCGTCGCGCTCGGGACCGACTTCTGGCTGCAACGGATCGGAGGGCGCTCTCAGACACAGTACTTGACACTCGGGCGGCACGATCGATGGGGGCATCGGACCACTAGTACTCACTCCTGGAGGACATCGTCTTCGGTCGCACTGTTGACCGGGATGTCGGCCAACGTCTGGTCGACCGTGACGGACACGAAAGACGAGACGACTTCGGTCTGGGACATCCTTGCTGATATCTGCGGATAAGGAGAAGAGCTTGGTTGCGGTGGAGGTGAGAGGAGTCAAGCGCAAGTGCGATACGTTTGGTTCAGAAGCGTCGCTCCATACTTTTTGAGTTGCATATAAGTGCTGCGGCTTCGGGCGCACGTCCACAATGCGCTGCTACCGTACTCGTGGGGCAACCTGTGCGGCGAGGCACCGACCCCGTCCTCAGCTTCCGAGGACGACAGATATGGATTGACATGTTGGCCGCTCGTGTGGTTGGACGTGGGAGACATCGGAAAGAATTTGCGTTTGCGTTCGTGTGCGATGTGAATCAGAGCTTCGGGTGGAGATTCTCAACTGCACGCAATGCATTACTGTGCATCATAGTCTGAGGGTATTCAGTCAAGCTTGTCGAGTATCGTCCAATCCTGAGAAAATCCCGATTACACCACTAGTACTAACACACATTCTCACAAATCGATATCCGAAAACGAGGCGAATTGGAAACAGGCACGTTGGCGGAGGTCTCTCACTTTTTCGGCGGCTTTGGCACAGTCGGCTTGGGCTTGTCAGCAGCGACAGTCGTTTTGACGGTGTTGATCGACGCCATGGGGCCAGGAGAGTGGCCCTTGGGAACGAACCAATCGTCGTCCTCGTGGTCGACATCCGAGTCATCCTCTGCTTGACTGCTATGAGGGGCCGTCAAGATCGATACGTCGAAGGTAGAAAATTTCGGATGCTCACCTGACGCTATCTGGTCGAGTCCTGCGGGTTGGAAGACGGCAGAGGGAATCAGCATGTTGAAGTCAGCCATGCGCGGTCGGGCATACTATGAAACATAGAAAGCCACATGTTTGAATATTCATACTCACTCGACACCAGACTCTGTCACACTACGTGGCGATTCACCATGAGATACACTACCAGAGCAGGACTGGACGCGCGATAACACTCACGCGATATGGGTGCTTATGGACAGAGCTGTCCCCGTCTGCTTGGTGTCTACCTCGACAGCGACACTGCTTTGTCACATATCAGTACGAAGCATGCATACCCGATGATAATGGAGCACACACCTCCTGTTGCTGCTGGCCACGACACCTTGATCGAGAACGGGGGTGCTGGCCTGAGTGCCATCCTCTAGCGTAGATAGCGCCTTCTCGTCCTGAGTAGGGGGTTGAGCTGACATTTCGGAGGTGGTATAGGTATGTAGGAATCGGTGCGTCGATGTCCAGACCTATCACCGCAGCGAAACTCTTATAAGACCTCCTGAATGCGCCAACGACCCGACTGCATCGCCAAAGTCTTCGAAGCAGAAGCGTGCAGTGAGCAGCGTGGTGGACCAACCACACAGGCGACGCACAGCACTCGCGCAAACTCTCGACGAGTGGAGCATTCAATGTTCTTTCCTGACCACAAAACGATGGGTGGACCAAGACGTGATGCGGGATGGAAGCCACAGCCGCATTGAACTCTGTATCGCGTCCTCTAGGCCGGGGCTTCGATCGGGACGCTCGGAAGGCGGTAACCAGAGGACGCACGACGCATCCATGAGACTGTAGGGGTTCTAAGCTTCGTGTGGTTGTGATGCTGTGATAGAAGACGAGCCCGTCCCCGCACTAGTACCTAGTCAATGTAGGTTCCGTCAAATCGTACGCGTACTACACGCGAGTACGAGTATGACTGCATGCCCGGGCCGGGTAAAGCGCGAATGACCTGCCACCCTAGATGCCTAGAGTTTGGATAATAAGACCACCAACTCAGTGATTGTCGGCAGCGTACAAGATTAAGGGGGGTTGAGCGGCGAAACATCCACGGAAGGCTGAGGTCCACCATCGGCAGCAATTGCATGGGCGAGAAGCCTCCGCTTGCCGAGCTTATTGAAATTTCGACTGGCTTTGAGCATGCGTACCCCCTGATAGAGGTTCATAGGCAAAGTACTGCATAGGAATTGAACGTGTCCATTGTGGCGGGGCTCGGGAGATAGGAAGGTGGGCAACGCGCGATGGGATGATCATTATAGGAACAAAGTTGCAAATAGCGCTGGCCAGCTGCCTGCAGTTGTCATCACGTGCGTCCCTCATGAACCATGGTGAACTTCACGATAAGCTCATGACATTGGTAAGAGGCGATATAGAGCTTCTACAGGCATGGCCGTCGGCAATATCATGTTACAAGTCCTGAACACACGTGTGACACATACGAGTGCACTCTTGGCCTAGGTAGCCATACAAAATTCATAGGTGTATGTAGACTCGGAATCCGGCGGCCGCGAACGCATTGTCCCATCCATTTAACTGCAAGTAGGTCGGTCATATAGAAGTCTGGCATGGGTCAATTGAAGATTAATACAGTCATAACAAGTCCATCAAGAGAGCCACGACGAGCCAAGGGTGAAATGAAACAAGTCGGTGAACGTGAGGTTATCGCTCGGAATAGCGCTCCTTCAGCCCTTGACTTTAGGAGGCTTGTCAGCGACCTTGGGAGGCTTGTCGGACGACACAGCTGGCTTGCTGGTGTTGATAGACGACATGGGATGCACGGAGCCCCCTTTGGGGGCGAACCAGTCATCCTCATCATCGTCCTCGTCTACGTCGCAGTCGTAGTCGTTGACACTGGTGCTGTAGACACGAGTCAATCTCCACACTACCTTTGTAGCTGGCGACCGAAGATACGTACTCGAGGGTGACGGTGGGCTTCCTCTCGGCGACAATGTTCGGTACTGAAGCGTCGGTGAGGCTGCTGACTACATCCTCGTGGGACCTATAAAGTGCGATGTCAGCCAAGCCGTACAAAACGCTGATCAGGAAGTACTGTGCCTTACTCCTTTGAGGGGGTGCCGCAGGTAGACGACGTCGCACTAGCAGACGTGGGAGGGTGATCCCCTGCGAGGCCTACGAGTGTCTCGATATTGTTGACGTCCATGGTATGCAGAGATGAGAGGATTCCCCTTAGGGTTGATGGATTGTAGAGTTATCGAGGCCAGTCTACTTATATGATTGTTCAGCTCGTCCCTCGCGCCGTCGTAGTCGAAGCATTCTGTCAAGAGGACAGGTAGGCGTTGACGAGGATGCTGGAAGTGTATAGCCATGCTGTACAGATATTCGTGCTCGTGGCCAGGGTTGCCAGTACAGGAATAAGTGGGCGGCCGGGAGTGCGAGGGTGAAGGACGTCAGCGGAGGTGCATCTGGTGTTCACGAGGACAGAGATCGAAGTGCTCGTGCGAATGAGAAGGCGCTAAGGCAGTGTGAACCTAATACATCGAGAGGCCTAGGACCGATAGATGAGCGCACCAGAACGTTTCTTGCTCGCGGCTATGACCAGACAGACTGCGAGAATGTATCTGAGTTCCGTCAGCGTACGCGAGGTTGTGCACACCGCCATCGACAGCACGTCGTTCATAAAGGCCTTGAGGCATTCTGAGACAGTGGCCTGCTCAGGGAGGCGGAGAGGATGCCCACAGGGCTTGGATCGCGTGGTCGCTGCTTGTCGTCGACTTGCAAGCGTAGGAGGACATGGACGCTCCCGATGCGCACTCTTCCCAGGCGGCACAGCCTCAACGGGCCGAGAGAGCGTTAGCCATACATGTTATCTGCCTCGCGTCCTCCACCATCCAGCTCTCCCCGCTGGCCCTCTGCAGCATACTCGCCTACGCTGATCGACGGACAGCGTTCAAGTTCCATGCTGGGCAAGTACGTGACACATACAAATGAAACGATATCCTACTCCATACTGATTCGGAGTCATCACTGTAATAGCCATCCGTTCTTTATAGCGACGGGACGTACCGTACTCAGCCGTGTTTGGTGCGAATCGGCTACCATATCTGCATCTCACCATCGTGGCTGAGTCTGGAAGTGTTCCTGAGTCAAATCGGCCCCTTGACATCGACCCCTACGAGCCTAGTATGTCCTTCTTTGTGACTTGCATTGTAACAAATATGTCAGGGGAAGTCTTTAATCTGGTCATGTGTGACACAACTATGAGGGCCCCAGACACACATGTGAAGCCTTCAGAATATCTATATTCTTATAGAACCCTGTACGAGGCGCATATACTGCCATAATCGTACATGTGAGGCTGGCGAATATTCTGTTTCAGAAGCCCAGATTTCTGGGTCTGTGCGCATGGCTCGTGGGCGATCACCGAAGAGCGGACTTATAAGCCACGAAGATGGCGTCCTGACGCCTGCGATTCCCCTCCCCACGTCCGATGGCAGACACACCTCTCACCCAAATACCCGCCGAAACGCAATGTCTCGCCAACATCGAGCCCAACGACCAGGAGAGAGAGGAAAAGCTGCCTGAATATTCTCAAGATGGTCAACTCGTCCCTATGACACCAGCGCAGAATGACCGTTATTCCAGAGTGGTTCTGTACGCTCGCGTCACACACGGTGGCCATCTTGACGATGTTCACGCTCTCCTCCTGCCAACAGCGTTTCACCCCGAAGACACACAATACCTAGGGGACTTCATACCTCATTGATGCTGCAGGAGTGCGTCCACGCCTTCCAGGTCGTTCTGCAACCCTGGGCACTGACCTCGTATGCCACAGACCGCCCTACCTGGGTCCAGGTTGGACTTCTTACGTGAACCCCGAAGGGTCGCCTTTCTACGTCAACCACGATGAACACATCATCACCGATGACCCTATCCCGATGCCCGAGATATTCAGCAAGATCATCGTATGGAAGCATAAGCTCGACGCCATTGTCAAGGCCGAATACCTGAACCTTCCGGCAGACTACGAGCTATATCTGACCGTATCTCCGGACACGGGAAAATGCACGTACTACTACGTCGACCACACGCATCAAACCACGTTTTGGCTGGAGGAGATCGACCCCGATCGTCATGACATCGAACTACCCCTAACGTGCTCCGACGCGCAGACCAGTATGTCTCCACTATCCGGCCGGTTACATAAGGGCTAGACGGACATGTCGGTTGGGCCCATTAATACACCATGACGCTAGATACCGCTGGCTGTTCTTGAGTGCTGATCCCTTCGGGCAATACCCAAGAACAGTTCGAGGGCTGTGAGTGCTAGTGGGCTCGAACGGCAAGACCATCGGACTCTTTTGCGAGCCAGCGACTCACCCTCGTGAAGAGTACATCCTACAGGAACAGTACTGGATCCATTGCGAATACTTCCCTCACAGGCCGGTGAATGTCGCCCTCAAGAAGGAACTCGCAGATATCTTCCGGCAAGCAAGAGCTGGTTCGTATCTCGAGCCATTTCTCGCTGTCCTCCGACTCACATATGGGGCACAATGATAGACCACATGACCTCGGACATGTCGACGTTCCCTTACGATGCCCAACAATGCAAGCATTACCTAGAAATCATTGAGTCGAATAGTACGTGGCGCCTTTGCTAATGATCAATACGAGAACACAGAGAACCTATCCGCAGCTGAAAGCACTCTCCATACCAATTGGATTCTTGGTATGTTCGGGTCCTACCACTACTAGCCATGCTTGTAATTGACGAGTGCATGAAGCACGCTTATGGGTCCCCATAAGTGAGAATATACTTCCAGCCTTCCTTTCCTGAGCTAAAACGACTGCACATAGCCAGACATAGATATCACAGCTTCTTCGGCGAGGACCACGCCAGGATCTCTCGTGAGCAAAGACGTCTTGATAACCCTCGTCAAAAGACCTCGTTCGTGATCAAATTCTGCTCTGTATTGCTCTTCAATCTACCCAAGAACTGCGCCGACGAGCTCGACCTTCTGTCCTGCGATGACCTGACGTACGTGATGCATTGGCGCGAGTTCTCGTCGGAGCTCTTACGAGGTTGGAGAGAGTCTACCTATCTGGTGCGAGGAGATCAGTTTTTGAGCACGAGCTACACATTCTAACCCAGTCATGTTCCAGTCTGCTGGTATTCTCCTGTGAGCATACGTGTCCGTCATGCCCTCCTTCTATCTACTCATCTCCCTGCATACTCCCTGCAGGATCAGCACGACGTCTACCCTGAGGCCCAACAACCCCGCCTCATCCGCGCTCGGCTCCGTCGCCGCCATATCCGCCATCGGCAGCCTCGTCACCGGCAGCGTCCTCGCCCAATGGTACTCCAGTGCTGAGAAGTACAGTGCGGGCTATGTGGTACGAACCCTCTTCACACTCCCTTCCCCGTCTCCCCTCGTGCCCTTGTGGCACCCGCGCTGACTGCACCACCCACCCACCAACGCAGGCATACCATCTCGCGGCCATCCAGAGCCCCGAGTACGGCTACGCAAGGATCGCCCAAGCATACTCCCTCCCCCGCGCGCTCCTCTTCTGGTCGATGGTCTTTCTCGCGACGCACATGCTCAGCGCGGTCGTCGACCTCGTCGAGCTAATCATCCAAGCCCCGGCCCTGCTGCTCGCCGCCGTCATCCTCGTCGCCGTCTGTCAGATGCAACACACGCTCCGCCGCGCTTTCCCCAGCATAACGAAGTAAGCCAACGTCAGGTCGAGCAAGATGGTGCCCAGAGCGGATGCACTCGCGCTGCGACGGTTTTCGAATGCGAAGGTGTGCCAGATCAAGTACTCGTAATATTTATTGCTAGCGTTTCCCATCCCCGAATTTATGTCACTGCTATCAAAGATCCCTCTAACGCATATCACGACTGGTGATTTGGTCACGTCACCCCGTAGTTCATCCTGCGGGTGTATGCTCTAACGATTAGCATGATTGCGTTCTCGATGTATCCAAAAAAAGAATGATTATAGCATCCTGTCCTCCTAGATACACAGCACTCCAGCAGCAGATCTCAACTGACGCAGACCGTTTCCGTCTATTTCATACCATCTTGACGACCTTGCTCCCGTCCACCAAGCCAGCCAGGCTCTTCGCGTACACCTTGCCCTGGCTGTCCTTGCGCGCCAGGAGCTCGTCCCACCACCCGAACAGGAAGTCGCGGGCGATGAGCTTGAACCATGGCGTGAACGAGTTGGCTGCACAACCGCCGTCAGATGGGTCTTCGGCACGGAACTCGAGCGTGTGCGTGCACTCACATGGATCCTCGAACATGGCCTGCAGCTTGGCCTTGTCGACGTACTTGTAGTCCCGGATCTCGTTCAGGTTCGGCGTCACGGACACGTCCGCGGTCAAGAACAAGATGTAGTCAACTGCCACACATGCGTCAGTGTCTCAGCTACACAAGGAGCGCTCGGGGCGATGAACCGTCCGTCCGTCACGGAGCACTCAACAGCCCGACCCAAGGAATGGAAAAAAAGACGGGAGACGCGAAGAGCACGGAGAGCAGAAACCTCCGGAATCCGAACACACACCTTCATGCTCGCCCCAGAGCCCATCCGAGGGCGCGAGGTAGTGTATGCGCGTCAGGTACTGGAAGCCGTCAACGGGGGTCTGGCTCTGCGGGATGCCGAGCTCGTGCTCGAGCTTGCGGCTCGCGGCGACGCGCACGCCGAGCTGGTCCGCCTCGACCTTCTCCTGCTCAAAGTCGTCGAGCGGGTGCGAGCAGCAGGTGTTCGTCCACATGTCCGGGAACGTGATCTTCTCGCTCGCGCGCTGCTGCAGAAGGAGCTTCCCGTCCGAGGGCCGGAAGACGAACGCGGAGAAGGCGCGGTGGAGGAGGCCCTTGTTGATGTTCTCCATGAGGTGGCCTGTGCGCGTGGTGTTCCATCCGAAGAGGTCGGATGTCAGTCAGTCGATTGTCCGCAGAGGGAGCCTGAGAGTGGGGACGAACATGTCTTCTTGTCCGCTGCACCAAGTGCCCGGTCCTCTTCGTCTACCAGGATGCACCTCTCCTCCATCAGTCGTGTTTGTTCTGGATCATAGCCTCCGGAGAGGTCGATGGACTTGAGGACGGCGCGGGATGCTTCGACGGCGCGCGAGGTCATTGTGCGAGAGTAGATGTGGGTACGAGGGAGGGGTCGGAAAGGCCTAGTGCGGATGGTGGTGGTCAGACGGAAAGCCAGCCGACCGCTCATATGAACGGTGGAGGGGTAACAACAAGTGGTCCGACTCGAATACAAAAGTCATCTTCAGACTTCTCCGCAACAGACCAACAATTACTCGCTCGGCTCAGGTGCTTGATTTCTCGATTACGTAATAATCATACACCGTTCGACTCCAATGCATTCAGAAACTCATACGATCATTATATAGTCAGTCGATGAAACATACAGGACGTCAGCGTTGTCAGTACAAATGGTCAGCGAGCGAGCGACGTTGACAATACAACAGCTACAGCGGTCCCATCTAATCAGCACGATCACTTCACTCTAATCTTCAGCACTCCGTAAGGCTCCTCTTGTCTCACGCCCAACATGTTCTTCGTTGAAAGCACTGTCGCGATGTCAGATTCACCACGTTTCGCTTCGCCAGGACACATACCAAGGCAATGATAAAACGCGGCAGCAGCAACACGAGGCGTACTGGTCGCCTTCGGCACAACGTCGTCGAAAGCCAGTTCTGAGGCGGGATTCGGGAATGCTCTCAATTGCATCTTGGCGTACCTTGGATGTGAGGTGAGAATTTGGAACAAGCCTATAATGTGTCAACTCACTCCAGGAAATTGTGCGAGTTGCGTTCAAGAGTCAAGACGTTCGACTGTTGCGACTCCTCCAGGTTCGCTTCGTCCGGAACTGATGATCACGTTCGGTGAACCGCAAACGGACCAAAATCGAGACAGAACACCCACCATTGAACTGGAAATCGTCTCCCTCAATCTGCGAATTTCTGAAGGCGAAGCTGACCGGAGAGGGAGGGACAGTCCCGACGAGAAGGGAACTCTCACGTCTACTCCCATAGGAGCTTCCTCTAGATCTCTTGCTCGCCCGGCGCATCCCACTGAATACGTCGCTCCCGTTCTCCAGTCCAAACCCGCCGCCAACGACAGACGAACTCGGACCCGCATGGTCCCACGGGAAGAACGCGCTCCGTTGAGAGCCAGAGATGACGTCCTGCGTTCCTCTCAGGTCGATGTCTAGGTGGCTTCCCATGGCCGATGGTGGGCGGGATCCACGACGCGCTTGACCAGGTTCCTGTACTTGCATGAGCGGTGGTGAGTGATATTCGAACTATCAGATACACACCTCGGAAGAACGCATCCTTGAGTCAAAGTCCGCCTCATTCCCCATCCCGGCTTGGAATTGTCAGAAATCAATACCCTTGGTCGACTCGGTGAAGCTCACTGTAATCACCGTAACCGCCACCAAAGTCCAATGGTTGATCCACGTCCATTCCGAAGTCATTCAAACCGGTAGGTGGAGAGCCGTCTCCTCTCGCTGCCGGGATACCCTCAATCTCTAGGTCATTCACCCTTCGCCTCTTCTTGGGCGGTTCACCTACGACGTATGAGTGGCTGGACACCGTCGAGAACGATTCATGCATGCTCACCTTCCATCTGTATCTGAAGCTGCCCAGAACGAGCTTCTACGTGCAACTTGAAGTGCTCCATCCAAAAGTCGACCAACACCGGAGCTTGAACTATGGATAACCTAGTATCAACAACCGGGACACCACCGGCGTACCATTACTCACCGCCCCTCGGTGCACCATATATCATCTCCTCAATGAGCTTGGTGTTTTCCGACCGCGCTCTCTTCTCAGCGACCTCGCGCTTGAGAGCTTCCTGTTCCTGAACGTAGTTCGCTCGAGCCATCTGCGTGAGAATGGTCCGCTCAGTGACTTCACGCAAAAGTATGGGCCTGTCATACTTTCAGCTCATCGTCCGTGAGTTCCGTCCTCGCATCGAGGAGTAGCCTCACTCTCTTTGGCTTACGTTGAGCAGGGTTACCGGGCTGTCCATCGACAGGTACCGCAGGGTCAGAGTGTGTATCTGAACCACGCGGGCTGAACGGCGCAAGCGGCACGATCACCGAAGCTGACGGCGGTAGACTCCCTGTAAGCTGCGTTAGCATATGCCGTCTACACATTCTAAAAACATACCTGGGCGGGTAGGATCATTGTGAGCGGCAGCGCCATCAGGCTGTAACTCTGGATCCTGCTGTGCGTTGAAATGGAAGTCGTCGCCCAAACCCATGTCTATGTCCATGTTGAGATCGCCGAGATTGCCAGCAGCCTGGCTGTCAAGACGGTCAGGATGCGTCGGTAGATGGTGAGTGGTGTCAGCGTACTCTTGAGTCGGCTGGAAGGCTGAACCTCCCCAGCCTTCACCAAGCTCTTGAGCAAGTTCATCTCCGATGTCCGCACCACCAGCGCCATCGGGGAGCGCAAAGAGGTTGTCGTCAAAGTCGAATCCGCCGACCTGGGATGAAGATGCGGCGAACCCTGCGCCGGCCTGAACGCTGCCGGTCAGCGACCGAGCAAACGCTGCGGCCAGCAGATCGGTGTGGTGCTCGTCGAGAGTGTGCAGACCTCGGGCGTGCTCTGCAGTGGCAGAAAGTGGCGGCTCTTGCTCTCGTTGCTTCCCTTTCGATTTCGATCTCGGCTTTCTGGCATTGGGATCGAATTCAGCATCCGAACCCTGATCGTTGTCGTCTGGGGGTATCTAAATGATCAGATGGTCACAGCGATGTGCGGGAAAAAAACCGACCTTCTTGCAAGCGTTCGTCCCAAGCCTAAGAGCACGGTTAAGTTGATGACCAAAGATGAAGTATCTTCTTTCCGTACCACAAATATGCCATCAAAGGCAACGCTGAAAGCTGCTGCTGGATCAGCAGCAAGGGTCAATGTCTCTACTCTGAAAACGGTTTAGACATAGCTCAAAGGTGTCCACAGAGTCGAACCGGGCTTACCGCATGCTAGGTTGCCCCATTTGAAGCTGCGCGGCGTTGGCGGACATGGAGGAGAATTCTTGAACGGCCTTTTTCAATGCATTGAAGCAAGTCGTCACGTCCGCGAAGAAGATCTCCTCTTTGACTGCGCACATGCATGACAATTGTATGAATATGAAGTGGAGGAATTGATATTGGCATGTGAAGCGGCAAACCTTTGTACACGCTGCGCAGGTAGGTCAGAAAAATTCAGTGTTCTTTGTGCAAGCAACACACCGAGCGACACCGATCATAAGGTTGCTAGACAATCGCAACGCAAGAGGCTCTGCTGGCTCCGCTATGAGTCCACATAGCTGGGAAATGTCTGCAGTCAGAACGGAACGTTTGGGTAATTTCTTGAAGGACGACTTCGCGCCGAGTGTGGCTGCTAGCCTTATAAAAGGGCATATAGTGAGCAACACGAAGGTCAAACTCCAGGGAAGACGTACCAAAGCAGACCATAGCCACTGTCTCTGCGCTCAAGGAGCTCGGGTGAAAAGAACATATGAGCAGCAAAACACAGCAAGAGAGCGGGGGCCAATAGGTCAGCATACAGCCAACGTTTGCGTGGATAGCCTACGGGGTGTCACTGCCCAAAACGACAGACTTCGGTGCGGGAGTCGCATGCGCAGTATGGATACAACAGAAGGCGGGCATAGATTACATGCATGACGCGTCGGAAACGACACAGGTTGATACAACATGCCAGGTGCTAGTGTCCATGACGTCGCGCTGGAAAAGAAGGGATGCCTTACCAACATCTTACCTCTTCGCCCACCTCCTGCCACCCCAGCTCACTAGTCTGGCAAACAGCTCACTGCGGGAGGCTACGAACATGAAGTTGGCCGCCTTCGCTTCCTGAGTCCCGTCTGGCCGAGTCTCGGTGTACTCAACGTCGACGCCCTGCGTCAGCGTCGTCTTCTTTACCCCGGTGACGTCCGACAGCGGGACAGTCAGCGTGGGGCGCGATGACAGCAGCGGGGTGAAGAAGAGCGTCGTCTCTGTCAGCGTGATCAGCCCCGGAGTCTTCTTCAGCTGAGCGGGGAACGCTGCAGGTTCGGTCAGCGAATCCAAGCTTAATGGCAGACAGCTCCCGAGCAGGACGAACTCACTCCGCGTCTCGATTCGAGGCTCGGCCCCCGCGGGCGACGCCGCGACCTTCGGGCTCAGTGGGTTGAGCGCCTTCCAGCTGTTCGCTTGCTTCCACTGAGCACCCGGGCAAAGAAGGTCAGCGCACGTCAATCCAGAGAGCTTCCCAGAGATGCACACACCTGCCCGTCTTGGAACAATTGCTTGACGCCTTCGGCACGCTCCTTGGTCGAGGCAATACGATCGCCCCATTTGTTCCAGTCCACGGATGTGCTATTCCCATGCTCCTTCTCCGCTTCGAATACGCCAGCGTCGGAAGACCGTCTCTGGTTTCTTCGACGCCTCGTGGGTTGTATTGGTAGTCCACGCGCGACGCGCTGAGATATGAGCTCCATGGCGTATTCCGTGTCCGTGGGGACGATCGCCAGCGGTGATGGGATTCTGCATAGACAAAGCCTGTCAGTTTGGGCACGACTTCCATGCGATGAAGAACGGCGCACCGACTACGCTCGGCCTCCGGTATCGCCGCGATGACGGGTACTGCGTGCCAGAAGAAGAAGCCAGCCAAGAACCCTACGCATCTGACTATATATCGTGCAGGCAACAGGCCTAGGAAGAGCCATCCGAGAAACACCTGTATCACATTATCTGAGCGATTCGCAGACGGTGATCGAGATGATAACTTCACTTACGACGCCGTAATATACCGACGCACTCGGCTCCCGCCACAGAAATATGCTGCGTGGTCGGTGTCAGCCCAAACAAGGAGATAAACGGCTGCTGTCGAACATACTTTCTCACTCTCTCCATCAAGTCAGCCGTCTCGTTCAGGAGGAACAGACCGAGGCGCTTCAAGTCAGCGTCCTTTTGGGCGTCGTGTTCCTTATGTTCAATCAGGTCAGGAGTGCTGACGGATACGCTCTTTGGGCTCGCGTTGTCGTCCAAGCTGGTGCGTCCTCCGGCATCGGCTTCGCTTTGCGCGGTGGCCACTTTGGCCTTCTTCAGCTTGCGGATGTGTTTGTAGTCCCCGAACAGGTCCCACATATCTCGTAGTCCTAGCGTGGGCGACGCAACCATGCGTGTGAAGAGTATAGAGCCGAACGTCTGAGAGCGGTCGATCCGGCTCCGATGTTCGCGGAGCTCGGCCAAACTGGGGTAAGGATGTAGCTTTTTAACTAGCAGCTCGTACAGAAGACGCGCGGCGAAGGCAGAGAGCAGCAAGCCATGATACCACAGTATCCAGTACAGCTGAGCAGCACCATGCAAGATGCGTGAGGGTGGGCAAGCTGCTTTGATAGTGTTCGGGTACTCACGGCACAGAATACGAAGCTGCGTCTCGGGTTTTCCCAAGTGGCCAGCTTCAACAACGGCATGGCGACCATGCTATACAAGGGCTCTACGGCTACATACAGGCGTTGGGCGCTCTGTTTAAGACGACTCAGGGTGAAGTCTGGAGGAGGAGGCCGCGGTGCAGGTAAGAGAGGAAGCAGGAAGTCCTGTGCAAGACAGATGGTGGAGAGATTCGTCAAGCTGAGTGGCATGGGCATCGAAACGTGATCACATACGTGGACTATGACCTCTGAGATCGTACGTGTGCCATTGAAGACGTCTAGGGATGAGCGGCGAACGTTTGTGTGAGGGTTGTTCGAGTCCGTGGAGGACTCCGCGATCGCAGGTGCGCTCGCCGACGCCGATTGAGTAGAGGCAGTAGGAGGTGTGGGCTCAGCCACCCGAACCTCTCGCACATACTGTACGTCGTTTCTTTGTGAGCAGGACCTTGTGCAGCACCCTAAGAAAATGACTCACAGTAGAGAACAAGTGCAAGAAACGGTGGATCTCTTCGTCATTGTAAAGCTCCCGCAGCTGCACCTCCGACAGGCCCTCCTCGTCTTTCGGACTCAACGATAGACTCTCCCTGGACGCCTCCCCCGCATCGGTGTTTGGTGTTGGCGCGAGGCTCTCCGTGTCTGAGCTGTCCTCAGTAGGTATGTCCTCGGACGCATCAAGGGATATCGTGGACGTCCCAGGTCGAGGAGGAAGTGGTGGGCGGACTCGGAAGTCAAGACTAGAGCTCGCAGGAGAAGATGAAGCAGAGGGATGTCTCGGAGGGAGAGGTGGAGGTATCAGCCTTCCTTCTTGATCATTGCTGTTCATAATGCTGATCTCGTTGGTCCGCGAATCCGCAACGATGAAGAATGGGAGGCTCAGGCAAGAGTCGTCGAGAGCCGTGTCCTCACCGATGTCGTGCTTCCTTATATAAACCTTGCAAACACTGCCTGTTGTACAACGAAAATAGGTCACACGCTGAATTATCGGAAGGTACTTCACAGTGGCTGTCCTAGACCTGGGTGCTGCAATTCAGCAGAATAGTGCTCCAGGCGCGGGATTTTTGTGCGATGGACATGCACTGCTGATGCGCAGGGAGCTGCAAGTCGAAGGAGCAGTGACGTAGGCGCGTAGGCGCTTTAGTGTTATGTAATATTTAGTACGCGCCCTACGATCACGTGATCTAACAGTTGTCCTGTTAGCGCGCCGCGTCCGAGATGTGGCTTGAGCTTCATGTTCTACCAGTACTCCATTGCGATATCTCTCGTTCACACATACTGATGCTCTGGCTATGGTACCACGTACATGTACTCGTTGGTTTGGTGAGTGTTCGTACATGAAGATTCATTAACCTGGGCTTGATCACATGAAATACAGCAACCGCCAGAGAATCCGAAGCATCTCGCCTATCCAAGACTGAGAATGTTCATCAAAGTGAGGGAAGGACAGATCGACTTAACATCTATTACGACTAGGCGATGAATCACCGAAGGCCCGGTGTTGAGCGAAGAGGAACACTCTTGCTGTCAGAGCAGACGGTGAGCTATTTCCTTTGTATCAGACTGGATATTGCGCCGCCGCCATCCAACTGTCCCCATGGTATCGCCATCGCCGTGTAGACCCTGCTGTCGAACACGTAGGCGGCCATAGCATGGGTGACCATATTGTTTCCCAAGCGAGCGCAATGACCACATAGTGGTCATATTCCCGGCTTGGCTGTGGCCGCAACTAGTCATTACAGGGCGAGACCTGATGTGACGAGCTGCAGCCACTGCTGTAGCTTACAATACACAATGGAGCTGAGCAACAACACACCGTTGGACGACGTTATCCTGTGCCAGGATTCAGTCCTCCGCAAGGTTGGTGACAAGAATGCGTTCGGAATATACATGCAAGAACAAAACGGTCCATAGACCTGGCGTTGACAAGGTTGACTATGTGCGTGATGTGAACGCGACAACACGCCGCCTACGCCTCAGTGGCTTCTTGGGTCTGCTTTCTGCAGTACTTCTTGTGTCGCTTCCAGTCAGCAACCTGAAAGAACCGTCAGTCGAACAAACGCGACTTGCCCAATTTACGAACTTACTTGGCAAGATCGAGAACAGTACAACACGGCCTATTGATTGTGTTCGTCTGGTATCAGACGCTTCCATGACGGGCATACAGCCGGGAACGTACCTTGCAAACGGTACATCTTGAAAGCGCGCTGAGATTGTTCGATAGGTTCGTGCACTAAGACCGATGGTGAGCCATGCCATAGCCGCGAGCCGGGTGCAGGATTTACGTTGTAATTACTGCAAGCAACGTTGTCTGGCGCACCCCTAAGGCGCATCTCCTCTGCTGCTTGCAGATCCCCCTTCATCTCGAAGAGTCTACCCAGATTGTCGCGGGTAACTGCAAGGTCAGAGCGAGGACCTGCGTGTTCGCGGACACGCAAAGCCTTATTGAGGTATTCTTCCGCTTTATCCAGACGCTGCATGGTGAGATAGAGCTCACCCAACCCATTGTAGGAGAGGGCCGTCGTGACGTCGTCGGTACCCAGCCCAGCCTCTTTGACTCGAATGGCTTCGAGATGCTTACGCTCGGCTCCTTCGATATCGCCCTGGCGTTCTAAGCGCAAGGCTTCATTGTTGAGCTGAGAGCCTGACGCGACAGCCGAAGCTACGCCAGCGGATGGGTTCACGCGAGGGACAGCGGACATTTGTGAGACAATTCGGAAATGGGACAAGGTGTTGCAAGGGCCCTGTACGACGGCAACGTGGGGAAGGAGACTGGCAGTGTTCACGGTAGGTGCGAGCTCGAGACAAGGCCAACGCGGAGACGAGCCGTGGCCGAAGCACGAGCGCTGAGGCCAGCCGCAGAGGCTGAGGGATTGCTGATGGTTTGTACTTGTTTCTTTTGTGGCTGCGCCGGGGGGAGCCAACCGCCCTCGGCTCTCAAGGCGTCCATCTACTCTCCAGCCACCACCAACCTCACCGTCTCTGCCCACATACATATATCCGCGCTCAGACCCCGTTCCTTCCTACATATCGCTTCCTCTCTCTTCTCGACTCGCCATCCAACATGGCCTCCTCCTCCTCCTCCTCACCAGAACTCTCCAACGCTGGCCCTGCATCATACCAGGAGTATGCGTCTGTACACTACACAGACCTCAGTCGAGATGAGGTTCTGGAGGACCTGTCTAGGTGCGTCCTGTATTTTAAAACTATCGACGTCCTGATCTCACTGTCATCAGTCGTTTCATCTTGAACCTCCCGGAAGAGGAGCTCGCATCAGTCGAGCGAGTTTGCTTCCAGGTCGAACAAGCGTGCGTAACCACTCCTCTTCAGCCTCCATCTATTGCCACTCACCTGTCCGCATCACAGTCATTGGTACTACGAGGACTTCATTCGAGAGCAGAACCCCTCCAAGTTCCCATCATATTCTCTCAAGACATTTTCTGAAGCACTTTTCCACGCCTGCCCCCTACTCGCTCACTGGGCCCAGGATCACGACCGCAAGTTTGACTCCTTCATGAAGTACAAGACACGCGTACCAGTCTGTGGCGCGATCATGCTTAACGATACCTGGGACAAGGTTGGTCGCAGCACAATTACCGGAGCACACATGGCTTACGTAAATCATCCTATCTGTAGTGTATACTCGTCAAGGGTTGGAAGTCGTCAGCAGGGTGGGGTTTTCCCAAGGGCAAAATCAACGAGCAGGAGCCCAAGCATCGATGTGCCATCCGGGAGGTGAGATTGTCACGCTAGTATCGCGTGCTGCAGCGCGCTCAGACCCGTCACTCCAGGTGCTTGAAGAGACCGGTTACAACTTGGAGGATCAGCTCGATCCCGACAACGTTATCCAAATGTCTATCAAGGAGCAGTCGATCTCATTGTACATAGTTCCGGGAGTACCGGAAGACTTCCCGTTCCAGACGAAGACGAGGAAGGAGATCAGTGTAAGTGTGGTTCGATGGTGTGGTCGACTGTCCTTCTCATGACCCGATCAGAAAATCGCCTGGTTCCGTTTGCGCGATCTCCCAACCTGGCAGCGAAACCGCATTGCGCCTGGCAAGTTTTATCTCATTACCCCGTTCATTGGGTGAGTAACCACACGCCACAAGCAAGAGTATCGCTGAACTCCCCCCCTCAGTCCCCTCAAGGCCTTCATCCATGATCGCAAGCCCCGCAACATACAGCGAAAAGTACACAAAGCCCTCGTGCCGAATGTCAAGGAAGACACCCAGTATTCCAGTGAAGACGATACGACGCTCAACGATCAGTGCTCCGTGGGGAACTCCCAGGAGCTGAGCTCCCAGGCGTCATCTGCTGAACCACAGACGCCCTCACCTCAGTACAGTGCTGCTCGTGTTCATGCAGCGACATTCGATGCATCCATTGGATCTTCTACCCCTGATCCCGCTCGCCAGGCCACGAACGAGAACGAGGTCCTCGCGAATCTTCTTAACGGTCTTCAACGCTCAGCAGCATCACTTGCGTTGGATGACGTCCAGAAGCCTACCGTTGCATCCGCGACGATCACTGTCGTTACTCCCGAGGCTTCTCGTCCTGCTTTGCCGCCACCGCAACCCACGGAAAGCCCTGACTGGTCCACCCACGTTCCGGCGAAGATGGCGGTCCCTACCGATAGGCTGCCTCAAGCTCGATCTTCTCCGACTCTGCAAGCATCAACACAGGAGCGAGTAGCGATGTCTGGTTCCTCTGTGAGCTCGTCTGCAACGTCTCCCACCTTGAGGGCTGCTCCAGCTGGTGTAGGGCATGGTCGCCGGTCATCTGCCGCTACTGCCGACATCTCCCCTTACCTTCCGCACACCAGGAATATTGCAAAGGAGATGCGTTACATATCTATCCTTGAGAGTGTAGCTCAGGAGTCAGACAGAGCCACGTCCAGGATGGGTCACCGGTCTCCAATGGTCCCCCAGTCCCAGGCTGCATATGTGCCGATGCGCACGCCTACCGTGCTCCCATCGTCTCCAGCAGTCGACCAATCGGTCATCTACTCGTCATCTCCCGCTCCTACCATGCCTCCGCAAGTGTCTCAACCTATGGCTCGTCACCCGATGTACCAGACACAAGGGGCCGAGTCTCTCATGGTTCGCCCACGGACCAGTCACGCTATCCACGGAGCTCCCTACCACTCTGGTGTGCCCCGTCAGAGCATGAACGAGCACCAGTTGCGCGCTGTCCTTCCTTTGAGCGGTTCTTGGAATGGCGCTGCTCCTCCCGCATACCTTCCTACCTACCCTGTCCCACTGCAGGCCCCAACGAGCCCTCTTCGCGCTGCCCCACCTCAGTACCCCGCACCTCATATCGCTCACAATAATGCCATCCGGGCAACCAACAACGCTCAGCTACTATCTATTCTTAACACACCGAACGCCGTATATCGGGCGTGAGCTAGTCATAACAGTACCGTGCCCTAGATAATGTCGATGATATTCGAGCAGTGCGCTCTGATTTCGTGTATTGATATGGTTCGTCATAGTATTGGTTCTGTCCTGTCCATCGTCGCGTATCGCATCCATATCCCCTTCCTCATTACCCATTAAAACCCCCATTTTCACGTCCTCCCCTCCCCATTCCCATCTGCTTTGGACAGTGCATTTCCTGCGACCCCTCCTCTCCTCTCATCACTCTCACTTCCACCTTGCCCCTATAGTCTCATGTGGCCGCCGTTCCTCTTGCTCCGCAATTGCCCCCGGCTTGCGTACGCTCTCTTCGACATGTACATGTTATGACTTTCGACGTGATTCGTTCTCGCTACACTCCTTGTTCCTACGTTATTGTTACCTCACTCCTCAGACTACCACGGTTGCCGTGCGCCATCCTTCTTTTGCCCACATTTACGTCGTTGTTTCCCAGTTGCCGCAGTCTCCACGTCACATCGCGTCCGTCATCTGTAGTTTTGTAGCGTAGTGCTCAAATGTCTGCTTACGTTCGCCGGCCGTCGCAATCAAATTGTTGTGTTCCCCTTGAATGAGTGTTATTGAAATATTGCGTTCGACTGGAAGTACCGCAGATCGCAGATCCCGAGCGTAAAAGAGTCATCATCAAATCGTGTGGGGGCTGTATGTGAGGTAGACCAAATGATAGATACATGATACCGGGATGGTATGCTCATGAACGCCTGCAGATCAGATCTTCATCCCATTCATCCGAACCAATACCTTCCCGAACGACGAACATGTCGACGGGGTCATAGATCTTCTTGATTGCTCTCAAGACGGTGGTGTGGTCCCCAAAGAAGGTCCGCGAAGGGTCCGGCTCGACGAGCGACGCCTAGAGCAGGGAGCACGCAAACAAACATCAATGTCCATACGTCCTGACCCACACTGCACCCCACGCAAGAATGAGGGGTGCTGTATATGGGGACATGGAGAGATAGGTTACGCCACTTACCTCGTTGAAGTACGCCCCCGAGTCTGGGGCGAGAGCCCTGAGGGCAATCATGTTCTGCCTGACCCCGTCGATGAGGCCATCAATGACATCAACGGGGGTGCCTTCTGCCCAGCCTGTCGCGAAGATGGTATGTAGGAGGGCGCGCCGCCATGCCGGATTCACGCCCATAGCGTTGGGGTCCACCCGCGCCACCGCCCCGCCCGCGATCAAGCTGTGTGTGCGGCGTGCAGGAAAATATGTGTTGATTAGTTTGTGTGGCAAGTGGAATTAGCTTAGTGAGAGAGCGTGCACGAATGCCGCGGAAAGGGGCCGGGAGCATGCAAGAAGAAGTGGAGAAAAAGCGACGAACTTGAGAGATAAGCCTGTCAGGGGGAGGAGCGTCTCCGTGATGTGTTCTGGCTGAGTCTCGATGACGTCGCGGGGCAGAAGCCAGGAGCCGAGTGCACCGTTCAGGCCCGCGGTTTCCGGTAGTAGGGCAGAGGCCGTGTTGTACCAGTTGTGGAAGGAGTCGAAGGCGATCGTGGATGTCTGCTCTATCGTCAATTGGCCATCCGAGGTCGTAGCAAACTGGTGTGCGGAGGTGAAGAAGGGGCTAATGCTTTTGTTAGCTTGCAGCAGCGTGCTGTTGAACAGGATGAGAGTGAATGATAGGCCAGACTGGCCCCTGGCTGGATTGGGCCCAAAGGACGCGGACCCGCCCCATCCGGCGTCAGACAGGTTCGGCATCGCTGCGATGAAGTTGGTCAACAGATGTTGCAGTGATGTAGTTGGGGCGAGGCTATCTGTTGATGCTGAGAACACGGCTTCGACCAGTGGAAGATCTGAATGCGTCTGGTAGGTGACGGAAGTAACGACCCCGAAAGTGCCTCCGCCTCCGCCTCGGAGCGCGAAGAACAGGTCTGTGTTGCGATGCGCGTTCGCTATAAAGCGCGTCCCATTCGAGCTGATCATCGTGAATTCAAGAACATTGTCTACGCCTACTGACGGGTTCATCGCATGCTCGAGAATTTGCATGCCAGCGTGAATATCTCACCTAAACCGAATATCGGAGACAGGACGCTGTACCCGCCACCGAGCACCCATCCACCTGCAGCACCAACTGTCCCGCCCGGCGACAGGCCGCCGACCAAGACCCGGTGTCTGGCATTGGCAGCTTCGTACGCTTCTTGCCACTGAACGCCGGCGCCGAGTGTAATCGCTGTTAGATAACTTGTGAGGGAGCTATCGCATTGTAGACGTAGAGGAGCGCTCGCCCTTAGTTGCCATGGCCGATTTAGGTGCCCCGGCCGGCGTAAATACGTCGTGGAACGTGATATCTTTCATATGGTGCGTCCAAATGACGAAAGAACCTCTCGCGGTGCTGCGCCCAGAGAGGTCATGACTGCGGGCGCATCAACAGGAAGTCAGAAAGACGTTCGCGTACGGACGTGCGCGAAGTTAGTTCACCCGGTGCCCTTTACAACAACACGGAGATTGTGCGCTGCTGCGAAGGTGACAGCTGCCTGAACATCTGCATCGCTGCGCGCATCGACCCCAACGACTGGGACGCTACCCTGGCCGCAGGGTATGCCAAGGGTCGTGTTCATGAAGCAGGCGTTGGTGGTGCCGTTCTTGAACACAAACGTTTCGAAGTTCGCGCCCTGCATGGCACCTGACTGGTCAACCCGCCAAGATGCATCGCTCCACAGTCGGTGGACTGCGTCGCAGTCGCCCGAAGGGTTTGAGACCGGGTAGCAAGAAGAAGCGGGAGGTAGCGGTTTCAGGAGGGGTTGCGATAGCTGCCGTTCAAGATGCGAGAAGTCAGAAGCGCTAGGCCAGCAGGAATCGCCGAAGAGGCATCGACATCGGGAAGTTGAAGCTGCGGTGGCGCCCCGGATGGGAGTGCTGAGCATCAGGCTCTTCACGACCAGTAGAAGAAGTACTAGTAGGTCAGAGCGAGCCATGGCAAGGCTGTCGTGGCGACGAGAAGGGGTTGGTCGTTCCAAGGCATAGGAGAAGTGAAGGTGAAGATATAGACCAGGGTTGCTTCTGACGGAGATTCAGGCCTTCATTCCGCTCCCCTTCGCAGGTCAGAAGTAGAGAACCTTCGTGGGCATAAGTGCAAGTCCATTCAGTGCGACCGTATGTTTCTGAGAGTCAGAGCGAAGATATCTGACCATTCTTGGAAGCTGATTCCACGGACGTTCCGCGCGGGTTGGCTTTAGTTTCACCGTTCTGAGAGGAAAAACGAGATGTTCCCAGATGCGCCAGGAGGAATTCGTGCAGATAGAAGACAAGTCGGCCGACAAGTTTCATGCAGGCGCGTCGCGCATGCGTGCGTCTCGCATGATCATACTATTAGATCTGCGGAAACGGCGGTTGTATGAGGTCAAAGAGGTCAATGGACGCGTGAGATGTGCATAATTGTTTGTTCACATCGAAGTACTTGTTAGATGGTCATAAGATGCTTGCAGGTGTCGTGACGGGCTTGGGCTTCGCGAAACATGGATGGATTGTTTCGAGTAGGACGTCCGAGAAGTCTCAGGAAGTCTCTCGCGCGCTCTCCCATGTTCAAATTGTCCACGTGACAGCCGGAGATTACGTAGGCACCGGATGCACCAAGTACCCAGATACAGAAGTCTAGAGCATGCTGAAATCGCCGGCCCAGTAATCGGAGGTCCTCTTGCTCCCGTAAACTACTCCTCACTTAGTTCTTCCTTGTCCTCCCCGCTTGACTTGTATCTTTATTTGTTTCATGGACTTCTGCTGCTAAGACGACTCCTCTACCATGTTTACCGGAAACGGAATCAAAATATTCACCGGTGCGTCCTTCCGCACACGCATCGATTTTTCCTCTGAGCCTCACTGTCCGCTGCTGCAGGCACGAGCCACCCTGAGCTGGCCGAGACCATCACCAGACGGTGCATACTCATGTATACACTTGTGCGAGGGACGATGTCTTGACGGTGTTTTGCAGTCTCGGTGTTCCTCTTGCGAGAGCAGAGGTGACCAAGAGCGGGGTGGGGGAGAGCCATGTACGCATCGCGGAGTCCGTCCGCGAAGACGACGTCTACATCATTAACACCGGCTGTGGGGAGGTGAACACGTCCCTCATGGAGGTCTGCATCATGATCCACGCCTGCAAAATTGCCAGTGCGAAGCGCATCACGGCCATCCTCCCCCTCTACCCCTACGCCCGGCAGGACAAGAAGGACAAGAGCCGCGCACCCATCACTGCCAAACTCGTTGCCAACATGCTACAGAAGTCGGGTTGTGACCATGTCATTGTGAGTAGCCTCCTACCGTGCATCCACTTCCCCGGTCTTACGATCGAAATCTGTGGCGGATGTCTGGGGTGCAAAAATAGACTATGGATCTGCATGCCTCGCAAATACAAGGCTTCTTCGACGTTCCGGTGGACAAGTGAGTATCTTTTGTTTGAGGTGTTGGCTCGGACGCTCACCGTTCATATAAATCACAGTGTATGTGAAGGTGTCTCTGTCTCTTACCAATGTTGACATCAAACCATCCTTTGCCAGCTGTATGCGGAACCATCATCAATACAGTACATCCGTACCAACTTCAACCTGTCCGAGATTGTGATCGTTTCGCCAGATGCAGGTGGTGCCAAGCGGTACGTTTGATCTTGGGTCTTGCTCCGATGACGCTGATGCTGTCGCAGTGCAACTTCCATGGCGGACCGGCTCGGTGTCGACTTCGCGCTCTTCCACAAAGAACGGAAGAAGGCGAATGAGGTGTCACGTATGGTGCTCGTCGGTCACGTCAAAGACAAGATCGCCATCTTGGTCGACGACATGGCAGACACCTGTGGCACGCTCTGTCTCGCTGCCAAGCAGCTTGCCGAGGCAGGCGCGACTAAAGTGTACGCGATGGTCACGCATGGCATCCTGAGCGGCAACGCGCTCAAGAACGTGGACGAGTCGGCTCTGGAGAAGCTGATTGTGACGAATACTCTGCCACAAGCGGAAAACGTCGCCCGGTGCTCGAAGATCGAGGTCATTGACATCGGTAACGTGCTTGCAGAGGTGATCCGACGCAGTCATTATGGGGAGAGCGTGTCGAAACTCTTTGACGAGGTTCCGTACTAGAGGGAGCCGGTGGCAGATGCTGGTGTGTTGCTACGGGCACACTTGATTTACCGGGGGTGGCGTGATATAGATGCACAAAATTCTTGTACAGTGTATGGAAGCGACGCTCTAATGACACAGCGGGTGGAGTGAAGAAGGGAGGAAGACCAAAGGAGAATTTAGCATACTTGCAAGGTTGGCGGTACAGCCTCGTGTATGTACATTGGACGGCTGGAGACGGGTCGAGACTGCCGGATGTGTCATATGAGAGCGTTAAGTTAGCGAATCGATCAAAGTTCTCATATGTCTCCAGCGTGGGGAGCTCAAAGGTGCGTAGGGCGCTGCGGGTCATCATCCGCTGATCCCGGCTGACGTTGACGGGCGTTGTCAGTGACTAGGTTGGTTTGTGAGCGGGGAGAACATTGACCGGAAAGATGGAACCGGGCGCAGCGTTGCTGATGGCGGGTTGGGCGTCGCGGGAGGCGGTGGTGACGAGGGAGGGGGAGGGTGGACGATGGTGACGACGTGTCTGAGGCGAAGTGGGACGCATCTGGAGTTCACGTCGAGAAGGAAGAAGGATGGCTAAAAAAGAAAGGTTCGATGAAGTGCAAGGCGTCCTTGTCCACGCGCACCCCGCTTCTCGTCCCATCAAGCACTACCCAATCAGCCCATCAGACTCACAGAGTCAATGGACGCTGTGGCGTTAGCGGGGAGGCGGCCGCATCCAATGCTCCCTGCCGTGGCATCCCGAAGGCCTAACCTCGGGCAACTACCCAAAACAAATCATCCACACGGCCTCGGCGAGAGGATCGATATCAGGCATGTTTGACCGCGCCGCACCGGATATCTGTCCGCCTTGCAATGTGGACCGGTGGAGGAGAGCAATATGATTACCGAGCAATCGGTATATACGCGATCGTGGTGATTCAGGCGGCGATCTGGGAGCTGTCGCTGGGCAGACGGGAGAGAAACGCAGGCGACGAGTCCAGAAGGACGCCAGAAGGCAAGGGAAACCTGTGTAGACGACTTAGACCACATTTTGCGCGGAGCGTGGAGAACAACCGGCAGCTGTTTCGGGACGGAAATGTCCCCGAAAAGGGAACAAGCGCGGATTGCGGGACCGATAACGCGCAAAAATAATAGCGAAAATAACGAGGTGATGATCGGCTGGCTGGTTTCTGTTTCTCGTCTTCCGCGCGAGAGAGCGTGCGAGCGCTCGGTGCTCGCTCTCTCCCTGCCATCCTCTTCCCCTCCTCGTCCTCCGCTTTCTCTTCCGTTTCCCTCCTCCCCCCGCCCCGTCATCGTCCCCGTCGCCCGCTCTCCCTCTTCCGCCCTATCATTATTGCCTCCATCCATGCGCCCTGCTCATTCTCTGCGCCGACTCTAATTTCTTCCTCATCCTCGGGCGATGCAAGTCACATCCATATCATGTACACGAACCATGTCCACCAAGGCCATAATCAACCTCCAGTCCACCTCCACAACCCGTTCCCCCACCACATGCCCAACGGCCATTCGACCAACAACCACCATAACCACCATAACCACCCTCCACCCCAGCAACACCATCCTACCCCCGCGAACCAGCGTCCCCAAGCGCCGATCGCGAGAGAACGCATCACGGTTCAAGCCGTGCCCTCCGTCGCCGTGCAGGATGGTCAACTCATCTATGGGGACGCCAGAAGTAGTCAGTGTCACCCTATTTTGCCTTCTCTGGCCCCTCTGACGACTCCCTGGTGCGTATTTGGTTCGCTGATCGGACCCACCCTGTTTCATAGGCTCCGCGCGATCGTACACACCGCTCAAGTTGGTCGGAGATGGATCGTTCGGCACGGTCTGGCTATGCGATTGGCATGGGACGTTACCGCCCAATACACCCTTGTCGGCCATGCAGTGCGGTCGTGGGGCGCGGCCCGAATATGCGGGCAAGAGACTGGTAGCCGTCAAACGCATGAAGAAGCAGTGGGAAGGGGGCTGGGACGAGTGTAAGAAGCTCAAGGAGCTCGAGGTGCGTCTCCACCTCTTATTCAAAGTGGACGGCCGATCCGAGTCTATTGCATGACAGTCGCTGCGCGCGATTCCATACCATCCCAACATCATACCCCTCTACGATTCCTTTCTCCTTCCCGACACGAAAGAGCTCTACTTCGTCTTCGAGTCCATGGAGGGGAACCTGTATCAGCTCATCAAGACTCGGAAAGGCAAGCCTCTCGCAGGAGGCTTGGTATCCTCTATATTTCGTCAGGTCGTGTCGGGGCTCTACCACATACACGAGTCGGGCTACTTCCATCGCGACATGAAGCCCGAGAACCTTTTGGTCACCACCACCGGTTTATACGACTACCGGCCGGTGTCTCCTCTGGCTACCCCGGACTCGCCTCCCGAGAGCGACGTTGTGGTCATTGTCAAGTTGGCCGATTTTGGCCTGGCTAGGGAGACCAAGAGCAAGCCTCCTTATACAGAGTATGTGTCCACGCGATGGTACCGTGCACCTGAGGTTCTCCTCAAGAGCAGAGACTACTCCAACCCCGTTGACATGTGGGCGCTCGGCACTATCATGGCGGAACTGGTGAATCTACGACCGCTATTCCCTGGTCAGGGAGAGGTGGACCAAGTGGCGAGAATCTGTGAACTTCTCGGGGATCCGGGCAGGGATTACGGGGTCGATGCGCGAGGGAAGCCTGTGGGAGGCGGGAAGTGGCCGAAGGGCGTCAAAATGGCTAGCGCAATGGGGTTTGCGTTCCCCGAGGTGCGCATATATTCATTCGAAGTTGCGTTTTCGACTAAAGCCGTTCCAGATTCCACCGAAGGACTTTTACTCGTTATTTGATCGTTCGGTGCCGGTCAAGCTTGTCGAGTGCATTGCTGACCTTCTCAAGTATGATCCCGAGGTGCGCTTGACGAGCAAGGAATGCCTAGAGCATCCGTATCTCTTGGAGACCACCCCACTCAACAACCCCCCTGGTCCACCTGGTCCACCTTCGACGGCGGTGCCCAATGGGCATGGTCTCCCCCAGCGTGGTTCCCAGCGCAACGGTGCTCCTTCAGCGAGATCTCTGCCATCCGTCACTCCGCGGAGTGTACCCCCATCCCACTCCCACAACTCCATTCCAGACAAGCCAGAGTTCGAGGCACATCCACCTGCCGCGACTGTCCAGATTCCAGACGCTTCTTCGTCTCACCGGAGCTCGTTTTACGACTCTCCCTCATCACGCGTGTACCCTCAAGACCCAGTTCATGCCCGGCTGTCGAATGGGATGTCTCCCGCGCGGTCCCGAACGCCCTCGGAGCAGTCAAATGGATGGCCTTCCCACACCTCCGACAGTCACTGGGATCCCATGGATGTGTCTCCACACGTCGAGATCCCACCGGAGGGTTATCCTCAGTCGATGGAAGTCCAGACGTCACCAATGCTTCGCGAGTACCCTGCCAGGCCGCACGTCGAAGACTCCATCCACGAGCACACGCACTCTAGCATCTCTCAACAACAGACGCATGGCAAACTCGGCAAGTTCAGTTTCAGCAAGAAGACGAGTAAATGGGGCCTTGCCACGATGTTTGGCCACTCAGACAAGGGTGCCCAACATAGTCTCCCACCCGTGCAAGAGGTTCCGATCAGCTCCGCTGGATCCACACCCTCTCTCAAGCGGACAGTGTCCTCCAGTACAGACAGTCGCTCGCTATCCGAGATGTCACCGATTCAGGAAGCCCCACCCCGTATCATCATGGACCCCAAGCAACGCAAGAAGGAGGCGGCGCGCATACAGCGGGAATCAGAAAAGCAGCGCCGGATTCTGGCAGAGAAGATGCAGAAGGAGCAGGCGCGTGCGGTGTTGGAGAAGAGCAAACGGTTCCGCGATGCGAATTCGTCGTCAGAATTCGAGTGGCGGAGCAGTTTCCCGCTCATGGCCGCTCCTCGCCCACAGAAACAGCCGGCCGCTGCTGGACCTATTCGTCAAACACATAGCCACAACCCGACCTCTGTTGAAGCCGCAGGAGGGAGTTTCGCAAGCCCTGTCGAGTCTCACCCCCGGGGCGACTGGGGCCGTGATCAACGGCTGCCGAAGGCCCGTCGCAGAGACTTCGATGATGACCATTCCATGTCCTCGACAGATCTGCCAAGCGGCGTCTCTGTCATTTCTTTCGCCACTGTGGACAGCGATCCGGGACCCGGACGCTTGCGCAACCGCCCTAGTGCATTGGGCATTAGTCGGATGACCTCCATGTCGTCACTGGGGACCACGCTTTCCGACGAATTCTCTCCGCGGGGACGTTCGTCGACCTCGCTAGCCATGGAGCAACAATTTGCGCACGACTTCCATCTACGCGCGTCAGTGGACTCGTCGTCTATTTCGGACGGTGGCTCTCCGGCTGCGCCACCCATGCACATGCTCTCGCTTTCGTCGCCAATACCCTGGGCCCGAAGTGAGAACGGAAGCCAGTCCACCATGGAGAACGGGCACGGAAACGTCGCGTCGGACGGGGAGAGGCCCACTCTGACAATACCACCACAGCCAAAGCACCCAACAGGCTTCCAGCCTCAGGGACCGATGAGCCCATATGAGCAAAGAAGCTATCCTTCGAGTCCGGGAATGGCGCCGAAGTCCGCTATCAATCCCATATTCAAAGTGGTAAGTAGAGCTCATGACCCCTACTTGTACTGTATGACTTACTTTAGAACCCATGTAGCCGCCAATATCGACGCTCAACGCGCGACCTGGCTCGCTACCCCCATTCTCGCAGCTCGAGGCCGTCGCAGAAGGCGAGTACCCTCCGTTGTCGCCCATGTCCTTCACATCACCGGACGATATCGCGAACGACTTCGGCTAGCACCCGCGGTGATCCCACCAGTCCTTGCTACCGCCTCGCCTTCTCAATCTCATCGGTTCTCACTGTTGTACATTCATGGGTCGTCGCTTGTCGCATATCCCGCTCGTTCTTGGTTCATATTTAACGGCTAGCATCGTGCTCTCATCTGCATCTCTCTCCATACGCTTCTGCTCGCGCACCACTCGTCCATCCCGATGTGCTTACCCTCTCCCTCTGTAATTTCACGACCATATCCCCTGCCACCCTCGCCCCATTCCCATCCGCGTATGGTTCATCTACCCATCGGCTGGCTCACTCCCCATCCCCATCCCCATATCCCATTCCCCCCGCATATATCCGGCTTTGCAGAACCCTCTCTGTTGCGTTCATTCGTCATTCATTGGACCTCGTTGTACGTTCACGTTCACGACATTTTTACTCGGGACGCCGCACCGCAAGCTCGCTTCGACTGTCATAGAAGACGGACTCCACGCGACCACTGCTGGTGCTTTGGCGCATTCCCCTCACACACACTCGCTCGCCTTATCTTCTCATCCTCATCCTCATCCTCCCCACCCCCCTGCAGGCTGCCATTTTTTTCTCTTCCTCCATTCAAGCTTTCGCCGTACATTACAAACCTTCGACGTATTTTTGACGACGCGCGCGCCCGCGGCGGCGCGGGCTTCGGCGTGCTGCCTGCTGCACCCCATCGCATAGCATCGCATCGCACACTCTCATTTTGAGCGTGGCCACTTTATCACACATAGACTACATCTCATATGTATTTGTACAGTACTCCGAGGTGGTCTGTTTCGAACACGAAAAGGACTTAAACATCAACTACAACAGCGTGCGGCTTGGCGTGTGCGTGTGAGCGACCCCGTCTCGGGGAGTCCGGGTAGATGTCAGAAAAGGACTCGCGGAGAGGGGTTCTAATGGGTGCGCAGCTCTCAGCTGGAACGTTCGAGGGTTGGTCTTGCCGCGGGGGAAGAAGGGCGTGCGGCAAGATGTTCGCAGGCGATCGCGAGATGGGCGGGTGCGGTCGCTTCACTATCACCGTGCAGCATCCGCACGCCGATGAACATAGTAGTCTGTTTCAATGTGACGACGATCTCAGCGTCGACCCAAGAGAGGCATGTCCGGAGAGCAGGAGAAACGCTTGCCAGAAACGACCGATCGCGTCGAGCTGACACACATCTGGACGATCACACCCGGGTCCCGCCAAGCAGCCGGGAGAAAGACCGAGTGGTGACATTGAGGCGGTGAAAGGCAGCTCATGTCCACCGGATCTAGGAAGAATCTGAACGCTAACTTGGAATGTTGGGTTGGCCTGGATGCAGCACGGGTATGTACACCAAATTTGTATCCGGGACTCCATGCAACAATGATGGCGGTACACACACACCTGCCACCTGGCGCAGAACGCGTTTGCAAGAAGGTGAGCGAGCTTCAGCCTTCGTCGAACTCGGAGGTACAGGCACGCGTTGACTCTTACAGGCCCCAGGATTGTATCAGATGGTCGGTGTTTCGCACGAGCACAGGACCGGACGAGAGAGAAGATCGGATTCTGAGGCAGACGGTACATTTGTGAGTGAGAGACCGGGAGGCGCGGCTGATTATACGGGGAGGGACGTCTGGGTCTGGGCCTTTACAGACATGTATACAGAGCCTATGCCATCTAATGATGAGGTGCCTGCTCGAAACGAAGACCGCTGACAAGAGAAGGAGCGTTAATGGAACGGTCAGAGCACGAAAGGAGGACGAGCCGTACCAGTAGCTGTGTACGTGGGAGGAGACGGGAAGAACAGGTAAATTAGCTTCCGAGTTGCAAAGACATGATTGTAGGAAGGAACGTACCCGCATGCGCGAGGTCCTGGCTTGTCCTGCAGGATGACGGTGAACTCGGCGGAGGATGTCGCAGCAAGGGAAGCACTCACCAAGTTAATGAAGATCTTGGGGTGTCCAAGCGGGCCTCCTCCTGGAGCGACATGAAGTTGGTATCACCCTACGCGGGAAGTATGTTGTGGACGTACCTCCATCGCAGACCGCCTTTCTGCCGTGGACGACACGGATGGGCTCCCTGCTAATCATCTCCATCGCACTGGGCGGGTTTGGCTGGAGCTCCATGATGGTTTGCTCGAACCGGGGGCCAGAGTGGGCCTGGGGACGAGGGGCTTGGCTAGTTGACCATGTCTTGACGTAGTTAGGAGACTGCGGCACGACCGTGGACGAGGAAGGAGCTTCGTGAGCAGGAACAGGGGCGGAAGAGGAGGTGGAAGAGAGGCGGGTGAGAGGGCGGGCAAGGCCCTGGAGAGCTCGGCGGGCGAGCATGGCGGTCAACGCAGAGTGAGGCGGGTCCGAATATGGTAAGAAGGGCGGGACGAGGTCGGACGGGAATGACCGAGACTTGGGGCCACGCACAGACGCTCGACGCGTGATGTGATTGACGTCATGTGAGTCGTCAGATATGGCATACGACTGGACAGATATGGACAGTACTCGAAGCTTCGACCGATGGCTTGTGCGGTCGAGCTCGTTCGTGACTATTCGACGCCTCCTGTCCAGTCCATATATCAGCCTCGAATGGCCGCACTCAGCCCCCAACTTTCTAACGACAACCACCATCGGATACCCTTTCGTCTTCTCTTCCACCACTAACACTTTTCTCTTCTGTTCGCAATGGCTTCGTCCATGAACTTTACCGACAAGACTCAGGAGTCCATCGCGGCAGCGATTCAGCTTGCCAAGGACTATGCAAATGCACAAGGTATGTCTGCTTCGAGCTTGTGCTTTGGCAACCTTCGTATGCTCATAACCGTTTCCAGTACATCCCGCACATATCGCCTTTGCGCTCCTCAACGAGGGCCAGGGCGGTGAGGGTGGCCTCTCAACCGGGTCAAGTTCTCTCTTCAGCTCGGTTATCGAGAAGGCTGGAGGTGACTCAGTAAGTGTTCCTGCTGTCCGCAGGTGCTCGTATCAGTACTGACTTCAATCTCAGACAACTGTACGGAGAGGCATTCAGAAGATCATCGTCCGTCTCCCTACGCAATCACCACCACCAGATGAGATCACCCTCAGTTCGGCCGCTATGAAGGTTCTCCGGGAAGCCGAGTCTCTCCGGAAGACCATGCACGACTCCTACATCGCTCAAGACCACATCCTTGCCGCACTCATCAAGGATTCCTCCATCTCAGCCGTCCTCAAGGAGGCCGGTCTGACGGAAAGCGTCGTCAAGACTGCTATCGATCAGATTCGTGGCAATCGTCGCGTCGACAGCAAGAACGCCGAGCAAGGCTTCGACGCGCTGAACAAGTACGCAACCGACCTCACTGCTCTCGCTGAGGAAGGCAAACTCGACCCCGTCATTGGTCGTGACAACGAGATTCGTCGCGTCGTCCGCATTCTCTGCAGAAGGTATGTGTGTGCTCATGCATCCGGCTATCGAGCCGTCCTAACACTCATCTTACAGGACAAAGAACAACCCCGTCCTCGTCGGTGAGCCCGGTGTTGGTAAATCCGCCATCGCCGAAGGTCTCGCCCAACGTATCGTCAATCGGGATGTCCCCGCTTCTCTCATTGCGCGCCTCTACTCCCTTGATATGGGTGCACTCATGGCCGGTGCCAAGTACAAGGGCGAGTACGAGGAGCGTATCAAATCAGTCCTAGACGAAGTCGAGAAGGCTGCAGAGAACGGACCTGGCATCATCCTCTTCATCGACGAACTCCACTTGATCATGGCCGGTCAGGGCAGCAGCGGCGGTGGCATGGATGCTGCAAACCTCTTCAAGCCTCTACTCGCTCGTGGCAAGCTTCGTTGTATCGGCGCGACAACACTTTCCGAGTTCCGGCAGTACATCGAGAAGGACCCCGCTCTCGAACGTCGGTTCGCTCAGGTACTCGTCAATGAGCCCACTGTGCCCGAAACCATTTCTATCCTTCGTGGTATCCGGGAGAAGTACGAGGTCCATCATGGTGTCCGTATCCACGATGGCGCTCTCATCGCCGCTGCCCAACTTGCTCATCGTTACCTCACGTCGAGACGTCTCCCTGATTCCGCCATTGATTTGGTCGATGAGGCTTGCGCAAGGTAAGTTCCTGTTGAAACCGTCAGAGGATCGGCCAGGTCACTAATAGACTCTTCTCGCAGTGCTCGCGTAACTCGTGAGACCGCTCCAGAAGCGATCGACCAACTTCAGCGTCGCAAGCTTGAACTCGAAGTCGAGATTCACGCACTTGAACGTGAGAAGGACGAAGCTTCGAAGGAGCGTCTCGCTATCGCTCGCAAAGCCATTGCCGACGTCGACGACCAGCTACAGCCCCTTCAAGCCGCGTACGAAGCCGAGAAACAGCGTAGCGAGGAAATCAACGCTGTTCGTCGGCGCATCGATGAAGTCAAGGCCAAGGCTGACGAAGCTGAACGGCGGTACGACCTCGCAACGGCCTCTGACCTCAGGTACTACGCTCTGCCCGACCTTCAGAACCGGCTCGCACAACTCGAGGCGAAGAAGGCTGAGGAGGACGCGGCTCGCGGTAGCGGCTCTGACACCGTCACTCCGGAGCAGATCGCCGAGATTGTGGCGCGCTGGACGAATATCCCCGTCACACGCCTCATGAGCACTGAGAAGGAGAAGCTACTTCGTATGGAGCGGATCCTTGCCGACAGCGTCGTTGGCCAACCTGAAGCGGTTAAGGCGGTTGCGAACGCAATTCGTCTGAGTCGCTCTGGTTTGCGGAACGAGAACAGGCCGATCGCAAGCTTCCTCTTCGCCGGTCCGTCTGGAACTGGTAAGACGTTGATGAGTAAGACGGTGAGTATGAAATGACTGCTTGTTCTGATTGAGGGGTTGCTGACTCTTGCCTCTGTAGCTCGCGACGATCCTCTTCGACTCTCCCGACGCGATGATCCGTATCGACGGATCAGAGTACTCCGAGAAGCACTCGATTGCTCGTCTCATCGGTGCACCTCCGGGCTACGTCGGTCACGAGCAAGGTGGCCAGCTCACGGAGTACATCCGTCGGAAGCCGTATTCGATCATCCTCATTGACGAGATCGAGAAGGCTTCGAAGGAGTTCTACCAGCTCTTCCTCCAAGTCCTCGATGACGGCCGGTTGACTGATGGACAGGGCCGCCAAGTTGACTTCCGCAACACGGTCATCATCATGACGAGCAACCTTGGCGCGGTATTCCTCAACGAGATGGGCGAAGGTCCTGTCAAGCCCGCAACGAGAGAGCTCGTCATGGGCGCCATCCGCAACCACTTCCCGCCCGAGTTCATAAACCGTGTGGACGAGATTGTCATTTTCGTAAGTGCATTGTCGCTTCGTATCTCCTTTCGAACTGCTTGCTGACTTGTGTGATTCACAGCGTACGCTCTCACGTGCGAACGTACTCAAGATCGTCGACCTCCGCCTCAAGGAGGTTCAGGACCGTATCGCCGACAGGAAGATGAAGCTCGAAGTGGACGATGCGGCGAAGAACTACCTCTGCTCGATCGGGTACTCCCCTGCATACGGCGCGCGGCCGCTCAACCGTGCGATCCAGCAGGAGCTACTCAACCCGCTTTCGATCATGATCCTCTCGGAACGCGTCCGCGACGGCGAGCCTGTCCGCGTCACATTCGACGGGCCGCACAACCGTCTGCTCATCGTTCCGAACCACGAGGGTACGGGCGAGAGCATGGACGTCGACTTGGCCGACGAGGACATCGAGATCGAAGAGATGGATTGAAGCGATGTAGAGCGCGGGGCGGCATCTGGGACTGTGTATTTGTAGATGGACTCCGACGATCTAACGTAAAGCAGCATTCATCATAGCAACTTGTATTTGTAGATAGCATTCACCCAGAGCACTGTATAGTACGTCGCATAATTCAATTGTACTCGCTCGTTCTCAACATGGTGATAGAGATGCTCGAGATCGACGACCCATGCAAAGCTCGCTCGAGCTCGATGATAATCGAAAGTCTCGAGATCACTTGTCTTCTTCCTTAACCTTCGTTTTCGGCCGTCGATTGTCTTCTTTGACGATACGCAAGCAATTAGAACGCGGATGGTGCGGATCTCTCCAACAGGCTTTCCACTGCGAGGTCTCAACATCAGATCTGTACTGGGATAAGATCGCAAGATCGACATGTACGGTCGGACTTACCTGCCCGTTAACCTCCTTGAACTCAATACCCCATTCGTGTAGATGCTCTTCATAGTGCTTGTCCACCATGTAGGCAAACGCCTCACGCACCCAGACGTCCCCGATTGACCACCGCTTGGATCGCAGCCGTCGTTTCTCCTCGACAGAGACATGGGGCGTGTCGAGGTTCTCGTCCGTCAAGTTGAGCAGGTCAATCCCGTAGCGGCAACGCGGGACCGCGCAAACCCATTTCATCGAGTGCGTCAGCCGGGGCGGGTGGAAGAACGCGGGTGGAAGGAGGGCGAGGAGGTCCGGGTCGGGGGGCGTCGGGGGGCGCTCGGGCAGGTCGTCCGAGTCGGAGGAGAGCTCGCTGTCGGACGAGACGGGCGAGAAGTCGCGGTCGTAGGTGCGCAGGCGAGTGAGGTCTTGCTCGGCGTCGCTCGAGTCTTCGTCTGCGCTGTGAGGTGGGTGGGTGAACCGCGATGGGACGAACTGTTCGGGGTGTGGTATATTTCTCTGCCTCTGTGGGAATGCGTGAGCGGAAAGTGAGTACTTGTGTGGTGCGTTGAAGTTGTGAGAGAGAGGTGACCTGTTTCTTGGCGGGTTTGGGATGGGGTAGAGGGAGCCCGTCGATGTCCATGGCATCATCAAGCAAGACGCTTGCATTATTACCCCTCGGTCGTGGACCGCTTTCCCTAGCTGGATGTTGCAATCGATTCACTTTGTGCAGCCATCGTTTCCAGACAGTGACATCGAAGAGTTGGTGACGAGGCGTAATCTGGCCGATCAGCCACTCCGCGTGCTCCCAGATCCGGTACCGGATCTCTGCGCGGGAGACATGGCGAAGAGTGTGCTTGCGGCGAGCCTTCATACGGCCGCTGGTACCCGATTCGATGTCAGAGTCGGAGGAGTCGTAGATTGGGCGGTGTTGGCGCGCCGAGGCAGAGTAGGCCATGTGCTTCATGTAGAGATTCACGAACCATTCTGGCGTACGTTTCTCGACAGGGGTTGTGTTGGCCTCATGTATGTTCGAATCTGCATCTATTTGCAGGAGAGTTTTGATGATGTAGTGTAGTCGGTAACGCGAGATGAACTGACAAGTATGCTTCACGTCAGTGTCGGCAACGGCAGTGCATGTCCGAGGCGTACAAGGCGACTGAGCTCATATGAGCAGATATCCATGGACGCAACCTTGTATCGCCGACGACTGTATGATGGGGTTCAGCCATGTAGGTGTGAAGACTGAAAGAGGGCTGACTGTGCCGCCGAGTGTATCTCTAGACCGTCTGGGGTTGTGTATGCTGTCACGGAGTTTCAGGCCGTATGCACGCCCATGAATTAGGAATGTTGTCTTACAGCTCAGATAAGTCGATGTCATGTTCTTCTTCGCTATGATTGTGACTTTGATTCTGGGCTGTGCGCTTTCGAAGCCCAGAGATGGTGCATACAACGTCTCCAGAGTAAGGTTGTTGACTCCGAGGCGATGTTTGTTCGAGCGACTCCGAGACTCCCGGTCCCGCAATTCTTTATTGATGGCATGTTTCGCTGGGTCAGTAAGCCATGACAGTGACTTGATCGTCAGCGTGCCCAGAAAGCGGACATTGTCCACTTGCTCTTGTCTGCACTCGGGCATGCTGGGCTCGCACTCCGTTAGCCTGCCATATCATCTATGAGAACGCTACGCAGAGGCTGGGGACACGGCTTGTACTATATACCCTGTCTTTTGTCCACGGAATTCGAATATGACAGCATCGAGTGCCAGTGGGTTGTTGGACGTAGTGTGCAGCCGCGAAGAGTTTATGAGCACATGTTCTTCCAGGTAAGGTCCAAAGGGCTCATTGACGAGCTCGGTAAGAGACATCGTGATTAGATGTGGCTGAGAATGGAGCTGCCAGCACAGTCACTGCGGTAGGTGCGGTCGGTAGCCACGTGTTTGTCCCAGAAAGGGAAGACATCGGAGCGGTGCTTGAGTCTTGAAGACAGGCGCTGGCGGTCAACGGACGCAGTGACGGTCTCCCACCACGCTCTCTTCTCCATGGCGGTTGACTCAGGCGGCCCCAGCATCTCCATCCCTGTCGGCATCACTATCGGTCTCCTTGCGTCCTTCGTTCAATCTCTAGGCCTCACCATCCAACGCAAGAGCCATGTATTGAATCAATCACTCCCGGAGGAGCAGCAGAAGGTCGAACACCGCCGGCCGTACGTCCCCCATCTCACCTTCGTTTCCGCTGCTTACACGTCTATAGTCTTTGGATCCTTGGCTTTGGTATGTTTACATATCTCCGTCACGTTGCGCACCCTCATCATCACCGTTCATAGCCATATTCATCTCTTCCAACCTGTTTGGATCCGTCTTCCAAATCGCCTCCCTTCCCGTCGTCATTCTTGCCCCCCTCGGCGCCGTCTCTCTCCTATGGAACGCGTTCTTTGCGAGACTGCTCCTAGGGGATGTCTTCTCACCGTGGATGGTCCTTGGAACTCTCCTCATTGCTGGCGGCGCTGTGCTCATCGCAGTATTCGGCATTGTACCTGAACCCACACATTCCCTTGAAGATCTCCTCCGCCTTTTCAACCGTCCCGCCTTCGTGGCATATTTCTCACTCCTTGGAGTCGTAGTGCTTGCCTGGCTTGTCACGGTAAGCCGATATGGTATTCCATGGTCATGCATGGCTCGCTCAATTACGTACTAGACGCATGTGGTGGAATACTCATACGTCCGCCGTTACAAGCCCGCGGACATTAGCCCGCCACTGTCACCACTCCTCGTCCCCAATGCCGCACCTTCTATGCTGACCACGGCCACCACTGCGAATCACGCCGTTGATCCAACGTCTCCGACCGAACGGACTCCTCTCATCGACCGGAAACCTCACCCGCGCTCCAAGTCCCCCTCTCCATCGTCTTCCATGCGTTCCATGATCACGAGCCCGCTCTCATACTCTGCTCGGTCCCCGCGCACCCCCATATTTCTCGCTTCTTCGTATGCATCTATTTCTGGCATCCTCTCTGGCATGTGCTTGCTATTCGCCAAGAGCGGCGTCGAGCTGCTATTGCTCACCTTTGGTGGGGACAACCAGTTCTGGAGATGGCAGGCCTGGATTCTTGTCCTTGGCTTGGTCGTATTCGCGCTACTGCAGCTGTGGTACATGCACAAGAGCCTTGTGCTCGCTGACCCCACTCTTGTCTGTCCATGTGAGTACATGCATTCGAATATACTTCGTGCAGCCCATTCAGTCTTCCACAGTGGCATTCTGCTTCTACAATCTATCATCCATCGTGAACGGCCTTGTATACTTTGACCAGTTCTCGTTGCTGTCCACAACCCATCTCCTTTTGGTGCTGCTCGGTATCGCCATTCTCCTGGCGGGAGTGTGGGTGGTAAGCTTCCCTCCCGAGGGCGGTCCCGGTGTCGACGTCGGTGCCTGGAACGAAGGCGAGTCCGCTACCGAATTGTTAGTCACAGGGGAGGACAGCGATCTTGAGGCCCAAGACGACATCTATGAGGATGAGCCCCTTCCTACAAATGCTCAAGCACGTTCCGAATCAGCACGCGGCCGCGGTCAGACACAAGCTGGCTTGGGCTTGCACGTCATCACTGAACCACCAACCCCGATCGCAGCCCCGCAGCTCTCACCGAGACCTCCGCCCAGTCCTACACACACCCGAGCACTCAATCCTTCGTCGCGTACGCACGGCCGGCAGCAGACAGACTCCGCCTTGCTCTCATCCCCACCGCGGCGATCCCGGTCATCATATACGGCGAGTATCACAGCGGACCGCACAGTATCCTCCACCGACGCGCAGTCGGGAGTGCCGTCCGGTCGGAAACGCAGGCGTACAATCGACCCAGGGTCGTCGCTCAGCCCACCGCCCTTCCCGCACCCGTTGTCCCCGACGCCGTCGGCGCTTGGCGGGTTCTCGATCGGGTTGTCACCCATCAGCCCGGGTTTCTCCATCGTGCCACGCGAACGGCGGCGGCGGCAGACAGGCGGGGTCTCGACGCTGAGCAACAGTGTCCATGGGCCTCTGAGTCCCAGCGCGAGCAGCGCAAGCGGCGGTGTAGAGGGACCGGGGGCCGATGGTCGTAGCAGCGAACGCGAGGCTGGCCTCGCCGTGCGTCTGCCTCAGGCCTGGAGGATGCGCAGAGTCGTCAGCGAGGGTGATGCGGATGCTGGGGGGATGAGTGGGCGACGAGCGGCTGGGGCAGCAGCAGCGGCTGGGGCGCGAACGTATGAAGGGCTGCCGTATGGGACTGACATGGAGCGGAGTGTAGGAGAGACGGAGGACTCGCAGGCGGGTCAGGCTCAGAGCAAGCACGCGAAAGGTCGGTGGAAGTGGTTGCGGACCGTGCTTCGCCAGGGCGCAGCACAGTGAGCGGGGTCATAGCCGTGGCATCTTCACGGACGGATTGAGTGATGGAGTTGACGGTGGTGATACCTGTGGAGCTCGAGCTTATGTTCTGACGGACAGTCGGACTGGATCCTGTGTAGATAAATATAATGATGGAATGGATGAGCTTCAAGGCGTTCCGAGATAACATGGACGTCGTTGACTTATATGGATGCACACATGCGGAGGCGTCCCAGCCAGTTCTAGCGTGTTTGCCAGATGTTCTTCTACGCACGCCAATACCGCGACGTGTTAGTCGAGTATTATCAACTCTCCATCAACTTATCACAGGTCTGGCTGGGGCCACAGTATTATTAGGGAAGGCGGGGCCAGCCAAAAACGGATGTTGCTGCCGTGAGTCGTCGGTGGCGCTGCTGTGCGTCGTCATGGACCCTTTGCTTCGTTGACCCGGTGGCACGACGCTCGAGCGTTTCAGTACACTTTGGGTATACACTACCGGTGTTCAACGTTCAGAGTGTATGTGGGTCAGAGCGACGTATTGGCAGACTGTTCCATGCTAACACACATCCCGCTGAACGTGTGCACAGTGCCTACTCTCAGGAACGAGGCGGGGGACACGAAATTGAAGGATGATTGCCCTGACATCTGACCGGATTGAACCTCGATTTGCATGGAGGATGCTCCGGACGAGACAACCGCGCAGTGATGTTGCCAAAGCTGGGCAAGCAGTCGTCGGGTCCCAAGCGCCTGCCACAATCAGCGTATGAGATTTCCAGATACGCGACTCCTTGCACGTGATCGCGTATCCATGGGGCCCCATCCATACAGCACGCACCCTTCCTCCACGTCCCTCCATCTCGTGCAAATGTGAACAGAAGTAAAGATGTGGGTAAGGCGGACCTTCAGAGACAGAAATATGAAGACAAGAAGAGGGCGGACATGAGACCAGCGTGGAATTCTGTGAGAACCGGTCAGGGAGATCAAACCGCCTAATTGTACCGTGAGTTTTAGTCCGCCGGCCGCTTGGGTTTGGGCAAGATCGACTAGTAAAACCATAACATACGTGGACTAGAGCGAGACGGCGCCGCCATCTCTTCCTTCGACTCCAACGCCGTTGGCCCTCCCGAGCCCAGTGCTCTCGCTCTCCTCACAAGGCTGTCCCTCTGTCCTTGCTCCACCTTCTTTTCTTGCTCGCTCGTCTCTCCTCCCAGCTGAACCTGTCTCTATCGGTCCTTGTCTCCATATCGTTCTCTCTATCCTCTATCTGTCTCATCATCTCCTCACGTCGTGTGTACCATGCCCAGCCCCAGAACTCGGGCAAACGCACCCGTGCAACCCCTAGCTGTCTCCGCTACTCCGGGCCCACCTATCGGCGAAAAGATCCTCAAGTCACGGTTTTCGGAAGATGAAGGGTCGAAAAACCCGACGCACAACTCCCTTTTGTCGCGCAAAACGACGGCGAGGTCGAACATCAGCCTTCGCTCTGCAACGAGCACGCACTCGCGCGACACGCCGATGGGGACAGGAGCGAGCGCCGGACGCCGCCACGGGCTGCCCCGCCCGATCCCGGCGCCAGACCCGATCATTACTATCTCTGCAAGCGGCGGAGTGTCCGGAGTCAAGGACAAGGACCACGACGGCCACGGTCACCCCAGGCGCACCTCCTTCTCCCGAAACAACCCCTCCACACACTCCTTTCACTCTGAAGTAGAGGACGAGGTCGACTACGTGACCGTCGAGCACCCCTCAACCGGCCCCGTCGAGAACGCCGTCATACCCGCACGCGCCGACAAGGCTGCTCGCGTCTTGGGCTTCCGCCAACGCCAGAGCATGGAGCCCATCCCAGGCTCGAACCGCAATTCACTCGCGTCTGCGCGGTCTGCGCCCGCCTCGGTCAGCGCCCCGCCTCCGACTCCCTCTGGTCCGACCATGCCCCTCGCGTCTCTCTATGTTGTCTCGGGTCTGCCGAAGAGCCCGCATACATGGACCCTCGCTGACCCTGACTCCGTCATGGGCCTTCACCATTCCGAGGGTGCGGTCGGCAGGTGGTGGAGACCGGAGGTCTTGGGCAGTACCATCAGCCCTGGTGCCGGCGGAGGAAAGCGAAAGAAGAAGACCAAGCAGGACGACGGTGCGTCGACAATGTTCAGCTCGTCCGGTCACCTCAGCAAACAGGAGGTTGGGAAGATGCTCTCCAAAGCACTGAAGGTACGTACCCGACGCGCGTGCCGAGCATGCGTGTCAGGCCCTTATTCATGTTTGCGATTCGCAGCTGTCGTTCACCCGCGAGGTTGAAATTATCGCGTCGACATTGCAACCGGCGTCCACTGTCCACAATTTCTCCTTCACCCTGCCCGCCCCCTCGACACCCCTCGCGTCTAGTCCGTCCACCGACGTCCTCCGCGCTTCTGTCTTGACAACCAACACGGACGTAACGTCGTACGCGTATCCCTATGCTGATGACCCCTTTTCGCGTCATGCGCGACCCTCTTCCGCATACTTGGGTCCCTCCACGACCTTCCTCTCGCCCAACGGACACACTGCGGGCAACCGCTCCCCTAGTGATCTTGGTGCCGGCAACAGCGCCAACAACGGACAGGTTACATACCACGGAGTATGTCTCACAGTCTGGTCGCATGCGGACGCGGAGCGCACGGCAGCGATTCGTCGCACACTAGAAGCAGGCCGTGCGAGAAAGGAGAGCGCGCACAGCTTGATAGCTTCGCGTTCGCGTAGAGGCCACGGTTCGGAAGTTAACGATCCTACCGCCCAGGCACGGAGGCGCGCGAGGATGAGTGCGCGAGGTCCTTGGGGCGCGGGTACTGATGGGGAGACCGATCTCGACCCGGAGACTGACGGTGAAGGCGGCGCAGTTAGTGAGAGCGACTACGAGGTCGCAAGCACGGTAGGACACACCCCCGGCGAGAGCACTCTATTCTTGCCCGGTGATACGGTCTTTTGGCTTCCGTATGCCCTGAGTAAGTCCACACTGCATCATATGCTTCTGGGTGGAAGTCGAGAAGTTGACCGTTTTCGTATGCAGCCCTTGTGTCGCGGTACCCTATCTACGACTTGATGCGCGACTATCTCACGCTGTCATGGGCGCGGTTTTCGAAGGACGTGCAGTCGCACACGCTGCAGATCAGCAAGATCCTCTCGCACCCTGCGCCGCGTCCTGGTGAGCTCGTCCGACTCGACGCGTCCTCCCAGACCGGGGGGTCAAGCCATGCCGGTGCGGAAACCAGTCTCGAGGTGGTCGCACGCTTCCCTGGCGGGCTCGACTTCGGACGAGGGCTGGTCGATGTCAACTTTACTATGTGGCCCCTGTTCAAGTGCCTCAACATAGACAACATTTTGACTATTTGCGAGGTAGGTCATCTGTGAGCCTAATATGCGAGCGATGTGCTAAATATCATCTTATATTTGGTTTAGATTGCCCTTGCTCCTACCGGGCGTATCCTCTTCTTCTCACGTCATCCTGCCATGCTTGGTATCGCTGTCCTCACCATCAAATATTTGGTGGAACTTCGTGGATGGAGCGGTGTTGCCCTCTCGGCCGTGCACTCCCGCGATGTGAAGATCTACATTGATGATCCGGGTCCCTGGATTATTGGCCTCGCAACGGAGGCACGGTATGCTATACGCCCGCCTTCGGAGGTGTGCGTAGTCGACCTGTAAGTCCCGTTATCTCCGTTGTTGATGGTCCTCGTGGTGTTTGTTGCCATGGAACTGACATGTGGGTGTCTATGTGCGCAGTGATATCAACTACCTGAACTGCGCGTCGCCTCCTCCCGGTGTGGTTTCGACTAAGCAGCAGCGTGACCGGTACCGTCAGAAACTGCTTGCAGCATTCGAACCTCATTACCACCCCGATCACTGTGTACCCAGGTGAGCGCTGGATGTAGGATGTGTTCTGTCTCAATTGCTGACGTCATCATCCCAGTGAGTTCAAGGAGGCATTCCCGGCTGGTAGGTTCCGCCCTGTATGCAAGATCCAGGCGAAGCGAGGATCGGCGTCCACTGCGGTCGCTGACATGGTCAAGCCGCCTGAATGGTGGCACTCGACGCGTATCATCCAGGCGTTCGACAGCGTGCTTGCGGACAAGATGAAGAAGCCGTCGCTTCTAAAGCGCATCAGCTCCCTCGGCAGTGTGCGCAGCCCTCCTCGTCTGAGCGTGGCGGAGCAGCACATCCAGTCATCTATACGCAAGCGTGCGTCTGCGTTCGTCGACGCACGGGACGACCTCGAGACCAAAATAGGCCGTCTTTCACGTCGTCTGAACTTCCTGATGACAGAGTCAGACCTGTGGCGCGACAAGTTCGTCACGTTCGAGCAGTACGCAGAGAAGCTCAGCGTGGAGGCCAGCGACCTCCGTGCGAAGATCAACAAGGAGCAGAAAGAGACGAAGCGGCTGTCGAGCATGATTACCATGACTGCTGCAGAGAAGTCGAAGCTCCAGAACCGTTAGTATATCTCCGTATCTTCATTTCCGCGTGCATACATGTGCTCATGAGTGTCGTCCGTTTATAGAACTGTCGGACACGGAGAAGGCCCATAGGGCCGCGTTGGAAGAACTGGAGGCCATGCGGGCTGCCATGGAAAAGATGGAGGAAGAGCGTGCGGAGATGATTGCGGAGGTCGAGGCCCAGATTGAGCGCGCTCTCTCTCACATGGCCGTCGACGTCGACGACTCGGACTACGGTGGTTCCCGCCCGAGCAGTCGTATGTCGTCGCGGTCGGCGCCGAGCACGTACCGCCGCGGTAGCGACTCGCGTTCACGTCCTCTGCGTTCGTTCAGCACCGAGTCTACCCTTGCTGAGTCGTTCGCGAACGGCGATGACATGGTCAAGACGGAGCGCGTGACGAATACCGTGGTTGAAGAGGAGGAGCCGGAGGAGGATGCGATGGAGAGGGAGAAGAGGGAGAAGAAGAAGAAACGGTTCTCGGCGGGCGACCTCCAGCACGATGGCATGAAGGCCGTCGATGAGGGGATCAGCCAGAAGAGTGACAAGATCGCGCAGAAGGTGCTTCAGATCCAACGCAAGGTATGTCTTCCTCCCATACATTAGTGTCACGCACGTCGCTGATACACTTTCCCTGCTGTTCCAGCTGGAGACTGCCCTTGCTGCCGATGCTTACCGCCGCTCCCTCGAGAGCCAAGCGAGCGAGAGCGAGCTGTCCGAGGCCACCGACCGGATGCGCCGGCGTGCCAAGGCTTCTCACAAGAAGGGCAAGGGCTCCACTGACTCTCGTGCTCACACCAGCACCGGCCGCTCGACACCCGTGCGTCGAGGCCCTGCATCAAGCTCGCCGAAGGATGCATCCTTTTCCGCGTCTGAGAGTGAGAGCAAAACCGAAATCGCTGAGGAGAAGCCGAGCCGTCCTCAAGTCGTCACCGACCGGGACAGGCTCGACCTCCCGAACTTGCGCAAGATCCCGTCGACAGCGTCGATCAGCGCCATCTCGTCTCAGGCGGTGACCCCATCTACTCCTTCGCTCACACCGGGCGCGAGCGCTGTTACCGACGACGAGGAGACCGACTTCCAAAGTGCGTACTCAACGAGCCCCCGAGGAAGCTACGGCAGCTTCGAACACTACAACGTAAAGACCTACGATGCCGAGGAGCGCAGCGAGCAGGGCACCCCCACAGCTGTAGGTGGCCACCACCTTGACGAATTCGGCCCTCGTCAGGACATGGCATTGAAGGGTCGGGAGCGCAACTTTAGCACCAGTACGGCGACCAACGCCAAGGGCAGGCTGACCACCCGCGCCAGCGACGACACGGTGGGCGGCCGCGTGTAGAGATTTATTTTTGCCTAGTATTTATTCCCTTACTTGTTGTGTGTTAATGTTCCCCAGTACCATTCGCGTATGCCTACCGTGGCCCGCTCGCTCGCTGTCCACCACCATTCTCTCGCTACACCATTCCCTCGCTACCCACACGTATATACCGATTCGCTAGATCCATAGCACCGTTCTTGATTTGATTCGCTTTGCATCCCCCACTCGGCCGGTTTCCCTTCCATCCTTGCACATCCCGGTCTGAGAGTATGCCAAGTTCGCCTTACAAAGTTTACATCTTGCATGGTACATGAGATTACAGTCTAGCAATACATTTAATGTTCTCCGCAGAAATCCCATATAGGGGAGCGTAGTCCAATGTGGGCGTGCGTCTTTCAAGAGTCCATCCGTCGCCTCGCATTGAAAGCCTTCACCACCGAGGCCACCTGCTGGAAGAACCACGTCTGTGAACTCTTGTCGGGTATGTAGACAAACTTGTCGTGCTGCTTTCCGCCCTTGTGTGCGAACTTGATGCCTGTGTCCTCGATGGTGACTCCTTGCACTTGCGTGAAGGGGAGCTCCCATTCCAGCTTGAGCCTGTTGGACCAGAAAGACAGAACCTTCGTGGTCGTGAGAAGCACCACGTTGTCGCCGCCGGGTAAATCTACACTTAGGTGAGCGCAGCCTGTATTCGGCGGATCAGAGTGACTTACTGATATGTGCCACGTAGGTCTCGCCGCGGAAGGCCCCATTGTCGAGGTCCTTCATCCAGTATTGACCCAGAGCTTCTCGTTCTGAGAACGGCTGTAAGGGGGTGAACGTTAAATACCCGCATACTCAAAGTAGGTCGAGTCGGTGCTTACAACTAGTACTCCATCCGCCGGAACCAACCGTGGCTATTGGGCGACTATCAGTAAATCTGCCTCGTATGCATGACATGGGTACTCACCAGTCGCACACGATCCCGTGCAGGATTATCGAAGACCGTCGTCGTGTTCCGGATTCCTATGCAGATGTTGAGGGCAACCATAGGGCAGAAATTTCATACGACTCCCTTACCTGCACCGACATTGGAAGCGAGGTCGAAGACACCTACGACCGGCTTCGTAACGGCACTGCTATGACGTCAGTGTATATCTGCCTTCAGAAGCAGTTCGAAAGACGCACCCAATGAGGCCTTTTCCCACGCCCTTGAAGAAACCTTTGGCACCCTCAGATTCGGCCCCCTCGATCGGTTTCAACTAGGGCAAGTCAATGTCGGTGCCATGTTGCAGAGCTGTCCGTACTCACCACAACACCCTCCACGCCACTGACTATGCTACTCGCGAATGCTTCCGCGCCAGCAGCTACACCATAACTATCGCAGAAGTCAGCCAAGCGACTAGTTGTCACGCATGAGGGATCATACATGGCATGTCGAGGACGATTGCGTCTCTGGTTCATCCTCCTTCGTAGCTGATACTCCGAGTCGAGAGTTGTTGCCGACAGACCTAGCTCATGATGAGCATAGTTGAGAACTCTCGGAGTCATTCACCATACCTTTACCGACACTGCTGGTGAACTTGGTGAAACTGTCGGAGACACCGAAGACGGTCTTCTTCACGAAGCTGGCAGCACCCTGTATTTTTGGTCATCAGAAAGCAACTTCTATAAGTATATGCGCTGCCTCTACCTTCGCGATACCGATGCCAATGTCCTTGTTGCCGTGCATGACCGAGCCATTGAATGGCTCGTAGAAGATATCGGCGACACCCGAACTGACATTAGTGAAGAGGCCCACGGGATTCCCAATAAAGTCTGCGGAACCCAATATGCGGTATAATTGTCGCAGAACCTCCTGCCGATAGTGATGGGTGATGCGTTCTTGGAGGTCCGGCAAAGTCAAGCGCATATCCTTGATGGCCAAGGCGTTCATTTCCAGAGCTGCATCGTTGACATTTCCGACCGCCATGGTGACAGCATTTAGGACAACGGCGAATGGATTGCGCAAGCTCAACCTGAACATGATCAGAGATAACTCTCCAGACTCATACACAAGCACTTACTTTTCTTCTCCGCTGATACGCTCCGTTCGCATGAATGATATTGACAGCTTGATAGGTTGCAACTCGAGGACCTCGAAGTACAGGTCCTGTCCACTCGCAGTGTTCCGAGGTTCCGGTATGTCTTCCGGGTTCTCCAGTAGGATGCTGAGCTGTGTTTAGCTGGCAAACTTAGGTGAGATGCGTTCGTAATGACACGTACTCTTCCTGTGCGACATCCCAAGACGCTCCATTGATCTTGGTCAGATCATAAACAGAGAAGAGGAAGTCCTCATCCGCTTCCACAGTCAAAGCCTGTAGCAGGATGGAGCAGTACTTCACAAAGAAAACACCATGCTCTACAGCCGAAATGAGTATCACATGTATGGTTGCGACCGCAACATACCTTGGTCATTCAGCCATATTACTGAGGCTTGAACGGTAGGTAGTGCTGCTACGGCCTTGGATTCCTGGGTGATCGGAGTCGGCTGAAGGACAACCGGGAAGAGGGCGTCGTGAAGCTGATTGTCTATCTGCAGACTACCGCATGACAAAGTCACAGATTGCGAGATGGGATTGTTCGCGTATTCGAACTTCAACGCGTTCATGGAAAGATAGACGACCTCGATCATGCGCTTGTTCACCAAAGACACACCTAGCCCGTGGAGGTCTAACGCCACAGTGAGTGTAGGTGATACGGTCTCTTGAACCGCTTCGAACGCGTCTTGACTACTGCTAATGGAGTCCTGCCGTACCAACGATGCGGTGCTCCTGCGTCTGGGCTTGTACAGACTATATTCCGCATCGTAATTGCTGATGCGCAGAATCTGTTTGTGTCCGTCTGCTCGCACGTCCAATGAGACGACCCGAGTACCCTGGTCACCCTGCGATATCGTGAGTTGAATTGGTAAAGGAGCAGCAGATGCGGCAACTCACAGCAAATTTGAATGGTACCAGGTCTCCTATCTCCATTATGTCAACTTCTCGACGAGAGCTGCCGACGACGAGCACGATCTTCTTCTCCCTCGCCGCCGGAGCGTCCCAAGCGTAGTCAAGACTGGACCTTTGCGGCACTGTATACGTGGGCATACTTTTCATATTCGGTCCAGCGTTGACTCGGCTCTGGTCCTGGAAAGTACCAATTGTGAAGATCATTGGTCAACGGGAATCAGAGATTGAACGCACCGTTTGGGAAAACGTGAAGCTGTAGTCGCTATCGTTCTCGATCGTGAATGGCCATCCCTCAGTTGCCTCGTCGAGGAAAATGAAGATGGTAGGTCCGTCAATCTTGACATCGGCACGCATGAGACGAATTTGCTGGCCGTTCTCTGTTATGGGAAGCCGGAAGTGGATAGTCCCAATGTCTTCCAAGTTGATTGGCGAGGACCTGTGCACTATCAATATAACCAGCCATGTACAAAGACCGCGATCTACATACCATTGCGCGTTGAGACCCGGAAGGGCGACCGTAAGCAGCTTGTCGTCACCAACCCGCAAATACTGTAGAGGGCGACGCTCCCCGGGATCTATTGTAGCGCGACCTCTGGGTGCCACACCATGTTCGCGGAATGCGAGTGGTTGAGAGAAGTTGTTCTTGATGATAAAACGGGGCGCTAGTGTGATGACTTTGGTCAGCTTGTACTTCCCAAGTCCCTCCGACCATGACAATCCGGCATGGATCTCGTCAGATTGATGCGACTGATGCGGTATGACAAGTCTCGTCTCTGCAGTTGGAGCGTCCAGGCTAATGCCCTATGTGCTCCGTTAGCAAGGGGGATGCTTTCAGAAAAGTCGAGCGTACCTGTGACCATACAGACTCGCCAATTTTGAAGGCAAAATCCTTTCCGTTGTCCTGTGGGTGAGACAACACTGGCATGACATGTTACTCAATGAGGACGCCGATTCGTTGCGATGTGAGAACTCACTAAAGGGTATGGGTTTCGCAAGTACATCTGCGAACTCTGCTTGAGTATGGCATCAGAACGGCGTAGTCGATATCTGCTCACCTGGTCGAGTTTCGCCCGCAATTTCGATGGGAGAGCCAACCCGGGTCGATCGCGAAGGTCGGACAGAGAAGGGTAGCCCGGTCTTGTTCACTACGATATATGGACTGTACACCTGGACCTTGAAGGAGCCGCCTGAGTCCGGATAGTGTCTGTATGTGAATGAATCAGAAGGGGCGCGCCAGGACATAACTTGAAGGCATACATATAGTTCAATCTCAAGTCCAGTTTGCGGCCATTGGTATCCCTCAGAACCAGCTTGTTCTCCACGTCAAAGTCCGCATTGGCATCAGTATTGATGATGGCGAAGTCACTTGGCTTGAAGACTAGACAAGGCGTGAGGAATTGGTGGACTTATGGACTCAGACCACTCACCGGTATCTTGAACATGTACGTTCAACAAGATCAAATGTCCGAGTTCAACCGAGTGCACAGGCATGACACCTCCTTTTCGCAAGTAACTTCTCCAGTTCTGATCAGTGTCCTTGTCGTATATGCGGTACTCCAGGTTGTACGGGAGAAGGTTCTCCAGTTCGATGGGAGCCCGCAGCTTCAAAGTGATCCGGGGCAACTTCCTGGAGAGTTTGTCAATTGTTGACTCTGGTACAGTGATCATGTCAGCCTACCTGGATGCAATGTCGTTAGCATCCGCTTCAGCCCATGCTTGGAAACGAAACGCGGCTTCGTTCTGATCAGTATGTGGACACCGTAGTGTGAATCCCCGTTTCGCTATCAGGTCTTCCCAACGAACAGCTGGAGACCATTTGTATCCGAAGCCCTCTATATGACAAATGAGATGTATTGTCAGATGTTAGTGGAACAGGACAAGCTACGTTGTGCATGCTCACGATCTGGCTGCACTCGGACTCGACATTGATTGACGGCGTCAAGAGGGAGGGTATAGTCTTCTCCAGGCACTACACAAGATGTCAGTACTAAGTAAAGGTGACCCTCTGCATACCCACCAATCTTTTCGACAGCATAGACGGGCTGCCCGGTCTCATCCACAAGGGTCACTTCGAGAGGATAGAGCGTGTGATTCTCAACCTTGTATGTTGATCGTAGGATGACCAGCTTGACGTTCCCTTGGACCTTGACTTCACATACGACACGGTGGGCGTATTTCTCGGTACGAGGCCTCAGTGAGAATGTGTACTCTCCCTCTCGATCAACAGGGATGCTGCGGAGATGCTCCCATTGTTTGCCCACGATCTGCACGCCAATGCTGTTGTGCCCACTGGAAGATACATGCTATAACACGGTCAGTGCATCCTCGAGTTCGTTGCGTTGGTGACTCACCTCTCGCATCGTCTTCCAGTCGTCAAACCGCCAGTCTACTGTCTTTCCGTTCGCAATCTGCCTCGCATTGGTATCCTTGGTGTTCCCGCTTCCTTCCGTGTCAGACCAGACGAAGAGAGGATAGCCCGTACGGTTCCAAATGCGGTATGGAGCGTAGCTACCACGGGCTTTCTGCAGCATGCGTTCGCCTTCCGTCCCAAGCATCGACATTGTCGATAGGGCAAGTTCGACGAAGGTCATGGTCACGTTAAGATCGAGCCGCTGGTTCGAGTTCACAGACATCTTCATGCCGCCTGAAGGAGACTCTTTCGACACCTGTTCCGTCATCAGCAAACGGCTAATACTGAGAACGACAATACGTACTGATGCCGAGAAAGTCCATGGGTCGATGACTGAATACAGATCTCAGCGGATGTTGGAGATCGGATGAGCGAAGTACTCACGAGGCTCCCAGTGGGAATTAGATAGATTCCAGTAGTTAATATGGACCGACAAAGTCGAAGTCGCTTGTAACTGTGGACGTATGAGAGGTTGCAAGATATCAAGCTATGATTGCGCACCTCTCCGGACCAGTCCTTTGCACCAAGGATGAACGGCTTGACCCTCAAGTGCAAGAGAGGCTGCTCATGAAGATCACCAATGAGAATGAGACGGAACCCCTCGAAAGAACCCTTGAACTGCGAGAAAGATGAGCCGCGCGAATTGACGAGGCATACGCGTTACCCACCTGCTCCTTGGTCATTACGACGCGAGCACTGCCAATGGGCTGCGGGCGAGAAGTCGTTGCTCTAGAGATCTTCCTTGATTGCATCGCTGGTCGGGTCAATGCCTTCTCAGAAGCCGCCGCTTTGTCGGCTTCGGAAGGCTGGCTCGAGCTTCCGTACAGCGCAATAGCCTTGTTGACGATGGCCGTAATGAGCATGATGTCGCGATACGATGTACGGAAGACGATAGGCAGTGCAGTGACTTCGATGCTTGTCGACTGATGCGACTCGGACGTGCGACTGTCGAGGGTAAACGTGAGGTCGAGATCGTCGAGGAAACGGACGCTTTCTGCAGGTTTCCCCATTCGTGTGAGGGACATGCCGACGTGATTCACACTGACGGCGAATACACCCTACGGCACAAGTTAGCATGCTAAGTAAGTCAAGCTCAGACTACTTACTTGTTGAGAGACAAGGAGCTGCTTCACCGTCAGCCGGATAGCTTGTGTGTCCGAACTTGTGTCGTCTTCAAGTATACAGACGGAGACGTCGTGCAAGTCGAAGCGGAAGTCGAACGAGCCGGACGACTCAGCAGGCGGGGTCCCAGGAGTCGTGACGGCTTGTGAGTCTTCCTCTTCCTCTTCGGCCTGAGACCCGAATGCGCTGATGAAGAATTCCAGCAGAGCAATGACAGGATCCACGGCGAAAATGATCTCTGGAGAATCCACTGTGAGGACGGCGAGACTCTGGCTGTCTTTGCCGCCAGACATGGTGAATAGAAGCATGACCTGGTTTCGATCATGTTGCGCAGCGGGCATGATCTCGCGGAACCTCGAGCTGCCCGATCGAGTGTTATTCATGGTTAGCGACTTCAAGATGACTTGAGCCTCGAGGGCGCCGTCAGACAACGTCTTGAGCCTCAGACTATTGTCGTTCAGCGCAAATCTTGCGATGCCGTGTTCCTTGACATTGGCGGGTGTGGTTGCGAGGGCGTCATACAGGTGAAGCTTCACAGCGTTCACAGTGAAGACGAGATCCAAAGACGTTGATGGACGACGGTCACCGTCGGCCGCCAACTCTGGTCTTAGATCAACTGCAGTGGTGTCCGCTGGCCTATTCTGTGAGCCATCATCATCGGGCGTAGGAACAGAGGGCGGCAGCTGTGACACAGCTTCTGAGTCCGAAACGTCGGCAAAGACCTTTGGAATGGATTGCGACAGTGCAATGAGCAGACAGTACTGGGACTGGGTGAGATGGAGTCGAACGTCGGACATCTTGACTGCGATCTGCGGCCCATTGTTAGTCAGCTTGAAGAGGTGCATATACCAACAATGCGTTACCTGCGTCGCAGGATAGTCACTGTCGCTCGACTGCTCAGTGTTGACCCTCTGGGTGATCTCGGCGTTGATATCCGTATCGTCGACCATCTTCAGTTCGGCCGGCTGTTCATCGTAGTGTAGGCATGAAGCAAGCTGGATGCCGTGAAGACCCGCAGTGATACGACTGTCATCGTTGTCGTATGTGTTGTGAGCGCTGAGCGCACCCAAACGAAGAGTGAGAACATCCAGAGAGTGCTGAGCGTCAGAGGGAAACACGATAATAGGTGTGCTGATAGAGACATCGAACTTCATTCGCTCTATCTCTGATGCACGTTGAACAGCAGCCTCAGTTGCAGCGTCATACAAGCCTTTCAGCTTGGCAAGCTTCATGAGGAACTGGTACGCATCGCGAAGAGTATGCTCGAGATAGTGGACTTTCAGTGAACCAGTCTGCAAGGATATGGACGACTTGACTCCTGTGTAAGTCTCGTGATCTGCAGGGTCATATGTCTGGTAGACGAAGTCTGCGAAATTGTCTCCCTCGATAGAAAGGATCTTCTTAAAGTCTGGCGACGCTGTCTGGATGGCCGAGTCATCGTTCAGTGCCAGACTTCCCAAACGGCCATTGATGCGCATCGTGTTCGCCCGGAGTAGGATGGCGACATATGCTGTCGACAGGGATAGGGTCGCGATCTGCACGTCGTCATTGATGAGGAAGACTGTCATGTCATCCTTGTCAGCAATAGTGCTCAGCTGTGCCTTCCATTCCGTACATACCCTCTATGCTGGCGAGAGTCAGGAGCACCCTGATCTTCTCCGGAGACCCGCCGGCATCGACGACTATCTCTGGCGTTCCATTCACATCCTCGGGCGAGTCCGGAGGAGGCGTGGCTCCAGCATTCCCACTGTTATTCTGCGGGACGAAAGTGGTCATGATGAAATCGTACAACGTGACGACGGGCTCCGGGGCTGCTCGAAAAAGGAACGTCGAGACCCTGATGTCGACGTTTTGGTCAATGCCCTCATAAACCGGCTGGTATTCGGGGGAAGCCTGCTGCACACGGGTATATTTCACGGTGAGAAGATCTTCTTCTGATGGCCCGGCCACGGAGGACATGAATTCGAGGGGCTCCTTGCCCATTTGGTTGACGTGCATCGACGCAGACCTGTTATGATGATCAAACTCAGATACATTCTCTGTTCCAAATCCCCAGTGTGACATACCTGAGTTTGACGTCGACCTTCATCACGTACTTCTCCATTGCAAACTGCAGGCCGAAACCCTGGAACGCGACGTCGCCCAATGGCTTGTCCACACCATCCTGGGCACTCTTATACAAAGACGCTCGCAAAGTGTCCACCTTGAAGTCGATCTCGACGACGTGCTGGTGAAGCGCAGGTTCCTGCAACACCCTCCGATGTTAGAACGTGATCCAGAAGGAGGCGAAATCAACGTGACGTACGACTGATGTTCCCGTGTCGGCCTCGAAGAACTCGTCATCGCCTTCTCGTTCAGGGTCTGGGTCTGCTTCCGAGGGTCGCGAAATCACGCTCTGGTTGTCTTCCTCGTCGGTCTCGATGGCGTATTCGTCCGTGGCAGCACCAAAGAACCCAGAGGGTATCTTGAAGGCACCAGACGCATGCCGCTGACTTATCGACGCTCTCGGCTTCGTGGCGGATGATATTCGGGCCTCCGCCTCGTCATCAAAGTGTGGTATGGCTACGTCGATAAGCCTCATCAAGGCTTTGTATTTGGTGTCCGACATATTGAACTGGAGCGTCGGAAGATGCCCGGAAATTTTGAAGCGAGCTAGCGTGAACGCCGTAGGAACGATGGAGTTCTGGACCTGCAGGTCGAAGTTTGTGCGCTCGAGAAGGTGCATGTTGTCATACTCGCTTGACCGAAGCGCCTTCAAGCAGGTGTTCAAATCATCGCCGATGATGAACTACATAGATGTTGTAAAGTTTGCATGAGCACACGTCCCGTGGCAGTACGCCAAATTGCCTACCTGCGCTGCTTCCAGTCTCACAGTCAGACGGTCATACATCATCGATGCAAGGCGTTCGTAATCGGCCGCCGTGTACTTCTTGTTCCTCTTTGAATGAATGTCTTGGATCGCTTCCTTGCTAGCGAGCTCACTGGTGATGGAGATGTGACCCGCGTCAATGACCAAGTGCTTCCCTTTCGTCGTTGTGATGCTGTCGAAGAAAGGCGTGAGTTTCACAGAAGTATAAATTTAGCATCCACTCACTCTTCCGGCACTATGATGATCGGCGCATTCAGATCCATGTGCACGTCCACGGTCTTGTGCGTCTGCAAGGCATACTCAAGACCTATCCTCGTCTCTTTTTGGAGACTCTCGAGTGTTTGGGATGCAACACTCTGTAGGACACTCTTTGTAAATTGTTCCACAGTACAACATGGTGTGGTCACATACCAGTAGCGCCTCAACTGACTCTAGTTGGCTCGCCGGCGGCTTCAAGAACTTGTAGATCGCTTCGACGTAGCCACGGTGATATACGATCTCCATATACCGCATGCGAACCGTGAGGGCACTGTCAGCCCGCCCGTCTAGCGGGTTCTTCTCAAAACTAAGGAAGAAGAACGGATCTGGCAAGCCAGGAAGGCCAGCCTTGTCCTCGACAGGGAGCGCCTTCACGATCTCGCTCTGGCTTCGCTTCTCTTGCACATGTACAATGAGGGGATAAGCGCTGTTTGACGTTGTGCCATCGCGAACGGCAAAACCACCGAGTGAAAGAGACGTCTCAAAATTGTCCTGGCGCTGCAAAAAGGTCGCCTGGAAGATGTCGAATACAACGGAGATGATCTCGCTGTTCTTCCCATGGGGATCAGCCTTGAGCGCAAAGGAGCCGCGGTTGAGCTGCGCCTTCACGCGTGCCTTCAGGGCATCACGAGGTGTAGCGAGGGACTCCGCTAGAGCGGCTTTCTCGTCGAAGTCTAGTGCCTCGTACAGCTGCCGTCGCTGCTCCTCTGTCATTTCCCCCGTGAACGCGGGTTCGTCCGGGCTTGTCGCGTCTTGAGTAGCCGTCGAAGTAGATCCCCACATCCACGACGTCCACGTGCTTTGTTTCTGAGGTTGCTGGCGCTTGCGCTCCTCCTCAAGTTTTCGTCGCGTCGCCATGTCCTTGCGGAGCTGCGATCTCGCAATGGACCTGTAAAACCGCAGATCCTCGTAGGAGAGCTTCCTTTCCAAGGCCTCGAATATGCCGACATCCTGACACGGCGTTATTAACCGAGTCTCGAAATAGCTTCTGAATACTTACTGAAGGGGATAGAGACCCGAGCTGCTTCCGTTTGAACAAATCGACGTAACGGTGGCGATCGTCCCGCCGCTCCGCAAAGTACGCCCACGTCCATTTCCTTCTGCGTTCACGAACTTCATCCAAAATAGCCGTGGTGGCAAAGCGCAGCAATGCCTTTGGACGGTTGCTCTGAAGCTCCTCCACAGGGGGGCGGTATTTTTGGTACTGTGCGAGATACGATCAGGCGGTTGTCAAGGTTTGAGACTGTCTGACCAAATCTTACCTGGTGCTGACGGATATAGAAATGGTACATGTCGACGAGGGAGATAACGTCCCGATATTGATTGTCATCGAGAAGAACACCAATCTCATCAAATGAGAGTTGGACGTCGAACCGAGGTGTTTCCTTGTCCAGCTTGTGGTTCATGGTAATCTGAGCGGCCCATTGTCAGTTGACACCCAGGATGACGCACGGCTATTCTTCACCTTGCCTTCACCGGAGACCGGCTTCAGTATAAACTGATGCGACACATTGCCGTCTCCTTTCGAGATCTTCGAGAAGTTCATTAGACGATTATGAATTAACCATCTATCCATAGACTCACCAGCGCCGTGAACTTCTCGACAAATTCTCGGTACGAGAGTCCGGCGAGGCTCTGGCAATCGGTATCAAAATAGACCGCAAGGGATTCTAGCCGAGCGAGCTGACAGGGATGATCTTAGCAAAAATACCGCTAAAGCTCATTGGAACTCCTACCTTGTGAACAGCGCCGGCCTTGCTGTCGATGAATGCAGGCTGCCATTGTTCGTTCACAGATACGGCCGTGAAACCGGCGAGCGTGACACCTGCTGCAAAAGGGTGCTATATGCGGAATGATTAATGTCGAGACCGTGCCATATTGATTCGGCATGCAGCTCACACCAGGGACACTCAGTTTGTCCTCATAGCGAATGTGGATGTTCCTGACTGTGACCTGCAGGTTGTTGATGATCTTGGTCACCAGTGAGGAAATCAAGCCTTGAGACTGGGGGTTATCTGGGATAGTTCAGATGTGGAAGGGACTCAATTCACGGGTGGTCTCTTACCTTGCGAGACTTCAGATTGTGGCCGTACATGCAGAAGCTCTGCATTCTCCAAACGTTCGAATTTGGCGGCTTGGGCACGACGTTCTTCTTCTTCGGGATCATACGTAGATTCGGCTGAGGGGACGACAAGTAGATACACATCCTCAATCAAGACCTCCACGGGTTGGTTCCCCAGGTTCAACCAATGCAGCGACAAGGATAGCTTCCCGAGATGACCTACTACTGTCTGAGAGGTAGCAGTGCGTTAACGAGAGTAGATACTCACCGTCTATGACATCCACCGGCAGCCGGAACTTGTCAAGAGCACCTTTCTTCAGTCGCAGCTTGGTCAAAGTGATCTGGCCTGGGACACATGTTGGAACGCGTCCACCCATGGAGCTGACAGTGCGCACCTTGTCCGATCCCAAAGTTGACCTGGTTCATGTCCAGATTCTCAACATATGGGGCAAGGATACGGTTGAACAGCTGCACCAGAGTCATTTGAGCAGCATGGTTGAGGAATCATTAGAGAGTACGCACGATGTTCAGAACCTCCTTGCCCGGGTCCGACCACCAGACCATGATGAGAGATTGGGACACACGCCTATAGCCGCAGTATTGTTACAGATATGAAGCTACGAAGCTGGCGTGCGTAGAGACGTTGGGTGAAGAGTAGGAATAAGTTGTAGGGTGACCGAGGAGTTGTGCAGGCGAACTTCGATTGAGTCGCGTACGTCATGCCCCGCTTTGGGAGGTATACAGGCGCCTAGGCAGCCCTCGAGCCGGAGCCGGTCTCGAGGCGGAGGCGAGTCCGGGCCGCTCATGGGGTTATCGCTGAATGTTATCGTTCGTGGGGTAGACTAGGCTGGAGAGAGCTACCATCGTGTTGGCGATCTGCTGTCCGCAACGCCCTGCTCATCTGCCAACGGACCGTATCCGCATTCTGTGCGAGTCGTCCGACATGGCTGCTCGAGCACGGGCCCAGTTCCGTCCAGCTGCTGGCCCCGTGACGGAGGTGTTGTGCCGAGGGCTGTGGCTGGCACGGTTACGCGCCAGGACGACCTTTCTGCTTGCGACCGAGAACATGAGCCGGCCCACCGATCACCTCCGCCCCCATTCCTTTCCCCGGTTTACTCCGCGAAGCTGCAACGAGGAGAACATACTTTACACACCCAACCACATTTAGTCTCGAGCCTTACATGCTCCCTTCCCATCTCCCTCCCCCTGGTCAGCCTTGAACACCCCAGTCCACCCCCGCATCCCCACTCCTGTTACCCCCACCCGCTTCTTGTGTTCCATCATGATGTCCGTCATGCCATCCGCCGTCCACATTCCGATGCACCTGGACACAGAACGTCCCACCAAGGACGTGGAATTCAACGAAGTGCGTCAGATCGTGCCTGCTAGACGTGTCGGACGCTCACGCTCGTCCACCTTTCTCAGCTGGGCAACTTGGATGAGGCGGTGGAACCGTTTGCTCAGTGCGTAAACTCGCTTTTCGTATTGGATTGCCGAGTCTGACGTCGTTGCAGACTGATCAGGAAAACGACACATTCTGTCCGACTGCATTGCACGATTCCAACGGGATGCCCGTCTTCCACTACATGTACGTTCTACCCTGTCACACGAGGTCGGTCCGCTCATGTCTCATATAGGTGCCGATCTACACGACCTCCACGACCTGCGCACCCGTTCACTGTTGTTCGTGCACAACCTTGTCGAGTCGCTCCGTGCATCCGGCGTGAGCACCCTCCACCCCTCCTCCAGGTCGTCAGACCACTGAGTTTCCCCTTTAGATTCCGGCATCCTATAAGCTCCAGCCGGCCAACTGCCCGATGTGCCTCATCTGCGCCCTTCCTTCAGGCCTCGATGCCTCGAAAGTTCGGGCAGCCGCTTTCGCCGCTGTGCAGAATGCCAAACTCGATATAAAGTTCGTTCTCTAACGTCACGTCCTTTCGCTACGGAGCGCTAACGCGCAGCCCATCTTCGCAGAGAGAAAGCCCTGCTTGCTGACCTTGAGGACGGCTATGCCCTCGTCATTACATGATACAGCTCTCCTCTCCTCTGGATTTCGTCGTCGCTGCCTTTCTCGCATCATCTAATACCTGCAACCCCACTGTGTATCTATTACTACGGTCATCTCTGGATTCTCTGTCAATGTTCACTCATGGTCTGTAACTTCCTCGCCTGCACTCTCGTGACGTGACGGCGGTCTTGGACAGGGGTCAGTGGATCTGGTCCTGAGCTCCGCCACTGACTGCGTGGGGCGCTACTGAGCGTCCTGTGATCAAACCAGGCTCACATCGTACGGCCAGCGGTGACGTGTATGTGAATACGGTCATCATGAGGTTGATTCGGGTGGGTCTCACTCCTCCTGAGTATCGTCAAGCCAATCTCGTGTGCGCATGGGACCCCTTGGTGGCTGCGTTTTTGCGGGCGTGAGTGTCGGCTGAGCATGCTTCCATTTTCGAAGGGAAGGAACCCCTCGATGTATGTAAAGAAAGGATCCTTGCTGCCATCTCTCGGGCCCCTGACAGCAGTAGGTCGAACTATTATGTACCGTCTCCTGAAATGCGGTCGTCGGTGGTACATCTGTCTCGTCTGCCTCCATGGTCTGAGCAACTGGTGAATTGATGTACCTACTCTATAGATAGTCATCTGCATCACGTATCGGAAGTGACGACGACGGTGGACTGTTCTCGAGCGCCTACGCCTCGGGCTGTGTCATATCCGGAGTGGGTGTCGGACGTGCCGTGTTACAAGATTATAATCCAGTGTCGCACCCATTCTCGGATTCAAGAGGGCAAGAGGGAGTTTATGTCCTGTTAGAGTTGGTGGTCGTCGCAGGATATTGTTGAGTGGACGACACGCAGTGAAGGGCAGACCCGTAGCCGGCGCCGATGCATAGCGGGGCGGGATTGGGGATATGCTTCCGGGTGGGCCGTCGGTCTAGGCCAGCCAATCGGCGCGGGCGTAATGTTGCCGGGGGAGGCCGAGGGCAAAAAGCACGCGGTTCCGCGAGTGGTCGCAAATTAAGCCGCCCGAGAACCGTCCCACTCTCTCTGTCGACCACGTCCTCCATGGCTCCCCTCGCGGATTTCCTCCTCGCCCGTCTCCCGCTCGCGTCGCTCGGCGTGCCCTACCAGCTCACGCATTATGTGCCCGGGAAGACGCCGCTCTCGACGCCGCAGGAGGTCTTCCCGACCCTCGCCGCGTACCTTGTCACCATCTTCAGCATCCAGGCGTGGATGAAGAACCGGTCACCGCTCAAGCTCCAGTTCCTCTTCCGCCTGCACAATGCTTTCCTGACCCTCGGTAGTGGTCTTCTTGTCCTGCTCATTATGGAGGAGGTCCTGCCGCGGATGTACGCGCACGGCGTGTTTTGGGGCCTCTGCGATGACAATATGTGGTCTGATGTGAGTCTCCGCCTCCGTCTTCGCGTTGACGCGTCTGAACCCGCGTTTTCAATCAGAGACTGGAATTCTACTACATGATCAACTATTACTTCAAATACATCGAGCTCATAGACACTGTGTTCCTCGCTCTCAAGAAGAAGCCTCTCGGTACGTGACGCGCCCCCGTTACATCCATGGCTTTCTCATAATTCCCTTTGCAGCTTTCTTGCATGTCTTCCACCACTCCGCAACGGCTCTCCTATGCTACACTCAACTAAATGGAAAGACCAGTGTTGTGAGTTGGACAGCGCATCATTGCTAGACGCGCGAGCGGAGCTCACAACGCACCATGTAGCAATGGGTACCTATCGCTATCAACCTGACGGTCCATGTGATCATGTGTAAGCCAGAATTTGACGCGTCGACCGCGCTACGCCTTACCACTATCACGCAGATTACTACTACTACGCAACTGCTGGTGGTGCTAGAATCTGGGTATGTGCACGCGGCTTGCTACGATTTCTTGCTCCGCTGATTCGCGCATTGCAGTGGAAGAAATACCTTACGACCTTCCAGATTGTCCAATTCGTCATCGATTTGTTTGTCGTGTACTTTGCCAGTATGTTTCGCGTCATCTTATTTGGCACTCAGAGAGCATTACTGATCGCTGATCGGTATAACGCGAATCAGCTTACTCCTACTATGCCGCCAACTACTTCCCCAATCTTCCTACGCTGGGTTCATGCGCTGGAACGGAGACTGCGGCGGTCTTCGGATGTGTGCTGCTCACGAGCTACCTGGGCCTGTTCATCCAGTTCTACATTCAGACGTACAAGAAGCCGGCCGGCAAGAAGCCAATTGCAAATGGCAAGACAAACGGCGTCGCGAATGGGTGCGTCATTTTTGACGACATTGTCTGGTAGATGCACTCACGCCTGTATATGCACAGTCACAAGATCGAGTAATCAGACTCAGGTCGCAAAAGCTCAGCATCTCGCGCGCGACGTTGCAATGTGTTGATACCCTAAAGTTGCGATGCCGTGCATGTTGATGCTACTGTCCTTTATCCGGTTCTACGGTCGACGTCGTGTAATATGTACACTCTCGGACGCACAGAGATGAATCACGACTGCCAGCGACAATGACGAACACTTACTCCGGAATGTGTGCCTTGGAAGATATAAGCGTAGAGTCTCGGCCTCTATCTAGTGGGCTGTCCAATGAGCTTGTCACGCGAAGTCGAAGTTGCGGAAAGCGACAGCCGGCTTCTGAGCTACCAGCTGCTGTTGAGCGTGCATGTCGGTCGATGAGCCATCGAGTTGTGGATGGTGGAGACGATGGCGATGAAATGATAGGGCGAAAATGAGATGTCGAGTGTCAGAGAAAGCCATGTATCAAGCAGTTAGCCATATGTGGCAGGAAATGTGTGTACGGGGCATGCGGCAGGCGTTGGCAGCGCCCATGTACCTATGAGACTTTGCGCATGGGTCCAAGCGTGCGCATCGACAGCCAGCAGGCCACCAGCTCACTGTCTCTCGCTGTCTTCTGTACGACAGTCGGTCGTCCTGAGCCCCGCCACTTTCTCCTCCCCTCTACCAGCTTGCTTCGCGTCAGCCGGACCTCAATTTACCACTCTTTACCGCCGCCTGTGCATACATCCATCACCGAACGCGCACTACTGCTTTCATATACCCCCTTCGGCCTTCTGTGCCTCGAGAACGCGTCCTCCGTCCCGCATCCCTATCCACCACACGCCAGCCATCTTGATACGCGTCCCGGAGCCTGTAGACACCTCGGCACATATCCCCGCATACCCACAGCATCCCAGACATCCAGACAAGACGATCCTAACTCGGTCGCGCTCACCTTCAATCCCTTCTCCCGACCACACCGGCGCCATCCGCGATGGACAAGGAATTCTACGTGTCTGTCGAGCTCTTCGTGTCGGCCAAGGCAGCGACCGCCCTCCGGAAGGTGTGTGTGTGTGTGCGCCCTTAGGGCCGCAGATCTCGGCTACAGCGACTTCATTGATGATGCTCACCACCGTGGCCATGATCTTTAGCCGCCCAGCAAGAAGGGCGCGGACAAACGCGACGCTGCGCGCACGGTGTCGGGCAACGGAGATACCCCGTCCAAGAAAGTGAAAGGTGCGTCGCGTGTGGCTCGCGTCGGGCGAAGGCTCATCACCCTTCCGCGCTCTCCCGCTGCCGCGCAGAGAAGTCAAGCTGGCTCAGTCTCGCGAAGAGTGCGACGGCCAGTGGCCAGTGGCGTCCGGCCAGATGTAAACTGGTCGAGGAGGAAGAAGGCTGTTTGCTGAATATTTATGTGGACGTAGGTGTCTTGGCTCTCTCGTTCGATGCTCGCGACTATATGCGCTGATTACTCGTCCAGGATACCATTTTATATCGATCTATCTATATGTACCTGCTGAACCATACGGATATCCGCGTCGTTCACCGCTCCTTGTTCGAGCGGAAGAACTGCCTCGCCGTTTTCTCCGTCGCGTACGTGTCCACCTCTCTGCCTCACCCCCCGGGGCTCTTCTCGCGCTGTTACCATGGTGCCCAAACGTTCACTCACACTTCTGCCTCATGTCACACAGCGGCCAGATGCGTGGCGCGGCGCCCACCACAGAACCGCTCTACATCCAGTTCGAGGACGAGGAGACGTCGAACACATGGCTGGCGCTCCTCCGTTCTTACGCCATGCCGGAGGTCTACGGCCGCTGGCTGTCGCCCGAAGACGGTGGTCTCTATCGCATGTGGCGCCAAGTTGACCTCACTTGCCTCCAGGGCCGCAACCTCGGCGTCACCCGTCCAATATCAGAGGAGCCTTCCACGCTGGAGCAAGAGGGCAAAGCGGAGGCAGACGCGATTGACATGGATGTGTACTGCGAGGTGTTCGTCAACGGCTGCCTGTGTGGCCGCACGACGGTCAAGAAGGGCATAGGCTCACCAGACTGGCACGAGCGGTTCGTGTTGCCTGACCTGCCGCCGTTCGAGAATCTGGAGATCGTGGTGTGGCGGGAGAAGAGACTGACGAGGCCCACGGTTGTCGGGAGCGTGGTGATCGTGCTCGTCAATTTCCGACGAGGGGACGCGGTGGAGGGCTGGTTCCCCGTCTTGCATGGCGGACATGCGTCGAGCACGCAGGCGGGAGAGATGCGACTGAAGATCAGAGTGGACGAGTGAGTTGTAGGCGTGCTGTCATGTGGTGCTATGTTGACAGCGGGGCAGAGAGATCATTCTGCCGTACCATGCATATACCAGGTTGCTGAAGGTATGTCCAAGCTAACCCTCTTATATGCGCACTCATGTATGCGCACACCGTTCGCTCAGATACTGCACTCGCGAAACCATTTGGACTGGATGCGAGAGCTAGAGACAAGGCTCAAGACGAAGAACGTGAACCACAACATCATGTCGATCGCGGTCGCGAAGAATGTGTTGCTGGAGAATATCATGGAACTTGCAGACCGCGAGGTTGACGGGACCCAGACTTGTGAGTGGCGACTCATCCTGCGAACTGCGAACGAATCGGACAAGTGTCGCTGAGCCAACGCGCATATAACAGCCCACAACACCTTATTGTAGGTATCAGATTATTTGATACTCCGCTAACGTACTAACCTTGTATTGCAGCCGAGGCAACACCGTGTTTACCAAGACCGTAGAGCTATATATGTCGTGGTACGGAATGGCGTTCCTGGAAGCCAGCGTCGGCCCGTCAATTCGTCGCCTATGCGCAGAGAAGGTCGCTATAGAAGTTGACCCAGTGCGTATTGGCAAAGGCGGCAGGGCTGTCGAGAAGAACGTCGAGGTCCTCGTCTATTGGTGCCAGGAATTCTGGGATCGTATATACGATGCCAGGAGACAATGCCCTCTGTGAGTATCCATTCGCCGTTGACCGCAAATCACCGTATTCATGGCTGGCGTGCAGGGAGCTCCGGAGACTGTTTGAACACATTCGCCGTCTAGTAGAGACACGCTATCGAGTTCGGGACGATCACAACCGAGAAGTACCGTGGCAAAGTGTGTCCGCATTCTGCTTCTTGCGTTTCATGGTTCCTGCAATCCTGCACCCGCACCTGTTTGGTTTATTGCCAGGTTTGTTCCTCTTTCGCTCATGATCTCACATGATTGCTCAACGTTACCCACGTAGGCCTCCCAGATGTGACGGTGCAGCGCAGTCTGACTTTGATCGCCAAGGTTGTTCAGAGCCTTGCCAATCTCAACCCGGTAAGTGTACTGCTTTCGTTCTTCCCTCAGGCCCTAACGAGCTTCGAAAGACTGTACAGAAGGAGGAGTTCATGCGCGGTGTCAAGGACTTCCTCACTAACAGCCTCCAGGGCATGATCGACTACATCATTGTCGTTTCAACACCAGAGGCCAATAGCAAAGGCCACCAGACGCCTCTGTCATCGGAGAAACATGAACGGTTGCGCATCATGAACGCGCTACGATACCGCACTTCCACTGCTCCTGTACTCCACCGCGAAGCGATACCACTGCTCCCGCATCTACTCGACATACCCCGACACCTCGCGGTGGTCACCTCCGTCGTTGTGCGCTACTCGCGGACACAGAACCTCCAACTGCCCTCGAAGCAAGGAACTCCCGACGACAGGTACTTCTCCGAGCTGTGCACACGGTGCGTTGAGGTCGAGGAGCAGGCCCTGTTTCGGGTCAGCAAGCTTGCCGCAAAACCGCGCAGACAGTTCTCGGAGCCTATCATTAGCATGCCCCCGCCGCCCATGCCAATGAGCCCCAGCCCCTCCTCTCCATCCTCACCATGGCGTATCCCTCTTCGAGAGCGCAAGACGTCCGCCGCGGCGTCGTCACCGACGAAGCGGTCACCTCGATCACGCAAGTCCGGCCGGCCCTCCACGGCGCCGTCGAGCTCGGAGAGAGAGTCGATAGAGAGCACGTCTCGCAAGTCCTACAGCTCGAACGCCGAGCCTCGCTCGCCCGTCCATCCCCCATTGCCATCTCCACTACCCACCTCGGCGTCCTCTGCCGAGGTCTTCGAGAATCGGCCGCGGTCGAAACGGCCTCCGCTCATTCACCACCCACGCTCGACGTCCACTGACTCTCCGCTGGCGAGGAGGCCCGTTCCAGAACCGCTCCTGTCACCTCTGTCTGACGGCGGCGTAGATCCATCAGACGAGGCAGGGAAGAGGCGGCGGAACATTTTCCGCTCTATCCTCACGCGGAGATAACTCGCCTAGAATTGAAACCACTGACTGCTGTGCTCTGAACTTTGTTCTCGCAAACTGTATTATGTACGCGTCTGTTTGTCTCCATTAGTCGCAGTGTCTTGTAAGTCGTATACATCCAGCAGATAAGTCCATACTACAAACGTCGAGAGGGAACCACACTCGGTCACGTGCGCTTCTCTGAGACTGACGGTCCGCTCGTCTGGGCGGCCAGCGGCTTCTGCACGAGCTTCTGGGCCTCCACGGCGACATCCTCCGACGTACTCCGTATCGTGATACGGGAGAGCTGCACCAAAACTGTGAACAAAGTTCGACTGAGGTCCAGGAACTTCTCACCTTCGCCTCCCGATTCGGTTCTAGCCGCAGCAGGCACCCAACCTTGCCCTCCGATGCTGTATGCAAGATGCCAGCACCCACGACATTGCTCGGGTTCGGATCGATTCCCTCGAGGACCTGGAAGCCGTGTCCAGACACGACCTGGCGCTGTTTCGCGAGGTCGATGTGCCCAGATGCGTCGAGCGAGATCGGGAAAATGCTCTGCGACTCGCGCGGCGGGCCTCCGATGAGCTTCCACCGCTCGAAAAAGTCCGTCGCGCTGAGCTTGACACCCTCGAGGAACTTGGTGACGACGATCGGGAGCCGGACCGCGATCGTCTGGTGCGCGCCGGCGAGGAAGGAGACGACGAGGATGGGGGGTGTCTTGAAGATCTTCTTGCACTCGACCTGCACGATCTGCTGGATCTGCGTACGAGGGGCGAGTGTGCTCGGCGCGATCTTGACGAACGAAGCTGAAAGCGCCTCGGGCTCCTCGTTGTGGAGCGTCGTCGTGAACGATGTGAGCGGTGCGGACATCTTATTCCCGACGTAGACCGCGACCTGGCCGAGGTGGCCGTGGTAGCGGGACTTGACGCCCACCTGGATCTGAACATCTTCATAGAGGACACCGTCGGCGGTGTACATCAGCTTGTCGAACCATCGGTCTATGTTGGGGCCAGCGGAGAGGCGCGGGATACCCTTCGCAGCCAGTGCGGCTGGAGGCTCCCCAAGGCCCTGGGATGGCTGTGTACTGGATGGCGAGGTTGTCATGTCGAGACCGAGGAGCGAATTGGCGATATCCGCAGATATATCGCCGCCTGAGGGTGCTGTTCCGTTCGTCTGAATTTTCGTCGTGGGCTTGTGATTCAATGTCGAGGCTTGGCGCTCGAGACCCGACTCCTTGCTTCCAATCGTCCATGTTCGCTTGTCCTCCGTATCGCCATGCTTTTTGTTGAGACGGTTGATGAGGGCGCTCTCGCGTGGTGGGAAGGGGGGTATCTCTTCGCATACGTTCTGCAACAGCTCGTCCTCTTCAGGGCGCATGGCAAGCGCGTAGAACTCGCATGCGCGTTGCTGCAGGTCGACGTCTAGGACATGCCGATACCGCTCGAAGACGTTTACGAGCTGGGGCTTGATCTCTGGGAAAACGTTGACCCATTTGATATATGTGGAAAGGAGGAGCGCGCGAGTAGGAGCCATGCAGAACTGGGATTTCGAGTGTAGAACTTGAAACTGCTCAATGGGGCTGTATCCAGACTCGTTGGCAATTAGATGCCCATATTCTCCCAGAATGTATCCTGAAAACGTGTGAGACTTTCCAAGAATATGATTTTATATGGGGACAGACTCACCGCCTACTTTGACCAAGCTCTCATGAGACGACGGTGACTTCAAATACTCGAAGACGACCTTGGCGGCATAGGCCTGAAGATCGTCCGTGTTCGTCACGATCTGGACGACGCGATACCAAACCTCCTCTCCCACATGATCTCCAGCCGCACTCAGTAATTCCAAGATCGTGTCGACATACCACTTGTAGGTGTTTGCATACTTCTCCGTTAGGATAGCAATCTTCAGAACCATCTCCTCGCGAAGGCCGTAGTCCGCGACTTTTAGATATCGGAGCAGTTCCCCCACGATGAGTTCAGAGTTATCCGTGTCGCACATGCTGTAGAGGAGATCAAGTGCGCGTCGACGGACAGAGATATCCTTGTCGCGGAGTGAAAGGATGATCGTTCCTTGGTGGTTCTTGATGGCTCCCAGATTGTCAGTGCGCGCGGCGAGGTGAGCCATGGTATCCAACCCGAGGTATCGAACGTTCGTCTCCTTCGAACTGATGAACCGAGCTAGGAGGACTGCGGCGGTGTTCACCAAGGGCGAGTTTGTGTCAATATGTATCGCTAAGCTGATAGCCTCGAAGAGGACAGCATGCTGGGCGTTGTTATGTTGCACATTTCGCGAAGGCTCGTGGCAGTTATTCATGATTGTCTGAAGCACTTCCTGTAGCATGACTTGTAGAGTTGGATCCTCTAAATGCGATGCGATATAATCAGCACTGGATGAGCGTAGGTTACCAATCCATATAGGCGTACCTGGTGGTGGGTAGTACTGTAATAGTCGTAGAAGCTTGACTTGCAGCCATGGTATTGGTACCTTGTAATATGCATAGCCAGCCGCATACTCATGCTCTACGACAAGCTTAAGGGGAGAGGGAGCTATGAGAGGGGCTTCGAGAAAAGCGCAATAGAAGACAGTCACTCACGCGGTTCAACCTATCGACAGCCTTCTGATAGCATACCGTGAACGCGTCCAAGTGATCTTGTGCGAGCGCCATGATCAGACTCGTAACGCTGAGGACTACACCCTGAAGACGCATTAGATGAGCATAGCTGAGGGATGAAAGGCTGCTCACGAGGTCTGGGTCATCCATAATGGACACTATGCGCAAAGCCCACTCCTTCGCAGGTATAACGTCGGGGTGTTTCCGGTATAAGCGCAACAACGTTAAAGCGGCCTTCTTTCGTACGAAGTTCTCAGAAGTCCTGGATGCCTACTGAGGGTTGTGTGGTGCGGTAGGATAGCAGAGATACTCACGGTGAGATCAACAGTCTGTGTACGTCTTCTGCTAGTGCTTCCGCCATTTCCTGACTTCCTACATTAGCGATAGCGTGCAAGGCGAGGCAGTTGTGAATCTCGTTGTTATCATTGAGGTCCTTGCGTATCGAGTTGACTACCAATCGTAGGAAGTCCGAGTTCTCGTGCATGAGCAGTGTCACCGCAAGGTAGCCCTGGAAGCCGAGTAGACAGAGTATGAACGGCCCGCCAGGTATATTGGTATGGCATTCCGCATGCTCACAATTTGCTTCTCGCTGTATTTCGAGCTGGAGATCAGGTTGACCGCTTCCATATGCCCGATGTCGACCTTGTACCCGAGGATATACGTGAATATGACCTTCGCTACGTACCTGGAGGTGTATGCGGGGTAAGTACACGAGAGAGTATGTACGCAATCATGTATGCCGTATGCTCACTTCTTCTTCTGGTACCCATCCAGATTTCCATCTGCAGATGCTCAACACCGGCTCCACCGTGTGCCGCAGAGAGCACACATACCTTTGAACCGCTTCCGGATATTAGCCATCTCCTTATTGATCCTCTTCTCTTCGAGCTCCCTGACGCGTGCACCGCGGATGTCCGCGATGAACTGTGACCCTCGTTATGAAGAGTTATGTTCACACGGAAAGCACTGCGCTCATACCTGCGTCAGGCCTCGCATGTTAGTCGCCATATTGGTATAAGGATATGAGGGGTAACTTCAATAGAGTTGTCGTGAGGAAAGCGAGACTATACAAAGAGCCAGAGCAGTGCGAGAGTCAATGTCGTACAGAAAGCAGGTCAAGGAAGCACAGATTAGCTCATGAGCAGCGACAAGACTGTCGAGAACGAGGTACGCAGTGGTGACAGAGACGCGTGAAGCCATTGCCGTGCTTCCCGAATGCTCAACTATGATGGAGTCACGTGCTCTAATCGACATATTCAAGCTCAGGTCCGAGTCGCGACTTTGGGAGTGGTGGAAACAGTTCACATTACGGAGCCACGGTGCGTGTAGACAGCCATTATACCTTGTTACTATGACAAACCAGAAGTTCTAACGTAAGGCTACCGAGAACGTCCAATGTCTTAAGGCCTCGATAGCCGACTTGGCGTGCTCGGTCGCGACGAGTAGGCCGACCCAATGTTGTACGGCGTCGAGTATCCCGACCTCGATCCACTGTACGAGCTGTAAGGAAGGCGAGCAGAACCAAACGAAGGCGAAGCCATAGGAGTGCCCGGTCGCGAGTTGTTCTGCGACGCCATCGCGGCACGGAACGTGCTGTAATGGTTCAAAACACGGACGAGGTCCATCGTCATGAGGTCGAGTTCCTTCATCTCGGTATCGGTCAGAGGCACATTCGTGAGGTCGTCGTCTTCTTCGTCTCCCGACTCATCTTCGCGCCCTCCATCGTACGTCAGGGGCTTTTTGTTTGACTGCGCCTTGCGTTGGCGGCTCGCGATAATGCCTTGGAAGACACGCAGCATACAGTCCTCCACCATGACCTTGAGGCGTTCCAGGTCGTCCAACACATCCATGCGGCCTATGACTGGCAACCACTCGTCACATTCCAGGCCGCGTTGGGTCACAGAGATACGGTAGGCGCCAAAGAGGATGTAGGTGAGAGGGTCCAAACGGGTGGTGGCGACGAGGTACTTCTCGCCGTTCTGGCCGCTCGACATGTTTTGACGCTTTTCAGCAAAGGCAACGATATGCTTCTCAGTGTGAGGGTGATCAGGGTTGTTGGCCATTTCCCGCTTCCTATGGTTCACGCTCGACGGGTGAATGATCACGACCTACAACACAACGAGCATGAGTTCATATTCTTGTGTTTCGCAGAGAAAAGACGCACTTTGTCGACCGCAGTCCGGTAGGTCCTCTCCCCTGTCCTGATAGCGTACTTCGGTTGGCAAGCGATGGCGATGAGAGCGGCCAACAAAGGTAGTGAGTCGCCATTCTCGTTCAATTGCTGAGGGATGGGCGGAATCTCCCTGGACCGCACACCAGGAGGAACGTACGGCAGTTTGCCACCTGCCGAGACGTCGATCACGCCGACGTCGTACAACGCCTTAAGAAGGTGGTCCTTGACCTTAGCGATGTTGAGCAGGGTCGGTTTTGATAAGAAGTTGTCCTGGCAGAACCGGTTCGCGGATATGTATGCGCCCTGACTCTGGAGGGACCACCACTCGCGGTAAGCTCGAAGGGCTGCGAGGATGTCCGAGCGGAATTCCTCCGGCGTCCAAGAGTTCTTCTTCGCCTGAGCCTCGGCCTTGACGTGCATCGGCGCGACGAAGGGCTCACGAGCACCCATGATCGCTGCTATGGTGAGCGCGGCATCCAAACAGCGGAAGAACGATCCGAACAAGACGAGACGGCCGAGGCGGGGATCGACAGGGAGCTGAAGCAGGACGCTTCCGAGCGACGTCAGATTGTTGTTCGCGTCGAGGGCGCCGACCATATGCAGCGATCGAATGGCAGCCTGGATTCGGTCAGGGGCGGGGGGCTCTATGGCCGCCGCCAACACCTCCTCGATTGTCATGCCTGGGAAGTTGAGTGCCTTGACATGCATAACAACATTCTCGAGGTCGACGCGCTTCATCTCGACGGTCTGATGAGGATGGAGCTCTTCCGCATGTCTCTTGCTGAGAATACCAAAGTACTCCCCGGGTCGGTGCCGACCTGCACGACCTGCACGTTGGTTCAAGTTCGACGACCCAACCCATGCGGACACCAAGTTGGAAATGTGACGCGCAGGGTCATAGCGCTGTTCCTTGATACGAGCGGTGTCGATGACATAGACCACATCGGGGATGGTTACGGATGTCTCAGCGATGTTCGTGGAGAGGATGATACGGCGGACACCAGCAGGCGGAGGTTCGAAGATGGCTTGTTGCTCGACGACGGGAATCGTAGAATGGAGGAGGTGGATACTGAACTTGCTTGAGTCATTGAAGTTGAACCCAAGCGGCCTGGACCTGTTGTCTGCCTCAGTGAGACATCTCCGTACACTAGAGATCTCGTCCCAGCCTGGTAGGAAGACGAGGACATGTCCGTCTTCTGATCGCTTGAGAACGTGGGCAATGGTCAAGGCAATGAGAGGTACTGGAAGCTCCAGGTCGTCAGTGTCACGAGAGTGATCCCGCTGGACGGGAGTCGGAGCACGAGATGAAGGCAACGGAGGAGGGATACCAGGCGCGTCAGGACCAAGCTCCTGCGCCAAGTACTTGCGAACAGAATCCTCTCTGAATACCCAGGAGGTTCGGGAATCGGACGACAGCTCAGGTACAAAGTCGTCCAGGAAATATTTCTGCACCGGATACGCTCGACCAGGAATCTCGACCACGCCCGCGGGATTGCCTTGTTCGTCAGGGAAGTATGTCCGGAACAGGGTAGAATCAATGGTAGCGCTCATGAGTATGATCTTGATTGGTTTCTTCTGCGCGCGCCGTTCGGCGAGGAGCCTCTTCAGGACGACAAGCATGAGATCTATGTCGACGTCTCGTTCGTGTACCTCGTCCACGATGATGTGCGTGACCTCGTCCATACCCCGTCGCGACGGAGCGTCGGACAATGCGTTTTGCATCTTGCGCAAGAAGACTCCGGTCGTACAGTACGTGATCGATCCGTGTTCCTCTGGGGGTTTAGACTCGAACCTAACTGAGTACCCGACCGTTCCTCGACCGCAAACTTCGCCCCTTTCCTTGGCGACACGTTCGGCGACACTAATCGCGGCAATACGACGAGGTTGAGTACAGATGATGTTGCACTGAGCTCCCTCTCCACGATCTATCCACTGGTCGAGAATGATCTGTGGGATCTGTGTTGTCTTGCCGGAACCCGTGGCCGCCATGCAGATCGTAACATCATGCTCGTCGATGTGCTTCAGAAGTTCGGCTGATTTGGTAAAGACGGGGAGGGAGGCACGTGCATTGCGGATCGACTCCAACTCCGGGTTAGAGAGATAGGCCTCGCGGCGGCTTTGCAGGCGATGCGACTTGTCCGCGAGGAAAGTTGGGGGAGGAGGACGACGAGTATAAGCTGATGACTTCTGGGCTGGCTTGATCTCCCCACCGTCACTGTCAGCGCGGCGGATAGTGGGACGGTTGCGATACAGAGTGCTTCGTTTGATATCGCCCTTGAGATTCTGAATCCTATCCTCTAGGACTTCATCGGCTTGAAATAACACGGGAGGTGCCATGCCAAGATCCTTGCCCGCCTTCACGTCGGCTAGGAAGTCTTCCCAGATACTCCGGTCACATTTCTCGAGGTACTGTACCACGTCGATGTAGCACCTCGTCATCGCCTCCTTCTTTGAGTTGCCCTTCCCGAATCCGATGCGACGGTCGCCCACGATCATGTCAGCCTGCCATTGGCTACGGGGTGCTTGAGCGTAGGTGATATCTGGCTTCGCGAAGCGGAAACGCCGACAGTAGTAGTCCATGAAATGACGGGCCTGCTCATAGGAAACCGCTGAACCATCGGACAGGATGGCCTCCAGCGGGCCAGCAACTTCCTTCTCTTTCTCTTTCTCCTTCTCCTTCTTCTTGTCCAACTTCAAGAGCAATGTGAGTAGTTGGCCAACGATACGAGCGAGAATACCCACAGCACCGATCGCATCCAGCTGGTACAGCGCGGAAAGCGCTGCCAGATTCTCCGCAACCTTACGGACAGAGTGATCCCCAACGCCGATTATTTCACCGCCATCATGCTGCACTGTTATGGAGCATCTGAATCGCTGGGTTAGATTTAACTCTCGTTTAAGCACGAGGCAGTATCAATCACCTCCATAATTGCTGATCACCACCCTCGACCATTCCATGAACGGCAGTAGGCTCAATTGTCCCTCCGGTAGTCGCCATGATGTAGTTATTCAACGGGGATTTAGGATTTGTCTCATAGATCTTTTTCAGAGGTTTAGTCCGGTACGTGGTGGTAATGTACTGTTCGTCATGAACAGGACCAGCTAGAAGAGGGCCACGGAATTCCTTCTGCTTCCTCTTCCCGCCGCGACCACCGCCCGATACGTTGTTCTTATGAGCTCTGGCGAGGAGAGAGGACCCCGCACCACGACCGGAGCGGGGATGAGAGCGGTCCTGCTGCGACATGGGCGATGAACCAGAAGGGGCTCTGTATGTGTGAATGACTTTGGGGTGCTTTGCTGGAGGTTCTTCGCCAAGCGGAGAGTCTGATGTGCGTTTGGGGGAGGAAGAAGAACGTGATTGCTGGGAGTAGGGATGGGATGATGACGACGAGGATTGTAAGAGTGGGGAAGAAGCCGGCTTGATGGGCATGAGGGTAAGAGCGCGCCTAGATCGCAACGCAAAAGCAAGGCGCATAAGGATGGGCACAGGGCAGATGGATCTGCCGCAAGAGGGACGGTAGAGAGGGTAAATGCGATCCGTCCGAGCTAAACAGAACAGTATACCGACCTCACGGTCCCCTTCCTGATCCAATCCTAGACCGTTGGACTGACTGTCGATGTCTCTGTACGGCTTTTCTTAGGAGCGCCGAGAATGTTGGACGGAGAAGAGGGAATGGTGGTGGTGGTTCGAGAGCAACAGCAGCCTGAGTTGCGGCGAGTCCTTGACAAGACTAGACGCCCAATAATCTGTCTCGCTGGACGTTGCCGAACGAACAAAATCGGCGTCTGACGTCAGACTTGCCCCCACGCTGTCGCAGAATACTTGCAGGTCGCTGCCACTGCAGTGTCTCGAATTGACTCAATACAGCTCGTCGCGGGCATACAACCCTTCCCTATGTATGAACACAGCAATACATGAGCTGGGTCTACTGGTTAATGGCCATGCTCAACGTTCGGCCATGCTGCCGCCGCTGACTCTATACCTTCCAGATACTTCAGTTTGATTGCGGCAGTGCGGAGAGCCGGCCAGTCCTTGTTCTCAACAATCTCCTCAATCTCCCGTACCATTTCTTGAATTTTGGCTTAAGTTGCAAGCAAGTAAGTACATGATTCGCATCCTGCACATGTCACGTACCTTCGTTCTCTCCTCTGATCTCAGCGACTTCTTCAGCGGATTGTGCATTAGACAAGCCCTCTCGAGCCTCCATTACTTCCATCAAGAGGTCCATATCTTCCAGCTTGTCTGTTTCCTCGCCTGCAAAACCCTCGACAGCGAGAATGTACTCAGCTCGTCTGAGTGGATTGGCCAGTTTGTGGAGCGCCTCGTTGACTCGAGAGGACATGGCAGCCACAATGGCCTGGTGCTCCTATACTCTCACTTTCAGTAAAGAACGATTGAGTTGATGTTGATACGCACCGGAGACTTCGCTACCCAGCGGTCAGGATGAACAACTGCTTGTGCTGCCCGGAATGCTCTCTTAAGCTGGGAAACGTCCACGCGAAACGGATTCGGCTCGTAGGGGACCCCAAGGATCTCATGGCATGTCATTGACTCCGGTATGGGAGCGATGTAGGAGCATTGTGTGCAGACAGGTAGTGAGGTCGGCAGTGGTGAAGAACAAGACGGGCAACGCTTCGAGCCGTTCACTGCGGTGCCATGGCTATGACGAAGGATGATACGTTGCATTTTGGGGCTACGCTTGGGAAGAGCTCGCGGATATGCAGCATGTTGGGCGTAGAATGTGCGAGTCCGAAGGGCTGCGAGTGCACGAACGCGAAACATGACCGCAACTTCAAGGAAGTTATGATGACATCATGTGACCGTTCGCGGCAACACATAAGTCAACCCTAACCTACTCCCTGACACTCATCCTGGTTGAGCCATGTCCTCTTCCTCTTCCTCTCCGGCTGGTCCGTTCTCTTTCTACTCATCGCAGGCCTCCCCACCACCCCCAGAAGCCATCCGAAGAGATGACTATGCAGCAGCAGACCAAGCTCGACAGCGGCTCCAGAAGCGTGGACTTTTCTCCAGCGTCTCACTACCTCTCCCGCACCTCCATCGGTACAAGTCGAAGTCACAGAAGCGGGATGCGTCGCCCTCCCCTTCTGAGATAGGAGAGCTCGATCGCCCGGCCCCCAGAGGGACGGATACCCAGGACCTGGTCGACCTTTCGGAGGACCCCAATCATTTGTCTGACTCGGAGGAAGGTTGCGACAAAGATGTCTACAGATGGGCAATTCTGTACGAGAATCAGAGAGGGTGAGCCTGTTTTTCCCTATATCTTCAATCACCATCAAACACGAGATACCCGCAGAGCTACGGTGTTCTCCACGGCATACTATTCGCCACTGACACTCCTTCCTCTCGACCCGCCGCCATTCACAATCCCCACAGCGGTGCGCTCTCCGCGGCGGAACCAGCCCACGGTCTCACTTGAGGACTACCCGCTTCCAGATGGGTCTTGGAAATGGGTTTCGAGGGCTTGGATGATCGACATGCGCGGTGACGGCCAAGTGCAATACGATGGTTTTGAATACAGCCGATCCTTCCGGAGCAAGAAGTGGGGGCCGAACCCTGGCTTCATGAGTAATCGAGGCCTTGTCCGTCGACGGCGCTGGCTGCGTCTCATGATGCGTCCGGCCATGACCCATCCGGATGCGACGAGCACGTTTAGTGCACCAGCTGCGCTATCGACTTTGCCCGAGTTCGACCACCACGAAGAAGGCGCGACGAGGCCACCGTCTGTCATGCTCACTGTGAGTGACGAGAGCCTTTCAGACGGGGAGGTTTGGAGGGGCGACTCGGGTGACTGGGGACGTTGCCACTTCGCCCTCCGCCGTCTGGGTCGGGATGGAAGGAAGTTGGAGCTCTGGGCGAGATGGCTTGGTATCTCGAGGGGAGAATCTCTTCCTCGACCATCGTCATGGAACCCCACGATGTCTCCGAAAGACGTTCTGCCTTTACCTCCCACAGAGGGCAAGAGTGCGAAAGCGTTCTCGAATGAGGTGGTGTCCACCGATACCGGCCAGAAAGAGGTCGACCAGTTAGCGGCAGATACATGCGTAAGCATTGGCAAAGCTCCGAAGGAGGATATTGCTGCAGTTCTTCGAACACATGTGAGTGAAATCTGGTCCCGCCGCGTTCACTAGTCACCTTCTGAGCGAGCTTCTCCTCGGCAGGGTTCGGACATCCTAGATCTGTTCATATACCCAGATTCTCGGGCGAGGTTTCTGTCGCTTTTAGGACGTGCAGGTCTATTACCCGAAATACGAGCGGGGTGGGGTGCGTCGGACAGCGTGCAAGTATTGGACTTTTGGAGTTATACCCAGGATTTGGCAACAAGTGTCACCGCGTGATATTAGATCTTTGTTAGTGTGAAGATTCGGTGTAATCTACTCCTGCTCTACTTACCAATACCGTTTTACGTTCCCTGCGTGTGATATCTGAGGTCAGTCCACAACAACATCCACAGCGAAATCAACTGCCTGCGCTGATGTTGCGAGTTTACGCCACCAAACACGATGGTTGTCATATGAAGAATGACGCAGCGGTGTTGATGGCATGTGATATCGCGCTTGACCTGCATTCACGCGCGTCGGTGGGGGCGTCCCTAACTACTCTTCTGCTTGTCATGTCCTGTCTCTTCTTCCTCCCTACCACCGCGCGCCCGACAATCTGACCCTCGTTGCGGTCATGAAGAACCTGGATGTCCGCAAGAAGCTCCAGGACGCGCCTCACGACCTTGCGGACTTCCTCCATGGACTTCCCGACGACCATCCTCTCCAGATAGCCCTACGGACGTATACCCTCGCGCTAGCCCTCGCGCTCGGCCCTGCTTTGCTTCCCTTTCTGACTTCTCACAGGGCGCGTGCACAGGGCTATGAACGTGTCCTCCGCATCCTCAAACGCGAGTTCTCACTCAATGCGTTCGCGTCGGCCATCACAGTGGGAGTAGCGGGAGGGGCGGCTATACGCCACATTTGGGATCGCTGGGAGGACACCGCGCAAGTAAGGGAGGAAAGGGGCAGTTTGCAGAGCCACAGTGACGTCTTGGGCAAGGTCAGGACATGGCTTGCGTCCTTGAAGGACGGACAGAAGACGTTCCTGTCGAATGTCATCTCCTCTAGTCTTGCCATCACGCTCTTGCATTCACGGAGGCGACATGCGATGTCGGCGTGGGTGGGGAGGCCCTCCCCCACTCTTGATTTGTCGCTTCTGTTTCTCGTGCGCGCGATGGACTCGCTCGTACAGCTGGTATTGTTCAAGCCATCGGCAGAGAGCGAGCGTGTCCTCCCAGCTGCAGTGCAGGTGCAGAGGAAGGCGGATAGGCTGAAATGGTCTACGCGCACGGATGCTTTGGTGTTTTGGGCATGTAGTGCAAGGTGAGTATGCTATTGGGCTTTCCTTCGCAGCCTAGCATTTATACTCCTTCAGGATCATGTGGTGCTTCTTCTATGCACCAGAAAGGTTGGTCTGAACAATTGTGCCTTCCGCTATCGCAAGAACGCTCACACCGTATAGGTTGCCCGGCTCATATAACAAATGGTACGTACCGTCAAGCCAGTCGACGTCGAACAGCAAGTAACACATGTACAGGATCATGACTATGGCGAACATCGACCCCCGCTTACTCGGAGCTTTGCGGGCTATCCGCGTAGGAGATTACTCATATACGCGAGGGGTCAGTACCCCACCCGACCTCCTTACCTCTTTCTCCAAGGACCTTGGGTACCCTGCTGCCTGGGGCGACCCCGCTCTGCTGCCTGCTTATGGCGGACCCGAGGCCGAGAGGGTATGGAAGTCCCTCGGGGTCACCAGCAGGACCCGCGTCGGGGGGATTCCTTGCGAACTTGTGCATGGTAGCGTGACAGGCGGCAGTTGTATCACCAATGCAGGTATTCGGGGTTTGCAAGCGTTTGCAGAAGCTGTTGCTCTCTACCTCCCTGTAAGTGAGCTCTCTACTTTCCTCTTGTTGCATCTCACAGGGCTGTCAGGTTCACTTCCTTCCCATCGTCCTCACAAGGCCTAGCAAGCTGTTGGAGATCCCCAAGGTGGTGTCTACTCTGCTCTCAGTTGCCCGGAGCGCCTCCTTCCTCTCTGCATTCGTCTCCTCGATATGGTTCGCGGTCTGTTGCACGCGTACGCTTGTCCTTGCGCGTCTCTTCCCAGGCATCTCTCATGACTTCTGGGACGGCGCCTTCGGAGGCACACTGCTTGGAAGCCTGGTCTGCGGCGCCAGCATCTGGATCGAGCAAGGTCGCAGGAGAGGAGAAATGGCACTCTACGTGCTGCCGCGTGCCATCCGTGCATGCTTCCCTGCGGAGTGGATCAAGAGCGGCCGGTCTAGCGTCCGATGGGTTGAACGGTACGTTCCTTATTCTGGTATTAAGGCAATATTTGCGCTAAACTTGTACTTCTGCGCTAGGTTTATTTTCATCCTTTCCTTGTCGACACTCCTCACCGCTGCCATACATCGTCCAGATACCCTGAGAGGGCTCTCGAGATGGACATTGGCCTTCGTCATGAAAGGACCGAACGCTGGATTCTGGAAACGGAGAAGAATGGGTACCAACGCCCCACCTACCCCTGCTCCTCCAACCCGGGCACCGACCCCTCCCAAAGACCAGAAGGGCACCAATGCCACCGTCTAGGCCCCTTGACGATAGTTTTGACATTCTTGTGTCGCACAGTAAATACCGAGAAGACGGCCTAGCCTCTCCATAGATGTAGCGAATGGTCGTAAAAGGAGCAGCTGGCAACTAATGTATCTTTTCTGTCCCTATCTTCTGCAAATGACCAGTCTGCACCGTACGCCAACGATGTATGCTCGTCATAGCGTTTGATAACCTCCGACGGCTGCGCGGAGGCCGAGACAGCTCCTAGAGCATCTTGGTCGGCGCCGAAGTCAAACTGAACCACCTTGAACCCATCGTGCATGCACGCGACTAGCAGGTCGTTTTTGCGAATGGGGGAGGGGTGCCACTTGACGCGCCAGGCCCCACCGCCGACGTCGACTTGCGTGAGTGGGACGATCAGCTTGCGGGTGTCGAAGAGGCGAACTGTGTTGTCGTAGCTGCCGACGGCGAGGAGGTGTTCTATGAAGGGATGACTTTGGATGGTCGTCACACCAGCTTCGAACCTATTCCGGAAGGGGTCGGTCAGTGAGTACGACTTGAGAGTCATAAGATCAATGCAGTGTTTTTGGCCCACCTTTTGTTGACAAAGACAGGCTGCGCGCCGCCTTGCCGTACATCCCAGCCTTTCATCATCAGATCGTCGCCGCCTGTGGAGTTGCACATGAGCCGATGCAACAATTAGGGTCAGGCTTGAGCATGGTGGACGCACCGGAGTAGACAACATTGGTACTCCAATAGTCCCATGCAGCGATCCAAGGCTCGTAGTCGTGAGCGTGCCATGACTCGGTCACAACCAGCCCGGCGCTGCCCTCCGGAGCGAGTAGCGATAGTGATCCATTGGACATTGAAACAATGAGCTGGCCGAGGGAGCTATAGGCTTCCGGTGAGCCTCTCAAAAGGCCCCAAACGACGAATTATTACTCTGAGGGAGTTTTACGATTGTTCCAATCGAGAGAGAGGCATAAGATTTCCGACGAAGCGCAAGGGATGGATTGGATCTGGTTGAGCCGAGCCTGCCATCTGTCGTATCAGTAATTAGCGTTCTGAAAGACGACCGAATTCGGCGTACCTTTTCCTTCTGCAGCTCATGCAATGTGACATGACCCTCAGAGTCTGCGATTGCGAGCAAGGGCGACACGGCCTCTGCCCGATGACACCTATAAACCGACCAGATAAGTCAAGGAGAGAAGCGGATGCGAGTTTTATTACCGACCATTTCATGTCCAAAATCGCTGGCAGTTCCGTCTCGTCGAGGAGGGTGCTGAACTGCAATATGTCCTGACCCGAGCTTGTATCTATATCGGATGCTGATCACGTACAACCGTTCATCGTCCTCTACGCGGAACAGAAGGCATTTTCCTCGGCGAGTCTGCGGTTTCTTCGAAACAGGCGCGCCGTCAACATCTTGAGAGCCTTGCTGCGCTTCGTCCTCCGTTTGTTCAAGCTTGTACGTCCCGCAGACAAAGATGTCTTGAGCGGCAGGATGAGGGCAGAACTCCGTTGAGTCCGCGGGCCAGACGGTGTCGAATCCAGGCATCCTGGGGTTATGGGAAATCTCCACTGTCAGAGAGCCAACCCAGAACGTTGATGATGTACGTTGTTTCACGATCGTTCTGAGCACCCCACTGCCAGAACGCTCGAGAATTGCAAGAGGTCGAGGACAAGTGCCGCCGAAAACTGGACCCGAGCGTGACAGAACCTTCCTGACGCCGCGACTTACACGCGTGACGTCACACTTATGGGATGCGCGCTTCATTCGCACTGCTTTCGGGCCCGCGTGGCTCAGCGGCAAAGTCGCGTGGAGGGTCCACTGCCCTTGCAGCAGGACCGCGGGTTCGATCCCCGCCGGGCCCACCTTGTTCATGCCGTATTTCCTTCCACCACCATTCCTTATCTCTTCATCTTCAACCATCGATTATCCGGGACCAGCCGAAGAAGACACGTGGGGCCTGCAACGGAGCCGGACCGACCCGATTGCACAGCGCCGCCTGAAAACTGTAGGGCGGAACGCGAAATTGCAAACCCCGCCAACCAGTTTGGGGCGGTGGAATTTGCGAGGAGTGGGAACGCGCGCAGGCTCCTTCCCACCCTACGCTTCGGGTTGAGAGGAGCGATTTCTGAGAGCGTAGACCTAGTAAAATACAAGTAGCGTACACAGGCCTATACATGTAAGCGCCCACATCACGTGCCAAAGTTTCTCCTCTCAACCCTCAGCGACGGCTGGCACCAAACACGAGTAAATAACGGAGCTCGGGCTGATAGACGCCCCCGGACCTACTCCGTTTGGTAGTGTCCCCGCCCTCATCTACTCAACTAAGTTGCATCCTCGCTGTACTGACTGGAATGCTTGGCGGACATGCAACAATGCATGAACAACGGAGACTGAATGGCCAAATCCAGGTTGAAACATGCAATAAGCATCCACAAGGAGGAGCCTTGCCCCAGGACGTGCATGGGTTTCATTGGGGTCCCCCTGGGTGGTAAACATAAAAATATGAGCCTAAGAACTCAAGATTTGTCTTCGGTTTCACTCTGTGAGCTCAAAGGCAATCTTTGAGGTTATGTAGGCACACTTCAGTAGATGAGGGCGGGGACACTACCAAACGGAGTAGGTCCGGGGGCGTCTATCAGCCCGAGCTCCGTTATTTACTCGTGTTTGGTGCCAGCCGTCGCTGAGGGTTGAGAGGAGAAACTTTGGCACGTGATGTGGGCGCTTACATGTATAGGCCTGTGTACGCTACTTGTATTTTACTAGGTCTACGCTCTCAGAAATCGCTCCTCTCAACCCGAAGCGTACACCGCTGCACAAATGCCCGGTGGGATTCACCGGTGCGGGCGACTGATGGAAACCAGGGGAAATGCCAGGGAGATTCCACTTGCCCGGCACGCCAGTGGAATGCAGGTGTCGCGTCACCTGGGTTCCAGTGATAGGGCGTATGGAGGGGTAAATGACATATATGGCAAGTGATGGGGCTCTGGCGCTCGTATATGGATTAGACCAGACAAAAATTGTAGACCGTCTCGCGATTTGACATGGACCAGCACACGCTCGGATTGGTAAAGAACAGAGGTGTGCACATATACAAAAGAAGTATCTACGCTCAAGCAATGTTCATCGTCGCAGCTAGTTGATCAATGCAGATGTCACTGTCCTGTTCGCCATCACGCCGACCGTCCTCACAATTCACCATCCAATGGGCATCTTCATCGTCGGGAAGCGGGTTGTGGAAACCTATGTCTGCCTCTGCAAAAGTGACGCCGTGGTCATTGTCATGCCCACTGTTCAGAGTGAACATGATCAAGTACGTACGCCTGCCACCGGGAATCAGTCTCGCGGTCTCTGCCAAAGTTGTTGTATAACTCGTCAAGCTTGTCTCCCACAGCTCCCCAAGAGTCGGTATCAGTGCGGGAGGAGCTCTTCTGTGCTGCGAGAGGAGCAGCAATCTCGTGCTAAAGGTAAAAGTAAGCGTACAAATCATAACGGGCAGCAGAGATATAATGAACATACAAGCATGGCGAACGTGGCCAACTTGATGCCAACAGCCTTAAAAGCCACAGATATGTTACTACACTTCATGAGATCAACGCAAAATACTCACAGTGCCCACCAGCATTACCCACATCTCCTACTCCCTGACCGGCCGAGGCCCCCCAGCCTGCAGCCTAGGCTGCAATGTGGGGTCCGACCTACAATTGTCTTGCCACAGGTGGAATAGCAAAGTTGATCACGTAAGTACGCACATAGCATAGGACGCGGAGCGAAGACAAGCAAGGAATATGCAGGGGGCAAGCGCACGGTGGTCGAGAAGCAACCCGTTAAGCGCCTCTCCACCGCTGCCAGCGAGTGCTGAAGCTCTGAAGCGCTGAACGTTGGAGCTGGCTGAGTGCCTCTCCGCCCGCATCACTCTCAGAAATTCTCCAAGTCTTGCATATACCTGCAAAACATCGGTCGTAACACTGTTATCCACCGGCGTTGTCCTCTCCACCATCACACCATCTGTATCCCTCTCGTCGACCACTTGAAACCCATCGGCGTGCCTATCTCGTGGATTCCACATGGCGTCCCAGGCGGACGACAAGCAGCGCTCAACCTGGGCATCACCTGCCGGATGTTTCCGGTGAATTCCACCAGGCATCTGTGCAGCGGTGTAGGGTGGGAAGGAGCCTGGAACGCGCGGGTGGATTCCCGTTAGCGTGAGAAATGCAGTTACCACGTTGGGAAGCAAGGCCGTGGAAGCGGAGCGATCAGTGATGACCATAACCCTTCCCACTCGCGTTTGACGTGTATTGCGTATGCGGAGTTCGACGGAGGTTGGGACGCTGGGTATGATTGCGGGGGTATTATGTAATAACAGAAAAGACAGCAGTGTTTGTGCGCTTGTTCGCCTGCCCACTGGATAATAACAAACTATCATCATCGCACTGCTTTCGAGTTGACCTTCTGCCAGAACGTCCATCGCAAGGCAGGCGGATGCGAGGGTGCATGTTGTGGCAATCGTGAAATCACTCTCTGCAAAACTCTGAGTTCATGCTCGTGAAATGGGGTTCTCTGGGTACCCACCTCGTTACCGTGGTGCCGCTACAGTCGCGCTAACCATGTTGCAACGCTACAGGCTAGTCCGATGGACGAATGCGCCAACTACCGGCCTCGAGCTTATTGCACAAAATATACTGAAGAATCATCAGGTAGCTAACCATCTCCGTTGAACTCCTCATCTAGGTCGCATGGGTGTCGATGCCCTGTTTCAATGCCCTAACATCCGATGCGTACAGGGCCAATACAAGGGTCGATGGCACCTCAGCATGAAATCCTTCCGCTCAACCCTCGCCACATCCTCCGGCTACCAAGTCCCGGTCGAACGCTCCATGTGCACCCTCCAGATGGAAGGTAACCTCCACCCCCTCCAGGGTGAAAACCGACTCACTGACAAGAGAGACTCCAACGCCAACACACAGACAACGTCTTCTGCGTCATCGAAGACCTCGCCGCGCCGATGCGCGAAGAGCACCTCGCCCACGCGGCCGAGTACGCCGCCCAAGGCCTGCCCTGCCCAGCGCCCACACACTACCGGCTCACGTTCCCGACGCTCAGCCCGCCAAACGCGCTCGAGCAGCTCCTCACGCAGCTCCGCGCGCGCTGGGTGCCCGTTCGGCACACGGCGAGCGGGGGCGGGATCGGGGCGCCGACGGGCCAGCAGCAGGGCGCGATCGCGTCGGGCCCCCACTTGACCGTCGAGGGCCATGTGTATGCGATCGGGAGCGACTGGCTCGTGCGCGCGGGTAACGTCATGATCGCGCCGGGGGGAGCTATGAAAGGCATGCTGCTTGAGGTCCGTCACAAGTTTTTTTATTATGTGAAGTCGTAGTGGGCGCGAGTATGAGAGGATGCTGATGTTTGGCCGGTAGGCAGAGTATGTTCCGCTGCCGTACATGGAGTCCACGTTCGACATGCAGCCGGTCCTGACGAACCTGTTGCTGTCGATATTGCCGAACGTGCCAGACCCGAAGATCGTGGCGATGACACTCGGGTACGTATTCTATGGTCACAACGGGATGCACATCCTGACGATCTGCTTGGATGACAGCGAAAATCACTGGGAGGAAGTACAATGGGACAGCGAAGAGGATATAGAGAAGGAAACTGCCCGGAAAGAGGAAGAAGACGCTGCAGACGATATTTATGCGAGCGAGGGCGACCATCCGGCGTTCAAGAAGGGCGATTGGATCGGAATGGACAGAGACAGACGGTCGGCGTACTTGATCATCGGCGCCCTCAAGCAAGAGGGTCTGCTATGATCCTGCTACTTCGTGTGTGCTGCTATTCGTCATCACTTTGGCATATGGTACATTGTTTTGACATACGCATTTTCTTCTCTCCCTACTCGGACTGCAACACAGCGCGGACGAGCTCCTTCGTCTTCGCCTCCATCTCGCCAAATATCTTGAGGGCATCCGCCAGCTTCCTAGACGTCTCTGCGTCCGCAGACAGCGCCTCCTTAAGCGCCGACGCACCATTTTCTAGGAAGTTCGTCGTCTTCACGTCGGGGCCTGGCGCGCAAAAATATCAGCTCCCATTGGCTCACCTACGCAGCCGACCGGGTCGCCACTGTTCGACTGTTCGAGAAGCGTGTACTCGTACTTACCGGACCCAGCGTTGGGGGTGTGAGCGTCGGTGGGGTTGCTCTCCAACGACATGTCCGGATGATGGGGCTTTGGCGCGCCGTCGGCGCCATCTGCACTTTGGGCTGCGGCGAGCTGGTCCAGGACCGCGCCCGAGAGCGTAAGGTGGTCAGGCTTGAGCGACGCGAGTGCGAGAACCTGCTCCAGGACGAATTGAAGTTCTAACGCGAAACGTCTGAAAAGTGGGGATGAAACATCACCTCTCGAGCTGTCACGATGCTGAATCAAGACACAGGGCTGGATCAGTACGATGTTGTGTCCACCATCGCCGGTATGCGGCGAGGCGTCGGCAGCGGTGGAAATGAAACGGACCTGGCAGGCATGACCAGGGTGGAAGACCCGATGTGCTTGTAGAGCTCCACGATGGAGCGAACCACTCGTGACGCCGGATGTTCCCTGGCCGGATCGGGATAATCCTTCCACAGAGTGGGCTCGAAGTGGACCCTGAGCTCTGCATGCCGTACGGTCCAGAAGGCATTCCAGGAACGAGGGACGGAGGTATGTGAAAGGAAGTGAGAGGCATTGAGTTTCAGGTGAGCGCGCGGCTTGAGCGGACCTTCCTAGAGTTCGAGACACACACCGTTGAAGTACGGGGCTACATAGAGGCAGCCGGCCTGATGGGCTGCCATGGCTTGCGGGACAGAGAAGAGGCAGGTGCCTAGGGTGCGAATGCCGAGGCGTTCCAGGTACTGGCAGGCGACGACAGATTCTGGGGTGACGGGGATTTTGATACACACGCGAGATCTGTGAGGGATGGACATTTAGAGGATGTTCCGAGTGGACTGCGGGATTGTGGTGCCAACTTGGGAATACCAGGACCCCCGATAATCCTCACAGACCCCTGATCCCTTGTCCGGATCAGACTGGAGGGCCCGGAGGGGGTATGCTGGATCCTTGTCCGGATCAAAGCCGCCCACTTTAGGTTGAGAGGCCGGATCCCTCGTCCGGACTAGAGGGCGCCTGTCCGGATCGGCGCTTATAAGACGGTCCCTTATACGCACTGTGCAACAGTATAGCATACAAATCAAAGTTTGAAAAGGCCTTCAGGAGACATTTCAGCTCAATTGCCCGTGAAATAGTGACAAAATTTAGCCAACCAAGTACTTGAGAATAGACGCCTTCCGGATGCTTATGGGCGCTTATGGGCGCTTAGCGTAGGCCAGAGGCGTTGTCCGGATCAAACTGCTCCGTAGACGCTCAAAATCTGTCCGGATCAGACCTCGCCAAATCGCCCTCGCCAGGATCTGGCCTCTGTGAGGATTATCGGGGGTCCTGGAATACCGTTGGCTTCAAAGACGGAAACGAGCTTCTTGGCATGGTTAATGGTCGCCTCGGTGTCATAAGCGGCAGACGGGGAGGTCTGAGCGTGGACTCGACCGGTGATGTACGGATAGACGGACTTGGCGAGCAGGACCGTCTGAGAGACGAACGGGCGGATGAGAAGATGGGCGGATGAAGGATAGGCAGGCCGGGGTTACAATGGACATACAAGGAGATCTAACGTATCGGAGACTTGAGAGTCGACATGAAGCTGTGCTTCGCTCGATCGGATCTGAGCGCAGGCTGCCTTGAAGAGATCAGCGCGCTCTGGGCGGACGGCTTCGTTGTACACGATGGCTTGATTGGATGTCATGTCGCAGAATTTGGCAACAGCTGCGTGGCGAGCAGCGACGGCAGGATCCATGGAATCGACATCGATGGTAAGTTTTGCGCGGACGTCAGAAAGGAGAGTCGAGGGGGACATATCGGATACAGCAGCGACGGATGGAGGCTGGTGTGGTTGAGCGAAGAGGACGAGTATGGGGCGCTAGGATTCCGCCGACTTCTAGGGGTCTTGGTGTGTGCGGATGCCGCATGGAGGCAGGTACGCGACCGGAGGGCGATCCGGAGGAGGACGTGGAAGAGAGTGGGCTTGTACATGGCAAACGTGACCCAGAACCTGAGCGGGCGGCCCACTACTAGTACTTCCGAGCGTACCCACGACAGGCATTACCGTGTTGAACGTGAGGGAAGCAGTCGAGGGCAGCTGAGGTGGCGATGATAGCGTGTGCGAAAGGTCCGAGCTTGTATGCTCTATGCGTTCCACAAGCGCCAGAGTGTGTAGTAGCCAGGCGACTGCATGAGCGGGACTCGTCTGTGCGTCGAGCTGGCCGAGGCGGGCGGTGATTGCCTGATGCAGGTGGGAGCCGGGGGAGCGGGTCGGATGACGCCATGGGGAAAGGATTGGACGCCGGGGACAGAACGAGCTGAGAGGTTGGAGGCGCGGCTCAGTGGATGCATATACCCACTCTGACTCTGACTGATGCCTCCCCTCGCGCCCTCCTTGCTCGTCGCCCAGGTCCTGCCCTGGCCTGTCTTCGTGCAGCTCAATGCAGACGTCCACCATGGCCGATCCTTCCCAAACAACCCCGGCCCATTTCTACGCCCCTTCCTCCCCCTCCGCCTCTTCTTCCCGCCGCCCGAACGCACAACTACCTCCGCCGCCTCAGGCATGGCAACCCCAGTTCCCCTCTGCTCTCTCCCTAGACCAATCTGACTCTAGTACCTCACCCTCGCACTGGTCCATCCCATCCATCGTATCCACCTCTCGCCCCTTGCGCGCGTCCGCCCTGGACGTGTACTCTAGAAGCACTTCTACCCATCCTCCCCCCACCGGTATGTCTCTTCTCTGAAAGCCCTGCACGCTCACCAAATTCAACTGATACACGAGGTTACTCCCTTTACCCTCCTATGTCTCCAACCACCAATCTCCCGGTTCCCGAATTCGCTTCTCAGGCCCACCCCTCCACCACGTCCGCTCCGCCGGCCTCTCCCCAGTCGTCCCGCTCCAATTCTCTTTCGACCAGCCTGGCCCGTGACGCCATGATGGCCTACGCCTATTATCTCTACGACTCTCCCGGTCCCGGCGCTACTCCCCTCGGCCTCACCTCCACTCCCATTCTCTACGTCCGGCCCTCGGCCGAGACAACCGAGTACATCTATCGCCACCGCCTCCTCCCGCTCCTTCTCGCCCTGCTCGAATACCATCCTGATCATTTGCCCATCCTTCTCCTCCTCGCCTGCACCTACCATGCTCTCGGAGAATACGACACTAGTATCGCCATTAGCGAGCGGATACTATCCGTTGATCCCAACTACGTCGAGGCCATGAGCAATCTGGGAACCACCATGAAGGCTCTTGGCCAGACCGAGAAGGCCTATGAATGGTGGTGGAGAGCCTTGCAGCTGCGTCCGACCTATTGGGACGCATTGGTAAGTTCTGACCACACCATTCCGACCATTGTGACAATGACGATAATCACCCAGGACAACATATTGGGGATGACGTTCACACTTGCTCACAGCACCCAAGACACCGGCCGTCGTTTGGCCTATTATCGTCAAGCACAAGGCGTCTGCCAGTATGTCCAGACCAAAGTATTCGATACCTCCGGCAGGCTCTCTCTATCTCTAAAGCCAAGCGAGATTCCTCGCCTGCAACGTGCCATCCTAACAAGCGGTTCGATCTATGCCACTCTCGGACCGACGAATGCCGAACGAGCTATACTGGAGCATGCACGCGCCATCGAGCTAGTAATCCGACCACCATTGCCTATTACGCACGCTGAATCGTACACTCTTCGAGACCTGCTGCTCGCCGCTTGTGTTGCAGCGCATCTCATGTCGGCTGGCTCCTTATCATCGGTCCAACCGGACTTGTCCGGTATCTTCCCGGCAGATGTCGGTTCACGTCTCGGCGATCCCACTTTGAACCTCCTCCATCTGGTGCATGCATCTGGAGACCAACTATTGCACGCGCTTTCACGCACCGGGGGTGGTGTTCTTCCCACCCCGATGCTTCTGCCACAACAGGTGACGCGTCTACGCGCGTTGCTTTTCCCTCACTCTCTGGGAGTATTTCCTGCTATATGCACCAGTAATCCCAATGGGGTGCTCAAGCCCCCGGCAAATGACGTCAAGCAGACCACAGAGAGCCTCACGAGCACTATACTTCTCATCCTCGCCAAGCGTTTCCAAGATCATTCATTCGGGATCACCATGCTTCCTGGTCCTGCCGGCGGTCTGAGGATCAGTACGTCTGTCATCATCATTCTCTATTATCTCGCGCTCGCGTGGTCGCCCACACCGTCAACGTACAACAACTTGGGTATCGTACTGTCCGGCATCAACGAGTACAGTCGAGGTACAAATGGCGAGACGCTCGACGGTGCTGCCCTTGCACGCTTGTACTACACTGCGGGCTTGAAATTGGACCCTGAGCACCCTCACCTACTTACCAACCTCGGTTCATTGCTCAAAGATCAAGGTCGAGCGGAGCAGGCGATTGAGTGAGTATGGCACGTGCCATCCCTCGACATGGTCAACTCATCTCACGTACCTAACAGGCTGTATCTCAAAGCGGTCGAGAAAAAGCCCGACTTTGACATCGCCCTCGCGAACCTTGGAAATGCTGTCAAGGATGCCGTACGTCCTTTGGAATGATTTTACTCCGCGATCATGACTTTCTCATACTTAACCACCTCAGGGACGGCCATGGGATGCGATCGAGTATTACAAGCGCGCTACGAGGGTGAACAGCCATTTGCCGGAAGCCATATGCGGCCTCGTCAACTCGCTCTGCTCGATATGTGACTGGCGTGGACGAGGCGCCATCGCCAACGAAGTCGGCGTCGATGACATTGGTTACTTCCTCCCGCCCTCGCTCCTTCCCAAGGCCGGATGGATGACGAGAATGGTCGAAGTGACCGAGGAACAGATCAAACAGGGTTACATGGTCGGCCTCGAGGATTCGTCCCTCGCTCTCGCCACGGAGGAGTGCTTACGTGCTCTGGCCTGTGCGATGGATCGGCCACTGCACCCGGCTGAGAATGCGGTCTGGCAGGCACGGTTCCGGCAGCTTGCCGGTAGCAAAGAAGAACGCGTCGAACGCCGCGTCAACAATGCCGGATTTCTTATTCGCTTCATTGACTGGATCATACCCCGACTCCAACGTCGCTGGTATCTGCGGGCGTATGGCAAGACGCTCGCCACGGACCGTCTCGTCGCCCGCTCGGTCGACGACTTCAGCGGTGTGTACCTTCGTCCGACGCTGCCGAGGACAATGCCCGCGCCGACGATGACGTCCGTGCTGCCGTTCCACACGGTAAGTCGCACTAGGAGCGCAGCGGTGCAGGTCGCGTCTGACTTGTATCCCTCTAGTTTACCTATCCGCTATCTGCCAGGAACGCACGCCTGATCTCTCACAGAAGTGCGCTCCGAATATCGTACACTGCATACTTCCAGCCCTGGCTGCCCAGGCACGTCTATGCGCCTCCGAGGCCCCCGGTGGGCGGCAAGATCAATCTGGGCTACGTCTCGAATGACGTGAAGTACGTCCCCGAACCTTGTTCCTCCTTTGTTATCGTATTTTTAACCGCGTTGCTGATGTACAGCAACCACCCGCTGTCGCATCTGATGCAGTCGGTGTTTGGCATGCACGACCGCGAGCGGTTCAGCGTGACGATATACACGACGAGCCCGTGGGACGGGACTGTGTACCGGCCGCGGATCGCGAGCATGGTGGAGCAGTGCATCGACGTCTCGGCGTGGTCGCTCGAGGCCATCCTCGACCACATCTTGAAGTCGGAAATACATATCTGTGAGTTTGCGTCCGTTTTCGCTGTGAGTGAGCATCGAGCTGAATGCGTGGCCCAGTGATCAACCTTGGTGGGTATACGAAGGGCGCGAGGAACGACATCTTTGCGGCGCGACCGTGTCCGGTGCAGATGCAGCTCATGGGGTATGCTGGCACCCTCGCGGCCGGTGAGTCACTCAGGTAGAGTCTTTGCTTGCGCGCGCGCTGATTCGTTTTCAGCGTGGTGTGACTACCTCATCTGTGACCCCATATCCTGTCCTCGGGAGCTATCTGCTCCGGAGCGGTGGCGGCAGACACGGTCGAGCAGGCAGCGAGTTGTGATGTCTGACGACGGAGGGACTCGTCTCGAAGTGGCGCTGGACTTGAACGCGGACCTTGACCCCGAAGAAGATTCAGACGAGTGGGTGTTGTGAGTGTATGCATCTTGAGAGGTGTTGCTTTGTGATTGACGGGCGTGTCTTTCCTTCCATCAGCACGGAAAAGTTCATTTATATGCCGGTGAGTACTCTGTGCGCAGACTTGGGATGACTTTTGTTGAGAAACAAACCCTCCGTAGCATACGTTTATGGTCGCAGATCACAAGCAATCCTTCCGTGGAGACGAGAATCTGAGTCCCGAGGAGCGGGCAAAGGTTCCTGTAGAGACGCTGTGGCTCGAAGAGGAACGGCGACGGGTGGAAGCACGCAAGGAGGTTTTCCCGGATTTATCTCAGTGAGTCCGCTCGAGCACTACATGCACGCATTGAGCGATACTTATCCGCGCGCACGCAGAGACGTGATCGTGTTTGCCAATTTCAACCAGGTGAGTCCGCGTTTGTTGCGCACACACGATGTCCCACAAGCTCACACTGCATGAACCCACACAGCTATACAAAGTGGGTCATCATAACTACCGGGCGTGTGTTTATTGCCGTGCTCATCACCGCATTGTCCAACCTCATGGCAGGTCGATCCCGTAGGCTAAGCTTTCTCGCGTTGCCGTGACGCGTGCCTGACCGTGCGTGCGTGTGATTTTGGCAGGGGATTTTCCTGGTTTGGCTCCGCATCCTGCGAAGGGTGCCGCGAAGCATTCTCTGGCTGCTACGCTTTCCCGCCGCAGGGGAGGAACACTTGCTCCGCTCGGCGAAGCTCTGGGCAGGCGAAGATGTGGCGTCTCGGATCCGGTTCACGGACGTGGTCAAGAAGGACGCTCACATCTTCCGCGCACGCGCGGCCGACCTCTTTCTCGACACCGCGGAGGTAAGTGCTTCCAAGTTCCTGGAATCAGAGCGCGAGACGCTGAGACACGTCATATCCCATTCACTGCGACCACCCTTGTATGTGCAGTGCAACGCGCATACGATTGCGGCAGACGTCCTCTGGACGGGTACGCCCGTTCTCACGTGGCCGAAGCACACCCACAAGATGTGTTCGCGTGTGGCAGCGAGCATGGTCACCGCGACGGGCTTCGGCGACCAGATGATCGTGCACAGCGCCGAGGAGTACGAGAATCGGGCCGTCGCGCTCGCGCAGAGCGTCCATTACGTCCCCCACCACGAGCCCTCGGGAGCTGTGCTCCCTCGAGGCCAGGGCGAGCTGGTCAACCTCCGCCGGAACATCTTCCTCAATCGGGACCGCATGCCCTTGTTCGACACCTTGCGCTGGACGAGGAATCTCGAGAAGGGTATCCGGGAAGCCTGGCGGCGCTGGGTGGAAGGGACGCAATATGAGACGTCGGACGAATGGGAGGCATGCGACGGCCAGGAGAAGGAGAGCGGGTGCATATGGGTTCAGGACGACGAACCGGTGAACATCACACGTATAGAGTAAAGAACGGTCAAGGTCCTTTTTCCTTCTCTGCTCCGTACACATTACATATCAGACAACGCTCAGCATTCAACCTCACACAGACACAAACTTCATACAGGGACTACTGCGTCTCTTCGCTTGGTATATGGTACACGGGCTGTCATTGGGGCCCTCTTAATCGCACCTGCCGCACTAGAACACATGACGCACACACTCATCCTCCACACATTTGTAGCATATCCTTCCGTCTCCGCATACACACACAGCACGTCCCACAGCACAGACACAGACACACATTGTATAAATAGATATTTTGCACCTCGGGAGGCCCACACGCCCCCGCACATCTCTAGACCGTCTGATACGCTCCGGGGGCGGCAGGAGCAGGAGCGGGCTGGGCGGAGTGCGTGGGAGGAACACTGAGGGGCTTGGGGCCGTCGGCTGGGTCCTCGACGTTCTGGTAGCCCTCGCGTCCGCCGCCGAAGGATGTGAACCCGCCGGGCATGGACCATACTGGCACTGGAGGATGAGGACTGTAATAGCAGTTGGCGGGGCCTTGAACGCGGACGTACCTGTAGGGCCCGAGAGGTTGTCGCCCCGGATGCCTAGCCCGGAGAAAGACGCGCCCCGCTGGCGGAGGGCGGTGGCAAATGCGAGGATGGTTGGAAGCTATGCGGGTGCGAGTTGAGCATATGTCGGGGCGAGTTCTGTCTGGTCGTTCGGGGATGGGGATGAACCGCGACGCACCTTGAGGATGAGGATGAGGACGGTCACGATTCGAGTGAACCATCCTTGTTCGTGTTTGGAGAGCCAGATGACGTCGTAGAGCACTGAGCCCCCGAGGAGGAATGTGAACTGACGGGGGCCGTGTTGAGAGCGAAGGGGGTATAAGACGAGGCGGGGGAGTTGGTACGAGTGCGTACCGCTTTGAGCGACTGGATCGCGTCTGAGCTCTCTTGCGCGAGCATGCCAAAGAGGAAGATGGGGAGGTTGTACACGGGCGCGGTGAACGCGCTGGTCACGAAGGACATTGCCTATATGAAGGAGAGGGAGACGGGGTCAGTACTGTGCTGCGCGCATGAAACGGGCTGGTGGATGCGTGCGGACTCACTGTACCGACGAGGACGAGTTTGGAAGGGTCGAGTGCTTGGATGAAGTCGGCCATTGTCGAACGCGAGCTTGTGGTGAGAGGAGTGTGGATAGAAAGGGGACAGCGGCGGCAATGGCTCGTGCAGAGTGCGCCTGGAGTGCATTCACGTTCAACGAGGGCGGCCAATATCCGGCCCGCAACATAGCGAATATGAGCGCCCAGTGAAGAGTCATGGACTCGTCTTTCTTTACCAAGGAGGCTTTGGTTCGTAATACAGATTCTTGGTCTTGTCGCGAGCGAGAAATCATAATGCTACACTAGATACACTATGGTCAGACAGGAAGTCCATGTCATGGTCGTCGCCTCCTTCGTCACGATCATAACCCCTCTCCGCATACCACTGATCCTCCATCTCCTCGATAAGGTCGTGTATCGTCGTCAATGCCTCAGCCTTGCGTTCGATCTTCTTGCGTTCATAGAGCCACGGGCAGTCCAACGACTCGCACTCGACGGGCTCCGCCTGCGCCGTACCACAACACGAGCTGCAGACAGTGTGAACGTCCTTCAGTTGCGTCTCTGTTCTTTGCACCCGAGACAGGAGTTCGCTCATCGTTGACGTGTAATCGGTGCGACAAACCTCGCACAGTACTGCAGTGCGCACCCAGGTCAACAAGAGTCATCAACATTGGAAGGAACGTGACGTACCTTCTGGGGTGAGTGTGCCACAAATCAAACAGTGGGAGCTCATGAAGTGATCGTCGATCTTGAACACATTGGCCAACATGATGTTCTTCTTCTTTCTCGGCGAAAGTGTGACGTCGGGCTGGTCCGCGCGAAAGGTCTTTGGCATGTCGTCAAACCAGCTGCGTACATCTGCGCCAACGAGGTTGAATATCCGTTCCAGGGGCGGGATCAGCACCCGCGAGATGTAGTATGCTGCATCCAATCGTTTATGACTACCAATCCCTCCGATTTCAGGACAAAGATCAACATAAAACAATGTGAAGGGTGCTCACCTGTCTCTCAAGAGCTCGTGCGGTGCTGTTGCTCGGTCCACAAGCCTGGACCCCGGCTCGCCCCGAATGATCACGTACGGGATGCGTTCACCGTACTGGGGTTCATCATTCGGGTCTTCGAGCATCCGACGTGCAGCAACAGTGACTCCCGGCGGAGGTGGTACCTTGTCACTACCGACGTTTATCTGAGCCAAGCACGATAATAGGCGGGCTCCATCTGCTCACCTGTACGTGCCCATCTTGACTTCTTTGGCGAAGATGAAATCTTGTATGGAGACTTTGTTATCAAGGATCCTGTGCCATGTACGACAACAATAGTCCTTGACTTCACTGAGGTCTTGAGTACGGAACAGGATCCTGTAGGAACTAGGTCAGACATGCTACCGTCACATGGGCAAAACACCGACTTTAGACAAGTCTCTGTCATCTTCTGTTGAGCGGGTATGCCGTCTCTGCGAACAGTCTCGATGCCCTTTGCGTCGAATCCGGGCTCCTTGTCATCGGGATTCTCAAACTTGAACCCCACATAGCGTTTCTTGGCCATAAGCACGCAAGGGAGATAGACCTGAATGCACGTTGAGCGCTGCCCATGGGACGGAGCAAGCTCAGTTAGCGGACCTTTTCAAACTTGAGTTTGACCGGCGCAGGATTCATCTGTGTCACTGTATCCGCCATGTCTTGACCGATCCGGAAAGCCTGTTCCTTCGTCTTGCCCGGTAGGTATATGAACAGCGAGTCTGTGTCGCCGTAGACGACTTTTGCACCCCACTTCTTCGTCCCGTTGATCACGCGAATGGCCTGCGGCGTGCGACGTGTCAGGCATTGTCAGACGTGATGAGTGGTAGATGCACAACCTTCTCCAAAGTCTCTCTGCCGCTCTGAACGATGCTGTCGGCGATCTCAACTGCAGGCATCCGGCCTGAGAATGTCGCGCTGGTGTAACCATAAGTGACATTCGCGATGAACTTCAGACCGAGCTGGCGGGCGTCGAGAATCCTACGAAGGGCCTAAGGGAATCATGAGCGACAGTTGTAAATGGCAAACAGCCCCGGGTGAATACCTTGTCGTCCTTCGTGCCCTTCATGGCTTGCTTGACCATGACTCTCGTGTCCAACAACTCGATTAACATGCGCGCCAAGAGTCCCTTCCGCACGGTCTCCTTGACATACATGATACCGTTGGGAGCGACTGAACAGTCGCATTCCATGAGTGATTGACTGGTACATGGAATGTGAACAATGTCGCACCATTGATGTGGTCCTGGAGGGTGTCCAAAAGGCCTGCCGGCTGGCGGAGGTCGGTGACCCCAAACTTATAAGTCCCCTTGAAGTCTGTTACGCGTCCGAGGCAGGTAGAATAGCAATAATTATAGGCGATCATGATGGATGGATATAGTGATTGGAAGTCTAGAACGACGAGCGGGCTGCTGTAGAATGCCGAGAGCGGTTCCATGATGAGAGGAATGCATTCTGCAGCGTTTTGTTTGCCGACCTAGAGTAACATGCATCTTGCAACTCATCAGCATGTTCGCTGCCAAATGGTGGCCACTCACGTCTTGTTTGTTTGGTGAGAGGAGCACGAAACTCTCTGGCTTAGCGATGCGGAACATGAACGACTCTACTTTAAACTGCGATCCGCGGCTGAGTACGGAGAAGAAGTCGACCCCGAACACTCGTGCAAATTCACTGGAGGACGCATCTATCATCAGCCAGTCATCGCATGAGAAGATCAACCTATACGTACGCGGTCTTCGTCACAACATCAGCAGTGTCTATGATTTCCAACACCATAGATGTACGTCGCTCAAAGTAGCGTAGCACCCGGTATGCGTGCTCTGCTACAGGGCTGTTGTACCATCCTGTCAAAGTCTGGGGGCTGTACCAAGGAGTCCTAGATGGCATAGATCAGATTGCATCCAGGGTGGACGCCGGTGTCATGCTCACCTACGGCGTAGAATCTGGAACACAACATTCTCGAAGGTGTAGATGTTGAAGTTGTGTTCTGAGCGCATGATTCGCCACAAGTTCAAAACATGCCGCCCGATCACCTTGAAGGTAGATGTCGTCTTCATGCCCCATGCATCATATCCGCCACCAACATTCCGACCCGGAGCGCGGGATATTTGCTCACCGATGTCCAGCCCTGCACCACCCAGATGAGAGGCAGTGCCCACTGACAAATAGATGTGGTAACGTACCGAAAGTTCGTCCACGAGCATTGAGATACCCCCACGAGGCGGCTTGTACCTCCCATCCGCAGATAATGTCGGGGTCGAGGTCGCAGATGACGTCGATGAGCCTGTTAAATAGTTCCAGTTCGCTGCTGACGAACTCGGCCTTGACGCTACGCAGTCGCCTCGGATTGACCTGATCACAGTCGACGGCGATGATGCCGGAGTCGCACACGAACGCATCCCCAGGGTCATGATCGGTTATCTGGAAGGAGTAAAACACGGCAACAACCTCATCGTTACCAGGGTCTGGAACACGGTCATCCTTCGAGGGTGCTGGACAACGTCAATGCAAGAATCATTGATCGTTGCTTCACGGACATGAAGCCAGTCGCTGACGTACCGAAGACTTCGAGCGCCAGGATGGTCATGTTCTGTCTCTCCCGCTGCACGTTGTCAGAGCGAGGAGCAAGCGTGCTCTTCAGCCCATATGGATTGAGCTGAGTGGGGCCTTCAATCTACGGGTGACATGTAGGCCCTTGCGATGTCCTCTGGGAGCAAGCATGAAACGCACCTGCGACGAGTCCTTTTTTCTAGCACGACGCGCCTCGTGTTTGCCCTTATACTCTTGTAGCCATTTTCGCACCTCTTTTACACTGGGCGGCACACCAGCATATTCCCAGCCGCCCACTCCAGTTCGACTCAATGGCATAGGGGGCAGGCCCCTCGTCGTGGGAGCATCTTCGTGAGGTTTCCACTCTTCCAAGTTAGCGATACCGTCGCCGCCCTTGAGGTGGAATACCAGTCCCGCATACTCTCGGGGTCTCTCCGGGGCGTCGCTCTCTTTGGAGTAGTACGGGTCGCGATAGATTTTGCTCGGGATTCCATAGTGGTCTATGCTAGCGACGAGCTCAGCAACGGTTGGTGGTGGTGGACCATACTCGTAAACGTTGCTGCCGGAACGACGGTGAGTGTTTGACGCAGATGTGAAGCTTTGTTGTGAGATGGCATCCACTTTCGAGCCTATGGTTCCCTTGAGTGACGAATCAGCCGTCGAGGGGGCAGCTTCTTGCGGTGGAGGACTAAGCTTTCGTCTCTTCGTAGGTCTCGCGTCTTCGTCAGTGAAAGTGACCACTTCCTGGAGTGTCTGGGATATCGTGTCGTTGGGTATGAGAAATTCGGGTATCGCGTCGTCAGGATTGTGCAGATTGGAGGACAGGAGTGGTTGGAAAATTGTTCGTGAGGAACTGGGATCCGGCTGGAATAGGCGGTCAGCAGCCTCTTGGCTCGTGGCGCGCATGAAGGGTCGCTTAGTAGGCGTCTTCGTTGGAGACCTGGGGAACGGTTTAGGAGGTGTGTGTAGTCCTGAGGTGTATAGACGACGCTGCAAGAACGACCGTCATTGAAGTCACATCGTGGCATAACAAGACAGCGGAGAATACCCTGAGGCCAAGGTCAGCAATGCAGGAGTCGGGTCAAGGATGACACGGAACGCACTTGGTTGGAGTCTTCGGGCCGTTAGAGACGACGGAAGCTGACCGCTGTCTCGACGCAGACCTGCCACCAGCAAAATCAGACTCGCGTAACGACCCTCACCACACAAACCTACCGAGAGATTCTGGACCATACGTTTCTGAACGGGTTGTTGGATTTGGATGGTGAAGGAGTCGTTTGCTCGTTGAAAGCAACGGACGGATCGCTTGGGGCATACTTGTGTCAATGGCTCGACTTTGGCACCCAAGAACCATCCCGCGTACCTATCCTCAGGGTCGTTCTTCTCGGACTGTAAGTCCGGAGGCGGGCCGTCTTCTACAGCTTCCTCATCATCATCGGGGAACGGGTCCTCGTTCTCAGGCTCGTAATGGCCGCTGGCTTCCTTTTGCCATTCCGCCTCCTCGCGCTCCATCAACCGGCTCATATCCTGACTAGCCAACATAGTTTCATCGACATCCACCTCTTGCCCTCCTTGATCGTCTCTTTCTACATCGTCTTCACTCTGGGAAGCAGGGGCCTGCGTGGCGAGATATGGGTTGGCCTCGCGTTGGGTTAACACTTCGTTCTTGCTCCCGGTCGCCACGAAGCTACCTTCTGCATTGGGTCTCCAGGTCTTGTATTCATCCTCCCACAAAGCTTCGACGCTCTCGAACGTCGTCATGACCCACTTCTCCCAAGACATCTTCGGTGGGATGACCTCACGCCCACGTTCACGCTCGATGCGCTTCCGGACCTCCTCCCACCAGCGCGCCTCAGCTACCCATTCGCCACCAGGCCCGCGTGACTTGGCACTTGGATCCTTGGGTATCTCTGGCGAAGGCGAGAGACCTTTGGCGAGCCGGCGCTGACGTTCGTCCTCCCAGAGCTCACGTACGCCCAGCACCAGCGGCTCAGGTGGCAGCGGCGGCGCTGGGATCGTGAGCCTATGGTGCATGTTGCGTGCTCCGATCTTATGTCGGTTGAGAATCTGGTGCGCCGCGGCGTCCACCTCGAGTGGCATGCGGGTTTGGCGGAAGTAAGGTGAGTCCTTGAATGTTGTACCTGTGTCGTTAGGGCCAGTATCTTTTTCCTCCAGGACTTCGTCACGGCCGCGCTGCCAAACTTCCCCGAGGTCAATCCAGCCGCAGCCGTACAGACCGAAGTCGGAAAGGAACTGCAGAATGTATGAAAGGTGGCTCTCGTACACACGGAAGCGTGTGCTCATGACTGTGCCTGACTGCATAATTGTAACAGCACGATTGACGAATGCAGGATTGGCGATGTGAACCTTGAGGAATGGGGCATAGTTTGCGTGGAAACCATAGAAATGCACACCCTTCACGAGAACGATGGCTCGTACGAACTTCGACTTTGGTGACTCTGGGTTGCGCTTCAGGGAGATGGCAATGGCGTAATTGAGAGAATGCTTCAATTTCGCAGTATATCGATTGACTGGCGGGGAGGGATATAGTCCGAGGTTACAGCAGTCCAAGACGTGTTTGCGTACCGATCTCCGGATTCATCTTCCCGAGGTACTCCACAAAGAAGTACGGATATACTTGATGGATGTGTAGACATGTCTTGAGACCAGTCGAGGAGTCTCCATATATACGGAGGACTGGCACACTGTAGAGAGTTGTGTTATCGAGTGGTCCCGGAGGTGCAATTGTGTAGTCGATTTGGTTGATTCTAACCCGGAGGGAAGGTGCCTGGGATGACATCTCTCAAGAATACCACAAGCCAAGAAGAATATGATACCAAGAAACAAGATGGAATATGTACAAGGGCCGGCGGCCCCGAGCGGATGGAGGACTGTGGCAAGAGAATTATAACGACCAGAGGCCGTCATGTCGACGCGTCGCGAGCACGTGATTCGTACGACGCCGCAATTTAATTTGGTCCAATTCGTTCTCAGACATTCCAAGTTCGAACTTGCCAACTACATTCAACCAGCACTTCCCTCAAACTATTCCTTGCTGCTTCATGATTTGCTTTTAAGCATTTGGTACGGCTATGTTACACTTTCAATTTGACTTTTCCTGGCATGCTCGCGACTGTGAAGGACGCTCAGACCTTGACTGTCAGCACTTGCTGCCCAATCCACGTCTGTCCCGCCTCCAGTTTGACGAACCCGCGGACATGGCCTGGCTCAACACAGACGTACTTCTCCCTGGGGTACCGTATCATTTAAGGGTGATTAACAGAACAGGCACTACGCAACGTACCATCCGCCGGTCTCCATATCTCCGATCTTCGAGCCAGCTTCCTGCTGAGGGTTCCAGACTACAACGTCCTTCAAGTTCGTAGTCTTGATTTCGATGCCTCCAGAAGACCAGAGAATGTCGTATCGACCCGGCGCGTTCTCGTAGACCGAGTCTGTGAATTTGGTAACATCCACACCTTCGCGGCTCTCGACCTTCGGCTTCGCACGGGCTTCTTCGGTCGCCTCGGTCTTGTCAAAGTACGACAGGCCAGTCAGCGGAGAAACGCGGACTTCGTTCGCGGGTGCGCGAATGTAGTTGTGGAATAGAGCCTGGAACTCGATCGGAGGCGTGGAAGAGAGCGCCGTGTTCTTGACATGGAGATCAGTGCTTAACTGATGTTCAGACAGCGTCACCACGTAGTCGAGATGGAACGGATGATCGTATTGTGCTTGGATAGTGGGGGTGGGGTCCAGACCTTGGGGTGAAGATTTGAGTGGGTTTTCAGATGCTGTTATCAGGCAAGTGTACTCACTGAGCTTAACAGATACGCCGGCATCATTGTCCATCACGATGGCGCTGAAAGTCCAAATGCTACTGCGTGCAAACCCGTGTTGTGGCAGTTTGGCATGATCGGGATGGGCAGGCGCGCCGAAGCACGGGAAAACGACAGGAATGCCCCCTCGGACAGGCTTGCTCCCATCGAGGGCGGCTTTGCCTGACACGAAAAGCCGTTCGACAGGTTGAGCATTGGAAGGACCGGGGGCCTTCCAGGACACGACGGTTGCACCGTAAAGGAGTATCTCTGCAGACGAACCCTATGCAAATTCAATCTCGATCGATAAGCAGGTAGTATTAAATGAATACCTTCGGTTGACGGAGAACGACACGGTCAGCTTGCTGGTCGACTGGCATGATTGACGATTGTGACTTGGAGCACACTGGGAGGAGGTGAATGAGTTGATGCACCAAGGTGTACTCTGCATATATGCGCAACTTGTGCGACTGCCTCTTCCCAATGGCCTCGGGCCGTTGCACTCAACGTCATCGTGACGCTTTGAAAACCATGTGATTGGTGTTACGGTCACATCGGAAATTTCGCGCATCTCCGGTGCTTGCCCTAAAGTACACGCTAGTCTACTTAAGTGCCCCTGCGTATGTTTTATCATCCATCGCTCTGCTCTCCTTTCTCCTTCCCCCTCCCCGACCTTTGGTCCCATTGTCTTCATGGACGAACGTTTTGGTCTTCCGTCCTTTTCTCCGAGCAAGAGTGTTGGCCCTTGACCTCCTGGGTTACTCTGGCAGCGCTCCGTATACTCTGTTTCTCGAGGTCACCGGCCTCGTTTTCTCGCGTCTGGGTCTGGCTATAGTCGGCCCGTCGCTCCAATTGGTTACACGCTCGCAGTCGATACTCGATACGCATTTATCGTCGCACGACTGCAGACAACAGACATCGCGGACATGGTGGACTCGAGCCGGGAGCATGAGGTGGTTCTTTACCGAATCGCTATCTACTCCTCCGATCCCTTAACAGGGGGTCGCGGGTCGTACGCCATGAAGATAGGCAAATGGAATCCACTATATTGTGTTGATGACCCGTCGATCCGCGCAGGATAATATCAGGACCTCATATGGCCGCGATCAGAGGGTTTGAACGCCTCGAAGTCCGAAAGACGACAACCGTCGACAGACGCAACGTGAAGGCCTTGCTGAGAATGGCGAGAGCACAGACTGAAAAGTCGCACGATATCTGCCGCCTACTTTGCCTAGCCCATGTAGCCTCACGAGGACCTCTATGGGTTTATCGAGGGCTTTGCGCACCACTTCGGTGCGACTTGGTACGACGGCTTAGGAAGCCTAATCAATGTGGAGACCGCTGGCGCGCTTCGGCACAGGACGCACGAGGATCGACACCAGTCATCTTTCGCCGTCTTGGCATCCTCCTATGGTTGCTCGAAGCCTACAACCCAGCTGGTCAAGCTCGGTGCGGAAACCAAGTTCCTCGAGGAGCGGTATCCCCGGCATCTTACCGCCTCAGGCGAAGTGCGCTCCGCGCAAGAGGCCTTGCCTCTCAGAGCACCATGCGGTCTCAAGCCCGGCGCGATACGCAAGCCTCTCCGGAGCAGTATCCCCGGCATCTTGCCGCCCTAGGCGAAGTGCGCCCTGCGCAAGGCACTGAAGTGCGCCCAGCAGAGGCCCAGTCTTCATGTGTAGAGCTGTTAGCTCGTTCCAGGACAACGTTGTCTCTGTATGTCCGGGTGGGTGACGCCCGAGACAACCGTTAGCGCGACGCGCTGTTGGAAGGTTGGGCGGAGCCCCCTTCTCCCATTCCCCGTTGTGGTGTCGGAGGTCGTTTCTGCGCGTGCCGGTCAGTATCTTCGTGTTTGTGTTTGTATGGTATTGACTATCTCTTCAGACTCGTCGTCCACCGCGTACGACCTTAGCATCACACGTTGAGTGTCACTCCGTGATACCTCAGCCGCGGTGTCGACCAACGTCGACAGGCCGGGCCACTGGTTCGGTCTGCTATTCCGCATAATCTTTGGACACACATTCTCGTCTTCGGGCGACATGCGGCGTGCTAGCTGCTTCTTCGTGAAGCAGAGTTGCACGTCGCTCTATGTATTAGTAGTAGTTAGTCAAAGAATGAATTTCGTTTCGTAACGTCGGATTTGTGCCCTACAATGGAGGAATGTCGCCTAGTTGGTGGTGAAACAGATTGTGGAAGACATAACCTGCTAATGGGCGAAAAGCTGTGTAAATTACATCCGGAGCTGCACGAAGTCGGCGGGATGGATGAGAGGAACCACTGAATGATAGGACAGGTACGACGCAACAACATATGTTAGTGAGATAAATGGACTGTCAGTTGTGGCCGGGGAGCGCGTCGCGGACCACATACAGAGGGTGTAATCAATGGGTCGTCCATAGAGGGATGGAAAAGGCGCCCGCGCACACGCGGCTGGAGCCGCTCGACAGACTCGATATCTGCCAAACAAGGGCATCAACGAAGGATTTCACTCATCCATCCGTTCTGTTCCTACTTGAACCCCTCCCGCGTCCTCCTTGCACTATCGGTTCTCTCGTTGCCATCGGTTTCGGCTCTACCTCGAGACATACCCAAGCTCACGACTCTAGACTCTACCGCATCACCGGAGAACGACTAGCCACAATATGGACCCCAACAGCCCAGATGATGTCCGTTTTCCTTCCTATCCCTGTGGTCCCGCCAGCTCATGAAGAATATGTTCGTAACCTCAGATTGCACCGATTGCCATTCTTATGGATGAGTTGCGGTCAGAAGACGTCCAATTGAGGTTGAACGCCATCCATCGGATTTCGACGATTGCTCTCGCTTTGGGTCCTGACCGTGCCCGCGATGAGCTGATACCCTTCCTGCAAGACTCGGTAGACGATGAGGACGAAGTCCTGCTTGCATTGGCCGAGGAGTTGGGGCGCAATTTTGAGGAGTATATCGGGGGGCCAGAGTATGCACATGCGCTTCTGGGGCCGTTGGAGAACCTCTCTGCGGTGGAGGAGACCCTGGTGCGGGACAAGGTATGTTCCATCTCGTCTTCCATGTCGCCCGGGTTACGCCCTCCGCGACATCCCCGTATACCTGCCTGCCGAAGCAGCGAACTCACCCCACCTACCATAGGCGGCAGAGTCGATTACGAAAATATCGGCCGTCCTCAGCCAAGCCCAGATCGAGCAGTACTACATCCCCCTCGTACAAAGACTATCGCGTGGGGAGTGGTTCACATCCCGCACCTCGTCGTGTGCGCTTTACGCACCTGTGTACGACAAGGTCGCCCCACCGATCCAGGATGACCTCCGCCGAGCATTCGCCGCACTTGCCTCCGACGACACCCCCATGGTCCGTCGTGCAGCGGCCAAGTGGCTTGCGGTTCGTACATATATGCCTCTCACCCTAGTGTTCGTGATTTCTGATTGCGGCCGATCTATGCGTATCAGCCCCTGGTGAAGAAGTATACCAAAGCACACGTTTTGTCCGACGGATTGGCGGTGTACCGGAAGCTCCAGGCGGACGACCAAGATTCGGTCCGCCTCCTGACCGTGGAGGACCTGATCGCCATCGCCGCACAGCTCTCGCCCGCCGAGGTCAAGGAGCAGCTTCTGAAGCAGATCAGGCAGACGATGACTGACAAGAGCTGGAGGGTGCGCTATATGGCTGCGAGCCACTTCAACGAGGTACACGGGACCCGACTCGGTAACCTATATGCGACTAATTGACGTTCGCATCAGCTCGCAGAAGTCGTCGGCACGGAACTTGTGCGAGAGGAGCTCGTCAACCACTTCGTCCAATTGTTGAAGGATAACGAGGCGGAGGTGCGCACTGCGGCTGCTGGGCAGGTCCCAGGTGCGTGTTCTCATCGTCCCTGTTTCATCATCTCCGTTGAATACCGTTGGTGTCGTTTAGGCTTTGCGAAGCTCCTCGAGAAGGAGGTTGTCCTTGCCAGGATAGTACCGTGTGTGCGCGATCTATGCCAGGACGTCTCACAGCACGTTCGCGCAGCGCTCGCTAATCAGATCAGCGGTCTCGCACCGCTCCTGGGTAAGGACGCCACGATCGAGCACCTACTACCTCTCTTCCTTCACCTTCTCAAGGATGAGTTCCCTGAGGTACGGTTGAACATTATCTCCAAGCTTGAGCTCGTGAACTCCGGTACGTCACCAAGCATATGGCCACTTCCATGTCGTGCATACTTTGACTCACGACGGGCCTTCTCAGTGATCGGAATTGAGCTTCTCTCCGAGAGCCTGCTACCTGCGATTGTGGAGTTGGCTGAGGACAAGTCCTGGCGCGTCAGGCAGGCTATTATTGAATACATTCCTCTCCTTGCGACGCAACTTGGCAAGCCGTTCTTCGACGAGTCCCTCGGCAACCTGTGCATGTCTTGGCTGGGCGACAATGTATACAGCATCCGCGAGGCGGCGGCGGTGAACCTCAAGAAGCTGACTGAGGTCTTTGGTGTTGATTGGTCGAAAGAGCAAATCGTGCCGAAGGTGGTGGGGATGGGCCAGCACCCGAACTATCTATATCGGATGACTACTGTGCAGGCGATCATGGTCAGTGCCTTCCGACGATTGTGCATCTATGATCCAACACGAGCTGATTGATCTCGGAGTAGACTATCGCACCCTCTCTCACACTCGAGGTTGTTCGGGACAGTGTCCTCGACATGCTGCTTCAATTGGCCAGTGATCCGATCCCCAACATCCGGTTCAATGTGGCAAAAGCCCTTGAGACGGTCGCGACCTCGTTCGGTGATTCGCCAGAGGGGGTGCAGCTCGTACAGCAAAAGATATCGCCCGTCCTTGAAGCGCTCAAGAACGATCAAGACGCAGATGTCCGGTTCTTCTCCTCGCGTGCTCTCCAGAAAGCCCAGGCGTTGGACGCTTGAGAGCCTGCGGTCAGAGGTCCGTGCACCTGCGCTTCTTTGCCCTGTACGCGCGTCATATGGAACTGACCATTCCGTTATACGGAGCAGCGGCGAAGACATGAATGATACCTTGATATTGCCATCGGACGTTCTCGAGTTCGTTTCCGTCATTTCTAGTTTTCGTCCCCCGTGTTCATTACAATCAGCTGAGAGAGTTGAATTAAGGCCAAATGTATCATACGAGCGTTATTGGCAGATAGAGCGGCGCCGGTTGAACTGGGGGCCTTTGTGAGCTTACGCGGTATGCCTGACGACTGGTGGTCACCGATAACGCCGGGGGAAGAGAAATGGAGCCAGTGGCCGCCCGGTGCTTCCGAGCGCACGAATTGTCACAGTGCCCTTACGACACTCATGGTGGCGGGGTGGCAGGCGGCGAAGAGTAGCTTGACGAACAGGGTCGAGCAGGATCTGTCGATGAGATGGTCTTTCTGACCAGGCTGCGTCGGTGGCGGGGCTCGCAAGATCTGGATGACTCGGAAGTCTGTATAATATATTTGGAAGGACCCACGCGCGGGAACCATCGCAACCCGCCGGTTCAAGGGGCAAGACGTTGTTCCAAGTCGGTGACTGTCATCCTCCCCTTGCTGTCATGAACATCGTGTCAGGATATCGTTGTTGCTCTCCGTGTTCCAGCTGTCAGCAGTCCGCGCGCGTCTACATTCGGCTGCAGTGGCGTACGGCCCCGCCCCAATCGCTGCCTGGTCGCTGCGGTCTTCGACCTACCGCCTTGCTCGACTCCGGAATGATAGAGGGTTGAGCCAGGGTCACTCAGACGAGATTCTTTCATCTGACGAGATCATCCGAACCTGTCCTGTGGGCTCCGCTAACGGCACCGGTACCGTGGTCCAGAGTCCTTCCACGGATGACCCCGCCTACCCATTTCCTGCCGAAACCATCAGGCACACTGTTGCTAGCCCAGATTAAGTCTCCGCCGTTGTTCTTCCCCTCTTCCTCAGGCTCACGCGTCCCCAGGTAGCCCTCCTACACGAATGCGAACGGAGGGCTCAATGTCTATTACACGTTGCGACTCGGCCAGAGTCTCGACCCGGCGGAAAGATTGGCAGATTCACGGGAAGCTCGCTGCTACCATGGTCCCCAGCGTGGATGTTCTTGACGGATACTGATGGCCGGAGACTGTGCGGCGGAAGATATCAGTCGTCCGTGTGTGAGAACGGGCCACCGGTTGAAGCTTCTCTCGATCACGCATCCCTAAACACCTCAGGTTATAAGACGGCGACGTTCAGTCCTTCTGGTCTTCAGCTTTGTGAACGTTCTCCTTCTCCCCTTTCCCCCTCCCCTCCCCGCCTCCGTCACTGAGGCACCCACAGTCTTTTGAAATGACGCTCTTTGCTCGTCTGTTGATTGTTGCCGCCGCGCTCCCCTTCGCGCTCGCCACCTTTGATAAATCCGGCTCGTCGAGCTGCTCGAAGACTGAGTTCTAGTGAGTTGCATGATTGTATTCTTCTACTTATTCGTCCATGATGCTGATGCATGCGCGCATAGCTGGGGCGACAAGGACTGCTGTCTCCCATACGGCGGTCAGCCTAGCCCTCCTAGCCCCCCCAAGGGCACTTCCTGCCCCTCCAACTGGTCCTGGCACAGCGGTAAGAGCTGCTGTGTTCCACATCAGCCTCCCTCCGGCACCCCCTCGTGCTCGTCTGGCTGGGGATGGAACCATAACAGCAAGTGGTGCTCTCCTCAAACCCCCACCCCCACGACAACGCACGCTGCGCCTACGCCTTCCGGCCCTAGCACCTGCAAGAAGACCGAGTTCTGGTGGGGCGATAAGGAGTGCTGTCTCCCGTACGGCGGTGAACCCAACCCCCCTAAACCTCCCCCGGGCTCGTCTTGCCCGTCCAACTGGTCCTGGCACTCTGGCAAGTCTTGCTGCGTTCCCCACCAGCCTCCTTCTGGCCCCCCCGCTTGCTCGTCCGGCTGGGGTTGGAACGAAGGCAGCAAGTGCTGCTTGCCGCACGGTACCACTGTCCACACCACTAGTGTCCACACTACTACCGTCCATACCACTACTGTCCACACAACCGCGCCGCCGACGACTACCTCGTCCACGAGCTGCAAGCCCAACGAGTGGTGGTGCGTATAGATTCCTTATTTACTCCTTGGTCCTTATTGATGTATTTTGGCACGATAGGTGGGGCGAAAAGAGCTGCTGCTTACCTCACGGCGGTCACCCCAACCCTCCTAGCCCTCCCCCCGGCCAGTCTTGCCCGTCCAACTGGGACTGGCACTCTGGCAAGGGCTGCTGCGTTCCTCACCACCCTGACCAGCCTCCCCCGCAGTGTGGTAGCGGCTGGGGCTGGGACAATGGCTCCAAGTGCTGCTTCCCTCATGGCACTACGACCAAGCCGGCGCCCACGCCTTCTGGAAAGCCTGGTCAAGGTCAAGGCTGGGGCAGCGGTGGATACGGTGGCGGAAACAGTGGTGGCCACGGCGGATTTGGTGGGGGCTGGAAGCGCTCCCACAAGGCTCGCAACGTCTCTATGTGCCCAACAGGCCTGGACAGCTGCCCTATCGTTGGTGCCAACGGCCCGACTGGCGATCTCGAGTGTGTCGACACTCTAAACGATCTCCAGTCTTGCGGTGGCTGCCTTTCTACCGGCGCCGGCGAAGACTGCACTACCATCTCTGGCGCGAAGAACGTTGGCTGCAACGCAGGCAAGTGTACTGGTGAGTACTTGAATTTCCCGTCTGTTCTTTGAGCAATCTCTCACTGATGTGTTCCCTCAGTGCTCACTTGCGCCGACGGCTTCCTCCGCTCCCTGGACAACAAATCGTGCGTCAAGGTCTGAACGCTACCTCAGCGTTCCGTCGACTGTCTTCGTGAGACCCGGGGGATGCATCCCGCGGCTTGCACAACACTTAACACACTATGGTTCGAGAACATGAAGAACTTTCGCTCATTTTGTATCACATTCGTTGCGCACACGCAAGAGGTGAACGCTGCCCAGCATTGGTTACTTGACAGATATTTGCCTCCTTACAACGAACACTTTGGACTGCTGAGCGATGACACGAGGCTACGGTTACGGTACAACCCCTACTCTACCATGCCCGTTAAGACAGCTCGTACTGCCCATATTAACTCAGCTGACATATCGGTTCACGCTCCCCACGACACGCCCTCTTGTTTGTTTATTTATTCATCTTCATGGTTCTGGGACCGAGGACGACGGAGGTGGGGAGCTGTTTTGTTGATTCTGTAGGACGACACCGTCGTACTATAGTGCTACTACTTAGGTCTAGAGGAGACGCACAATACATATATTTGTTTGCCCATATCCATTCAGCGAGTGTCAAGCTGTGGTAGTAACTGGCATGGGAGGGCAGCGCATACCGTGTTGGAGTGCGGTGTCAGACTGGCAAACCGCGTCCGAGTGGCTTTCTCAGCACGTGCTCCAAACGCGTCAGATCGAGGGGACCAATCAGGGAAGCACACCCATAATTAAGGTTCTGTCGCGTCTGGGCATATAAGAGGCGAGGGTGGTTCGGAATCCCCCCCCATCGCGACTTGCTCTCTGCCTTCGCGCTCCCAGCCATCTCTAGCTTACAGTCTCTTACTCACGGCTCCCGTCTACTATATCTGCGCTAGCCGCTATTGCCTTTTTCCCTGCATCTAGTTTCTCTCCTCCCTGGTCTACGCGATGCCTATCCTCTCTCGGACCGTCCTCCTCGCGTGGAAGGCTACTGCACTGGTTGCTACTGTCGGCCATGTCTCTGCTCCTTTGTCTGCTAACGCTGCGCCTCTGCCTATACCGGTACCCATGGCGGCTCACATCGCGGACTATGCGGCTCACCCGCCGGCTAGCACTAACTCTACGGTCGCCCACCAGATGGAAGAGTTTGGCGTGACGAGGCGCGATGCGGACGGCCCGGTTGTGAATCACACTCCGTCCTACTCATCGCTTCTGACACGGCAGGAAGACATTACCTCGCTCTTGAGTGGTCTACAGACAAACTCGGATAAACTCGGTTTGTTCTCTTGAACTCGAAGTCTACACTACTTGACTGAAGGAGTGTCTAGGTGTGCTGGCTGCAGACCCTGCCTCAGGCGACAAAGCAGACCTGATTAGAGCCGTCCTCAGCGGCCTCAAAAGCCTCATGGAGGGCGTAGCCGAGAATCAAGTCTTGAACACCATGGGCGGAGACAAAGGACTGATGCATTACGACTCGGACAACGGACTGGAAACGGCGCTCAAGGACACGGTCAACTCGATCAAATACTCGCTAACTGCGCTGCCGCCGTTGATGGAGAACCTTAACCTCCTCGGTCTTGGAGATATTCTTGCAGAGAGTGAGCCTTCTCATGCTGTACTGCACCGATGACTGCTCACAGAAGTCGACAAGTCGTGTATATCCTCAAGTGCATCATCGATCTGTTGTTGGACACGATCGAGAACGCTACGGACGGCGCGCTCAATGACGGAGCGCTGACAGAAGTGCGCGAACTCCTCCTGCAGCTCCAGGGACAGTCGTCAACAATGATGGGTCAGCTCCAGGATCAGGGGGGTTGCCAGTACGTCCTCTCAGTGCTCTGCGGGGTGTTGTAAGAAGCGGGCATGAGAGGGGGCGATTCCGATGGACGCTACTGTAGATTTTGTATTCACGCATTACTAAATAGCTTTGGCTGGCCCCTTGCTTCATGATTTCTACTCTTCGTTGTGTATGGGTTTTTTCTGTTCTGCTTTGTGGATAGCAAGGTTGACTCAGAACCAGGAGACATGCGCAAAAGCAGCACAGGTCGAGTGTTTAGCTGGTGCTTGCTTGTCTGAGCCGAGCACATACATGTACAGTGACAACAGTCGGTGCGTCCGGAAGTATGCATACTCCATTGACACTACACTGCCATGAAGCAAAGACGAGTCAATATGATATCACTCTTCAGATACCCATAGTTCTGCCAATGGTCCGATGAAAGGTATCTGGAAGCGCACTAGGCCGTTGCGAGCCGCATCCACGTATGCTTGCCACCTATGGGGGAAACAACCAGATGATCAGCATCGACGTCATGGACATCAATGTAGGTACGTACGCCATGTACAAAGAGGGTATCACTATCATTAGTGTAATCACTGTGCGGAGAAAAGGAGGAAATTGCAAGAGAGAAGCCAATATGCGCAAGACCACGAGGGGGGTAGTCAACAGTGCAGATTGGTACGCTGCGACCTTGTCAATGTGTGGGCCGTAGATGGGCATCCTGGCTGAGTACACACCATGGAAGCGGACATAGTCGTTGTATGTCTCCACGATGAGAAGAGTCAGAGCTTCAGGTAACGAGTGGATCACGAGGTCAGGCGAGTAGAGAAGCTCAGGAAAAAAAACCCACCAGATACTGGGCCTAATAGGTACGCGAACGCAGCTAGCAGGTCCACTCGAAAACCATGACGCGTCTCCCACATGCTACTGCCACTCTCTGCTTCCGCCTCCTCTGCTGCGCCAAGCCCTCCGGCTTGCGAGGTGTTGAAGGTCGGTAGGCCGCCCGACTGGTAAGACGTGGGCTGCTGGGATGTGGACGCTGCTCCATTCGGGAACCATGCTCGCGAAGCTGCCTTTGAGGTAGAGGCGACATAGGTGGGATCATCTGGAGGAGGGGTCTAGGTAGGATGATTGTGCATGAGGTCATCTTCTGCATCCAAGAAAACAGGAGAACTCACATATGCCGCGAAACTAGCGAAATGAGAGCGGGTATTGCTGCTGGTGCTCATATCTGGAGAGGTGATCTCGCGCGGTTCAAAGAGTACTTGAATGAGGGAATAAATAGGGCAGCAAGGAAGCAGGAGAGCGGCAGCCTCAGTATTGCGCAGTGCTCGAACTTCGTAACGGCAAGCTGTCGGTTGGAGATCCGGGGTAGGCGCCCTCAGCCACCTCTTGTTTGCGCCTATTTGGTGGGCGTTCCGGATGGAGGCTCGGTGTATTGCCGTGTTTGGTCAGCATCCTGGCAGCGGCATTGGCTATCTTCAAGGGCCCAACGACGACAAGGTAAAGGACACAAAAGCGGGCACTCAACCATGGTGAGTTTCATTCTGTCGTGCTGCCGAAGGTCCGGAGGATGTCTTGGAGCCGTAGGATGGCTAGAGAAGGGGTGGAACAGGCTGGATGGATGGTCTGGCAATTGGATGCACTCGCGCGGCAGATTGGCTCTGTGAAGATGGGTGTCTGACGACGCGTTTTCTCTGTCCCCTACTCCCCCTCGCCCCCTCCAACATGCAGGCCGACAACGCAGTACCGGTAACGATCCGCACCCGCAAATTCATCACCAACCGCCTATTGGCGCGCCGCCAGTTCATCGTGGATGTTCTGCACCCCAACCGCCCGAACGTCTCCAAGGCTGAGCTCTCGGAGAGGCTTGCGACGATCTACAAGACGGACAAGGAGCGTGTCGTCACGTTCGGACTCCGGACAGTCTTTGGTGGAGGACGGAGCACGGGCTTCGGTCTGATCTACGACGATGAGGCGTCGCAGAAGAAGTTCGAGCCCAAGTACCGGTTGATTCGGGTGCGTAGCCTATATCTAGCATACCTGATTGTTGCATTGACGTTCGCGCCTCGCTACGTAGTCTGGTCTTGCGACTGCACCACCAAAGACTAACCGCAAGCTGCGCAAGGAGCGCAAGAACCGTGCAAAGAAGGTCCGTTCCCTTCCCATAACCCACTCCCGTGGATCCACGACCCTCAACTTGATTTCGTTCGTAGCTCCGTGGTACCAAAAAGACCAAGGCCGCAGAGCCCCCCAAGAAGGGCAAGTAATGGTTGGGCGCATTGTACTCTTTCGGGCTTCTGTCGCATCGCATCTCATGCATATCCGCATATCGCGCAAGTTGTTCGCAGCTGTATCCTATCATTTATGCCCGCTTTCCCTGTTCTCTCAATGCTCATATGAACATTATGCGCATGCGGATCTAAACTGCACCGTGTGAGTGTTGTCGAATATTGCGCTGCTTTCACTACCGGTACATTCCCTCCCATTCATGGCCTAAACCTGTGCGAGATAGCATTAGGAGTGCACACTACATGTCGGGTATCATAGCTAGGACAGGATATGGTCTACCGATGAACCAAGTGGGGAAAACGAAGAGAGAGAGAGCGGCTAAGCAACTCAGAACCCAAGCTTCTTGTGAATGATGTCCGGATCCTCCTGATACTCTTCTGCTGATACCCACATCTGCGTTGTCAAGTATATATGAGCGACGTTTCCCACACTGGAAGAAAGCGACTTGCCTTTTTGAAAGTGTTGAGTCCAGCCAAAATAGACCCGCCGATCCAGGTGGAATACTTGCGCTCTGGAGGTGCATATATCTTGATCTTGACATCCTTGAGCGCAAGCTTCTTCACCTCGTTCAGCAGACGGTCTCCGAAACCTGCATCACGAGTATCAGCACATGTCGCAAGGGAGACAGAGGATGACACGTACCACGACAGAGGGTGCTGCCACCACTCAACACGATATTCGAGAACAGGCTCTTCCGCAAATCCAGATCCACGCGGTTGATAGAGTCAACAACGACCTGGTGGACACCGGCGTACTCCTGCCCGATAAGCTCGGGGTTAAAAAGAATCTCGGGTGCGCGGAAGCGTTCGGGGCCCAGCTATTTTTCAGTCAGCATGCGAGACGTTTCGCCCAGGAGCCCTACGTACCATGACGGTGTTGCCATCTGGTAGACGGAACTCCTCGCTCCGGCCTAACGAATCTTTCTCCTCCTTCGCGGGATTGAGAGCGACATAGCAGCACTTCTCCTTGATCGTCCGTACGACTTCCCGCTCTGCCGTTGTGTGCAGATGATGACCCGCTTTGCGCAGGAGGAGTTGGAGGTGGTCGGTGACGTCCCTATCGGTGCGCGTTAGAAGCGATATGCGTTGAGTAGCTTACCTGGCCCGCATGACATACCTCCCTGCGACGTCCACCCGACGAATCGCGTGTGGCATGGAGAAACCTTCGAAGACGGGTACGGCGTGGGTCACGCCGTCCCCAGAATCTAGAACAATGCCTGTTGTTCGGCCAGAAGAATACCTTTGCCGTACGAGCTGAACATCATCTCGGGCAAGAAGGTGTGAGACGCCGTTCACTCACAGTGACAATACAGCTTGGACGGAGATATACAGAGCGGGAACGTTGAAGGTGTCAAAAAAGATTTGCGCGGCGACGTCGCGGTTGTGCCGCGGGTTCAGCGGTGCTTCTGTGAGTAGTACCGGGTGCTGCAAGGACACGTTCAGTCTCGTGTGCCACACACGAGCCAAGTACGCTTTACACGGACACACACGCACCTCTTCGCTCAACGTGCCTAGCTCCTCCGCGTACACCCAGCTCCATATTCGTTCCATATCGTCCCAGTCAGTCACGATCCCGTGCTCCATCGGGTACTTTATCTTGAGCAGGCCGCGGGCCTCCTGGGCCTTGCGCCCGATGAAGACGTCCCCTTCCAACGCGCCAGCCATGACCCGCACATGCTTTGGCCGTCCGACACTGGGTTACGCGACGTGCAGAGGGGAGGTCAGCTACGGAATGAACGCGTCGCGGGATGGCTAGCTGGTACTTAGCCGGGGAAGACGCACAAAGACGGGAAGAAGCATTTTGGGTGATCTTGTCCTGCGAACCCAGCCTTGATCGTCCCGGACCCCTGCGTTGCAAGCCTGGAAGTTGAGTACGAGAAAGCCCAGGCGAGAAGCGGAGGCTAGTGGACTAACGTTGTCGATCACGACCGGCTGGTTCGTGAGCACATCCTCGAATTCGGTCGCCATCCGGAGACTCGAGCTACTGCGCTTTGCGATCTCGCCAAGCTGTTTTACTTTTCCGTAAGCTAGTTGTTCGTCGGATTAAGTGAGACAGGCAGTAGGCTAGGTTGCAAAGGAATGAGGAGCTCGGGGGAGGGATGAAGTCCAAGTCGGCAGGAGGAGAGTGCGAAGACGCGCGTTGCTCGCAGCTCGACACTGTTCATGGCTTGACGCGCTTCAAGCTCTCTGCTCGCGACCGCGATCATCATGGCTGGCTTCACGTCGCGCACATCTTTGCTGCTGTGCTGGTTGCTCTTGCTGCTGCTGTACTCTGTGAGCTCCATCCTCGTTGACTGCGCAGGGAACCCATCGCTCACAGGCAAGCAAGTAGCCGTCTGTCAGGGCCGTCCTCGGACACAAATGGGAAGCCACTAACTTCTGCAAATGTGAGCCCCCTCGATCCCCCTCTCCTGTCCTCTCGTTACCTCGCGTCCATCGCTCGAAAGGCGTGTTCTGACACGCATACACGACTGTCAGGTATCTGCTTCGGCGCAAACTATACCATTCTGCGCATGGACATCCCCGACGACCCGAGCAAGCCCTGCCTCTCGTGCACAAAGCAGTGGTGTCTGAACCAAAATCTGCCAAAGTGCGCCGGGGCGTCCATCGGGGATACGAACCCGGACACCGCAACGGGCAAGGAGGGCGACATCGAGGCTCGTTGTTTCCGTGCGTGTCCTCCCACTCAGTCGACCCTGACCCACCCTGACCTCATGTCCCTCTTTCTCACCGTCGACCGCACACCTATTTCTTCCTATTGTGCCTCGCGGACTGCTCAGAAAGGGACTCGCCCCGCGACCAGCTTGTGGTGACTCTCTTCTTGCTCACGGTCTTCGGCCTCCTGTTGGGCGCGGGGATCAAGGGTCGGATGCTCAAGGCCGGCTTCGACACGAGTTTGCCCTGGAGCGCGAGTAGGAGATGGTGGGAGGTGAGTAACGTTATCTTGCTTCATATTCCCTGGTTGCCCGTGGTGGATACAGGGACTGACATTGTCCAGGCGTGGTCTCCTCAACGGCAGCCAGAAGATATTGGTCTCGGTCAGACGGGCCGCACGCTGTCTGGTCGAGACAACCGAGGCGCATATGTAGGCATTTCTGACTCGCCCCCGAATGCATGAGTGCAGATGAGGGGACGTTTTCAGCACTAGATTTCGTGCTCTAGTTATGGCTCTGTACAGTACATATCATATCCTACTTGATCAACTTACTGGATCGTTGTCGTGTGTATGTGAGACATTTATAGTACCACAACGAACACCGGGCTCTCCATGCATTGATCCCGGGCCGGTTTATTGAACTCATTCTGCTTTACTGCGTTGTGCTAGTGAGTCGTACATGGAGCCGCAGATCCCCAAGCACAGTCAGCCACAGTTGTCAAAGCGGTGTACACATGCGCTTGGTATGTCCAAGAGAAACAGGTAATCACAAGGAGCCGTTCGCATAGTCGGCTTGAGTTGCAAAAAGCGCTATTTGCACTTGACACTGTACCACACGGACACCCACGATAGTACGAGTGCCTCGATGGGTTCGCTCTGTTCCAAGTCCGGGACCGTGTCTGGAGGACATCAAGTCCTCGGTTCAGCAGGTTCTGTCCCAGGGTCGGCTCCTCCAGGCACGAGGCCGGACCCTAGGACGGCAGCCGCAGAAGCAGCGGAAAGACGACAGAAAGAGGTGGGCACCACTGCCATTGGATGACACGACACCATCGCGTTTTGTTTGTATACACACACACTCACTGGCTCGTAGGCTGCAGCACGGGGAGTGAAGAACACGAACCCGAATGCGGGCCAACTGGCGGCGAAGCTGCAGGCGCAGAAGTCGCAGGCCCGTGCGGAGCCGGACCAGAGCCCGCCAGAACAACTCGTGGTGAGTGCATGCTCGGGTTCCATGGTCGCTGCCGGCTGTGCTTACGACAACGTCCTACAAAGTGGGACTAGACGTTGCGGTATGCGAGCGGGCGAGTGTTTAACTGCGCACGCACGAGGCCTTTTCCTCCGATAACGCAAGGAAGGCGGAGGGAGCTCAGGCTTGACGACATGGGCACCCCACACGTTGTGAGCTGCCAATCCCCCTGGGATATGCATCAGCCTGTTGCGGACTATCTCGGATCACCTGAACATTCTTGGAGAGTATGTATCTGTTCTTGACCTTCCTAGGGACAATTGCAGTCCAGGAAGTTAATTGTTAGCCCTTACTTCGAGGGCGATCGGCGTTTCGGAGCAACACAGGAAGAGCAGACAACCTGTGTGTTTTTCGTTGTTGGCCTCGTGGTTGTTTCATGCAGATGAAACGAGGGATGATCATTAATGAGCTGTTGTGTTTCTGTGTGTGGTGCTCCATGTAAGTATATCGAGATTCCTGCGTTGGGCGCCTCCTTGCCATGTCATCCATACACACAGACGCCCATAACTCTCTCAACCTCACGCGCCTACAACGTCAGCCTCCTCACACTACCCGCTCGCCTTACTCGACCGCTGGTCGGCTCTGGAAGTCACACCCTATCTCATGAATGTACACGGAGGCATGGGAGGCGGAATGGGAACGCGTTTTGTGGAAGAAGAAGCCATACCCTGACAACTACGTCCCTCGCTCGTTCTTGGCTTCCCTCAGCAAGAATCGTGAGTATCCCATGTTATACGAACTCCTCTGCGTTCGAGCATCTTATTCTTACTGTGACAAGCAAACTTCCGACCGTACACGTATTGGCACCTTGTAGTCCTCTCATTTCCCATAAGCCAGCACCTCGCAAGCATCTTCATCTTCCTCGCCGTCTTTATGAAGCTTCGGCAGAGGCTGCTCGATCCTCGCGCTTTGGTCTGGATATCCGTTGGGGTCTTTGTCGTCGGATATGCTATATGGGAGCTCCTACAGAGTGGCTATACAGACAAGGCCACCCGGTACACCAACAGTCAGTCCCACAGACAACCCTGCATCGGTCGCAACTTACTGAATTCATGCACTCATTATTTTAGGGGCGAAGGCAGTGAAGGCTTCAATCCTGGTCTTCCTAGCGCTGATGTCACTGTCACCAGTGCTCAGGACGTTGACCGCTGCGACTTCTTCGGACTCGATCTGGGCGCTCTCTGCATGCCTCTTCGTGCTGAACGCACTCCTGGCCGACTACACAGCCATGCAACCGCGGAGTCAGCAGCGTGAGAGGTACGCAAGCGAGGCAGGTGACGGCATGGTAGTGGCATTAACTCCGTCTGCTTTCCCGCCTTGAGGTTGACCTCCGTGCTCTCCACGAACGCCGCCATCTCGTCCTCGGTTGTGGTCGCTTCGAGATTATCGGATGATCTCTCCGTTTTCGGTCTGATTCTCTTCTCCGTGCAGTCCTTCGCGCTCTTCCCGATGCTCCGCCGTCGCATCCAGGTAGGGTTTGCTTTTCGCGCGCAATGCTCCGTGAACGGCCGCTGACCTTCCCTACAGGACACGGCAAGATTCCTGCAGGCCGTCCTCACGATACTCATCTCCGCGGTGTCGATTGTCCTCACGTACCCCCTATCAACCACCGCAGTGTACATCTATCTCGCTTGCTTTATCTTCGTGACTTTCATCGCGCCGGGCGTGCTGGTATGGGCCCAGAGATACAAGAAGTTCGTGCCGCATTTCGCAGCTTGGACCATCACTGATTGTGCCGCTCCATATAGCGAAATCAGGGGCACCTGGGACCCCGCCGTGCCTAAAGTCAATCGGCGGTTCTCCTTCAGTCGATAATGGACAACACGCCCAACATCCGCCGATCGGCCTGTTGCGGGCCAACAATCCACCAACGCACCATCTCCCGCACCCTGCCCACGTCACATGCGTGCACGGACGCGCTCGAAGGCCTTCGCAGGTTCTGTCGGGGTTAGCCTGGCGCGGAGCGACAGGTACGCGCAGACGACTTCCAAGGTGGTTCAAGTGCCACTACGGATGTCCGTGCATCCGGCAGGAACCACACGGAACTTGAGATGTTCTCATCGGCCATACATTTGGAAAGATATGTGCGGTCACTAGCGAGCCAACACGGGGTCTTGTGGTTGAGCGCGGAGTCATTCAGTGGACGGCCATCAACGCCTTTCTAGAACGTCGTTGGGGCTGTAGCCGGATGTGCTGGATGTCCCACGACTACTCAATAATATTTCCCTTTGCCCTGGACGCTGTCGTGCTTTCCCAATCACCATCCGCGTGAGGCTCGCGGACTGACGCAGTCCTCAAGCCGCGCCACTGGCGGACTTTGATCTCTCTGTCCGACACGCCAACGATCGCCACACGCATCTCTTCGATGTTTCTTGCATCCTCGCCCCGAACGCATCCCCGTTGTTTGTGTTTGTCCTGTCCCAGTTCTTACGCCGCAGCGCTGCACCGTTCTCACGTTCTCGCGCACGTACGCCCTCATCACTCACACTGGCCACAGTCAGTGTGTATGCACACGCATATCACGCGCATGTCTGCCGTGAACGGGGAGGGGGGATTCGGATACCGAAGATAATCGCGAATCCGAACATCGCGGCGACGTCCACGTCCACCGACAGCCGAGTGACATTCCTTCTCGAGCTTCGTCCAGCTTCGTCGACGTCCGCGCGCCGTCCACAGAGTATGTGCGCAGGGGGCACACACATACTGCGAACGCACGGGGCTGGCTTCTTGGACAACCCGCTCCTCCCCAGCCTTCCAGATCTCCCGCGGCGCGACATCTTTGGGCCCCGCCCTCCACCCAATGTTCCCCGCTTTAGCCTCCGCGTTTGTTTCCTGGGTCTTTTTCTTGTATCCACCGCTTTCCAAGACTCCCAGCCCTCGCACTTTCCCGAGCCCGCGTCTATTAGCCCCATGTCATCCGTCTCGATGGCTTCTGCATTCACTCCCCGCCGTCGCGCGCCGCGCCACAAGGCTCATAAATGAACGAACACCCCACCCGCGAGGGCAGATTGCGAACACATACCGGTGTGAACGTGGGAAGCGACGCACAGGGGATGGCGATTCTTCTGCCAAATATCGGTTCAGACCGATAGGATTGGGAGGGGGGTCGTACCACTGTACCAGGGCAGTCGTACCGTCAATCGGTTCGCCATCGAGGCCCGCAGATATGAGATATGAACGTGGGGAGGGAGAGGAAGGCTTCGCGATCGTTTGCCCGTCGTACACCACACACCGGAGCGGACAGCCTGGAGGCCTGGAGGTGGGACGGACACTGAGAGAGGAAGGCCATGATCCCTGGGGGGCCGCGGGCGGAATTGGACGGTGTCTGTCAAGGCTGACGGGGAAGGCTGAGGACGTGAGGTTTGGGAGAAGAGGAAGAGGCGCTATATTTACATGCAAAGCGGGTGGAGCCAAACGCTATATTACAGTTGCAATACTATCCTACATGTGAAGTATACGAGAACATGTGTGAGAGCGAATAAGTAACGGTTGCAGTGTGCATGTGGGGTGGGGGAGGTACCTAGATGCGCGAGAGAGAGGGCGCAAGGGCGGGCAGAGAGAACGAGGGGGAGGAGATTGATAAAGGATAGAGGGAGACAGAGATAGAGAGGGAGCGGGAGCAGAAGCAGTGGTGATAGTAGCAGTCAGACGTCTACAGAGTCCCAAAGCCAGAGCCAGAGAGAGTGTGTGTATAAAAAAGATAAGAAGAGCGAGAGAGAGAGAGGATAGCGCATGGCGTGCTATATCAAGGGGGAGAATTTCGAGAGCGAGTTGTTAGTACATGGTGGTAAGTGTGGGGAGGGTAGAAACCTCTACTGGTAGTAAGTCGGCCATATATGCACATAGATTCGTAGTTCTTCCATCTTTTTCTTTCCTTCTGTGTATTCCAAGCAACACCTTCCCCCCTCCCGTCCCGGATTCGCGCGAGTGAAGCGTACGTTGAGCACGAGCACTTTAGCCTTTCAGATCCGCAGATCGCCATCGCTATCGTGCAGTCGCGGCCGCTTTGCGGGATTCGAGACGCCAATGCCCCGCGCAGCGAGGGCCTCGACCGCCGCCTTCGCCGCCCCTTCCGACGTCTTCTTCGACCGGCCGCGGGTCCGACGGAGCGCACCAAACGCCTGAGCCTTGATCACCGCGAGCGTGCCACAGATCGGGGGCGGCGACGGCGAGCGCGAGCCCCGCTGCGAGTGCGGATGCGACACGGCCGAGTTGCTCGTCCGCGTGCGCGAGCGCGACGAGTATGTGTACGAGGACGACTCGCCGTCGCTCTCCCGCTCGTGCGAGCCGTTGTCCGCGCGCGAGTAGGGTGAGGGGGCTTGCACGTTGCGGTCTGGGCCGGACACGGACGAGGACGACGGGTGGACACGGCCGTTCATGCGGAGGATGGAGGTGACGTCGGCTGTGCCGCCGTGCAGGGTGAGCTCGGGGGGATGCTGCCGGCGGTAAAACTCGGGTCTCTCCGAGAGCGACGTGCCCTCGGGGAAAGTGAACGCGTACGAGTTGGGAGCGAGAGACGTGGACGAGGCGGACGAAGGCGTCGATGCGGCAGGGGAGAGAGAGCGGCTCGGGGCGAACATGTAGGGTGAAGTGGCGAGGGGCGTGAGCGGGACCTTTTGGTCCTCTACGACGGCGTACCGTGAGGGATAGGAAATGTCGGACGCGGTGAGTGTGGGGGACTCGACAAAGGTAGGAGAGTGTGTCGCACTGCTGCCGTCCATCGAGCCGGGCTCGCTGACGGAATTGCCCGGGTGGCCGACCCAACCGTTGTTATCGCGCGCTGAGGTGTCAATGGGGTATGGGGGAGCATAGGGATCGTAACGAGTCATACGGCCGTGCGCGTCCATGGAACGCGATTCTGAGCCACTGGGTGTCATAGAGACGTATCCCATTGCGGGAGATCGTTGGGGGTAATCTTGTGTGCTATACGAGGAGCCGTTCATGGAGGACGAGGGGTGGCTGCCGGAGGGATAGCGCATGCCGTCGTCGGGGTAGTTGGCGACGGGCGCGGAGGGCATTGAGGAGCCCATCGTGACGGGAGGGGTGCGTGCGGGGACGGGAGCATAGGAGGACATGGGGTAGTCGTCCTGGGGCTCGCGATCGACCTTCTTCTGCTGCTCGTACATCCTGAGGAGGGACTCCTTGTGTTCGAGCTCTGTCTTGAGGCGCGCGTTCTCCTGGCGGGACTCCTGGAGCTGGTTCTCTGTGTGGCGACATGACTCCTGGAGCTGGAGGACGACGCTCTCTAGATTTGTGACTGGGGGACGAGGGAGGGAATGAGCGGGGGTGTCAGCGGGGAAGAGAAGGGGAGTAGGCGGACCTGTCTCCTCGAGGGTAGCGATGTAGTTGGCGCGGCGGGCACGGAAGGCGGCCTGTGCGTCCGCGTTCTTTTTCTTTCTGAGGGCGGCGTCGGACATGCGGGAGGAGGCACCGTCGTCTGAGCCTGTCTTTGGGTCTGGGGACGGCGGCATGGGCGGGGGCGGCGGGGAGGAGACGGTGAGAGAGGGAAGAGGGAGTAGGATGTGTGGGAGGCGTAGGAGAGGAGGGGTCTATGGACAAGAATAAAAAGAGGAGGCGGGCGCGGGAGACGCGAGGGCGAGCGGAGGGCTGGCTCGGACAGGCTGAGGGCTTGGGAGGGAGGCGGAGGCGGGGTGGAGGAGATGGCAGAGGTGTATGCGATCCAAAGCGACCCAAAGAGTTCTGCGCTCGCCATCCAGGTCCGATCCACCCGATCTCGCATACCCATCCGGCACGACCTCCCCACCCGCCCGGCTCGACGCGCCCGTACCAGTCACGTGACTGGCCACCCCCGCCCACGTGCACATGTCCACCAAACCACCCAGCAATATATTCCCCATTTTTGCTCCCTGTCCCCAACAGCCCGCACACGCCCATCCTCCGTGTCTCTACGGCCAATCACCCGAGCCCCGCCCGCCGCCCGTCCAGCCTATCCCCAATCACCCTGCCTCCTCGCCTGAGATATCCTCCCCCTCGTCCTCGTCCTCCCCTTCCATATCCAGCACCTCCAGCCTCAGCCCCGCTTCGTCCACCACGCACGACACCCGTCTCCCCACACGCCCGTTCACCACGAGCGTCACCCCTCCCGTAGAGAACCCGCTCAGCGTCCGCGACTGTACGATCGGTGTGGGTACCGACGGTACCTGCATGCAGTAAAAATACACACAAACACCAAATATAAATTTCTGTCAGTATCGCTTCCGCCACCGACGGGCGACGGCCGCGCAGTCTCAGCAGCAATGCAGCAGAACACCTTACCTGTCCGTTCGCCACCCGCTCCAGCACGTCGCCCATCAGCCTTTCTCGAGTCGCCCCGTTTACGTACTCGTGAGACGGGATCGTGTGGTAGATTAAATTCGCGTAGCCGACCGTCGCGATACAGCCTGCACCACGCACACATCAGCCATCACCTCCGTACCCGCACACGGTCCAGGACCTCCCTCGCGAGAGCACCCCGACCCGTCGCGTCAATACAACGAAATGCACTCACTTTCTTGATCTTCGCCCCGCCTGTACACGATCACGACCATCTCCGAGTCAAAGAACTCCACGTCGAGCAGATCGAACCGCTCGCTTCCCCCCTCCTCCGTCCCCGAGGCACAGCAGCACTCCAGCACCGAAACCTCGACCGCCGGAACTCCCCCCAGAGCGCCCAGACCCTGCCGCAGCCGGACGAGGCAGACTAGAGGCGAGCGCGCACGGCAACGTCAGATCAGTCAACGTGGACCAACGCAGGGTGCTAAGCACGGAGGGGAGGTGCAAGGAAGCACCCTAAACACTTACGGTACTGTCGTCCACCCGCACCAGCACTAGCCTCGCGCGGCGGCCTGATCGCAAGGTACTGCAGAAATTCGCCCGGCTGCTCCCAAAAAACTCTCTTCAGCGAGCACGCCACGTTGAAAACTCGAAGTTCGCTTGCCTTGCCCTCCTCTGCGACCGTCCGTTCCCGTATCAGGGGCGCCGCGGAGCTGGGAGGCCCACGAGCTGACTGCGGCCCCTCCTGGACCTCGTCCACAGGTGATGCTGTCGCCGCTGGAGCTGGAGCTGGACCATCCGCTTCGTACCCGGCCACGACCTCTGCAGACCGCGCGGCCGCCTTGCCCGCCACCTCGAACATCTGCTGGCACTTGCCCGCCAGCGTCTGCAGCACCGTGTCCAGGTTCCGCTCGACGTGTGACAGATCCCGAGGCTTGACTTCCTGTGTTTTCCGAACCACGAGCCCGGTCAGACGCTCGTTCTCATCTCGCAACATCCTCATCAGCCTCGGGACCCTCACCTCATGCACGGTTTGATCCCAATGGTCGAGCGCGGCGCGCGCTTCGTCAATCGCGCGCCCCAGGTCCGCATCCTCGCTCGGCACCCCTAGGCTCGCGCGGCTGATGCTCGACACGGGCCCCACGAACCATTTGTCGATCGGGCTCACGACGAGGCTGGACGTCAGGTAGTCGTTCACCTCGAGGATGTCGTGTTGGGGCCGCGGAGCGTGCTGGTCCCCGGTCGCATTCGCCTTGGCAGTCTCTGCGTTTTTCCCCCTTCACATAAGCCGGCCCCCATTCTGATTCGGGGAAGAGAAAGAAGGCGGCGCACACGTACCGTATCGAATCCACTTCATGAACTCCTTGAAGCGCAGGAGCTCTTTCCGTGCGGTCGATGCGAGCCAGCTGGCCTGGAAGATCGCACTGCCCGTGAGCTCGAGGCAAAATTCCACGTCTGCAGGGTTGAAGTGGCAGACGGCGTATTGAGGTCTAGACAGCGCCTGAGCGCGATGCGTGTGGTCTGCCAGGATTCGAACTCACAATGCAGCCCAACCCTGCACTTCTTGCAGGAGCAGGAGCAGCCGTTGGCACGCAGGAGCGACTCGTTTCTCCGAAAGGTCACGGAGCCGTAGTAGCGCATCGCCCATAATAGTCTCCCATTTTTGTATGCTCTGTGACCAGTGTCAATCTACAGGAACCCTTCGAGACGACAAAGAAGCAATCATACCCTGTCACTCATATGCTCACCGCTTCCAAGGAAGTCCATGAGACCCTCCGACGAGCGACCGGTCGTCAAGAGGCACGTCAGGTCCAACAGCGCGTAAGGGTCCTCCTCTACATCAACATGAAACACCGTGTTCGCTTTGTAAGAAATCATGAAAACTCACGGCCGAACTCGTTCGCTTGCCTGGCTTCAAGGGCTTGGACCCACTTCGGACCCAGGTCACGCGCGCCGACCTGCGTGTCCGTCCCAAACCAAGCCGCACGCATGTCCTTGACCACCCGCATTGCGTACGCCAGGAGCTCCCGGGCCGAGGTCGACACCCTCGCCACGTCTCTGTAATGTCTCCCCGCCAGATATGGCACCTTCATGACGTGCGGTTGCACCCCGACCGCGGCGTCCGCCGAGGGCGAGGGCGAGGAAGGTCCAATGTGAGAGAAGAAGTGCTCCCGGAACTTGTACAGCGACCTAGGGAAACCCTTGCTGTGTACGGACACGGCGCCCAGCGGGTAGCTTCCTTCCAGGAACAGATGGACGAAACCTAGATTGTCAGCGACGGCGAGAATGCTATTCATGTTCGTATCGTCCTCTTCGTCTTCTACCTCGGGCACCGCGCCTTGTGCATCGGGCTTGTTGGCAGCGATCGAGGAGATGGACAGATCCAGCGGGAGGCAGGGCCAAGTCACGATGCTGTTTGGCAGCGCGGGCTGTTGGACGGCTCTCCCTCGACCGGCCTGAAACGCGAAGAGCTCACTGGACCTAGATGGACGGACGTCAGGGGCCCGAACAAGTCAGTCATGCGGATACGGCTACCGCTCACCCTAGAGGTTTCGTGTCGTCTTGGATCGGATCCAAGAGAGGTAGGCTCTTGAGGATAGAATGGGCAGAACCGGTCTACGATCGGATGAATCAACTCATGCGCGTGTATGCCGCTTGGTGTTCAAGAGCACTAACGATATTCTCCCCTCTCTTGAATATATCGGGAATGCCGTTGCCAACAACCTGCTTCTGTTCGCGGAACCACCAGGCTGCCTTCAGCTCACGGCGACCTTCGAACGATATCGGAGTATTGAGCGTCTTGCCGTTTTGGATGGAGTGTATGGTCACGGACGGTGGATTGAGAACGATTGCAAAGCTTTGGACTGTCCGCCGCATGTGTGAGTCCAACCGTCAATACAAGGATACTTGAACGCACCGTCTGGACTCCAAGCCACATCGACTACTTCCGCCTCGGCCCTTCCAGCATCTGGTGCAATAGTTAGCTCCCATTTCTTGGCTCCCTGCATTTTGTACAGCGTAATCTTCTCTAGATGCGCGACACGCGATATTACGAGGAGCAAGTCTTTGTCCGGACACCAAGAGGACTTGAGAACGCGCGAGGCATGGGGTAATTGTATGGTGGCAACTGGTGCGATTGTGGTCGCCATCGCCTGAGGTGAGGTGCAAAGATATAGATGAGGACATTTCTACTCGTAACAGTAAACAGTCCACTCACCAGAATATGTTCCCTCTGTCTCAAATATCACTCTAATGTCCAACGTGAGTTCTGTGAACTATCTGTGTTTTGAGCGGCCACAACACACAAGGGCCAAGATGAATCCCTTGGTCAGCTATCCGCGTGTTTTCTGTGTATGGTTTGAGGAAGAGTATGTTCGCATGTAGGCCAAGAGCAGAGCATACATTCAGTGCAAGACGAGGTCACTGTGCCACCGGCCGGGCCACGCATCCGAGCACAAAGAAACTACAAGCGCCCGTCTGACGCGTACAGTCACGGGCCTGTCACACAATGTGGCTGAAGACCACCACCGCCTCAGCTGGCTCCCTTCTTGAGTGGACGATTCCCGCCCACACGGTCTTCCACATGACGATGGCGAACGTATTCAAAGAAATGGCCGCAACATCGTTGAGAATCGCGACCGGATGCTTTTGGTACGTCTGCTGCAGTGGCAGGAACGATCATGTTCCAGACACTGTATGCATGAAGAGTGCGGAATACAAGGTACGAAGCCACGGCCGGCCGAGCAAAGTCAACGCAAGCTCACAGGACTCTATGCCTTCCGCTTGCCGCCTTTCTTCTTGCCCATGCCCCCGATCACGTCGCCCTTCTTTGCCCGCACTCCCTCTCTTGCTGACCGCTGCCCCATATCTTTGTCGAACGCCCCACCCTTCGGCTTCGTCGTTGCGGTCTTCGAACGCGCCGCTTTTTTCTTCTTCTCCTGCTTCTTTGACGTTGGCCGTCGTTCGGGCTCGCCAATCTTTGCTGGGCGCGACGCCTTCTTTGCAGAACGCACCGCAGCCCGGATCGCGCCAGTCTCCGCCGCGTCTTCTTCCATCGCCATCTTCCTGCGCTTCGCACGTCTCGAGAGCCCAGAGAACTTGTCTCGTTTAGGCTGATGAGACCGCGTTCAGTCCAGCGTTGCGGTCGGATCAAGGTGTTCGTTTTACGTACCTTGGCTTCGGCTGACTCCTTCCCTTTGCCCTTTTTGCCAGCGCCAAACCCGGCTTCATACTGCTGTTTACTCAACGCTGTGGGGGAAAGATCTCTCGGTCCAGGTACACGCGGAAATGAAGTAATGGTGCTCACCCTCAGCCTGGGCTTGCTCCTTCCCAGTTTGGAACCAAGTGCGAGCAGGCCGCGAGAAGATCTCCGCTTCGTGCTCAATCATGTTCTGGCCTTTCTTCAGTTCCATCTCGGCTTGGCGAAGCTGTCAAACGAAGTATGAGTTTGGCTATAGTAGGGCCTGCGCAATACTCTTGTACGGACCTGTTTTTCCTCTTTCTCCTCCTGCAGAACTTCGGAGATGTCCTTCTTCAGGCTCTCGAGTTTCTGGGACCATTTACTAACCACTTCTGGCGGGACCTGCCGATGGCGCACCTGGTCCTCACCGGTCGAGTGCTTGATGGCCGCCTTGAGCAATTTGCGGTCAGCTTCGCCCACGAGGGTGACAGACCTGTCAAGGAGCCGTCAATTAGAATTGACGAACTTCGAGCGCGAGGCCAGCCCGGCGAGACGGACTCACCGTCCTTTCTTTCCCGCTCGCGCTGTCCGTCCCACGCGATGCAGGTACTGCGCAAGCTGGCCCGGCATGTCATAGTTGATGACCGTCTCGATCCCTTTGATGTCCAGACCGCGGGAGGCAAGATCGGTAGCCATGAGGTAGTCCACATGACCGTCACGGAATTGTTGTAGTGCTCTCAATCTCTAAGAATTACAATGTTGAGCGTGACCCCTCGGGTGGGTGTATATAAGCAGTAGCGTACCTGTTCTTGACTGAGGTCTCCGTGAAGTTCATCGCATTTCATGTCTAGTAAACGGAAGACGATACGCATTTGATGCGCGAGTTTCTTGCTCCGAAAGAAGATAATGACACGAGTCTTGAATGACCGTTTGCAGAGGGCAACTAACAACGCCGAGCGCTCCGCTTCCTTCCCTGCTCGCACGCGGACGAACTCTTGGAGGAGCCCTCTCGCCGTACTCCGCTTGGGGTCAACGAACAACCTGACGGGTTTGTTCAATGACATCCGGACGAGCTCGTCGACAGAGTCGGTCATAGTAGCAGAGAAGAGCATCGTCTGCCGGGAGGTAGGGCATGACTTGATGATCTCCGTTAGTTCGTCCGCAAAACCGTCCTCTAGCATGCGATCGGCTTCGTCAAGGACTAGGATGTCCAAGGCATCGAGAGTGAAAGTAGGGGAGTTGCGGATATGGTCGATGAGACGCCCAGGGGTAGCGATGATCACGTCCGGCCGAGTACGCAGTGTCGCTTCTTGTGCCTTCACCGAGAGACCACCTAGGAAGGAACGCAGAATAGCCCAATCAGCGACTGAACACTCTTCGCAACTAGCAGATGCCCGGACCTACGACCAAAGCAAAGCGAATGTCTGTATGAGCCGCGAGCTTGATTCCGACCTCGTAACACTGCACGCCAAGTTCACGGGTGGGCACGAGCACGAGACACCGGGTAGCGGCTGCCTTCTTCCCTCGGTCGCGGTACATAAGCCGTTCGAGCATGGGGATGATGAAAGCTGCTGTCTTTCCAGAACCTGTCACGGCATTCCCTACAACGTCCTTTCCGAGGAGCGCGACGGGTATGGTGGCAGCCTGTATAGGCGTGGGTTTCGTGAAGCCCAGGGATGTGAGCGACTTGATGATGGGCCGGGAGAGATTCATGGAAAGGAAAGACGTGTGCTCTTCGGATGGGCCAGACTCGGAGTCAAAGAACGCAGCTTTGCGGTCTTTCTCTGCCTGTGTTTCCTCCTCGGAGTCCTCGTCGCTAGAAGACGCAGCGTCTTCAGCATCTTCATCGTCCGAGACCTCTTCATCCTCCCCTACTTCTGCCTCTGAACCCGACTCCTCGTCTGATGTTGCGAGAGGGTCATCTTCGGCATCATCCTCAGCTTCTGCCAAACCCTCGAACTCCTCTCCTGTACCTTCAGAGCCCTCCGAGTCTTCATCGTCCTCGCTGCCCGAATCCTCCTCTGCTCCTTCCTCAGAATCACTGTCTTCCTCGTCCCCTTCGTCCTCAATAGGTCGTTTACGCTTGCCATTACTTGCGCGAAGTTTACGACGCGCAATGATATCGTCTACCGAAAGAGGTTCCTGGAGTTTCGTTAGCAGCCACACCCATCGCTGCACTATTGACATACCGGCTTGGAGCCTTTTCTGACAAGGTCCTGCACATCGAGATGCTGGTCCAGGAAATCATTGTATGGGTCGCCGGTGAGGTCGAAGGTGAACTCCGGGTTGAGCTCGACGGTCTCCTCTGCTGTTTGAGGCTTTGACATCGGTGCAGGAGCCTAGCAGGGGCGGGAGCCACAAGTCAGATTGCGTGAAGATCCCAGAGATTTGCTTCGTCCGTTTTGGGACCTGGTTGAGACCGTGAAGGAGTAGAGTCGTCGGTGCGACCCAACAAGTGGCTGAAGGGATGGCCGTTGCGCAAAGGAACAAATTATTTAGACGCTCGAAGAAGAAGCGGACCGATCCAGGGCCGGGGCATCCGTTCTCAACCAATCACCGCGCGACCTGCCTTCTGAAGTCAGATTGTTGCGATTCGATCGAGGTACAAACAGCACAACAGTGCAAATGGCTCGGGGGCGCAATCCAAAAGCCCACATACAAGCTTCATATTCAGCATAGCAACGGTTGACAACAAGGTAATACAGATCCACGAGTAATGTACTGTCATAGATATGTGCTGAGGGGGAAGGAAAGCAAGGTATCTGGATAGCGAGCGGGCACACGAAATTGTCGCATGAAGCAGAAACTGATCATGTCCAAGAGAAATTGAGGAGCTTGCGGAAGATAGCGGCATCCTTGTGGTTAGGATCACGGGATGCAACGCGCGGCCCGCCCGACCTATAGTTGTCTTCGAACTCTAGGTCTGGGAGCGCGATACGAGAGCGTTGCATCTAGCAAGCGGAGTCAGCAGCAATAACAGGCTAAAAGTAACTGACATATACCTCGTAATCCATGAGAGCGTCCTCATGGTGGATCAAGAACAACTTGCGGATTTCGCCACGATCGGGGAATCTATCATACTCCCCACTTTCGCGACAACCCTTCTGACATTGAACGATTGTGTCGATGAAGCGCGCCATCATGTTGAACTTCGCCCAATGGATCTTAGTGGTGTCATCATCATGGTAGTCAGGGTTTCCCTCATGGGCACGGATGAGGTCGGAAAGGTGAATCTCTCTGCATGGTATCATGAATGACCGCAACTTGAAATCGAACAAGACAATACGCACAAAGCGGGTATACATGCGCCTTTCGTATTCCTCAGGGCCATTCGGTACTTCTGATGTGATCTCACGGACTGCAGGAGCTGATCCCACTGCTGGAAATTCTTCCAGTGTTCGCTCGACTTTGTCCTGAGGAGCTCGAGCGACTCGTCACCCTCGAATGTCGCACTGTTGATACCCGCGATGACCGCACGCAGACCAGAGTAGTTGTGAAGGTTCCGCAGCCGATTTGCCACGTCGATGAACTTCTCTATCTGACGTGCACGCGCTTTGGGCTTGTCGTGGCAGAGGATGAGGGAGACGACCCTGGATAGACCGTCGGTGAGTAAGTCGATAGTTATATAAGTTGGGGATCACAACGCACCATTCACCAAAGTGATTGGAGATGAGATTATACACGGTAATTGGGTCGGCCTCCGTATCCTTCTTGCCCTGCACCAACACGTGCTGAAGCCAATGGCGTGGCTGCAATGCAGTAATAGTTAGTGAGTACGACGATCATGAGCTTCTTGACTACAGTGACGCACCTCAATACGCAAGAAGAACTGACACTGTATACGAGTCATCTCCTGAGCGATATCAGCTGGATCGCAACTGTGAAGTGCTTGACTCGTGGTCTGGAGAGTTCGCAAAATAGACTTCTGGGATAACGTCGAATTGGGTGCATAAGCGGGATCGGGTGCTTGACCAGCAGGTGTTGAATTGTTGATAAGCGCCTTCGCTGTCAACGGCAGACTTGCTTTGCGTTCGCGCGCAAACCCCGAGTGCGAGTTGGACCCGTTCGTTGGGGCGTTGTCCGCTGGCATAGGGGAAGGGCTCCCGGAGCGCTGGGAAGCGACGTTGTCCATAAGGTACGAGTGCTCTTCATCATCCGAAAGACTGGATGTGTCGGAACTCTCGTCGTCGACTTTTAGACCCCAGGACGCGTCCTTATCCCTCAAGCTCGACACCATCTCGAGGAAGGGAAGGAACTCAGCGCCATAGTGAAGCAAGTAAGTCTTGTTTAGGATCGACTTGATCAGGGCAGCCAGAGCGCCGGAAGCGCCAGATACAGCGAAGTCGGTGGGGTACAAGCTGATCCAGTGGTCCAACAACTGACAGATCCTGTATGTCTATAAGCACCCATTATACATTCGATACATCGTGGGACATACCTCATTTGTGCATAACACGCGAACATAGGATCGCCAGTTGGAGTATCGAGCGCCCTCATTCGCTTCTGCATGGACAGCAAGACTGTTCGAGGACTCGCAAATCGCCGGTATGTCAAAAGAAAATGAGAAATGAAAACAGGATCTGCGCATTACTCAGCAACTGCCTCGCTGAGGAAACGCGTAAGACTCACCATCATCGCAAACGGCCATGAACAGGAGCTTGTTCAACAGATCCTCGAGGCTCATCCACGGAGGCGCGCGCCTGGAGAACATTCAGGACCGAAGTCGAATATCAGATAGAAATTAGCAAGCACTCACGATTCCTTCATGGACATCTCTCTAGCCCCGTCCGACGTCGAGACATCCGTTGTGCTTGATGGACCATCGGTCACGATACCCGCAAGTGCGTGCAAGGAGGAATGGCTGCTGTTCCTGCCTGCACTGTAGACGGCAGCATGACCCTCTCGCTCTTCACGCTTGGACTTCTCGTGCTCTGATAGTAGGTCACTGGTAGAGCGTGCACGCGTAGGGGATGTAGGAGTTGTGGACGTGGTAGCGGCAGCAGTACTCGTCAATGGCAAGTGGTAACCACGAGTCGCTTGAGATGTCGACTGAGAAGGCGCATGACTCGGTGTCCGACCAGTGGGCGAGGGCTGCTGGTGAGGATGGATGCCATGCGAGGAAGCGGTGGGTGTAGCAGATGATGCGCGTGATATATCCCACGGTGCGGGTGAGGTGGCCGAGAGAATAGCGGGTGAAGCCGGGTTTCTGTAGTAATCGTTGGCACCATACTCTACGAGCACGAACGTGCATTAGTTACGAAACACCGTGGCGGTGGCGACACGAAATGCGTACCTTGTTGGCGAGTGAGAGACTTGAAGACCCACTGGAAAGCCTTGCGGATTCTCTCTTTACCAGCCTCAGTCGCAATGGTTGCTTCCACGAGACCAACGTCGTAATTGTTGAGCACATCGACAGCTTCCTTGGGATTAACTCGATGCTCCAGTTCGGATTTGCAAGCAAGCACTACACATGGAGCACGAAGTTCACCAAAGGCTCCTGCGTTGCGGGTCAAAAGCGGAAATCAAAGAGTTGAGAGAGGACACATACGAAGGAGATCCTCCACATGCTTGAGAGAATTGTCCTCCGTCACGTCATAGCAGATGATGATGCCATCCCAAGCATCGGACGCATCCTCCCATACCCCTGAGGCTTCCCTCAGATTGAAGGTAGAGACATCCGCCTCCAAAACACGTAGTGTGCATTCTCCAAGATCTTGGACGGCAGGAATCTTGCCCCTCCGTGCAATGTCTCGAGGTACATTAGCTGATGGCTCAATCACACTGATCGAGCTAACGCACAAGTAAAAGCGCCATTGCCTCCTTGACTCTCCACGGTCACTTCTTCTGGCTGTCCCAATCCGTATTCCTTGAGTCCTTTCCGGATAACTGTCGATTTTCCACAGCCGTGGGGTCCGACGACAAGAAGCGTGATCTCGGGCAACGGATAGCCCTGTGTAGAGACATGTCAGCACGATATGTTGTATGACGGATTGTTAGCGGTGTCATGGAAAAGGTACCATGAACAGGAAAAAAAAATGTATGAGGCAGATATTGGGCAGAGTTCATGATAACCTCTCCAGACAGTGGCGAAGCAGCATGACTTTAGAGTGTGTACGTACCGGGGCGAGACCTTGCTTGACGCTTCTGATGTTCAAGCTGCTACTCCTAGAGGGAGACGTTGCCGCCACAGACGCTATGCGGGCTTGCATCGAAGGGGCCGACCCTTTCGCCTGAAGTCGTGATGGCATGGGTAGCTCTCCGGGTCGCACTGAATGGCGTGAGGATTGCTTGCTCTTGCGCGTGCGCATGGCGAAGTCTTCAGAGCGTTCGACGTCCGACTCGTCCAAGTCGCGGTCATCAGTAGTCGTGCTGACGCTCGTACCCCGACTGCGTGATGCGGACGAGTACCCGGTCGAACGCTTATCGCGGTCAGCCCAGGGCGGGCGAAAGGTGCTCGCTGCTGCGTCGGGCTGGCGTGAGGAGGTAGTAGAGCGGTCAACATCGGCCTGGGAAACCCGGAAGTCGGTAGCAAGGGGGCTCGGAGGCTTCGAACGTGGGCTCGTTATGCTGGCATGCTTGTGGGTGACGAATGAGTCAACCGATATCGACTTCCTGAGGCCGGTGGGGTTGGGAGTCATTGGGGGTGCGGGAGGAGGGTAGAGATAGGCAGGAGAGCCGTTGCCTGAAGACGAGCTGGGCTGATCCGGGGAGAGGGACGTGTGAGCGGTCAGGAAGGTATCCTGAGAGGCGAAGGGAGAAGCTGAGGAGAGACGAGAGGAGGCAGACTCGGATCTCTTCTGGCCAGCATTGTGGCCAAAGAGCTTGGAGGTGTCAGGCATCTGAATCGGCGGAAGAGAAGGGATTCGGGGGAGGTCGATAGGGGGATTTTTCGAAGTCATGATGAGGCGGTGGCGGTGTGTTTCATGGGGGGTGTCTCGAGCAGACTCAGGGTATACTCATTTGCCCCCAAGACAGCAGGGAAGAGAGACGAACGAATGGATGAGACCGCGCTCGTCGTCAAATGCAACCACCAGGGCGTGAGCGTTGACGATGGTCGGCACAGTCAGTCCACTCTCACCGGGCGGCCGACGACCGCCCATCTCCTTCCTCCCCTCGCTTGGCCTATCATGTGACTATCCCAAGCAATCGATATTCTCCCATCCGCTTTCGTCCTCGCTTGCGTGGTTTGAGGATGAGGAGAAACTTGAAGCCAACGTGCCCATCCAACGGAATAACACGTCTGTTGTATATAACTGCCCGCAGGCCCACGTTAATGACTGTAACTTGAGTCAAGCACACGTCCGCCGCATGTTCCCCAGCCTGCCTAACATGCGCGAGGACTCCATAAAGCCCTCTTCAGACCTCATGTCGCGCAAAATCTCTCCTTCGCTCGTCGTACAACCCCTCTGTGTCCACTATGCGACAGCGTCGAACAGTCGTCCGGCCGCGGGCCAACTACCATCCCTTCCTGTTCACCCTCATGACCTTGACGGCGGCGGCAGAGCTTGGATTAACCGCTTTCCTCATCAGCGCAGGAAACGAAGCACGATCCTGGGCCAGTCCCAGCTACCACTCGCTGTCTGTCCCTCGCAGCTCCAAATGTCGACCGCCTCTGACGGATAGCCATTTGCGTAACAGCCTCATTCTCCTCTGCTTTTCATCAGCGTGGACTCTGCTGTTTTCGACAGCCTATGTCCTCTGGATCGTTGACGGAGCCGTACACCTGCTGGCCCAAGTCGCGAGCTCCGTCTTCTGGCTCCTCCTGACCTCCGTTCTATGGGTAAGCCAATCCGTCAAGCGACGAAAGGCTCTGCTGACCGTGTCCACAGGGCGTTGGCGCAGGGTTGATGCATAATGCACGCACAGGTGGAGATTGCGCAGGACACCCGCCCTTATCACGGTGAGTGTCTGATTACACCCATACACGCTGCACCGTGCCAGTGACTGATTGCGATGTTGATGTTACAGCTGCCGTCAAACGCTCACTGTCGAGGCATTGGGATGGACAGAGTTCAGCCTGTGCTGCGTGACACTCGCAGCGACAGTGCTTTGGATGCGAACGGGCCTAGGCAAGAGAAAGTCTATCAGGGACTCAAGGACTTATGTTTGATGGAACGGAAGGACTTGTATGGTATGCCCACCTCCATGTATGCGCACATGGACGCCATATATGTTTATGCTAGCTGGCCTAGCCCCTGTATGTTGTTCTGGTATTTGCAACCTGCTAAACTGCAGCGGCCCAGTCGATTTTTCTCGGTAGAGCTTATGAGCCATAGTCACAGGCTTGAACAAGTTGGTGGTCAGTGACAGGGAAACGACTTTTGGTTGTCGGGCCGAGTCGGAGCAGTCGGTTAGCTGTAGACCCGGCGCCCAACGGATGAAGTCACCAACTGAGCTTATCTGATAAGATGAAGGTGACGACCTTCGTTACTTGGGCTCTGAGAACCCCACTTGTCTTTCTCTACTCATACGCTTGAGAGTCGTCCGCGGACCCGGTCCACCGCCGTCTATCTCTCAGGGCGACAACAGTCCTGCTGCGCTGTTAGGACCTCCCATACTCCGTCGCTCGACCAGTCCGCCAGCCTGTGGACCTGTTCCCATTATCATGCCTTCTCCCGACGTCTCAGCTCGATTGCCCCTCCTCGATGACGAGCAACATGGGGACAGGCAACCCGAGTACGTGTTCGACGAGGACGACATTGAAGAACGTAGAGCAGAGGCTGCTCTCGTCAACGATGGTCAGGACCGCCCTTCACCTTCTCCCGCTCGAGCATATTTCATCCGCACCCTGGCATTGCTCTGTGCATGCTCATTGAGTGTTGGCAGCCATTAGTGCGTACGGCTGGATTCATGGCTTTCTTTGAACTCATATTTATGCTATTCAGTTCATCATACATACTCGGACCCCTCAAGTCTCGTCTTGCACGCGAGATGGGCACCAATAACACCGAGTTCTCCCTCCTCATCTCAGCGTTCTCTCTGAACAGTACCTGGACTCCCCTTGTAGGCGGTCTTCTAGCGAGTCGACTGGGTACAACTTTTACGAGTATCCTTGCTACAGGAGTCATCTTCCTAGGTGCGTCTACTCGTTCCATTAGCCGTGCTCTGCCTTAGTTTCGCACCTCAGGCCAAGCATGTCTCCTCATTGGAAACCTCTCCAACAGTGTGCGCATGATGGCGTTCGGAATGTTCGTCTTTGGCTTTGGAGTCAGCCCACTGGCAGTCGTTCAAGAAACCATCATCGTCCGGTTCTTCAAGTCGCATGGTCTCGGGGTCTCGCTTGCTCTGGGCTTGGTCGCGGGCAAGGGTGCATCCTTCATCTCGGCTCTCACATCGTATCCTCTGTCAGAACGATTTGGGCCCCATGCGCCTTTCTACGCGTCCACCCTGCTCACCGCATTCTCGTTCGCCATCAATCTGGTATATTTATTCGCTTCAAAGTGGCTGGTTCGCGAGTCTGGCACGGAACTTGAGGCATCGGAGATACGTGCGGAAGCACATTCACGCGCGGCATCTTCTGTCGGTATCTCTTCCGAAGCTGAGGCTCTCGAGGAGGTGGCAAAGAAGCGCATGGTGTATCTCCGGGATATTACGAAGCTGGGAGACGTATTCTGGGCGTAAGTCATATCGCAGTCAGCTCCTTGAACAGTCACTGATGATTGTCATAGCTACATTGGTCTGAATGTACTATGCGGAGCTATCTGGGCTCCGTTCACGCATCTTGTTGCGTGAGTCGACGTCCTGTTTCGTCGTCCATTCGGTCTAACGGTTCCCTCTAGCAATATTCTGCAGCGTCGTTACGATCTACCCGAGGCTGAAGCTAGTCTCAAGGCATCCTACGTTCTCGCCGGAAGCGTCTTTCTCTACCCGATTGTACGTCTTCACGTCGTTGTCATCTTGCACGCTCTTATAGTCTACACAGACCGGCTTCGTGATAGATCGAGTCAAGAAGCGCGGTTTCGTCATGAAGCTTTTCCTGCTTTCTGGCATCCTGACCCTCTGTTGTTACCTCTGGCTGGCGGCACCACCAGCTTTGACTAAGACACCTATGCCGGCCATCGCCTCATTCGCTCTTGGACACGGGTTCTCACCTCGTGAGTAGCCAAATGAATTCTTTGCAGTTTTTCTCATGTCTCCTTCTAGTTCTTTTGGTAATCATCGTTCCACGTATCGTGCCCTTGAAATACGTATCTACGACGCTCGGTGCGCACAAGGCGGTAAGAAGTCGTTGTCTCACATATGAGCTTACATTTACCATCCCGTACAGCTGGAACAAACAGGTTCTACTATCTTCCAAACGCTCGCGGGCCTTGCTCTAGACATCAAGACTAAGAACCCGAAACCAACAGAGAAACTGTCGCCAATTGACGGTGATGACAAGGACGTTCAGTATCTGTTGAACGCGTTCGTCATTCTCAACAGCCTCGAGATCATCGGCATCGTAGGTCTGGCCAGACTAGACCGTAAACACAAGCAGGCAGCTAGTCGACGCATGAGTGCGCTGTTATCTCAGACGGTGGACGAGAGCGACGAAGGGACGACTGCTACCCAGAAACCCTCGGTTGCAGAAGACGGCTGGGAGGCTGAACCGTCGTCCAGCGATGTAGGCGCGCACCGGAGAGGAGGGAGCATTAGCCGACATTTCGCGCGACCTTCCAGCGCGGAGCAGAGCATCCCTTTGCTTGGTAGCAATTCGCGCTCATCGACTTCCCGACGTGGTAGTCGCTATCTTGTCGAAGCCATTGGAGAGACCCCTGACGCACCTGCGCCTGTGAATGTGAAGGTGCTCCGGACGAAGGCTGAGGTCAGGCGGGGAGAGTGGTTTGCGGTGCTGTCTGGGGTGATGATCGCGTTCGCGTGGGCGTTGTTCATGGGTACGGCGTGGTACCGATTGAGATCGAAGGAGGAGAGAGGAGGTGGAAGTGCCAACCTCGCAATGCTTTAGTTAGCGCAAGTCTGAGGAAGTCGCAACGCACAGGCTGTAATTTATTCTGATCGTATGACATAGTCTGATGTGTGTAAGGCTGGGCATGAGCCATGTGTATAGTACACAGCCCTTGCTAATGCGCGGTTAAGACCAGTGTCTATGAAGGTGTGTAATCAACGGTCCTCGGTTGACACCATCTGCATTGGAATGTGAGCTGGGGTTAAGTATTGCTGTGGCTAAAGGGACTAACGATAGTTAACTTCTTGTTATAGGCGGGAACAGTTAGTGCACGATAGTCAAACGCCCTAGAAGAGCGGCAACCATGAGTTAAAAGTCGCCATTGGAACTATTTGCACCTACTTGATGAGATCTTGTGTGGTACCAGGCTTATCACCATCACTTCCATCCGGGTCACGATGCTTCCACTCGGAGACTTTTTCAAGCAACTCAGGAGTGATCAAGCGCGTGAAATAACACGCTTGCCAAGCCGACGCCTCAGAGACCCACATGGCGCGGACAAGTATCTCCTTGCTCCCGGGCTTCAGGTATCCTTGCGCCAGCAGAAGTTGGCGCTGCCGCTCCGCGACATCGTTGAGCGTGGACGGAACGTCTTCGTTCGCAAGGCTGGCAGCCTTGCCAATTTGGAACAGCTTTGGGATCTTCTCCGGGAGCGGTGGAGGCTCCTCTCCCCTCATGTAGTACATGATGCGCTCTGTTGCCATTTTCACGTCTGTGGACTCAACCCGGCAGGATAGCACCACTGCATGAGTTTCTGCCCTTTCGGGGTGGTTCACGAGGTCGAGGGCTTTCGCGATGATGCCGTCGACTTGAGACATCAGTTCATCGTCAGAGAGTATGCGCTCGGCGACCTTGATGTCCGGTGGGCGTGAGGGGGCGGGCGTGCCGGTATTCGTCTTGCTGCATATCAGCTTGTGCTGCTTCCTGTGCGGCCTGGTATGGGCAACTTGGGTGCAAAGCATGCGATCGCGCTCACCAGTCAGCCTTTTGGCACTAAATGTTTGACAGATAATCAGAAGTGTGGTCGCGAGTACTAGCGGTCAGTCGACGCACTTCTTTGGAACAATAGCCCATGACTTTACACTGCTGTCCTCAACATCTGAATAACCGCACGGGGGTGGTAGGTGCACTCACTCCGCTGCAGAGCTTGATATTTTGAGGACTCTGTCCCTTCCGACAGTTTGAGCATTCATGCTCGCGAATGACGGGCCTTTTGCCTGTCATTTGTCTCCGTAGATACGCGTGGTGGTTGCAATGGAGCGGAAGGCGCGACGCGTTGCGCGTAGTTCCAAAAAGGGAGCGTGTTCAATGCTGTTCACGTGACACGGTAATTGCCGAAGCAGCACCAGATTGAGCGTTGGCCTATCATACTGCCAAAACAGCTCGACGACCCCCCGACCATCCTCAAGACACACGAGGTGAGTGTTCAAATGCATGCTGGTGTCTCAGGTGAAGCCCGAGATGCTGCCGTTCAACTCTGGTAGCGAATGAATGGCGGGATTTGGGTGGATGGCCAAATTGCGATCTGGATGTTGTGCCGTATGGCAGGGTGACTGACTTGTGTCTCCTCCAGCCCTCAAGATGGGAGCCTACAAGTACATCGGCGAGCTGTACAAAAAGAAGCAGTCGGACGTCCTCCGATTCCTTCTCCGTGTCCGGTGCGCTGTGCTTCAGCAGGTTCAAAATGTTATGGCGTACTTAAGGACCATTTAGGTGCTGGGAGTACCGCCAACTGAACGTTATTCACCGCGCCTCGCGCCCCTCTCGCCCGGACAAGGCTCGCCGTCTTGGTTACAAAGCCAAGCAGGGCTACGTTATCTACCGCGTGCGTGTCCGCCGCGGTAACCGCAAGAAACAGGTTCCCAAGGGTATGTTCTCATTTGCGGTAGCATGGACGAGATTCTGATCTTGCGCAGGTGCTACCTACGGCAAGCCCGTCCGTCAGGGTGTCAACCAGCTCAAGCCCCAGCGTGGTTTGAGGAGTGTCGCGGAGGAGCGTGTTGGCAGACGGTGCGGCAACTTGCGTGTCCTGAACTCGTACTGGATCAACCAGGACGGTGTCTACAAGTACTACGAGGTCATCCTCGTCGACCCCAACCACAAGGCTGTGAGTGTTGCCCGGTTTGACCAAGTAAACGCTTGTGTTCAATCTTGTGCAGATCCGCCGCGACCCCAGGATCAACTGGATCACGAAGCCTGTACACAAGCACCGCGAGGCTCGTGGTCTCACGTCTGTTGGCAAGCAGAACCGTGGTCTCGGCAAGGGCCACCGCTACAACCACACTCCTGGCTGGTCCACCTGGAAGAAGCACAACACGCTCAGCCTCCGCCGCTACCGGTGATCTGTCATTGTACTGTTTTGTCATGCATATTGTCTCTCGTACCACCATATCACTGCGCATTCATGTCCTCTCATGCTCGTCTATGGATGTATGCCTCCGTGCCGCTTGTCCAAAAAGAGGTTGTTTGCCTCCTGCCACCTCCTCAGGTCATGCCGGCCACTGTAGCGTGTTGTGCTCCACTACTCGTGTGCGTCAAGCGTCCGACAGGTGTATCCAAGTATAGCCGACGCTGAAGGAAGTGAGAGGATCAGACGAGACGTCCCCGTTTGAGGAAGTGGAAGGGCACGAGGAGGGCACGTTGCAGCGACGGAATGGAGTTGGACAGATGCGCAGCCATACGCGCAGAGAACGTCCACGGACACGACATATGGGGCGCTTGGAATTGTCTGCCATCCATGGCCACTTGCTCCGAAGCCCGGGTTTGATCTCTCTTTTGTCGCCGTGTCTGATCCAATGCTGCCGTCCCTCTCCCCCGACCACCATCTGGCTCCCATCGCTGTCTGCGGCGACGAAGGCTGGTCGCATGCTCAGTGGCAATATACCTGGCATCTCAAACTGGGTATCCTGACACGCTCTTGAGATCTGCTTTCATTTCCATCCGGATCCACGATCGTCTACTCCCAGACATATATAAGTCGCTCTGTCGTCATCTCGGGTATTTCGACCAAGCCCTCTACTTCTCACTCAGTCCTAATGTTTTCTGTCCTTCCTTTGATTCTTCTGGCCTTGCTTTGTGCTCCTAGGTCCTCTCCGAGGCCATCTATCCATCTAACTGGATCGTTCAATCCGCTATCGACCGGATTGCTCGCGCTCTTAGGGCATGCTGGGGCGTCGCATGCTGTCACCGTGCACAAGAGAGCGAATCTGCAGACTAGTACGAATGGTACGAGCTTCATATGGACGATCCAGGACATATATGCGGGGGAAACATTCTTCGAGTACGTGCGTTCAGTTCGACGCCCGGTGGCGTCCACTCATGCGGTCACTCATGCGGTATGCGCAGTACTTTTGACTTCTTCACCGGGGGTGATCCTACCCAGTACGTATTTCCTTCTCTATCTGGACTGTGCGGTTGTTCATGATGGCATCGGATTCATAGTGGCATGGTGAAGTAAGTGCATATATGTCCCTCCTCCAAGCACTTACGATGCCAACCTCGCCCCGTTTCCCTCTCGACTAGTTACACAGACCGAGAAACGGCTTTTGCCAATGGTCTCTCGTATGTGACTGACGACGGCAAAGTCATCATGAAGGGAGACAACACTACTTGGCTGGAGTCTGGCGTGTACCGTAACAGGTTTGTCCACAACATGTCCTTGGTTGTACCTATACCTACACAATGTATGCCTCTAGCGTTCGCATTTCTAGCCAGAAGCAATACAATACCGGTGAGCTCGATGTTTGGTGGTATTGTGTGCGACGCTCAATTACAAGTAGGGCTCTTCATCTTGGACCTCAACCGAGCTCCGTGGGGTTGTGGTAAGCAGATATCTATTATGTCTCGTTTCCCCCTGCTGACATGTCACATAAGGCGTTTGGCCAGCATGGTGGACGCTTGGCGGTGGGCAATGGCCTTATGTAAGTGAATGACCATCCTCGTCTTCCACCGATGCCTGACGTGAATCTGTAGACCGGAGAGATCGACATTATTGAGGGCGTGCACGATAACGCTCACAACCAAGTGACTTGGCACACTGGTCCCAGTATGTTTTCGGATAGCTGTTAGCACCTCGAGATTGATCATAACTTCGCCAGATTGCACCCTCAACCCCAACACGACTTTCACCGGGACCATCGTCGTAAGTAACTGTGGACGCTTCACACGCTCTGATACTCACGGCGTCCCACAGCAATCCAACGGCGCACCCAATCTAATATGTGATGGCACGGCCAACAGCAATGCAGGTTGCGGCGTCACCGAATGGAGTCGTGCGTCCTACGGTCCCATTTTCGATGCCCAAGGCGGTGGAGTATTCGCGATGAAGTGGGACGAAGAAGGCATTGCCGTTTGTGCGTCCCTATCCTCGACGGCCTCTAGGTCAATATGCTGATCCTCGTGCAGGGTCCTTTTACCGCGCGGCTGTACCGAAGGATGTCCTCAACGGCCAACCTGACCCCTCGAGCTGGGGAGAGCCGGTTGCAATGCTAGATCCGACCGGATGCGATCCTATCAAGAACTTCGTGAACCACTCCATAATATTCGGTGAGTGATCTTGTGCTGTTCGCTCACCTTCATCTCCGAGCCTCTGGCTGACCGGTGATTAAACAGACATTACCTTCTGCGGTGAGAGAAACTCAAGTGGCTCCTCCCGGGCGCCCACTGATAATGAGCCATTTGCCGCATAGGTGATTGGGCGGGGAACTCGTACGCCACGTCCGGATGTCCTGGGACATGCACGGATCGCCTGATGGATCCGAATAACTTTGTCGTACGTCCGTAGTTTACTTCTCTTCGCCTCTTCCTCATTGGCTCCTCCATTACAGAATGCGTCCTGGGACATTAACGACCTTAAGGTGTATCGGAAACAGACCCTCGTGGGGCTTGCCACTGGCAGCGCACAGAGTGACATGCAGTCGCCAACCCTCCGTCAGGTGTTCCTCCTCGGCCTCGTCCTTCCCATGCTCTCACTTTTGGTTCTATAAGCGATGGGCAGGTGCTGCGCGTGTGCCCCCGTGACGAACAAGTTCCGTGACCTCTTGACGATCTCATACCTCTGCGTACACGCATCCAGAGGCCGTACGTGCTAGTTTATGATATTGTCACGACGTACCTCGATGTCGAGCTGTAGTATTACGGACGTTTTGCAATTAGATGCTGTACAACATATTGACATCTCTGCCTTGCGCCGAAAGCATTGTAATCAAGGTCAGTTCGTGTGCCCTCCGTAAGCACCTTCGAATCACACCGCCTCTACCCAACCCATGGCCCACACTGTTATAGCTTCATCTTCCACACTTTCGATTCAATTTCATCCTCCTTGTTGATTGCCCAGTCGGTCGGCTCTCCAAACGTCGCACGCATAGGCGTCACGCTCACCCACCCCTTCCGAATCGCCCACCCGTCCGTGCCAATGGGGACGCTCGACGCAGCAGGGTTGATGAGCTCCGACATGTCCGGCCCGAACTTGAAGACGAGGCTCCCCAGATCCTTCTGCGTTGCCTGCTCGTCCAAGGGGCCGGCGGGCGTCCCCTGCGGATCTTCATTAGGCGAATCCGGGCCCGCGGCCGATATCGTCTTCGTCGACCTCTTCGTTGCGGCCGGGTCCGAGCCGGAGTCCTTGACGGCCTTGAACAGACGGCCATAGGAGTTGCGCCAGATGCGCGTCCAGCAGATAATGAGCCCGTCCGGGTTGAGGAGGCCCTCGATCATCGGCAAGTTCACGTTGTAGAGGTCGACCTCGCCCCGGCGGAGGCCACCGTCGTCGATGCCCCAGTTGGCCCAGAGGTGGCCGATGATGCGCGCACTCAGGCGATGCGCGGGCTCAAAGTAAGTCGTTGGGGTCGGGTGGACGACGGTGCCGTAGGAAAGGGCGATGGAACGAACTTTGGAGAGTGCGGAGGAGAGCGCGGCGCCGATTGTCCCGGACGAGAGGGCGAATGCGGCTGGTGAAGGGAGGGATGGATAAGTCGGTGAGTCTCGGTGTGTGCGGATATAACATATTCTCTAATCACCTGAGCTGTTGCGGCCGAGGTTGGGACCTGAGATCTGGACATGATGACCTTAGAGAGCTTTTGCCACGGCACTTAGTACTACGCATACCAGAAGGTCAATCTTGCCATGGTAGAGATTGTGCAGGCCAATATTCGCACAAGTGGCCGGTGTCTAGTAAACACTGCGTTAGGAATGGGCGGAGACAGGCAGAGGTTATGTACGTACCCCATCGAGCAAAACCCATTCTGCAACTTCACCGTCTTGCAGAGGTCGCGAAGTCTCGGACGTTTCTCCCAGGCCGTCTGTACGCCGGATTATGAGCGGGTACCCATGTCAACAGCTAGACGTAGATCAACGCACCAGGCTCTCGAGGATAGTAATATCTTCCATTCACAATCTCCTTAATGTGGTATGCTTTGCCTAGAAGACAGGTCTGGTCGCACGCATAGTCGAGAAACAGGAGGAAAGGGAAGACTTACCGATCCAGGACTTCTGTGAGCTGGGTATTACGACTTTCACATCCCAACCTGCATTCAGGGTCTACAGTTCAATGACACCACCAACGTCTCATGCCCAATGGTAAAAGTTACCGAGGTCTTGCGTGAGGTGACGATACAGGCCATAGATGTAAGGAGACTCATCGCCGGGCGGACCGTCGTCGTTCTTGATAATCGCATTCAGTCAATGATGTCCAGATGCACGCATAGAGAGATGAGTCGGTGTACTTGCAGTCAAAAGGACCCTGGGCTTTGGTGGTAGGGCAGACATGACGGACAACGGCAAGTACTACGAAATACGTGACAGCGCCACTAGCACCATCCGTAATATATATCGCGACTCGGTCCGGCCCGGCTACCCTGCGCCACCGAGCAACTACGAACCCCTCCCACTTGGCGGGCAACCTACACGTACATAGAGTAGGCATCATCCGTTAGGACGAACATGGATGCCGACAAGCATCATGGACGCCTCTTAGCATCCCTTCACGGCTCCTATGAGCTGCGGCTAGCTACACGCTAGCATCAGCAGTATCCTCGCCTTTCGTAACAGCATCTCAGCCCCAGAGGAACTGCGATTAAGTTCACATGTCCAGGGCGAGATTGGCCATCCGGAGTACGCCTTCCTTGGTCTTGTTTCCTGCCAATAGATGTCAATATTGGGGGCGCCAAGAGCAATATATGGATATCTCACCTCCGATGAAGCCGCTAGCATGCACAAAAATGCAGCCATCGACATCAGAGAGCTTGGAGAGCTCCTCGTCACGGACACCGCGCCACTTCTCTGGAAGGGCCTTTCTGCTCTCGAAGCTCTCTGGGGAGACGGGGACAGCTTGGATGCGCCAATTGCCGCCGGTCTCGTCAGGGTAGAGCACGTAGAGCGGCTTTTCGGCCTCAGGAATAGCAAGAGCTGCCTCGAGTTCGAACAAATGCTCCTGCGTTGGTCCGCAGGTTAGCAAATGTCATGATCCTATACGACGATCGGTCACATACCTTCCAAGGCGCAAACTGGTCGAACAGGATGACGCGCCCAGCTTCATCTACCTGCTTGCGCTTCTCCAGAGCAGCAAGAACCAAGTCGCGAGCGGGCAGCCAGGCGTTCGCATAGTAGTCAAGGCGGTCGAGGAACTCCGTGCCCACCAGGGCGGATGCTTGCAGGAACTTGGTCTACACATTGTTAGGCAACCAGCGATCCCGAGATAATTCACACTCACATCTACCGTCTGAGCGTCGGCGGGTTCGTTCCATGCCGGGTTCAAGTACCCGACACGGGCAGAGACGTCCGTCCGTATCCTGTACTTGGGCTTCAGGTCGGCTGGGTACTGGCTCACGCCGTTGTCGATACCATCGATCGCCTCGATGAACTCCCTGTACAACTTCAACCAAAGCGTCTCGACCTTGGGGTCGTCTTGGGGTACTTGGAGACGGTTGGCAATAATCTCCTTCCCAAAGTGCCTGAAGGGGAGCACTATTGGTCGGGGAAGGGCGAATCACCAATCCTGAAGACTCACTTGTAGACGAGCCCCGCGGATGACAACTTCGTCTCAAAGCCATGCCCGAAGACCTCCGTGAAGCCACGCTGATGGTGATCGAACCGCTGGGTCTGTTCGTTGTACACACCGCCTACATCGACTACGATGTCGCAGGTGTCCAGGACGGCCGGGTCCCTAGTCCTTTTCAGCCCTGCATGCACACATATTGAGACACGCATTGAAACGCCAAGACGTGAAGTTGTTGCAGCCGCTGACCTGCCTCTGCATACGCAACGGTCCTCTTGAGAAGGAAGACAGCCAAAGCTTCGTCGCAGTGGAAGGTCCCGTTGTGAGTTCCAATGATCTGCATGCACGGTGAAATCCCCATACAGGTTGCTTAAGCATTCTGACGAACCTTGGGAGAATCCACCTTGACCTTTTTTGCTGGGTGCTCGTCGACAGTAGACATGTATGTTCTATGCAGTAAGGATGCAGGACAGATTCTAGCTAGACGCAGAGCAGAAAAATGCAGAGACCGATGAAGATGCCAGATGGCAGGCCGGGACATCCGATCCCGAGGTCAGAAGTCAGGAGGACGTCATCCGACTCTCACGGACAGTAGTGAGACAATTCTCGCCAAGCCTCCTACGCGAATGCACTCATTACACATTTCCGGATCGAGATTAGAGATGTATGAAGGTTCATTTTGCAGTCTATGGGTGCGGTACGATACTCACTATGGGAACTTGGAGAGAGTGATAGGTGTCAAAGCTGGCCTGGGCAATCGCGCCGCAGTCCCACCTCGCACACACAGTAGTAGAATAATGTCCGTCAGTGTCATACAAATGTCCATGCCGATACCAATAGAAGAGTATTGATGCGACCGACGATGCCCGCCACGAGATAAACCAGCCATACCACAACCCAACGCCATCTACATGATCACCAGCGCACTGCCTGCCACGACGCCTGTGAACGCTACAAGCACGAGGTTTGCATGGTGAGCCAATGCCCCCGCAATGTAACTGTCGTCAGGGCCCATCACTCCGCCTTTGCTGTCTGCTCCAGGACTCGGTGCATGTCCGTTGACGTTGCCACCGCCATCGATACTTGCAGGTGCTGTGGTGGGAGGCGGGAGGGAGGATGTAGAGGTAGGCTTCTGCGTTCCGCTGTTATTGTTCCCTCCTCCGGTTGTCTGACCTCCGATGGTGCTTGTTGAAAGTTGCGTGGATGTGATCGTGGAGAGGACACGGTTGCTGCCGAGGACGGCGGTCGTGAATATAGAGGTAATGACGGTAATGGAGGGTGAGGCAACGGCGGTGCCGTTACCACTGCCAGATGCATTTGTGGTGCCTCCCGTCGACTGGCTGCCGCCAGAGGACTGGCTAGCCTGAGTTGTCTGAGCCGATCCAGTAGCAGACCCTCCGCCGTTTGCGACCGTAGAGGAGGACTGTGGAGAGCCGGGGAGACAGAGCGGACTTTAGGCGGTAGGACGTGAGACACTGAGCGGAGATACGCACCTGCGCAACGGCAAGGAGGGGGAAGAGAAGGTAGGTGAGGAGGTATGCACAGCGCATGGGGTCGTAGGGACGAGGACAAGAGGTAAAGAACGTAGACAGGCTCCGGGCTCAGAACGGCGGTGTCTCGCCACTCGACTCTCTCGATGGCCTTCCCTGCGAGGATCCCACGGGTGACCGGCGCTTCCTGTGGGCGGCAACACCCGAGTGAGCCACATGGGCGTCTGCACTTTTTGACCGCCGGCGCGGACGGCGCGACCCCGCATTCCGGGATATTTCCTTTCTCCAGCCTACCCCGCAGACAGTTTCCGTACGTGTGTCCTTTCCCTCTGCCCCTCATGTCGCCTTCACCCCTCTCACCAAACGTCCTTCACGTTCTGCTGCAGTACATCTCCCCTCCATCACAGCTCACACAGCCTATACCTCCCCATCTCCTCTCCAAACCTGTCCTCCAGCGACATCATTTCCTCCATCTTGCTCCGGAACAACCTGACGAGTACTTATGCTGGCCATCGTCTCCGGAAAAGCGGGCTCATGTCATTGATCTCCTAGAGTCTCGCCCGAGGCCGTTAGATGATCACGAACCGACCGTATACCCCGTGCAGTACTCGTTCGATGGGGAGGATTTTTTTGCTCATGTCGACCTCTCCCCCAACGCCAGCGAGGGTCTGCGGGTGATTCTTCAATGGGATGAATCTGGAGAATGGAGGTACCATAACACGGACCTTATGCCTTTCCCGCCGGGGTGTCGGCCAGTACTCGAGGATGTTCTCGTCCCGCCATCTCCACCGCATCCCATTTCGGTACACACCCTTTCCACCCCTTCCTATACTCGCAGTTACGAGGTGTCGGACTTGCAAGACGACAGTGACGATGATGACTACTGGAACGCGTATGGCGCAACGGACGTAGGGGACAGCTTCTATGGCCAGGATATCCCTGCGTCCGCCAAAGACGCTGCTTCATCCGAGGACGCCTATTGGGCGCGCTATGCATCCGTACAAGGTCAGCCGATTCTCATCAATACTGGTGTTCACATGTTCATGCTCACGGCTGTCTGATTCAGGCACGGCGGACTCAACTATACCCTCCCCTGTTCCCCGTCGGAAGCAACTCCCCCCAATGCAGTCGGAAAGCGAGGGACCACACGACTCACCTGTACCACTTCCTGTTCCCGTCCGCATTCCGTCTGAAGACACGTACGCAGAGCCGCTGCCAATCCCTCCGTCGATCATGCCTCGGCCCCGAAGTAACTCGAGATGGGATCCGGCTTCCCCTACGCAATTAGCGCACCTGCTCTCTACGATTTCCCCACGGGAGAGCCCCGCAGAGAGCCCTGCGCCTGGAGGGTCGTTCTATCCAGAGGAAGAGGCTTTGAGTTCGCCAACCATTGGCGGCAGCGACTCGGAGTTGTCGTCTTCACCTGGACTGGGCCTGGAGGGGACGGATATCGTCGCCGTGACGGCACCGGTGACAAGCGATCCTGCGTCAGTTGGTGCATCGTACAATAGACTCACGGAGAGGGTTGTCGAAGTGCAGCCAGTTATGGTTGGCGTCGATGAGGACGGGATTCCCGTTCGTGAAAACGACGAGGATGAGGCCGACCTCCGTGCTGCACTCGCAAGTGTATGGAAGCTCTGGAAGAAGACGAGGAGTTCGGCGGTTGGTCTGGGCTCTGCCGGGGATACGCAGGCCAGAGAAGTGTTTATTCGAACGGCACAGGCTGTCGTTGAGGGGCTATAGTCGGGAGGTGGCGTTGGGGGCCAGTACTAATTCGCACAGAAGTCATACCCCTCTCGACGGCATTGTATTATAGCACTGACAACCGCGTATTGTACATGCATTGCTTAGCCTCGCTTCATCATTGAATACAATAAGTACACAACCGGCTTTTGAAACAAACCCGGAGTCCATCGACATCATTGAAGGTAGTAGCGCGTGAGCGCCTAGATCCACTTGCCCCGATCTCTATTGTCGCGCAGCCTCACCTCACCCTATTAAATCTCGACTTGGCCTCGAGTCCATGCCAAACTCCCACTACACCCTCACAACCTAAATCCACAAAACATTACACCCTGGCCACCGGAAGGCTATGGATGATGACAACGTAACGACCGTCTCGGACCGTACTGTCTGGTACGTACGTCCCCCCTCTTCCTTCGTGTATTCAGTGGCCTTGTCTCACCCTCGGATCTGCTGCAGGAAACGACTTCTCGATGACCAAACATGTACGTGTTACTCGTGTATAGATCCGCGAGATGTTACTTATCCCATGCTATGTCATTGACTGCAGCGCTCTTCGAGAAAACTCTCACCAAGAACGAAGAACTGGAGGCGCGAGTCGAAGAGCTCGAGCGCGAACTCTTGGTTTGGAAAGAGGCCTTCAAGACTGCAGATGGCGACAGGAAAGTTCTTAACAAGACAGTTTTGAAGTTAGAACGCAGTATTGGGGCTTTGAAGGTGCGTCCTCCCAGTCCACTTTGTCCTGGAACCGGTACAAACGACCTATCCTCCATGCCACCGCTATCGCTGCTACACTTGCCAATTCGATATATAGGAAGACAATCCTTTGGTTTTGTGCCTGATTGACGGCGATGGCAACATCTTCTCGTCGGACCTCATCAAGCAGGGCCAGGCGGGTGGCCGCCAGGCCGCGATGCTCCTAACGAAGGGGCTCACAGACTACCTTGCCTCTGTCGACTCCACGGACGCGTCTGCACCCGGTCGGGGACAGCTATGGCTGACTATCTACTGCAACATGAATGGCCTGGTGGATACACTCACGGGAAACTCGATATGTACTTTCGAGGAGTTCGAGGCCTTTGTCCTAGGTTTCAACCAGGCGTCGCCATTATTCTCTATAGTCGATGTCGGTAACGGCAAGGAGGCCGCAGACTCCAAGATCAAAGGTAGGCAATGTCCAGAATCGTACCTTTGCGCTATTGAATGACGGGTTTGCGCAGAGTATCTCCGCGTCTTCACGCGCTTCCCTCAGACAGCCAAGGTGTTCTTCGGCGGTATGTGCTGATTCATCTTACTGTCGCTCCCAGTATTAACCGCTGTTGCAGGTGCACACGACAACGGCTATACGTCGACTCTTAATATGCTACAGAACGAAGGCCTTCTAGACAAGGTCGTTCTGCTGAAAGGCTACAAGGATCTCGCGCACGAGATCCACAGCCTCAACCTGCCCCAACTCGAACTTGACGGCGTCTTCATACAAAAGAAATTGCAAACTAACGGAAAGCAAAAGGCTGTCGCAACCGGAGCCAATGCTACCGCATCCCCTCCGGCGATGAACTCTCCTAAACCATCTAAGCAGCAGACGCTGCAACAACAAGAAAATGATAAAACGCAGTCGCCAAAACCTGGCACCCCCGTCGGGAACATCGCCAAGCCCTCGACACCTGCAAAGAAACCTCGACCCCTCGATCCAAACCAGGTGCGACTTTTGAATATCTGCCGATTCAACACACGCTGACGCTACCTGTCACGATCGCCGCTGTCATATAGCCTCTTCATAGGCGTGCGTTGTTGTCCATGTTTGCATCTCCGAGTGTTACGCTCACATATCTTGGCAGAGAAACCACCTCCGTGTAACTTCTTCTACTTGGCGAGATGCAACAACGGCGACCATTGCAAATACGAGCACAATTACCCGTTGACTTTGGATCAGGTCGCGGAGCTGCGCGTCAATGCGAAGAAGTGGCCCTGTCCTGCCATTAACAACGGTGAGAATAAGAGCTGCTTGTGATCAGTACAGGACCTTATTGATACTTCGTAGGACACAATTGCCCTCTTGGTGATTCCTGTATCATGAACCACTATTGTCCGAAGGGCCCGAAGTGCGTGTTCCGCAAGCAGGGGAAGTGCAAATTTGTCGGCAGTGAGTACCTGTAGCTGATCTGATGTGGGCGAACTTCGATTGGTTTTGACCTGGCTTATAGAATTCATGCATGATCGCCCCGATGACAGAAGCAGCAGGGACTTCTCGTCCGCTGGAACCCCCAGCATTGGGAGTTCCAGTCCGCTACCACAAAGTCTGACTGAACACCAGCTGTCCCCACTAGCGAGTCCGTTTGAGGCCAATCCTTACCGCATCCCTACTTACAACGGCGTGGATGCCAGGCCTTTCTCGCCGCAAGGTCTCGCCGATAATTTTCTAGGTTTCCAGGATTTAATGCCGTCGGGATCGAGATACTAGCTAGCTTGCTTCCTGGGGCGCAGGTCATCAAGGATCGCTCTTGTAACCATATCTGTTTGTCTCAACCTCTCTGTAGGGCATACCGCGTTGTTCCCTTTGTGGTGTGGTTGTTTGACCTAGATCCCATGGCTTTTGGTCCCGATTGTCAGGACACGATCACGTGCGCAGTGTGAAGTTCGAACTCGGTAAATGGGCGTCAGTCGCGACGCGTCTTTAACTAGTCACCCTACCTACTCCAACGTCCTCGCCATGGTCTGTGATTATGAGGAACAACGGCAACAGCGTATACAAGAAAACAAGGCTATACTCGTCTCACTGGGCCTTGACAAGCCCTTGATCCCCACGAAGTCGAAGACGAAGAAGAAAGTCGACCAGTCGAAGAAGCGTGGCGCCCCTCGTAGGGAAGAGGGAGACACCGATAGTCAGGAAGTAGAGGAGGGTCCAAAGAAGCTGGCTAAAGTTGGAGATGCAGGTGGAGACGTGTCGGGGCTCCGGAGGAGCGCGAGGAACAAGGACAAGACGACGGACTACGCCAACGATGGGAACAATGCATCGACGGCGGCGGCTCGCGCGCTCCCGAGGGTGGTTAGTTCAGTTGCGCGCGCGATGATGCAGAGTGCGCCTCGAAAGACGATAATTCGGAAGCACGACCCGTGAGTCCCTTTTACTGGCGGGTTGGTTGTACGTTGTACGAATGATGGCTGGTGGGAACAGGAAGACGTATGGCTCTATCCCTGGCATTCCAGTTGGGTCGTGGTGGGAGACGCGGTGCGTGTATGCTGCCATCCCGGTTCTAGAGAGGTACTGAGCCTCGATTAGTGAAGCGTGCAGCAAAGACGCGATCCATGCGTGAGTTGTTCTCCCTTCCATTGTTGCATGCTGGAATTGACGTATCGTCAGACCGTGGGTTGCTGGCATTTCAGCTGGCCCGAAGGGGGCCTACTCGGTCGCGCTTTCAGGGGGCTATGAAGACGACATCGATCTTGGAGAAGCATTGTGAGCCTCTGTGCCTTATGTTCTGTTGTCCAACCACTCGCTGACGCCTGTCCAGTACCTTCACTGGTTCAGGTTTGGACGTATCTAATTGCTGCAAGCCCTGCTTGTACTGAGTATGATCACCCCTACAGGTGGTCGCGACCTGAAGGGGACAAAGGACAAGCCGAAGAACGTACGTGGCATCTCAGAGTGGATCCACCTGACCCACGACTAACAGCACCTTAGCTACGGACAGCACCCCAGAGCTGTGACCAAACATTCGAGAACCCCTATAATGCTGCTCTTCTTGTGCGCATTGCTCCCGTTCTCTTATTCGATTGGGGGGAGCTGATGTGCTTGCAGAGATCATCTGAAACGAAGATGCCGATTCGTGTGATCCGCGGGTACAAACTCGACTCGCCATATGCACCTGCGGAAGGCTACAGGTATGACGGCCTATACACCGTGGAAAAGGTATCGGTTATGTACTCCGGATACGTTATCTTCAGAACTGACATGTGGTAAACAGGCTTGGCAGGAGGCAGGACTGAACAAGGGCCGATTCAAAGTCTGCAAGTTTGCTCTGAAGGTACGCACATATTGTTCCGCTTTGTCGATACATACATGGTACTACCTTCACTTCCAGCGTATTGCAGGTCAGGCTCCCCTTCCGGCTGATGACGATGAGTCGGAGGTGGTAAACGAAACGACGGAGGTTAATGAACCCTCCGAGCCTGCAGTGATCGAAGGTGACAGCGAGGATTGACCACGCAAACTGGAGCCAACTGGTTGCGACGACAATGACCCAGATCTGCGTATCTGTTGCCTGATATAACAGAGCTTCTTGTTCTACGCTATGTATGCTATCAATGTCTGCTTGCTAATCATGTAACTGTATCGCGTTCGATGTACATCCATACTGATCTTGCTACACACTGGTTGGCAGTGTCTAATAATACTATCTTGTTCCGTGTCGATCGTACACCTTGGATTGAATAGTGATAGCTTGCCTTTGGGTGTATGTAACGTCCTACCCGACACTACACTATGATGCTATAGCTATTCATCTAAGCTAAAGGCGACACCCTTACTTCTGAAGCTCAAGTCTTAGTGCATCGTATTGGACGTACTATGTTCAGGCGTTAGTCAAACCGCGCTAGATAATCATCACGAGCAAAGTATACTCACCACGGGCGCAGCATGGGGCAGCTCCAACTGTGACGGAAGAGGGGTTGGCATTCGTTCTCATTGGTGGCAGGGTCGACTTACCACAAATTGATTGCTACCTTCGTGAAGCCAGGTTCCGGGGAATTGGAATTTGTTGGTGAGCAGATGACACGAAATTGCTGTACAGGACTGTCAGATCCTGGGACACAGCACCGAAGGGCCTTCCGCACCAGAACGCTCGCCACAGCTGCTGCTTTCGTACGGCTGTATGGTCCATACCAGCGGAGTGGCTTGATCGTTGACAAAGACGTTGATCTATCTTCAAGGTTCAGCGATCACGGTAGTACTGCATCGAGCATATAATCTGTTGAAGCTCACCGGGAAACTCGGGAATGCACCCTGGTTCGCGTCCGTATTCCCGGCGGTTGTCTTTGCAGCAGCGAGTTGTATAGTGAATGTAGCGACAGACGTCTTTCGCAGCTGTCCTGCGGTCTTGGGTGCGACTGCGAAGTTGATAGTCCAGCGATTGATGTCTTCAACGGAGGCTGATGAAACCAGGTCGCGAACCAAGTGAATCGACATAGACTCACCTGTCACCGTGTCGTTCCTGGTATAGGTCGGCCCATACTGCGACCAATGGACGTAGTTCTACAAAGATCCCAAGCACGATATCATGACCGCTGTCTCAAGTGTAAAGTATGAGGTGAAGACGAACCCAGTCGCGGCTCTCGACGCTCTTGCCGATGGTGAAGTTTACACCTCCAGGGAACTCGCTTGGGAAGTCCCACGCGCCCCAGTAGATTCTATACTCTGAGACGGCACAACGTCAGCTTGTAATACACTCGAGAATGTCCCGACCCTTACTAGAAGGCTGCCTCGGATGGGTCAAGTCGCGCTCCAGCCCGTTCTTGTACTCCCCTGGTAGGCGCGATCAGTGCACAGTCCAGGCGGTCTTGCAACAAAGAATATACCGGCACTCTTGTCGGGAATTCCTATCCGCCAAAGCTCTGTTCCAGCCGACTCAGGCCGCCATGTAGCTCTTACATGCGTCTCCTTGCCAGCTCTGACTATGATGTTGTCTTGCACATAATCACCGAATATACCTGCGGCATGGGCATCAGATTGTCAGTAGAGTGGGTGCAAACATAGGCAACGAACCGCTCGCAGTGACAGTGAGGCGGTACGTCCCCGCCTTCACCCGATCGATATTGACGACCCCATCGTGGACATCCGTGACCCAGTACTGGTACGCGCTCACGTCCGCAGCGCTGTCCTGTACGAGCATTCAGAACGGCCAAGAAGGTTGGAAAGTGGTACCGTACCTGAAAATGGACCTCGTTGGCACTCAAAATGACAACGACGTCTTTCGCATTGCGAGGGACATCGATCTTAGCCGTAAAGGCACCGCGAGACGACGTAGGTACGTAGCCAACGACCTTTCGTATGTATCATTGACCTGTGTACGCCTCGCGATATTCAGAGAATCACTTACATGAGGAGCAATCTCGTCGTAGAAAGCAGCATTCCATGATGGATCCGCGTATTTCTCCGCATCCGCGAGGAGATCTTGCAAACTGACGGCACTCAACAATAGATGGAGAAAATGAGACTAGTCGCATACCTGGCGTTTGCAGCGCGATTCAAGTGCAGAAACTTCGAAATGTACGTTACTACGATGAGCTGCCACACTGTTGTGATCGGCGCACCTGAGGGCCGAAAGTCCTATCGAAACCGTTTGTGACATTGGGCGAACTGTTGGAAGGAGCATAAGCCTGAGCACTTCCTCGTGTTGTTTCCAATGACACATACGTGGCTCCGCCATGACTTAAAGACGGCATATCAGCTGGTGTTGCTGGGAGTTATATCTAGCTTACCTAGTAGACTGCTTGTTACTGCAGGGATGTGTGAATACGACACACGCGCAGACAGAGACTGAGACGCACTATATGATGCCGTCGACCATCAGATCGACATGGAACTACTCAGGGATTAGTACCGTAGCCATCGAGCGGGTCGCTAGTCTGCTCACCGGTCCTCCAAAGAAGGTATCTTTCTGGTTGACAACCCACCATGCACCGATGGGCGTACCGTCAGCACTCTGACCATACAAGCCGTGCGCTTTGTTCGTCTGGTTGTCGGCGAATGTGTACTAAGGGTGGTAATCTCAATGTGGAAGGCTTTCATCCTCAAATTTGCTCATACGCACTTTGGTCCAGTAGTCAGATTCCTGGTCCAGATATAAGCGGATACTGTAATGAGCACACCAAATCAAAGACGCACCTGCTGGACATACGGGTCCTCTGGTGTCAAGCCGAGGTACCATGTACTACGGAATTGTCACCAAAGCCGCCCACGGCGATGTCACCATGATCAGTGGAAGGGGACACATACGCATCTTGGACCTGTACTTGTTTAGCAAGTGCTTGTGCGCCAGGTGCGGGTGCCTAATTACAATGTCAACCTACCAGTCCAATATGTCAAGGCATTAGCTTACCCATTGTTCAGCATTCGTCACAAGTGTGGTCCAGGGTCCCCCGTTAGGTCGGAACATGGTCCTCACTTCGCCAAGTGCGCCCTTGGAAGGTCCGGTGGAGTTGTGATATGCCAAGCGGACAAACGAATGAAGGCCTGTTTCTCCGTCGCGGAGGAACCAAGAGCGCTGCACTCTGAAGGGTCGGTCAGACTTTGCTGGGATACAAATCGGAAGGGTTAAAGGACTGACAATGCACCGGTCGAAGTATCATTATCCGTGACAATGATCCCAGCGTGATCATGTCCGTTGATAACCTCTAGTCCTGGGTTCGCAGTAAGCGCAAAGGCGGAGGAGGGGAAGTCTGCGTGCAGTGACGACATGAGTAATACGATTGCAATCATGCGCTAGGACACTCTGTGCTTGCCTGTGTATAATTGGCCGGCATTCCCAGACGGGCTACCAAGGACAGAGAAGCCGTCAAGTAGGAGATTTCGTATGTAGCCGTTCTTCTTCAGAATATCGAATGACAGGCGGTCGTTTGAGAACGTGTAGAGGGTCGAGGTCTCGTTCACAATAACAGCAGAGACAGAGGGAAGGCAAGCCGCGAGCGCGGCGCAGGAGATGTATAAGCCTAGAGGCATCATCGGAGGGACCGGGGCGATGTCGTACTCGGTTGCTCACTTGAGTGGCCTCATATAGCGGGTCAGCATGGGTTGCGCCATAAGACGCAACCTCGAAGGGCTGCATGCTCGTCGCAGACTTCAGAGGGAGTGCCTGATGGACCGATGCTCGTATGCTCTTGCGGCCCGCCAACGCATCTGGCGGGGCCGGCCGGAGAAGAAGTCAGGAACGCTAGCGGGAATACCATGGACGAGGATTGCGATAGAAGTCATGATGATGAGCCATATGATGGGACTTCTGGAGCTCCATCCTGACAGAGCTGCGGCTCCCATAAAATTCTCCTCTAGCTTTCTACTGTAAACTGAGGAGTCAGACCTTGCCCCTTGGGCAAAATGAATGACTGAATGCGTACCAGGTGCGTACTTTGTACACTAGCACCTTTACAACTGGCTACATCGTGACCTGTACTGATCTGATAATGCGGCTAATACCTTTCCATCATAAAGTTGCAATCGCCCGACCGTGTTAAGTGTACTGCATGCTTGCGTCCTGTCGCTTGCCCAGCGAAGCTTGTGTAGAATCGCAACATGGAGACGGTGGTGGTTCGGACAGGAGACTCAGACGCGCTGAGATGAGCGGCGGCGCGGGTCATATGTGCGCGTCATGGGGATCGGGCAAACAGATCTCCCGCAACGCGACGGGCACTGTGGGGAACGTCGACCCGTTTGAGGTAGCCATTCTAACGTCTAAGCCATAACTCACGCTCACCCGGGTAAGATGCCCCTCTTGCCAGCCTTCCTTGACTACCTATGCTGTCCAGAGTGCTCCTGAGACATACAGCCCGCCCTCTCGCCCGTGGGTATGCCACCCCAGCAAAGGGGCGCGCGGAACTCTTGACGAAACGACCCGACGATGTTGTCATCACGTTCGCCAAGCGGACTGCTCTCGGACGAGCAAAGAAAGGCCAACTGAAGGACGTGCCCGTGGATGAACTTCTTCATGCATTCTTCAAGGTGCGAGCGTGCTGTCCTCTCTGTGTCCTACGGTTCGCACTGAATGCACTCTCCAGGCAACTTTCGAGAAGTCGAAGCTGAACCCGGCTATCCTTGAGGATATATGTGTCGGTATGCTACTTTCATTGCGTAGTTTTCCAGCGACTTCTGAAACGTTCACATAAAGGGACCTGCCATCCTCCTTCACCATTGTACATCTCCCGTGCAGCAGCCATAGCTGCAGGTGTTCCCGTCGAGGTTCCAATCTCCACCGTCAACCGGCTATGCTCGTCTGGACTACAATCAATTGTCAATATTGCAAACTCGATAAAGAGTCAGCAAATCGAGCTAGGAATGGCCGTCGGAGTAGAGAGCATGTCACTAAAGTACGTTCATGTCATTCTCATCCTCCGAATACATTCTCATGACTGCTCAGCCCTCGACCCACCCCCGAGGTTGTGTCCGCGGTTTCGGGCAATACTCAGGCCCATGATTGCGTGCAGCCGATGGGTTGGACCTCCGAGATGGTTGCGAAAGCGTACAACGTCTCACGGAGTAAGCAGGACGAGTATGCGCTGATTTCGCACACGCGCGCAGCAAAGGTCTGTCCTTCAGTGTGACCCCTCTGATGTTTCGTGACGATGATTGACGGCGCTCCGTTCGTAGTCCGTAGCGTCAGGTATCTTTGCAGAGGAAATACTCCCTATTGAGCTGCGAGGTGCCACCATCTCAAAGGATGACACGGTCCGCCCAGGAGTCACCTTGGAGTCTCTCGCGAAGCTCAAGCCAGTGTTCATGGAAGATGGCTCGACGACCGCAGGAAACGCAAGCGGAGTCGGGGACGGCGCGGCGCTGTGTATCCTCACCACCCGGACGCGAGCGGAGAAGGAGGGCTGGGAGGTTCTGGGCAAATATGTCGCCAGTGCATTCGTCGGTACGTGGTCACATCTGACTTCGGTCGCCAAGACGCCAGCGACTGAGCAATCGATTGTCCAGGTGTGGAGCCCCGGTACATGGGAATATCACCTGCTGCTGCCATCCCGAAGGTCCTCGCCATGACCGGGCTATGGAAAGAAGACATCGATATTTGGGAGGTACGCGCCTGCATCCACCTCCGATAAGCCGGTGATGACCTTCTCGTTAGATCAACGAGGCATTTGCTTCACAATTTGCTTATTGCGTTGAGCAACTTGGCATACCAATAGAAAAGATAAATCCGAAGTGAGCTGGTCCCCACACAGCTGCATGCATTTCCATATCTTACTGTTCTTACCAGTGGAGGTTCCATTGCCCTCACCCACCCGCTGGGCATGAGTAAGTATCTGCCGAGCCATGCTTCCCAGAGTAGCCCGGCTGACATGTTTTCTCTTGCAGCTGGCACCCGCCAGGTCGTCACCGGTCTAGCAGAACTACGCCGGAGGGATGCGTCCCTACTCTGCACGAGCATGTGCATTGGTAGTGGTATGGGAGGAGCCGCTATCTTCGTGAACGAGGCTCGCCGGTGATGAATGTTAGGCATAGCTCTGGCAATGGCCTCGTCATGTGATAGTACATACATTCGCATCGGCATTCTCCTAATCGTACATTGATGACTGCTACTCATGGCTCGTACAGAACGTCTTCAAGCTGCCGTACCGGTACTAGCATGACCCAGTTTTACGCATAAGTCGACAACCTCCGTCATGGCTATGACCGCCTCTTCCTCCAGCGTCTGGCCAACGAGCTGCAAGCCGATAGGGGCATTCTTGAAAGTTTCCGGATTGTCTGACCAGCGCAAATCCAGGCACATCAGTACCCCGGCAGTGGTTATACAGGTAGCTCAGCGATACGCACAGCGTTGCCAGTTCTCCTGGTCTGCGTCGCTCAGGAAGTCCCTTCGAGGCTGTATGGCGTCTTGAACAGGATCGACAGTCGTGACGGGGAATGCGAAGGCAGTATAGTTCAAGGCATTCCAAATCATAGGATACGTCGCAATGCTGCTGACAAATCTCAGTCGAGGGGTAAGAAGCCAAGCTTATCGACACTCACCCTGTCTTGCCGTGAGGCGGGGCGGGGAACGGCGCGACGGGAGCGATTACTGCGTCGATAGGCCTACCCGTGCCAGTAACGTTCACGGTATCGCGCCACCGTGCGAGGTACTCCTGCCGGATAGTGATACGCTTCTTGTGGAGCTCCCAGAGCTCATAAGCCGAGATGCTTTCCCCGTACTTCAGAGCGGCGTCGAGCACTGGGGCCCCCTCAACGGCCATGGTCGCGATGCGCGGTTCCCCGGAGATTTTCACAACTGCATTGATATCTTCGAGTGCGCCCGCCATCCATATCTTCGCCTAGAGGGGATATGTGAGTGAGTGAGCTGAGGCGATGGACTACTCCGCATTTGCTTACGAGGACATCGCACAGTTCCCTATGTTTGTACGGTAGCCAGTCGATCACTGACAGCCACACAACATCCGTTAGTCTGTGTCGACATGCGCGCTGACAAACCCACCTTTATGTCCAGCAGCCTCAAGCGCAGCCTTTGTGAACTGCATCGCACGTTGAATAGGTGGGTGAGGCACGACCATTCCATCGTCCCACAAGAACCCGAAGCACAGCTGGGACCCACCGCCGTGCTCGGCTAACTTGTATGCCTCTTCGTCCCACTTCTTCCGGACACAGAGCGGGTCGAGGAGCCACGGCTGCTGCCCGATAACGGCCTGCATGAAGGTCTTGACGCCCGAGATGCTGTTCGACATCGGGCCGAGGCAGGAAGGGGACGAGTCCTGACCTTCCGCGCTGTTGACGCACCCTGCGTACGGGACGCGATGGGCGGAGGGACGGAGACCGTACAGACCGTTAAAAGAGCTTGGGTACCGAACGGACCTGACATCGCAGTGATCAGGGACGTGTGCAGGATAAGAGGAGGGGTAAGGCGTACCCGCCCAAGTCAGAGCCGATTCCCAGCGGGCTGCCCTTCATAGCAATAAGGGCGCCTTCACCACCAGAGGATCCTCCGGCAGTGAGAGAGCGGTTGGCCGGATTGAGCGTACGGCCGTAGATAAGGTTGTAAGTCTCAGCCCACTGTGGGATTGCGTACGTGAATACCCTACGCAGCCGGCAATAGTGTACAAGGAAATGCCTACCATAAGAGTTTGGGGGGCATTGGTCATCACGAAAGGGACAGCTCCGCACGCGTAGAGTATCTGGGTTATCACAGCGTCGTTTTCGGCGTACTTGCCGATCCAGGAGACATAGCCTAGCACGAATGACATGAGCTAAGTGACGACAATGGACATGGACATAGATCATGGACTGAGCGCACCCATAGTAGCTTCGAGGCCCTTGATACATATCTGGTCCTTCAGGGATATAGGGAGGCCATGGAGAGGCCCGACGACTTGGCCCGTCTTCTCGAGATGCTCGTCCAGCTCCTTGGCACGCTGCAAAGCACGGTCGACAAAGATCTCTGTGAGGCAATTGACCTGTAGCGCGATGAGAGCTTGTTCTACGGCAGCAGGAGAGAGTCCAAACCAGTTGATGCGCGATTATGGCTCGTTTGTAGAAGGCAGTGGTGACCTCCACTGCAGACCACGTAGCAGAGGCGAGGTTGTGCAGGAGAATGTCAACCTCAGTTGTATTGGTGATCTCCAGCTCGCGCTCTGACAAGAGACCGCATTGCTCTGGGATCGGTCGAACGTCGAGGACAGTTTCATCTGGCCGCGATTTCAGGAGCCAATCTGGAGGGATTGCAGCAGTCTGTCGACGTCTCTTGTCGGCGATTAAGGCTTGCCACTTAGAGGTCATGGCGGCAAGGAGTACGGAGCAATGTGGAGACGAAGGAAGGGGATTGACAGAGCCGTCGTCCAGTCATGTTAGATATATGGATTGAGGCTATCACTCTCACGCCGACACTTCTGACAACCTTGTCTGGTGTAGGCGCAATCGCGCTTGGAATACTCGATATACTGATAGATAATAACACTCTACCGACCACACGCGTACAGCTTCAAGTCTAGGAAGTAGCATTATAGTCACCTGTAAGATGAGACATGTGAGTATGTGCTCAAGACAGAAGAGAGCAGTAAGTGAAAGCTCAGAAGGTCATTCATGTCAGCGAAACCAAGCGGAGCAAAGCTCGAGAGCAAGGCCTCGATTCGACTAAGAGGTGCCAGGATGGTTGATACACAACACTCTTCATAGCGACCACGAGCAGAAGAAAGAGACACTCACCATGTCTGCACTGTTAGAAGGCGTGAACACGAACGGAGTAGAAAACGCGACGCGTCCTCTCGGAATTTTATTCTCTTCGTTGACGCCCATGTTCCCGTGGAAAGGACCTGCCCAATGCGGACAGTTTACCCGATAGCCGAATTGGCAGCAATCTCTCATCCTCGGCCTCAACGCCTCAAGACCCATCCTCGGCGCACTCACCGTCAAGCAACCCCTCAAGGTGAGTATCCAGGCTGTACTAGGAGACGTCACGGAAGTCCTGCTGCAAGAATGGTTGCAAGCATCGCCGTCCAGCAGGCTGGATGGATGCTTCTCTTTTCAGATGACACTGGGCCTCATGCTCATGCGATGGTGCTCTCTTCAGTTCTTTCAAGATGTCCGGTCAGATCTCCAAGAAGCGCAAGTTCGTTGCTGACGGTGTTTTCCGCGCCGAGTTGAACGATTTCTTCACCCGTGAGCTCTCCGAGGAGGGTTACTCTGGCTGTGATGTCCGTGTCACCCACGCCCGCACTGAAGTGAGTATTCTCATATTTCAAGCGTTGTTTCGTCCCTCTCAAGAGCTATCGCCCAGATTATCATCCGTGCTACCCACACCCAGGAGGTCTTGGGTGAGAAGGGTCGCCGCATCCGCGAGCTTACTGCCCTCGTCCAGAAGCGTTTCAAGTTCCCGGACAACTCCCTTGAGCTTTATGCCGAGAAGGTCCAGTACCGTGGTCTCTCTGCCATCGCTCAATGCGAGAGCTTGCGTTACAAGCTTCTTGGTGGTCTCGCTGTCCGCCGGTGAGTCTTGTGATCCCTACTCCCATGTCTATGTCATCGAGCAAATCAACAGTGCTTGCTATGGTGTCCTCCGATTCGTTATGGAGTCTGGTGCTAAGGGTTGCGAGGTTGTGGTATCCGGCAAGCTTCGTGCTGCCCGTGCCAAGTCGATGAAGTTCACCGACGGTTTCATGATCCACTCCGGTCAGCCTGCTGTTGACTTCGTTGACTACGCTGTAAGGCACGTCATGCTCCGTCAGGGTGTCCTTGGTATCAAGGTCAAAATGTACGTCCGCATCATTATATTACCTGTGGCTCGTATATTTAACGTGTTCGCCATGCAGCATGAAGGGCTGGGACCCCGAGGGTCAGCTCGGTCCCCGCAAGCCTCTACCCGACTCCGTCCAGATTCTCGAGCCCCTTCCCGACAAAATTGTGGCCGAGCCCACGTCCGAGCAGCGCGAACCTGCTGTCGTTGCCGCTCCTGCACCTGCGCCCGAGGAGCCTGCTGCGTACCCCCCGCAGGAGACGTTCCAGCAGGGCTTCGAGCAGCCCGCTGCTTTCTGATTGCATGCATGATATGTTTGTTGTACGTTGTATGCCGCTTACCACTATACAATCGATGCCTTATGTGGCCCGACATGTGCGCCAGCAGAACACAAGTGTATAAGTTAAATGTAACGGTCGAAATCACACTGTACGCAGTGCGGGATAAAGAGAGTGATGGTTTGAACGCAAAATGTATGGCAGGTGCGAGTAGCCGGTTGTGCCTCATGGGATCTTCTGTGTGACACTGTTGCCTGCCTCGCCTCCTGTCGGCAGCTTCACTTCGAACGTGTGGTAGTTCATGACGCCCCTCATCAGTGTGAGCATCACACTAGACAGCTTGTGCGTTGGGTCCGAGACTGTTACCGTATGGTCGTCGAGCTTGTAAATGACCACACAGTTGGCGGAAGCCTTCAGGACGACGAAGCCATCTTCTCCTGTCGGGATATACATCGACTGCCCGCCTTTTTCCTGCCAGAAGACGAACATTGCCGTGTGGTGTACCTCGTCGTACACGGCCGAGACGTTCTCGTCGTTCTGGACGGTCGTGAGCTTCGTCGCCTGGCTCTTCTGTTCAAACTCGTCCGCGCTGACGGCGGGGAAGACAGTATACTCGGCAGGGACGGAGAAATCATTGTCCTTGCCGGAGCCGTGCGAGATCCATGCGGAGAAAATGTCGACGGTGCTCTTGGCGAGCTTCGAGATCCCGAGGGGCTGCCAGTCCGAGTGTCGGGACCCGAAGTCGACGTTGAGCGCGAGGCGGTCGAAGGTGTAGCCGACGCCGTCATGCCAGAGCGAGGAGGCGTCGGAGAAGTTCCCGCCTTGGTCGAGCTCGCGGCCGTTGACGAGGACAGGGCCGTTGAGCTTCTTTTGGTCGAGGACGGAGATTACGCCGGGGTTCGAGGAGGAAGACGAGGAGGAGGACTGGACTTGGGAGAGAATGACGTGTTGGACGTCGTTGTCGAGGAAGAACCATGCCTTTTGGAAGCTGAGCGACCCTGTGACGGGATTCTTGTAGCGCATGACGGCGGCCCCAAGCTTGCCATCCGATGCACCGCCGACAAAGTCCTCCTTAGTCGAAAGCCGGGAAAGGTCGCAGGAGAGCTTGGTGGCCCCGTAGTCAACGGTGGTGCCGGGAATCACTGGGTTTCCATTCGTGTGAGCAAGTGTCGTGCCAAGCGATAGGAGGAGAGCTCTCACAGTTCCAGTCCCATCCTCCTGCTATGTCCTCGTACTGTGAGCCATCGAGGTATGTGTAGACAGTGCCGTCTGACAAGTGGAATCCGAAGGGCTACATAAAAAGATGATGGTGAGTCGTTCGTCAGCATGCATGGTAGCTACGGAAATTACATTTTGTTCGTTTGTGCATTCGGAGTTCGAAGTCCTTGAGGAATACATCTTGAGCGTGGTGACATACCCAGAACCTCGTTGAACCTGAGGAAGGAGATCTGAGCTGAGAGATATCCCGAATTTGGAGGATATCGTACCATGTAGTCATTGGCATAGAACATGCGGTTGCCTATAACGTTCCCAGAGTTGGCGGAGTTGCTGGGGTCCAATAGGCTCTGGGATACGGACTTCAACGCATCCGAATTCCACTCATCACCAAGTTTCTGGATACGACTGATGTTGATCTGGACCTTTCCAGTAGCCCTATAGTTCGTTTAATTATTGATCGACATTTTTTCGGAGTTACGTAGCACGTACTGGTCGTCTGCGGTGGGGAAGCTGATGAACCTGTTCAAGGTACTCTGTCGTGACGTGAGTGTTTATTAGTGCTTCGCTCGGGCGATTGTACTTACAAAGTCGAAATGCAAAACGTCCGTCTTCACGTTGCGATAGATCATCCACAGGTCCGCGTCTATAAGCGATTCGAACGTTTTCTGCGAATCTGGATTAGCAGTGGTGGCAGAGAACTGTGTGCCTCCGGCGCAAATTTCCATTGCGAGGATGTCATTGACACTATCGTCATAGTGAGGCTCAAGTTCAAATGTAGCAGCAGTAGTCATCACTCACTAGTCCTTTCCGTAGTTGCCGTTGTAGAGGAGACCTGCATGCTGGCTGAAGCTGCCATCGGCTTTCACTCCATCGGCCTTGACTTCGCTGTGAACGACAACCTCGTCATGAATGTGCTGGTAGCCCAGCGCGATGGCAGACGCGTTGTTGTTCAGCAGCCCGCCATCGATCGTAATTTTCGACACGTCAAGCGCATTCGCACCCGTCATCTTGCCGATACGGTCGACGCCATTGATGAGTGTGCCAGCAGTGCGTTCAGAGAACTGTGTGCAACTCTTGCGTTGCGAGTCCGATAGGTTATCTGGGCCGACTAGAAGACAGCTTTCTCCCACGAGGAGTGGGATCGTGATGACCTGTGAGTATGAATAGGGTTCAGCTACCAGCAAGCATAGATGCTATGACGTTGTCAACCGTACATTTGAGAACCAGTTTGTGTTCCAGAAGCCAGGCGTTCCACACTTGCAATCACCGCTGAGGCACGAAGGATCAGTGAAGTCTTGCTGGAACCAAAAGTCCATAGCGCGCGAGACAGCATCGAGGACCGAGCGATCGTTCGCGAACTCGTCAGCGCCTTCGACGCCTCCATGCCAGGCAGCGGCCATGAAGGCTGCTCATCATCTGTCAGTAAACCGTGATGCAGTCACACAGTTGAATGGACACCAACCGATACGTTGCCAGTGAAGTCTGGCAGGCCTGTTGGAGAATCATCCTTCAGTGACGGCCGCACAAACGGCTCCCACACCCAATTGCTTACCAGTTGGCTTTTTGACCATCGCATCCGGTGGTATAGTCGACCTCGGAATCCGGCCACTTGCCATCCTGTCCCAGTGTTTCGACCCTGTTGAGGATTGGTTATGCACCGCGCGCACTGATCCATGTAAGAGTAGGCTTCACTGACCATTCGCTGATGTCAGCAACCGTACCGACGAGCGGGTCAATGACATCTTCTGCGATGGTGGCAATACGACGCCGTCGAATGGTGTCAATGTCGGTCTGTGTCGAATCCACAAGTGAGTCGCGTTCGGGCGCCGCGGAGCTCGGCGGCGAGCCTGGCGTGGAAGAAGGAGAGGAAAGCAACGATGCCGATTGGCTAGTAGCTGAAGAGGCAGTGGTAGCAGATACAGACGACTCGGGGGACGGAAGAGTGTCGTTCACTGCGAGTGCAGCTGGCGAGAGGTCTAGAAGAGAAGAAACGTTGCCCCATTGCCAGCCAAAGCCGGAAGAAACGTCGACGTCGAGCAACGAGCTCGAGCTGCGGCGAGGAATGGCGAGACTTTGAGCGCTAAGGATGTAATCAGAAACGAGCGTGAATGCGAGAGGAAGCGCTTTGCGCGACGAGAGCCCAAGCATGTTGTTGAAGATGTCGCAGATACCAATGTCACAAGATAAATAGAAAAAAGCACTGAGGCAGAGAATGTACGAAAGTTGAACGAATGAAGGAGGGAGGAAGGAGAAGAAAGATATGACAAGCGAAGCGAGAGTATCTCGCATAAGTAAGACGGTATATCAAGCTGCAGTGCGGCCGGCGGGCTCCATCACCCTGATGCACTGGGTCTAGATCATGAGCAGGCCGGCCAACAGACTTCGTTGACAAGGTGGACTGCGCACGGCAAAGTCACGGACTGATGTTGATACTACCCGGGGATTATGATGCAAGATGATTAGAGTTCATCATCGAATCAATGCTGTGGTTGTACACCCCACAGCTCTGGACTTCTTGGGTAGAGGGCCCCCATAGGCCATAGATACTGTGTCTTAAGCTACAGGGAGTAATGGCTCGGGAGGAGGGGTCGCTGGCTTGAAATCTTGATTGTTTCCATACGTATTCGGCGGGTTTTGCCACAAAATGAAGTAGCGATCAAGCAAGCCCATATGATCTCCATATTCTGAGCTAGCCAGGCTCTCCGTATCCCTGAGGATGACCGGGGAAAAGTTGTGCAATTATTATCGTGTGCGTCTGAGCTTTCTGGAGTCGTTGCAGGACGCGTGTCGGATTGATGGAAGTGCCAGGCCTTGGTCCAAAAGTGAGTAGGGCGTTCAGCCGTCCGACTTGAGTCGGCCCCGGAACAATGGCAGCCCAAGGCCACCACCTTCACCAGAGGATCGTAAATGTCAACAGGTCCCGAGCCTTTAGACCAGCGAGGGCGGCCGAGGTGGACTGCTCGCATAGGGCCCAGTAGTTTTCGGACCCCGACCAGCGCTTGCTTGGTACGATCCTAACCTCAACACGGCGGAGATGAGGGAAACGACCCTCATTGGCGAGCACCTCATCGACCGCGTGTAGATTGAAAACGAACCGATCTTCGACTGCTGTAGGGCGTTGTAGCTGCAGGATCTCGATTGTGACAGTGCGGAGCGTAGATGAGGCTTGGGAAAGCAGCCCGGTCGCAAACTGAGCAATAGGCAGTTGGCTCTCTTTATCGTACAACATCGGAATCACAATGGATTGCAAACGTTTGCATGCAGCGATGTTCACGGCAGGAACTTTGTCCACCACTGAAGTAGACAGCAAAGTCAGCATACCAAGCATAGCGCAGACAGCAAACGCGCCTCACTTTTGAAAGGACTGAAGGGGGATGGGCCACGCGGATCAAGCCAGCGACAAGTCAGGCAGCCAAGTCGCAACAAACGAACATTCTCGCCTGCCTGAGCAAGCAATCTCCCCAGGGCTTGCGCGTCCTCTATGGCCTCGCAATTGACGAATACGTCAGTTAAGGAACCGCTCGAGATGCTCTTCGAAAGCGCTTCTATCATAGCGAGAGGTGCTCTTTTGCTGCAAAGGGATAGCTTCTGGAGCTCGATAGGCCGATGAATGCATCCCGGATCGAACGGTAACGTGGATGAAATCCTGATGTCGGGGCTTGTAACCAATGCTTTCGGTGCGAACAAGGAGACAACACGAACGAAGCCAGCCAGGGAGGACCGCTCGTGACCATATCCACCAAAGTAGAGCGCGTCGACATAGAAGGGCCCAAATGAGAAGAGGTCCGCTGTGGATGGAAGGGGTAATGGAGGTGCGTATCGAAAATCGTCAAGTCTAACGGACTTGACGTTGGGCAGGAGCGTTATGATCTTGGCGATCATGACGTCGTCAATTGTCGTGCTCGCGTAACTCCTGTCCAAGGTGTATGAGCGCGTCAACCGGCCGCTGAACTGTAGCTCCGAAATCCTCTGAGCAATGCGAGGGTAGGTGCGCAAGAAGTGGACAAGATGGTCCGGGGACTTGATGCGTTTGGCGAAGAGCCTGCGGGTGAAGAAGTACTCCAGAGCCACCCCGCGCAGTCTCCAACAGGTTAGGGAACACGCGATTGTGTCACGTTTTGATGACTTGAGTTGTGTAAGAATGATGTGCAGGAGCTCTGGTGGCAAGTCAGTGAGCGTGCGGAGAGACATTTGAGCTCAAGTCGAGATGGTTGGGGTGGCGGTTAGAGGATCGAGTACGGGCGTCTACTATCTCTAAACGATCGACGTCGTGCAGCCGTTGAGGTCTTTGATACAAGCTTGATGTGTAGACGCGTTCTTATCCTCGCGCATGTTCAACTTCACAGAGTCATAGTCCGCATTAGCAGGAGGCAGATCCCAATCAATATTGGTACAACGAGAGCTGACTGCATAATTTCACAGAACATATTACAACACGAACGAAGACTACCGTATGCTACCCATAACAATACAAAAGTATACAGTCAATCAACCATGGGAGTACCTGCCTCCCTCTTTGGTCGCCTGTAGTTGCACTTGTACGCATGCCGTGGCATCATGTCCGGCCTGTTCGTCGTGTACCCGCAGCCCTTCGGGCACTCCTTGTGCCGTATTGTCGAGTGCTTCGATTCAATATGCCGCCGTAATCCCGCGAACTGGATCGTGGTCGTGCACTGTTGCCATCGGCAGCGGATCCTCGTCTGGTACTTATCCACGTAGGGCGGCTGTCTCGTCCCCCGCCGCGTCTCGGCCGTCCCTTCGCGTGCATATCTGACTCCTCTGAGAGTCTCTTCGTCGTCGTCATCGCTCTCCTCGTCTCCGGTCTCGAACGCATCGTCCATGTCCACATCGGGAGTGTCAGAACTTGCGCGCTCAGCATCTGCCAGCGGCTTGTGGACGCGTTCAATATGCTGCCAAAGCTCTTTCCGGTCCGACAGCTGCTCCTTGCACCCCTCCCAGAGGCAAACAATGGAGCCCGAAGAAGGCTCAGCGGCCTGCGCTCGTGTCCTGGAAGCCTTCTGTACCCGAGCTGTGTTCATGACCGCGATCTTTTGAGCAACCGCTGCTTTCGTCTCGGCGGTGACGAGACGACGATACGTCTTCCGCCGGCCGGAAGTTTTGGTCTTCGTGGGTGGGACCCACTCTGGAGAGGACTCGCGCGACTCGAAGTAGTCGGGAGACGGAGTCGACATAGGCGTATCGTAGTCGGAATCGTAGCATTGCTGAGAGCTGAATAATGGGGACGGGGATTGCGACGCGCGCTCCGACTCGATGTCGCTGTCATAATCGCTGCAGTGGCGTGTAAATGCTGTGCACTCCTTTGATAACCATGATCAGAGAGAACGTACTATATGGCCTGTGATATCGCTTCAGCTGGTTCAGGCTCGCGATGCCATCGCAAGTTCGCGCGCGTCTTGGTATAATGTTCATGGCAGGACACGAGGTACTCGCCAGGAGCAACCGTCGTGGGTGGCACAAACGCGCACAAAGGAGTGGCCGACATCTCGAGCTCGTTAGAGGAGTGTGGGATGGCAAGTGATGGAGAGCAGCGGAAACGTACGCGGCGGTACTATATGGAGGTGCGACAAGGGATATCCAGAGCGTGCGTGCCATTGCCCAGCTTTATGTGTGGCCCTGCCCATCGGGGGCTTGACAACGGCCACAGACGACAAAGGACGCGCTTTGACTTTGAGAGGCTCATGTCAATGGCGGTGGTTGCCACCCCGCCGCTTTGAGCGGGGCCACTTTTGGCGCATTGGCTCGCGTGCCGGGTCGAGGCGCGACATACTCAAAGACCGTCACGCATTATCGTCTGAAAGACAAAGCTAACAATGATTAGTTTACTAATGACGGTAACAGTGAACGTCGCGGGACTGCCAGCAACTCACAACGGTTTTGACTGTTAGTGTAGCTGTATAGCCATGGGCTCCAGCGAGATCTGGATGCACAATAAGGACCCGAGTCTATGGCGAGAATGCGACCTCTCAGTACAGAGACAAAGAGATCCTGTCATCGAATTCAGAGTTGGTGGCTCTGTCCGAGACCTTTCCCACGCACGCCAGAACCAGACATTTCCCCAGACGCTCGGCGCCTCACCAACCTCCTGCGAGTGGCATAGTAGCTTGCGATGCGGGCAACTCAAATCAGTCAACGAAGAAGAGATAGTCGTGCATTGTGCGTCAGTAGAGCTACATGTGTTCGTGACGTCATGACATTTCATCCCATCAATAGACAACTGGATGCCAAACTTCAGGGTGCTTCAAGCGTGCAGGCGAGAGATTCGGAGAGAAAAACGGTGTGCTAGAGAGAGGAAGTCAGGAATTTGCCATAGATTGTGTGACGAGGATGCAGTATTTTACTCACGATGAGCAGAAAGTTTATGACGGAAGTGCTTGTGTCAAGCTACTTCCAGCGATCCCGCCCGACGGCAGTGTGAATGAGACGACTTTGCTGGTCGCTGAACCCCAGCCCGGAGGCGCCGTCCCCGAGCTCTTCGTAAACGTAAGGGTGAGCGTGGAGAGCAACTGCGTGGGGTCCGCAACCGTAACCTCCCACGTATCCATCCGGACGATGATGTTCGAGCTCCCGGACGCCTGCACCTTGATTGTCGCTCCGCCCGACGTCTGAGCGGGGATAGTGAACTGGCCCCCGTTCGTCTCCCAGAACACGCCAAACACGGTCTTGTGCGCGATGTCGACGAGTGCGGAGATCGAGCCGTCGTTTCGAATGACGTGTACGTTCGCTGTTGCCGCTGCTGCTTTCGTTGCGAAGCCGCCGGCGGTCGTCCCGGGGAAGACCATGTACGAGATGGCAGCGGAGATGTCGTCGTGCGCGAGCCACGCGCTGAACATGTCCACGGTCACTTGTGGCTGAGAGGACGCCCCGATGGCGGACCAATCGCCCGTCCGTTCAGAGACGTCGACGGACAACGTGACGGGGTCGGTGACGTTGAAGACATATCCAACCCCTCCGTGCCAGAGCGTGCTAGCCTGGGAGAAATTGCCACTGGTGGCGCTCTCCCCGTTGACGAGGACATCGCCGACATGCTTCCTCTGGTCGAGGACGGAGAAGACTGGCGCAGATGTGGAGGAAGTGATACGAGCGACCATGACAAATTGCACGTCGTCATCGAGGAAGAACCATGTCTTCCGCCAGTTGAGACTCTTCGTGATTGGATTCTCGTACCGCATCGCGACGGCACCGACACGACCGTCAGAAGCACCGCCGACGAACGTCTGGATACCTGTCTTCCTGGTCATGCTGCAGGCGAGCTGCGTAGCGCCATAGTCGACAGTGATACCAGGGATGAGGTTCCAGTCCCATGCGGCGACGATGTCCTCGTACTCATCGCCGTTGATGTGGGTGTATACTGTGCCATCCGCCAGATGGAAGCCAAAGTTGTTCGCCTGATCGGTGCACTCGGTGTTCTGGGTCCGCTTGGAGTACATCCGCAAAGTAGTGACATAACCTGGACCACGTTGAACCTGTGTGCGATTCTCAGTATGAGAGGGCAAGCACTCCATAATGGACCGATATATACCACATAGTCGTTGGCGAAGAATACACGGTTGCCTACAATGTTACCGGAGTTTGCAGACGTTGTGTTCAAGTTGAGGTTGTTGAATGCATTCAAAATCTTGTCGGAGTTCCATAGCTGCCCCAGAACTTGCAGTTGGGTGAGATTTGTCTTGATACTCGCAGACGCACTACAATATGCGTGCGATTATAGGTACAGCAATAGCACTGTGCACACGTCGACTTACTGATTATCGATGACCGGGTCGGTCATAAGCCTTCCGAGGACACTCTGTGTGATATATTCAGCAAGGAAGCGGCCCCATAAGTGTATGCGTACTTACGAAATCCCAATGAAGGACGTTCGTGAAGATGTTGCGGTAAATCATCCATTGATCACCATCCACGAGGGTCTCCAGGGCGGCTCTCGCATCGCTATCCGCCTGAAACTGAGTGCCACCCGCTTCGATCTCAAATGAGAAGAGATCGTTCTCGCTGTCGAGCGCGGTATATTTAGCGGCAACGTTCTCACCACCGAGTCGTGTGACGGCTTACTAGTCCTTGCCGTAGTTGCCGTTGTAGATGATTCCAGCGTGTTGCCCGAAGGATCCATCTGCCCTGATACCGTCCGCTTTGGTCGCGTTCTGGATGACGGCATCCGCATGGACACGCCCAAACGCGGCAGTGATCAGGGTGGTGTTCCTTAGGAGCAGCCCTTCATCTATCCCGATGCTGGCTATGTCTAGGGCATTCGCGCCGGTGATAGCACTGACACCGTTGATACCGGTGTCAAACGTCGCAAAGCTGCGCCCGGTCATCTTCGTGCAGCCTGCCAACTCGGAGTCACTGAGAGAGTCGCCGAGAAGCAGGCACACCTCTCCAACGAATGTGGGCACTCCGATGACCTGTAAAGTTTGAGTGAGTCAATGTGACAAGCGGACCTGACGACCGGAAATGTACGTTGGAGAACCAGTTCGTGTTGTACAGTCCAGGCGTTCCGCAAGGACAGGCATCTTCTCCTCCGGAGTCCAGGCACGCGGGGTTGGTGAAGTCGTTGGAGAACCAGAAACCCATAGCTGAGGAAATTGCTGAGCGGACTTCGTCGCTACGTGTGAACTGCGCCGCGTTCTTGAAGCCACCGTGCCATGCGGACGAGAATGTGACTGTATGTACATCATCAGTCAAGTCCGAGTGTAGAGGGGCATAGTGATCGCTACGTACGGATACGCGACCAATGGACCTGCGCCTTCCAGTTGGCCGTCGGCGCGTCGCATCCAGCAGTGTAGTCGACATCTGGCCATTGTCCGTTTGGCTGCAGAGTAGACAACCTGCGCATATGTCAATGCCGTGAATATTTTCCGAAATTTCGGCAGGGTTGAGGACAGCACTCACCATGTCGAGATCGACGACGCGCCAGTGGTCGCGCCGACAATGGTGGCGAACCTCTGCTCAGTGACAGTCTGTATGTCGTCCAGCAGCGAGCCCGTAGAGGGAATGTGCGCCCTCGGTACGGCCAAGGCCGCCCCCAACGTTGCAACGGACAAAGTCATGGCAACGACGAAGCGGCCGATGGTCGCAATAGACTGGGGTCTGCTGTTACTGAGCATGTCTCTTGAAGGAGGGATTGCTGCAAGAGCCTGCAGAAAACCTCAAGACTGCCTCGTGTTTTTATACCTCCTGGCAGACAGTGACTTTGGGAGAGGCAGAAAGCGGCTGCAGTCCATAATAGGGTGGCGAACGGAAGACGAAGTCAGCCGTTGAGGAGACTCGCATGGTCATCAGGCTTCTTCCGCATTAGCTGACTCTGCCGGACATCTATCGTTCACAGCAACGGAGCCTTTTCGAAAGGCTGACATAGGGCTGACCGACGAAACAGGCCATTTCAGGACGGAGGCGTGCCCTGTGCCCGCCTCTCCGACATGACTAGGTTCGTTCCCAACCTCGCTCGAAATGTAGGTGAGGAGCGCACGATGAGAAAGACAACAAGAGGATCCTACGAGAGACGTCGGAGATATTATAGGTGGCAGAGCACATGCATGTCGCGGAGAAATGGCATCGGAACAACTAGCGCGCGCAGGATCCGCATGTCGAATCAGAGAACGAGAAGTGGCGGAGACTCATGGCTTTCTTGGGTAGCAGAAGTATGTCTGGCAGATGCAGGAACACGCCCAGGGGTATACACAATACTTATGAAAGCCGCAGATGCGTTGAAAGAGGCAGTTGTGGGTCCAATGTTGGGAGTGCAGAGTTAACCCGAGTCATTTGCATACCAAAGAGCGCGACGCGACAGCTGCAGCGCCTGCAGACGCTCACAGTTTTGGATCGACTTCTCCAGCCTCTACATATAGGGCTCCATGATCTACTGAGTCATCACTGACACACTGTTAGACAAATCCAGAAACGAATGAGTCCCATTGGGAGCGAAATTATGCTACAGCTATCGATACAGGCACCGCAGGTGGTATGAAGTCCGGATGTACAGCGCTACAAACTATGATGGACGGTGAACCGCACCATCGGCTCTCTAAATGTTCATTCCTCAGTCGGAGCACCTAGGCTTTGCCAGCAGCGACATGCAGCTTCGCAAGGGCGCACACAACCGGGACAGCGTAGAACGCAAAGCCGACCCAGACCACTAGTCACAATCGTTAGACACATAACGAGCGTGGCATGCAAGGAGATATACGTACTGACGAATCCGTTGCTCGTGGCAGCGATGAGCTGTGGAGCATCGGAGCCTCCCTTCGAGATGTCGCGGTTGAAGTCCTCAACAGCCTTGCCAAACCACATACGAATGACAAGGAACGATGTGATTCCTACGATTGAGTCAGCAATCTGCACGTAAGGAGAACGGACCGAAGACATACCGATGAGGAAGCCCAGCAGCCCAACCCAAGCAGTCGTACGCTGCACCGCTGGTCGGTCAAAGACATTGCCGAACTTGCCCATTTTCCCGCGGAAGGCGGTCATCGTGAACATCAGCAAGAAAAATACGCTCAATACGAGGGAGATGGCGATAAACACGGGTGTTGTGGCTGTCGGCGCAGACAACAAATCGGGGGCGTTGCTTGGCAAGACAGAGAGATCTGATGGTGGATGAGCCCTCTGCGACACACGGAAAAGGAAATTGAACGTACCGTAGACAGGGGAGACTGTTGGAGGCGTGCAGGTGACAACCGCATCCTGGCTTGAGCGTGAGCACGAGCCTGGAGTATTATGTGAGTACACAAACGCAGGCGATGAGTGAGGGACATACCCAATGCACCGAGGAATATTGACGGACCGTCAATACCATCCGACGACTTCGACTGCGTCAACTCCAGAGAGGGCGACACTTTCAGCAGCGCTACTTGGGTCGGGAACAGAATGATAGGCGCGAGGTAGGAGAACAGGATGAGGATGAAAGACGTAAGCGACAGCAAGGGCGCGAGGTAAAGGTTGATAGCCTTCGAAAGTCCAGCAATCATCGTGCAACGGTATGTGCGGGAGAGAAGTGCGTGCAAGGAGGTCACGTAGCGTTAGACAGAGACGTAGAAGCAAAGTAGAAGCGGTCCGGTCGTGTGCTGAAGTCTAGAGAGCGTAAACCCTGCCTGCAGAGAAAGTTGGATAGGTTGAGTACGGCGTCCGGATGGAGGATGGTTGGCCAGCGCAAGAGAGCTTAAGTATCCTGTCGCCTGTGCGTACATCCGCGGCAGTGAGTCGTGAGCCATGACAGGAAGCGAGCAAACAATATGGAGAGAACAATAGGAGGACAAGGTCGGTGAGCAAGGCAGCGGTCGACGACAAAGAAAGACTATAAACTTGAGTAACGAGGGCGCACGCTACCCATTGTTCCATATCGGGCCGCCACGGGGCGCCTACTGCCAGGCAAACAAGGCCCGCAGTCTGGACTCTCGAGCTCACTCCTCCTCCTTCTTCACGCGCGTACGTCTTGAAGTACCAGGTTCATCTCGTACACTGTCTCGTCATACCGATACGTTAGGCTTTCGCAAAAAGAGCGAATCAACGGCGTATCATGTCAACGTCCCAGTAGTGGCAACTAACCTGCCACTACTAATAGTAATACAACCGCCAGTCTGGCAGCAATCCCTCCGCCGAAAGATTGAACCACGGGACCCATCGCGCGTCTAGGGGCCAACATCCTCTACCAATAGTACCAAAATAAATCAAGGGATCCCGACTTGCCCATAGTAGACTCGCGTGAAGTTTATGCCTAGTCAGGCAGTCGTCATCTATCTGTGACTCATTTGGGAACCTGAGGCCGTTACATCCGGGCATGCTATCAAGTTCTGACCTCTCTTATCGTCTTCCATTGACCTCGTCCTGCAAGTATGGGTTCTAGCACAACGGAACTCAGTAGCTGGCAAGACGCCGTCGCCGACAAGAGGAAACGACAGAAAGACTCTATACCGACAGAATGGCTCATAACGCCCGTCCCGGAAGACAAGATGGACGTCATGGATGTTCCTAGCACTTGCGGTTTGCTCACCGAGAGGGAACTACAAATTACCGGGGTCTCGGACGTATCCGTACTTCTGCAGAAGATCGCGAATGCAGAGTGGTCGGCGGTCGAGGTGGCTACGGCTTTTGGCAAGAGGGCCATCATAGCCCACCAAGTGGTACGTTTCAAATCTATCTAACACTAGTCAATTATCCCGATACTGAATTGTATGAAAAGACAAATTGCCTCACCGAGATTTTCATCGACAAGGCTCTTCAGCGTGCGGCAGAGCTTGATGCATATCTAAAAGAGCATGGAACCGTTATGGGTCCTCTTCATGGCTTGCCTGTCTCTCTGAAGGACCAGATTCCTATCAAGGGTATCGAGACTACCATGGGTTTGTTGCACACACCGAGCGCACTGAACAAATTGTGAGCTGACTATGTGTAGGGTACGCCGCATGGATTGGCAAGTATGCCGAGGAAGATGCCGTCCTTGTCAAACTACTCCTGCGAGCCGGAGCGGTGCTGTTTGTTCGTACCAACGTACCCCAGACACTCATGGTGAATTAGTCCCATTCCGCAATGACCGACACCTCTGACTCTTCCCCAGTGGGGAGAGACGTACAACAATGTCTTTGGTCGCACTGTCAACCCTTACAATCGCGCTTTAACGCCGGCTGGTTCTTCCGGTGGAGAAGCGGCACTCATAGCGATGCATGGCAGCGTGCTCGGGGTTGGCTCCGACATCGGCGGGTAAGTTCTATGCTTTACCTGTAGAGAAGGGGGGACCTCACGCTTCGCTGTTGGTTTAGGTCAATCCGGAACCCCTCGCACTTTTGTGGGCTGTATGGCTTCAAACCTTCCAGTCATCGGGTGCCTTCTTACGGCATCGTCAACTCCCTTGACGGACAAGAGAGCATCCCTACTGCGCTAGGCCCCCTCAGCACTTCACTCTCGGGAGTTACTAGCTTCTTCCGTGCCATACTGGGACAGGAGCCTTGGCGGTACTGTCCCAATACGATTCCCAAGCCGTGGTCTCAAGACGACTACTTGCTGAAAGGTCGGGATGGCGGTAAGAAGCTCTGTTTCGGTATAATGTGGGACGAAGGGTCCGTCAAGCCCAATCCCCCTGTCCTCCGGGCTCTCGAGATGGCAAAGAAGGCATTGGAGGCTGCCGGACATACGGGTAAGCTTCTCGCATCATCCCACCATTGTACTCGCTGCTTACCTTCCATGGGCAGTGATCGAATGGAAATCGTTGAGGCATGCCGAATATATCACGATTGCTGTGAGTGCTTGTCTAGTCGTCTTCTTCGATAAACCTGATTCTGAATGCAGAGATCGGTCTGGCTTGCGGACGGCAGCGAGGATTACAACTCATGCCTCACAACTGGTGAACCGCTTATCAACTCGATGGATCCCAACGCGGACCCCAATGAGATACCCCCTTTCAGAGTCCCGCGGCAGCCACTGACTGCGTACCAGCTCTGGCAGCTGAACAAGGAGCGCCGTGAGCTCCGCAAAGCGGTTCTTGATCGGTGGGAAGCTACAGCGTCTCAGACGGGGACCGGCCGTCCGATTGATGCAATCATCTGTCCTGTGTCACCATATCCCGCTGTCCGTCATGGCCAGAAGAGGCAAGCGAAGCATTACGAATATTTGTGCATTTATGACTGATGCTCGTGGTCCAAACAGGTCGGCGATATACACCATCATCTGGAACACCTTGGACTATCCTGGTCTCGTCATACCCGTGACCAGTGTTGACCCGAAGCTCGATGCCAAACCAACCCGTGAATCCTTCTGGAGTGATGAGGACGAGCTCATTCATAATATGTGTAAGTGCCTAGTCATAGGGGACTTTCCCGTACGCTCAATTTTTGTTCTCCTATAGACGATCCCGAAGTGTGCAAGGGCCTTCCTGTAGGCATACAGCTCGTTGGACCTACGCTGCAAGAAGAAGTTGTTCTAGGTCTGGGAGAGGTGATTGACGCGGCTTTAAAGGTCTATAAAGCGTGATTGTTTGTGCTATTACTGGGTCGAAGGAATGATGTATTCTTGTATGTATCATTGTAGTCACTTACCTTTTCAGGAGGCGTAGTGGGATGAAGCTGCTGCATAACAGACGCAAACAACGCGCCGAATGCGGGACCAAAAATATTGCATGGGCGCTTGTAGATTCACTCTGCACGTCTCGATCGACCTGAACGGTTTGCTCATCTCTCTTGCACTTGTTCCTCTACGGCGCGTATGTCCATGGAGCCAGCAATCACGACGTCCCCACTTGTGGTTGAGGAGCTTCCTATCCCTCCGCAATTGGACAACCTCTCGAAGTTAATAGGCGAGAAACCCGAGACATTAGCGACTGGTAGTGAGGATCTTAGGAAGGCTGCGCTAGACGCGGCGAAATATGTCTACGATATCGGTATGCATTATCATGATGCACTGCACCGCTCTACTCATGGTCCAAACATGTAGCTCTCAGCACTGAGAAGACCGCCACTCGCGCCGTGAACGACCTTCTCGCGTCCATTACTCCCACCTCTGCCCCACGGACACGCTCCCAAACAACTGAGGCTGCTGCGAACAGTCGAAAACGCAAGAGGGGCTCTGCATCTCCAGAACGTCCGCTCCCTCTCCTGAAAGAGACCCCATTGACCGAGTTGATTGTCGAGGGCATGAGCGACGAGCAGATATGGGCCGAACTGGAACTCCGTGCGCAGAGCGTCTGTGACGTCCTGAACCACGCTCTTGATGGGTATGCGCCTGGTCAGGAGCCCGAAGGCGAAGGCGAGGACGACGATGACGACGGGGACGAGGAGGAGAAGGAAGAGCTGAAGAAGATGCGGCAGGCTCTCATTGACGAGGGCTTTGACCCAGATGAGTTGGAAGGCTTGGGGTTGGACGATGATGATGACGAGGAGGATAGTGAGGACGAATCGGAGGATGATGAAGAGGCTGAGAGCGAGGAAGAGGAAGAGTCGGGGGATGAGGCGGACTTGGGAGAGGCCGTGGAGGCATTGCGGGACCCGTCTGACGAAGAAGCAGAGGACGAAGACGACCTGGATATCGACGAACCGTCATTCCTCAACGGAAGCAAGCGGGCACTGAAGCCCAAGCGGAAACGCGGGGGACATCCTGTGCTGGACGATGGTTTCTTCGACCTCGCCGCCTTCAATGCAGAAACTGAAGCAGCCGAGTCCAAGAATGTATCGAGGGGACGGCTTAGCAAGGACGATGATGGAGAGGACGATGAGGATGATGCGGATTCTGTGGATCTCTTTGCACCAGTAGACGATACAACAGCATTCGACGAAGAGGACCTGGAGAATGGTGGTATGTCCACTGAACTTTTGACCTCAACATCATTCACTCACTTCCGTACAGAACTATTCTACAAGGACTTCTTCGAGCCTCCAAGTCGTGCGAGCTTGCCAAAAGCCAGAAAGCCACCACAGGCTGACCCTGCGCCAGCTCCGCCTACCGGTAAGGTGCGATTCCACGAAGAAGTCCGTGTGAAGAAAGTCAAGGCCAAAGGCAAGAACCTCCCCGTGAGCTCAATGTTTTATGAAGAAGATGAGGAGGAGGATGACGACGACGACAAGTATGAGTTCGCCGAAGGGGATGGATCGGACGAAGAAGATGAAGATGAAGAGGTCGGAGAAGAGGATGAAGAAAGGTTGAGCGAGAGCGATGAGGACGGGCAAGGTGACGATGACGTGTCTATGGACGAGGAGGAGGGAGAAGACTCCGGCCTTGCCACAATGGACCGTTTCAAGGACGATTTGTTCGCGGACGATGACGAAGACCGTCAGCAGGAAGGTGCGTGGACGCAATCCTACCCACACTGTGTATACAATCTGATATTGTGATACAGGTCTGTCAACATACGAGAAGCGGATGGCGGCACTCCAGGAAGAAATCGCCTCATTAGAGGCCGAGAATGTTGGCAAGAAGGACTGGACGCTCCTGGGCGAGGCAACATCGCGATCGCGGCCCCAGAACTCTTTATTGGAAGAAGACTTGGAGTTCGAGCGGGTCATGAAGTCTGTACCAGTCATCACGGAAGAGGTTGTTCACAGCTTGGAGGAAAGAATCAAGGCGCACATCCTCGAGAGCCAGTTCGACGACGTTGTTAGAAAACGTCCCGTGGACGACAAACCTTTCCTGCCGTCGCGCTTCTTCGAGCTCCAGGATACGAAGTCCAAGCAGTCTCTGGCTGAGATCTACGAGGATGAATATACTGCCGCGCAAACGGGAGGCGTCTCTGGGGAGGATCGTGACGGTAAGCTGAAGAAGGAGCACCAGGAGATCGAGAAGCTCTGGGAGAACATCTGCAGCAAGTTAGATGCGCTCTGCAATGCTCACTTCACTCCGAAGGCTGTAAGTCATACTACGATCTCATATGCTCAGCGCGATATTGATCTGCAATTCCTCTAGCCTAAGGCTACGATCACGAGTGTCTCCAACGTGGCGGCTGCAACGCTCGAGTCAGCACTGCCGACCACCAAGGCAACAACTACAATGCTTGCTCCCGAGGAGGTCTTTGCTCCTGCCTCGAGTGATCTGCGTGCACGCAGTGAGCTAACACCAGCAGAGAAGAGAGCCCTCCGGAATAAGCAGAAGAAGGCGAAAAAGAAGGCGCACGACGCGATCGAGAGGGGCGTCCAGAAGTTCGGACGGCCAAAGGGAGCTGGAGACGTTAAGCGGCAGAAGGAGGCTGCGCTCAAGACTCTGGTAAAGACCGGAAAAGGCGTCACTGTTGTAGGCAAGAAGAGCAAAGAGGGAGAGGGGAAGCGGGGACGAGGCAAGACGTGATCTATCGCGTGCCGTACCATCCATATCGTCCGATTCACCTCATGTTTGCCATCTGTGTTGTCTTTCAATGGCTTCGCGGGCCTCGTGCAATGTTTGCGACATCTGGAACAGTCCAACAGACTGATAGTCCTCGACGAGGAACCGGCTAGCAATATGATATGTACACCTAGCCATGGAGAGACACGTGACGGGTGTCAAGTACATAAGTGAAGCTGTGGCAATCGCGCACAGCAACCGCCTTTACCACCGCTGTCCACAGTCTCTGTCGCTCCCTCTCGTCTGCACCTCTTCGTCCTTGTCTTTCACCCACCATGTCTTGGTTCCGCAAGTCAGAGAAGAACCTAATCCCAGATGTTCAGCCCGCTAAGCCTGCTCAGTCTCAGGACGCAAAGCGCCAGGAGCTTTTCGGCTCTCGTGGTAACAGCACTTCCCCTCGCCCGCCCTCCAACTTCACTCGCTCGAGCTCTGCTACCTACGTTCCTAGCCGTGACGGCGACCCCTACAACTCCGCGCCATCTGTGCCTCCACCCCCGAGCAACTATGGCGACCGGTACACCCGTCAGGACGCCGTTGGAGACCGCTACTCGCGCGGCCAAGGCAACATCGACAACGATCGCGGCGAGCTCTTCTCCGGATACAACCCACAGAAGGCCGGCTCTGGCCGGTTCTTTGACGAAGGGCCTGCTCGAGGCCAAGGGCGGCGCGGGACGCCGCCCCCCGGCGAGGAGAATGAAGAAGACGTGGAGACCATCAAGCAGGACCTGCGCTACCTGAAGCAGGACAGCGTCAACTCGACGCGAAACGCGCTGCGCCTTGCCCGAGAGGCAGAGGAGACCGCACGGAATACCGTCAACAAGCTCGGCTCGCAGTCTGGTGCGTAATCCGCGTGCTGTGTTTATCAAGCGATGGGCGTGATGCTGAAACACATCCTCCCCTTCCTCTCCTTTCCCGCACATCTATGTAGAGAAATTGGCGGACACCGAACGCCACCTGGATGTCTCCAAGGGGTATTCGCAGCGTGCGTCGGACAAGACTGACGAGCTGAAGCAGCTGAACCGGTCGATCTTCGTCCCGACCTGGACGCGTAACAAGGATGCGAAGCGCGCGGCGGAGGAGCGCAAGATCCAGGACCGGTACGAAGAAGAGCGCGCCAACCGCGAGAAGTCGTTGCGCGACGTCCGGGAGACCCAGGACCGCTTGGGGCGCGCTGCCACTTATGGGATTAACGGCGACGACGACGGTGAGGGCATTGGGGGCGGAGGAAGCGGGCGTTTCCGCACCGCCGCGCAGCTCCAGCAGCGCAAGGACCAGCGCAAGCGGTACCAGTTCGAGGCGGACGAGGAGGATGACCAGTTGGAGGATGAGCTTGACGACAACTTGGACGAGATCATGGACGTCACGAAGCGTCTGAAGGCCCTTGGGACGGCTATGAGCAGCGAGCTCGACAGTCAGAACTCCCGTATCGACCGCATCACTAACAAGACGGACGGTCTGGATGAGCACCTCTTCCGCAACACCCAGAGGGTATGCTTCCTGACCTCAATCTGGTGGTATGACACTGATTTTGTGTGTGCGACTCCTTGTAGCTTAACAGGATCAAGTAGACTTCGAGACTATACGGAGATCGGTCACTAGTGTTGGGGTTTCTCTTTTGGACTACTTTGGATATTTATACCGCAGCGATAATGATACATGGAGTACAGTGAGCAATGCATGTCGCATGTCTCTTTTGGTGTAACGGCTTGGTGTGACCAGCACAACCTTTTATGGGATGTGTGTGAATGTCTGTTCACTTGAGGGGCGCGAAGCCCACAGAGTTTTGGTCAAACGAGAAGGCGCTGTATACGTTCTTCATGAAACTATGGGGGATCAACGTAAGTCGTCGAGTCGTTCGATGGAATACTTCATCTGGACATACCTGTCACCGACCAACCAGACGTTCTTACCAAGACCCAAGTCCTGCGCTGCAATGGCCCCGACGCAGGTTGTGAGGCTGATGTGACCAGCGTTGAAGCTGCACAATGGTCAATCAGCAATGTAGCTTGATACCTCATGCATACACTCGACTCACTTTGAAGCAGAAATGTTCCAGGTCCTGCCGCCCCAGCTGAACCCGACGTTGGAAGGAATGGAGTTGCACGGCATCGAGTAGAAGCCTGCGGCTGAGTTGTAGACTGCAGAACCTGGGATGTTGCTGTACAGTGCTGCAACCATTGCCGGGGGACCATAGATCAACGTTGTGCCCGAGTCGATGATCGTGACGAGGTCCGATGCTATGACCTGGGAGAGCAGACAGGTATGTTATTTGTACACTCGCTGGGAACAGTGGATAGGGAACGCACGGATGAGCCGAGGGACAGCTTGCCGCTGCCGATCTGCCAGTATCCCGTCCTGCCGACGACAGAGTGGTACTCGATCTGGCCGTTGTAGAGGGAAGTATCGGTACCGCCGAGATAGAGCTCAGAGCCGGTACCGGCGAGCTTGAAACCGAACACGCCATTTTTTATCACACCTTGCTGTTTCGCAGTATTGATGAACGGAGGCTGATGGATATTCGAGAGGGTTTGATATGCGAGCCCTACGATGCCGTCGATGCGTTCTGTAGAGAACGAGTCGGAGACAACTGTGGCTGGGGAGAAGTACTGGTTTAACACTTTGATACCTGCAACTGCAACTGGAGAGCGAGGGAATGGAAGGTCTTCAGCTCCCGCCGAATGTGTGGTATGTTGAGACAAACCTGTATCTTGGAAGACTGGCCCGGAGACACTGGATCCGTCGCCATAGTGGATGACAAATTGGGCATTGGGTTTGTATATCTCAGAGGAGGTAGCGTTGGCGGCATATTTTTGCTTGTTCGCGCAGACGGAGCTCGTGCAGTTGATGGAGGGGACCCATAGGTCAGCAGAACCAGCTGTTCTGACCGTCAACGACCTGCTTTGGTAGGAAGACGGACGCTCGACATACTGTCGAAATCCATGTAGAATGTCTTGGGCGGTGTTCCAATGACAACATTCCCAGCCCAGTATTCGTCACGGGCTTCGTCAGTCAGAGACTCAGCCTGTCTCTTCTGGAACTGTGGACGATCCATGAAGGGCTTGACCTCTGCGCCCTCGTTGAAGGCGTCTTGGCCTAAATTGTTTGCAATGTTCATCAAGTTGTTGCGGTGTTTGCTAGTTCAAAGTATCAGAACCGAGGTAGGAATACGGCAGAGAGGAATACTCACTTATGGTCACGAATAACTTGTTGAACTGCCTTGTCATTATCGAACCACCCCTCGCTGTCCACCAAGGAGCGACGGTTGTCAAAAGGAATTCGGCTGCCATGCCCCTGCATGACCGGGCCAGCGGTCACGGAAACAACGAGAGAAAGAGAGGCAAGAACAGCTTTAGCAACCATGATGGACAGCGTGTTGGGGAATGCAAGGCGGGTTGGTGAGACGTCGAGTCGCAGAGGGAGGCTTATATGGTCCTTCAACCAGCACCGGTAATTCAGGCCATTATACCGAGGCAGACAGCACATAACGGAGATGCTCGGCCATCTTCATTGAGACTGAAGGCAAGGCTATCGGAGAGGATATGTATCCAGCCCGTTATTGCGTTTCGAACTGCGGATGAGAATTGTTCAGAGTCGGACGGTCAGGATCACAAGAGACCTACGCAGTCTAACTGATACAGCCAGTCGCATTGCGAATGGAGATCGTGTCCGGAGGCGTGAACGCGACGACGCGACACGGACACGTGATCGTTCCGTGGCGCGTCAGAGACGGATTTGGATGTCGGCGGGTGATTCCGACTCCGAGACTAGCTTCCGCCCCGAGCCCCTCGTTACAGCCAACGACCACTGATGTCCCCTCCATTCCATCTCTCCCCGCTTACCCATCTCCCCCCACCACTCCCTCCTCATGGATTCCGGCAACTCCAGCCTCTCCTCGTCGCCCGACAACAACAACCTCGCCGAGGCTGTCTCTCTCGCCGCCAAGGCCCGCCAACTCGATGCGCGGGGTAGCCATTGCGACGCCGAGCGACACTTCCGTCGCGCCCTCGAGCTCCTAGACCCCTCGACACCCTCCTCGCACGCTACGCTCGCGAACTTGTGGAACGGCCTCGGCGAGCTCTACTTGCACATGGGCAGATTCGACGACGCCGAGCAGTCCTTCAGCAAATCGCTCGACATCAGCACCTCCATCCGCGACCTCAAGGAACTCACTGCTAGCCGCGAGAATCTTGCTCGTGTCCAGCGCGCCAAGAGCGAGCTCCTAAAGGCAAAGGCACTGAAGATGCTGGGAGCACCTGCCGACATGCGCTGCAGCAATGATACGGTATGTCTGGGATGCTCTACATGTCGTCGGGAAGGAGGGCTGATAAATGCCATGCGTAGTGCTCGCGTGGTCTACTCAGGACCGGTGATCTCTGTATATGCGGCGGATGCAAGGTGGGAGAGAGCATTCCAGCTTCGGGAGTAACGCAACGAGCATGACGCTCAATATCTCGTTGACAGGGGGCGTTCTACTGCTCGCATATCTGTCAGGTACGTTCTTATCAGGTCGACGTCTGACCTGCGTCTCAATTCAGTGAACAGCAAGAGGACTGGCAAAAACATAGAAGGCAATGCCGGCAAAGCGACTGAGACTCTGACTGGATTCCCATTAGCCCAGACGCAAGATACCCTAGATGGATACACTACCCACCTCTAATATGCGTCTGAATTGTAGTGTAGTGTCCCATGTGCCTTGCTGTATAGGATCGGTTTTGATGCGCGCAATGTATGCTATGTTCGATAGAAGAAAGCTGCATGGTTCATAATTGCATCCTAGAACTTCACATACCCATATCAGGCCATAGCCATGGTTCGACAACCCACTGCCAACGCCCTCATCAACAACTCATCAGTCCAGGTCACCTACTTGAACCCCATCCTCCTCGCATACTCCTTCTCCTCCGCTTGTGTCAGCTCGTCTGTTCCCGTCCAGTTCGCAGAGCTCGTACGGGCCCTGAATCGGCTATGCCTCGTCCTGAAGATCTCCTCCATCCGCAGCGGCCCAATCGGCCCAAAGATGTCGTCAGGGTTGATCGTGCTTTGCTGCTGCAGCGCCGCCGCAATGTCCGGGCTTTTCGCCCAGTCCGGCAGGTCGCGTTTCGGCCGGTCCTCGTCCTCTGAGTCAGAGTACTCGCTGTTGATGTCCGGCAGCTCAATCGTCTCGCTCGCCACCCGCGGCTCTTGACCACGCGGCGGCGGGCCTGGCGCTTTCCGTGTTGGCTGCGGGTATTGTGCCTCTGGGACGTCCCGCTCTTTGCCTTTGCCAGCAGGAGCGACGGCTTTGAGGTTGCTGCTAGACGGCGCGTGTTTGACGGTCTTCTGGGGCACCTTGCTTGTACCGGGCGTGACAGGCACAGAGGATCCGGCGGTCGGCTGCTTGAGAGCGGACTTGAGTGTTGGCTTTGACATGCTGGGCTTGATTTGGCGGGGTCCAGGAAGCGCAGTGGTACCCTTTTCCTTGGACGGTGGCTTCTGCGAAGCGGGTGCCGCAAGCTTGCGCTTCATCGTGTCATCGTCACCCTACGTCTACGGTTGAGCACCCCTACTATAGATACAGTTGCAAAGTCGATAGCATACCTTCTTTGCAGCAGTCGTTGTGTTCCTGAGAGGACGCTTGTCTGTGTGCTCTTCACGCTCGCGTTTGCGGCGCTCGGCCTCTTCCTTGATCTTCCGTTCCTCTTCGGCAGCGCGAGCCTTCTCCTCCTCAGCCTTACGCTGCATAGCCTGCTGGCGCCTGGCTTCCATCTCCTTCAGGCGTTGCGCCTTCTTCTCCTGTTCCTCTTGTTGCTGTGGATGTTTGTTTGTCAACGAAATAGACTTGCGACACAAGCTGACGACAGACCTTCTTAGCAGCAGCAGCAGCCAGCTGCAAGCTCTTGACCTCAGGTTTCCCCTTCTTCCCACCACCCAGCACGCTGCTGACCAGTTTACTCGCCTGGCCAAAGAAGCCCAAATTGGACTGCGACGACGATGTCGACGCCATGGACTGCTGGCTGTCGCTGCGGGGCTGGGAGGAGGCGGTAGAGGCGTCCAGCTTCGTGTGCTACGCGTGCATGCTCGTCAATCGAATAACCCAGGCGACGTGAAGGGCGACTTACCTGCACAAGCTTAATGGTCGGCTTCGCAGCGAAGACCGCGTCTGAGGCATCGTTCTGGTCCCGCTCCTCCGCTTCCTGCGCATCGTCCTCATCGATTTCCATCGCCACATCGGCCTCGTCGGCCTCGTCGTCCGCATTCTCAGAGTGTTGTGCCACGGCTACCAAGCGTTCCGCAAAGCCTTGCTCCACCTCCGCCTCACCTTCGAACATAAATTCTTTGGGCTGAGGGAGAGAGAACTCCGTATCACCACCTTTCTGGCTGGTGCTCTGGCTCGGGATTGTGCTCCAGGTCATCGTATCGTCCTTGAACTGGTCGGGGTTCGAGCTCGTGAACCCGAACGGAGTCCATATCTGATGCCCAGCGAATTGCTCGTCGACACCCCAACTGTCGTCGTCCCCGAGGTCGTCGTCACCGTCCGAGACCTTCCGCTGGTTCTCCTGCGATTGCGCAGCAGAGAAGGAAGTGTCTTGCGTGGAAGGCATCCAGGAAGGCGACGCCGTGTCTCGGCGGTCGAAAATAATATCCGAGAAGATACTGGCCTTGCTGCTCTGTGCGGACAAAGGCGCGTATTTGGGCCCTAAGCCAACTGCCATCGCAGTGGGCATTGAGAAAGGATTGGTCGTGGGCAATTTAAAGTCACGTTGAGCCTTTGCATCGCGAGACGGAGGCGGAGCAGCAGATGACCCAGGAGGCGGCGGCTTGGAGAAGACGGGTGCTGGTGGTCCGTTGAAGCTGATAGTACGGGTGCGAGGAGGGGTGTTCGGCGGCGTAGTAGAGACACTGGTATCTGCTGAGAGAGGTGCAGCCTCCTCTTTGTTCTGCCCTTTTGACTGAGACGAGGGAACGAGGTCGGACACACTGAGCCGTCGTTTGGATTCCTCGGGCTCAACAGTTCTAGCCACGTCAATTGGCTCCGCGGAATTCGCCTCAGTCATAGCCACGTCTGTAGACTCGGCCGCGATGCCCAGTTCGAGCTTGTGCCTTTCCGCAACACGAGCTTCAGCTTGTGCTCGCGCTTCAGCCAAGGCAGCCGCCGCGCCACCTCCGAGAGACTTGCCCATGCCCTTGCCCGTCCGTGAACCCTGGTTCTTTTTCATGAGCGTGGTGAGCATATCATCCTCCTCTTCTTCGTGCGACCCCGGTATAGGTTGAGAAGGTATCCCCGCAAACACGCTGGTCGGATTGGAAGATTGCTGCATAGCGCCATTGACGGGCTATTCCGAAAACACTACACTTGAGACTCTGTGCCCGGACCGTACAGGAATGAAAGCTCACCGAGTCTGCTCGTGCCTTGCCCTTGCCCTTGTAATCGCTAGAGATGTCTGTAGGTGGGTCCGATAGCTTCGGCATCTTCGCGATGCGTTCTTCCTCATCAAGTGCCGCCAGAACAGCCTTGGCGGCGTCCTTTGCCACTTCCAACATTTCGCCGCTCTTTCTCTTGTTAGCATTGAGAGTTGTACCTTCGCCCCCGAGCGTGCTCGTTCGCTTCGCCATTGCCTTCGTCTCACGTGCTTTCGACAACCAGGAGGTTGAGGACCGTTTGGCCCCAGAGGGGGCACTAGATGGGCCCGCACCTACACCGGGTGTCGGTTCACCAGGTGTCCGCAACGACTTGCGAAGAGGGGAGGGAGCGGGTAGTGCTGCAAATTGTGACATGCTCGACTTGCGAGACAGCCCAGGAACAGGTGCAGAGGGCTCATCGCGAAGAGGCATGGTGTACTCTTCATGTTGTGTAGACGAGGGTAACGGGGCCGTGTGCGAGTTAGGCTCCTCTTCGACCGGCACAGGCGGCAGTGAAACTTTGGGCAAGGGTGCTGTGTGGAACTCGCCTGACCTAGCAGAAGTCGGTTCTGTATCTGAGTCATGAGGGCTCAATGGGATAGTGTGGAACGTAGCCGTAGTCGTATCGGCACGGACGGGCTCCACGACGTCGTCTTGGTTGGCGTCTTCGATGCTTTCGAGGACATCTTGTTCCATAGCGACGTCATCCGATGCACCCATAGCAGCGTCATGGAAGACGGTTCCGTTAGAACCCGCAGATAGAATATCACCTTGGCGGCCCTGCGCAGAGACAGAAGGCCTAGGAGAGACGCGGGCCTTTTCAACCGGTTCCTCATCCTCCGCGATCATAGAAAGCTCTTTGATAGAGTCTTTGGGCTGAAGCGACTCTTCAAGACCGACAGGCTCTTCACGTTGCGACGGCGCCTGGAAGATTGGTGCAGGGAGGGGCTTGCGCACGGGGTCGACGTCCATAGTCTCTGGCAAGTTGACGGCCGGGCTGTCTGCGATAGTGACGATTCTCGGGTTCTTGAGTTCTCCAAACGGATTGGGCAATTGTGAGTGAGATCGCGCCTCTGAGTGCTGGCGTCGAGGGGCTCCAGACTCGTCATCATCCTTCTTCACCTGGAGGAGAGCCTTATGTAAGCTGTTGATTGGTTGGCGGTTTTCCTTTGCGGCGCCGTCCTGCACATATCTGTGAGGGGCGGAAGGTCATGAAACGGCATACACGCACTTCCAAAGACAGAGAAGTTATAGCTTGTGTTCTCGTTGCCGCAGAATTCGCTGCGCGGGTTCTGGCCGGTGCATTCTTCTTACGGCCAGGGGTCTTGAGGAGTTCGATGACAGGTCTGGCGTAACCAGGCGTCGACATCATCCTCTACACCGAGGTCACAAGGAAAGGGAACGTACTCATGTTTAGGGCCATTCAAAAAGTTCTCTAAATACATGTCGAGGAAGTCAAACCCCTCCTGGATTTGCTCGTGCAGGAATTGCCGTCCGGGGTCCTTTGCCATAGAGAATCGAATGGAATTGCACCAGGCAATGACGCCGGCTTCTCCGGGTTTCGTACCGTCCATGACCAAAGTGCTGAAAGTACGGGTTACCGGGGGGCAAGGATGCGTAGGCAGATCTTGAGGGTCGTAAAGGGTCGTGTAGCTGTTGTCGGAGAGAGTGGCAGACCCGCGTTACCGTGTGTGGTTGAATGTAGCGCGTCCGTCATGTGACTGCGTCCCCTCACGCGTCTTGGCTCTTGCGCGCTAGTAGTACTACTAAGTAGTTTGGTGTGACTACGTGGCCCTCATACTTGCCATTCGTTTGGAGTAATTGTTTCTTGAGGCAATCTCTTCTCATCCTCAATGTCGAGATGCACTCCTCCCTACTGTCTACCGTCCCCATAGCTTACACGAAGCTTTATAGTGCTATGATAGTCCTCTTGCCGCTCCAAGCTTCTGTGTCTCGGTATACGTACGTATTTCATCACCCTATTGGTCGACTCCTGGACCAACGACGAAAAGATCCCATGTACAAGTGCGCAAAATTCATGAATCCCCAAGCAAACGTTGTGCTGCACACAAGGTCTCTTGACCCTGCCATACCCTATTACCATCGAACGCGTGCGCCGTCGGTTAACCATGCCTCGCAACGGTCTTTCAGTCCTCTCGTTGATGGTTTGGGTCCACCCACTAAGTTGAGAAGGATCACAAAGCTCGTGGAGACACATGCAGACCGGGGTCTTCAACACCTGCAACACGCTTGCAGCTCAGGCCCGACCGCACCATGAACGATGGCAAAATACAGATCTTAGATGTTGCGAAACCCTTGTTTTCCCATGGTCAAATCGGTGTTTGCAAAGGGACAAAGCCATTGCTATTTAGTTCCTTGGACGCGATTCGGATAACCTGCCAAGGCAGAGTACTGGTAGAAGTCACCGCGACTCGCGCAATACGGCTTGAATATTCCAGCAAACGGTTCGCATTAACAAAAATCTATAGAATACTATGAACGCACAAATGAGGTCAATAGTTAAGCAACAGTGCTCCCACCAGAGGTTGTGTACTTACGCGTTACACATCTTGGTAACCCAGGAGGACCTCACAGCTCCGCAGGCCTGTTCCTTGCCTTCCACTCAACATTGAGCTCCCGGTAGCACTTTGGACACAGGTTGTGTGCCAACTTCGGTGACCCGCAGGCCTCACAATGCACCAAGTCTGGAGATGTCTGAGCCACCCCACTCAGTATATACCATTAACTCACTCACTTTGTTTGTCTTTCAACCCCTTGTTAGCGCTCCTCATGGCCTTCCGTGAGTGTGAAACCTTCTTCTTGGGCACGGCAAGTAGCCATGGAGGAAACAGCTCGAGGAGGGAGGGCAATGACGGAATGGCCCATGTGAACGGCTTCGGCGCAGCGAGGAATGCAGGGATGAACGTAGCCGCCAGCGAGATCCGCGCCAGAGGTGCCCTTGCTACCGAGAGCCACGTCCGGGACTGGTGAAGGGCCAGAGCTGCCGCCATTGCGGTCGTAGAGGAGGAAAGACAAGCTTGAAAGTTGTATCCGGCCGTCCGCGTCAACTCACACTCCTGAGCGTTTGCCTGTGATGTCTCCGTCGCGTATAGAGCGCTCAGACATCCTCACCACCACCACTGTGCGCGATGTTCCGCTTCACTCGCCCTCTATTCACCGCGGTCACCAAGCGTACGACGGGCATCACTGGCCTCAAGGTCCACCATGATCCACTACCCGAGCTGAAGAAAACATACGAAGCCACCCTCCAAACACTCTCCTCCATCCCCCAATCATCCGTCTACCGGCAAGGCACGGAGGCCCTGACGCTGCACAAGCTGAAGGTCATAGAGGGCGCGAAAGGGGACGTTGCCGCAGTTGAGAAAGAGCTGGACGAGGGTCATATTGAGGAGTCGCTGTCAATTGCGGAGGATGAACTGAGCTTGGCGAACAAGATGTTGGAGTGGAAAGCGTGAGTATCTTGTCCGGAGGTCTCAACACGAAACGTCTAATCACCAGTGCAGTTGGGAACCTTTGGAAGAGAAGCCCGAACCCGGTCAATGGCAGTCCTTTGGCAAGGAAGCAACGGCGGCGACATCGTCATAATGGAGGTCATTGCAATGTATCACTCGCTTTTGCCCATAGATGCGTTCCTGTTCATGCTTGACGACATACTATGCAAGGGTCCACCTGGACTCTGCGGTTTTGTTGTCTATACTAATGGAGGGCCTCGCTCGAATGCGGTGAGTAAAGTAGGACGTGGTTCAGCCGCCTCAGTAGGAGACTTTCCGGAATCACCCTGTTCCTGTCGTGCATACTCTGTCGTCTACTTTATCGGAACAGTTGTAGAGCAGCAAGTCAGAGACCCTCGCAGAATGACCATCCAATTGCGCATACATGGTAGATACGTTGGCCAGCCATGTTTGAATTGATCACAGACAAAAAGCATCCGCTGACAGCAGGATTTGAACCTACGCGGGCAATGCCCAAGTGATAATGAAACAAATTCAAATCACTCGCCTTAACGACTCGGCCATATCAGCTTACCATTTGCGGGCTTGTAGCAAATATGATCAGTTTGTGACGTAAGCTGGATTGTTGCTGCAGGGCTGGAGAACTTGGACACTGACCTCCGAGTCCACCGTACAAACGCACTCAATCCACCCGGCAGGGTGCCCGTCAGCGCAATGGACTCCCTCATCCCATTCACAACCTCTGGATCTCTCGTGGATTGCGTCGATAGTACGTCTATCCAAAATCCACGTACCCGAGGCGCAGCCTGAGCCCATATGCCTTGCCTTGCCACTTCCGCTCCCCGTCCTCGGTATCTTTCCCCTCCTTGGCTCCGGTTAGGAAAGATGCTCGTGATCCTGCGGGACGGTCGGAAGCTTCAAGGTGTCCTACGCTCATATGATCAGTTCGGTGAGTTCCATCACTTCGTCGTCCCGTACACGCGCAGGTTCATCTTGAATATGCATGCGTGCCGACACAGCAAATCTTGTCCTAGAAGATACCGTTGAGCGAATATATTCCCAAGATGTGTTTGCTGAGGTATGGCGCGGCCTTTTCCTCATCCGTGGAGAGAACGTGGTGTTGCTGGGAGAGATAGTCAGTAACTCGCCGTCTACCTTCCTTACAGTGCTGACCCCCCAATCACCATGTAGGACCTCGACCAAGAAGACGAGATTCCCCTTCGCCAGGTAGAATGGAACATCCTAGAACCATATCATAAACAGGAGGTTGCAGCTAAGAAGACACGCGAAGATATCAAGTCACAAGTGCTCCATGAGCAGAAGGGCTTCTGCAAGGAGGGAGGTGAAGGAGATGGCTACTAACACCGCACCCAAGTGGACATTAGTTCATGGATAGGGCCTAGCACCCACCATTCGCTCTGTCGGTGCCCCCAATTACTGGCAGATTCATTACGCCAGGGAGGCATCCAATGTTGTATTTATGTCATTGTTGTCGTGTCCGCTGCTGGTGGCATCGCCGTTGCATAATCGAGCATTTAATTCATGGACCTTTCCAGGCATGTTTCAAGAGAGAACGAGTATAGTTCACATGCTATGCACACGCAACTCCACAATACTGTTCATACTGAGCTATATTAGGTCTTCTGCTTTCCCTTCCTCCCGGAGGTACCATTCGGCTTGCTCTTGACTCCGTTGGGCGCGTGATGTCCATTTGGTCGCTGTAGAGCAGCCCCGGATACAATGGTCTTACGGACGGGGACGCTTATAGCGTCCTCCAGCTCGTTGCGGATCTTGCGCTCCTCCGTAGTCAGCGTCAGGATGGACTTCTCCTTCATCTCCTGATCGAACTCAAATTCGCTTGCACGAAGCTTCTGCCACCTGGGAATAGAACGTCAATCGTTCGTCAATAAGTGATCACGGCAAGTTCCACATACCCAGCGTGACGCTGACACTTCTTCTTGCCTCTGCACCACCACTCGTCCTCAACAGCACCGTCTAGGCCTTCGCCCCCACCGCCGTTGTGTAGAATATGGGCAGCGGCGTAGCTTTCAAGCACGCTGTTCGCCACCTCGACGAGATCCTCTTCATCGTAGCACAGCCGATGGTCCCAACCACACTCGTCCACTTCGTCAGCACGAGCAGTCGCCAACTGGAGGATTCGTCGTCTGAGAAGGATCATGTCAAGCTCCTTCTTTAGCTCGTCGCGTTTGGGCGCAATCTTCTCCAACGCAGCCTGCAGACGCGCTATCTTACGGTCCTGCTTTGTCTTCGTCGGCCGCCGCACCTCATGGTTCTCCTGTATGAGGTGTCCAAAGGCACCCGGACGCTTGCCGTCTTTGAATGCACCGTTCGCGCCACCGACTACGTGGACTTCGACGGCGACGCCCTCACGCGGTTTCGTGTCCCGAACGCTTGCCCATAGGACAGCTTGGTCACCGCCCCAGCCCTCTATACGCCGTTGCATGTATGCGATGCCGCATTCGTCGGAACAAAACTTGGAGAAGTGGCCACGAGCAGGTTTGTGGCAAGCGGAAGGAGAGGAGGGTTGAGGGTGCTTGAGGCCGGCGGTGCATCGTGGCTTGTATGTAGTCCCCAATGAGTCGGGGTTGGCTGAGACGGTCTCAAGTCAGCGGGGAAATACAATAGACAAGGGTATACCTACCCTTGTGGCACATGGGGCAGACGAATTGGTCGATAAGGTCAACTTCCAGATCGTTGATATTCAAGCATTGGGTATGATACCACTCGTCACATCTGCCCCGGGCGTGTCAATCTCCATATTGTTTGAAACGAATGATTGCGGACTTACAGGTCGCAAGCGATCATTACTCGGTCTTCGTCGTAGCTTGTCTTACAGATGCAGTACAGCTTGTCGTCAACCTCTCCTTCCTCCTCTTCCTCTTGCTCCTGAGGCTGGGTCTTGGGTTTCGGTGCAGGTTCCGCGGGGATTGGCATCTCAGAAGTCGATCGAGAGCGAGACGGCCCTGCTGCCGTAGAAACTCTACGTTTAGCTGCCGAAGCAACTGCGGCATTCGCCACAGTAGTCTTCTTCCCTTTCGCGACCGTGCCACTGCCGGAGGGGGTGAGACGACCCGTGGAACCAGCGGTGCCCTCCTTCTCCTTCCCCGGCTTCGCTTTCGACTTCCCGATAGGTCTCGGCTTGGGTTTCGTGGATACCTTAGCCGTCTCCGTTCTCTCCTTAGGCATGGGCTATGTAGAGCATGATCAGCCACGGAAAGCCATACGACACTGACGACGACATACCTTTGACGCGCCTTCCTTCTTCTTCATACTTGACGAAGCGTTGGTACCATCCACTTTGTCAACCTTAACCTCCAACTTAGGCTCCACCTTTTCGACCTTGGGCGCCGCTTCCGCGACTGTCTTCGTGGTCTGTGATGGAGGAGGGATAGGTGGTGGCATAACCATGGAAGGGCCCGAGGTAGCAGGAGTCCACGCAGGCGCGGCCGCGGCCACAGCTTTCTTAGCGGCGGGCTCTTTGACAGGTAAGGTCTTCTCTTGTCGGGCCGTGCTATGTGACGTATGTGACGCTTTGCCCGTGGGCGCGTGTTGCGAGTGCGAGTGCGAACGGGAATGTGAATGCCGAGGCATGTCGTCGACTAAGCTGAGCAGCTCATCGTCCAGGTCGTTGTCCATAGACACATCAGGATCCATCGTGTGGTTTGGCGTCGCACTCGCCGCCAGAGCGAGCTCGAGGGTCAGATCCGTGTCCGCATCTGAACGAGGCGACACAGCACGAATATGAACATCACTGTCGTCGACTTCGGAGATAGCATCAAGTTCTTGCTCCAGCAGAGCAGTGGGTGTAGGAGAGCGAGAGGGATTAGATGCCTTAGGGCGCTTCGTCTCCACCTGAGGTACGGGAGACAGAGTTCGAGGCCGTGAATGCGATTCCTTCTTTGATGCTGCAGGCGGCGAGGGAGGCGGCGATGACTCGGAGAGATAGGGTGTCTGCGGTGGTTCGTTGATATCGGGAGACGAGTGACGCGAGTCATGCGCTGTAGACTCGTTGGCGTAATGGTCGAGGAACCACTCATGAGGATCTTGCTCAGGAGCCTGTTCAGAGCGCTCTCGATGCCGGTCCTCTTGTTGAGGCCCATCATGACTCTCCATCTCAACCACTATCGGGGACGCCGGGGGCTCAATAGAGTGCGGCTCCTGAGCGATTTCTGGCGGTGCTTCCGCCTCGGTCGCTACGGGAACCGAAGGTTGAATGTCGTGAACTACGTCCGGAGATAGCGGCAAGGGACTTGCTTCGATAGGCAGTGAGTGAGGAGAAATATCGACTACCTCTGTAGGACTAGTGGCCATATCGGGCAGCTCCAGGGTTGTCGAACTGGTAGTCCCGAGATCGGCGGTATGTGTTGGCTTCAGATTAGTAGACAACAACAGGGGTTCTTGTTCCTCTGTCGCCTGAAAAGCAGGAGCTTCCTCTTCCTCTTCCTCCATAGGAATGGCGGGTACCGGCATTTCTTCCTCCTCCGCAACGAGTTGCGATGCAGGTGTAGTCTCTACTTTCATCGAAGATGACCGCGCTCGCCTTCCTACCTCTACCTCTAACTCCATCTTGCCATCCTCTATCTCCATGTTGTCCACTGTTGCGCCGTCCACCTGCGCTTCAGTCTGCATAGTTTCTGTACCACTGGCAAGGAGGTTCAGATCTGCAGCTTCACTACCCGACAGCAGGACCTGCTCCACTGCAACCTGCGCAGGTGGGGGTGACCGGTCTGGGGTGGCAGAACGCGGAAGGCTGGGAGACGTCGCGTTCGTCCTCGACGGTTCCGGTGACAACAACTGTGATATGCTTGTAGGTCTTGGCCCGGGCAGAGGATGACTGACAGGAGTTACTGGACGAGGTGGAGGCGGAGAGACAGGACGATGAACCTCTGACGATGGGCTCGGCTCTACGAGCGGCTGGGCTTGCGGTACCTGCTGTATGGGGCTCTTCTGGCGGACTCTTGACTTTGGCGAAGAGTCGGTAGTGGTAGTGGAAGCTTGGGCGGCGGGAGGTGCAGTACCGTAGCTGCCTGTGCGTCGTCGCCTCTTGGACGGTGGTTCACCGTCAAGAGATATCACTGCCAAAGAATTGACTCTGGCATCGACGCGAGGAGAGGGGAGCATCGGGCTCTTCTGAAGGACTGGGGAGACAGGCATGTGTGGAAGTGGTGGTGCGCGACTCAGCACAGGGCTCAGAGATGCCCTGCGTGCTGTTTCCAAAGGAGTTGGATGCTCACCACTCAACCTGCGTCTCTCTTCCGTCGCGGCCTCCACGAGCATCTCCAGTCCGCCTAATCCTCCTGGACTCCCACGGGTCGCCAAACCAGTCAACGGGGACCTCGCGGGCTCCGCATTGAGCAAGGAAGCTACGGAGGGTGATCGGGTCGCTGCGCCTGGTACATCGCTATGGGAGAACGACCCCGACCGATGAGGATGAGGGTGATAATGCTCCTGGCTCGGTGAGGCAGACATGAAAGATCCGGGCGGACTGTGCGAGTGGGAGGGTGATTGCATGGGATGTACATTATTGTATGACGACGGCTGTGGCATTAGACGGTAAACGGTGGAAGGATTAGAGACGTGATGCAAGCCGAGGACAGGAGATTGCGAGGGACGTCGTTGTTGGTGGGGGACGAATTGTGGAGGAGAGGGTTGTAGGGCCAAACGAGTGTGCGGTGGAGGTGGCGGGGGATACGTCGGTGACGTCGCCAAAAAGTCTGAGTGTACACTCCTTGATGAACCTGGCGACGGTGCGAAATACGAGTTTCCTTCTTTCAAGAAGTATTCGGACCGATTTGAATCGGATGTTCGACGCGAGGACGGGATGGGTCGTGGGGAAGACTGAGGTAGGTGGTGGGAGGAGTGGTAGGCGACAGGCTCATGTTCACGGCTTACGGGTGAGACAACTGGTCTAGGGTTACTAGCCAGCACTTCAAAATGACCCGCTATGTGTTCTCTATACTCTCCTTCCAGGCTGGTTCGAGGAAAGTGATCGCCCACTGGCGGTGAAGGGGTGTGTCTGCGATGATATATGGGTTGCCTTTGTGTGGAGAAAGGGCCGCCATCGTGACTACTTCGGCTGTTGTCTGAGTATGCTCTGCTACGGTGTGCGTCTCTCTGTATTTCAGGGGATCGGGACTGTTCAGGAAGATCAATTGGAGGGACTCCTGGGCCAGAGAGATGTATCGGTGGCTCAGGCGCGTGAGATTGGTTTGTCGAAGTTTGGGCCTGATCGGGTTGGCTGTCACCGCAGAGAAGAGAGGATATCGTCAACCTTCGCCCTGACATCGGAGAGAGGTGTGGCAGAGAGGCGAGCAAGCAGCAGAGAACGCAGACGACAAGACAAGATGTGAGATCGCTGAAACGGCACTGCGAGTGGCTTTCATGGTAAAGTCACAACGTCGAGGTCACAGCGCACAAACGCAATCACATTCCAAACAGCCAAACGAAAGCCGTCTCATTCACATCCTAGGCCTTGTCCCATCTGCACTGCGGGCTGTGCCTCCACATGGCGTACCGAACTAATGTTCGTCAAGAAGCGCAGTGTACAGAGAGTATCCCCAACTCAGTGACTGTGGTGAGTCGATGACTGCGCCTTCGCGCTGCAGGTAGAACATGAAGAAACTCCATTATATGCATGAATGTACAACGAGACATTGCGACGCAACTCATGCAGCGGCCACGAAGAGCCGACTGCTAAGACAAAAGTCTCAACTACGAAGTTCGAGCGCGCCGCACCCAAGTCTCATCGTTCGCAACCAAAGTCTTCTCGTTCTCCAGCCCATTATGACGGTCTCAAGGTCCTCGACCCACTCAAGTCCAGCTAGCCGGCGAGCAAGTCATCGTCGAGATGCTTTTGTGGGCTAGATGACGAGTTGATGAGTATCGAGCTTGGACAACAGAGACGACGAGGGAAGGCACTGACCTGTGTTTTTAGCGTTGAGGCGGGAAGAGGGCGAATACGCCTTATAAGGGTGCGAAGAACTGTACAGCGGATCGACGGTGGCTTGAGGCAGGACCCCGGATAGCGGTCACGGGGTCTTCATCTGGAGGACTCGTGCGGAGAACTCGCAGAGAATCGCTCTTAGCCCCCGCCCTCAAGCCAGTCGACAACTCTCCCCCAGGGAAAATATCCCCGATATTGATCGCAAAAGAGGGCCCCGTCACTAAAGATGTCGGTGGCCAGTAGGAATCCTTTTGCCCTTCTCGATGGTCAGTTCCATGGTGCCTTGTATATGCTTCAGCTCCCCTATCCAAAACTCATCACAATCCAAACATTCGACGCGAGCATATATCGACTGATTTTGTATGCACAGACGATGCTTCGCGTCCGGCGAGCCCTTCTCCTGCTGCGGCTCCCGCTAAGCAGGCAGCGCCCGCTCCCGCGCCTACCAGGGGCACACAGAAAGCTCGTGGCGGCCCCGCCTCAAGAGGCGGCAGGTACTACCAGCGTGGCGGCAAGGCCGCACCTCGCGACAAGGAGAACGCGGATGGTGCAGAGGATCTCGCCGAGCCCAAGAAGCGCGGTACGTCGCAATTGTATGAATACTGCCTGGACTTGACCCTAATCGCTCCATCTCCCGTATCCTCCCCTTATTTTGGGCTACCCTTGCATTACGCCTCGCAGAAGGGGGTGAGGGTCGTGGTCGTGGTCGTGGCAGAGGTCGTGGTGGCGAACGCGGACGGGGCCGTGGACGTCAATTCGACCGCCACAGCGCTACTGGCAAGACGTACGTTGGTACCCTTCGTATTTGTTTTGGGACATGTTTCTAATCACAACCTCGATAGCGATTCAGACAAGAAGGTGCACCAGGGATGGGGTGGAGACGAGGCTGTCTCAGAGCTGAAGGCCGAGGCCGCTGCTGTCACCGACGCCGCTGCCGAGAACAACGAATGGGGAACTCCAACCGCCGATGCTGATGCATGGGGCGCGTCCCCCGCCGAGGCTCCCGCTGCGGAAGCTCCCGCCGGCGAGAAGGCCGGCGAGCGTGAGGGTCGCAAGCCTCGCGAGCCTGAGGAAGAGGACAACACCCTCACTCTCGAGGAGTATCGCAAGAAGCAGGCCAGCCTCGATATTGTGCCCAAGCTCGAGACCCGCAAGGTTGAGGACGCGGACTTCCAGGGTGCTGTTCCCGTTACCAAGAAGGATGAAGACGAGACTGCCTACTTTGTCGGCAAGGTGCGTAGCATGTTGCACCACTAGTTTCCCCCTCTCGCTCATAAGCTGTGCGACTCCAGACCAAGACGTCGGCTCCCAAGGCGAAGGCCAAGAAGGAGGACAAGGTCTTCATCGAGATCGACGCGCGCTTCGAGCGCCCTTCTCGTGGTGGCCGTGGCCGTGGTGGAGACCGCGGTGGAGATCGCGGTGGAGATCGCGGTGTCCGTGGACGTGGTCGTGGTGGAGGACGTGGTCGTGGTGGTGCGAATGGCGCCAACGCGACTCCGTCGCTCAACGTTGACGACGAGTCTGCCTTCCCGTCGCTCTCCTGAAGACATGGCAAAATACCGGTTCAGCCGTGCCAGTCTGAGCCGTTACTGTTTTCAATGCGACACTGATAAAATCAAAGGGTCAATGTCAGTAGCCCATTCTCTCGTCTGTCGGTCCGTCTTGATATTCGTGCACGATTTCTCACTCTCAACTCGTATTTGCGCCTCAATTCCTTCTCGATGCTTCACGTACCTTGTGCTCCTGCTCCCGATCCTAGTAGTAGCTGTCCATCTCACCCATCCTCTGACATGACATATGCACCAAGACTATGCACGGTATATTATGCTCTGTGGCTTTCCATATTTAGTCGTGTTGTATACGAGGTGTAAGACTCAGCGATGCATATATGCGCTCACAAGTAGCGCTCTCAAAATAATCGTGTCAAGGGGTGTGCCTAGCAGAGCCAGCTGCCAGTCCTCAATAAGGTCTGGAATGACTTTGCAACGTGTGTTGTGAACGTTGTCTGAACGCCTTGAAGCTCGTGCTGAGCGCATGCATCGATGAACCGTCTAATTGAAACACTAGCGCTCCAATTCTTGCTTCTGACCGAGGTCGCTCAGCTCACTGTAGCCTGCCTAGCTACTAGGTCGTGAGTACTGCCTGCTTCCTTGAAGTGCATAGTAGACAATCATATTCATGTAGCGATTCCGGTGTAGATCTTATCTCCATTCCCTGTTTTGTGCACCATCCACATACGTCCAGCGCCTTGTTCTCCGACGGCACGGCCTCGTACAAACCAAGGATGACGGTAGAATATGTTTACATTGCAAGACACGGTAAGCCGCCAATGTCACCTTGCCCTTCTATGCGGATGTCCTGGATCTCATATACGCGCAGGATATCGTATGAATTGGGTCACTGATGATTGGTATGGTAACCGAGTTGATTAGTGCTCCATGTTTACTGAACCATCTGGTACAGGAAGAGCGTTACGGGTGGGTCTGCCAAAACGCACATAGCGCACTCCAACGACGGAGTCGCCTGTTCAGCAACATTGACTCTTGTGCAGGTCTTCCGCGCGATCCACCCCTTGCTGATTTTGGGTTGACCCAGGCCCAGGAGCTGGCTGAGTTTTTCTTAAGCCTGCCTGAGGAAGCTCGGCCGACTGCCATTTTCTCTTCTCCATACTGTGAGTCGCTCTCAGCAGTCTCCCATGCACCAAAAGCCGAACCCGTCACGAGCTGACCTCTTCCGCCTGGCACAGACCGCTGCTTGCAGACGGCGAAGCCAACTGCGGAGGCCCTGAAACTGCCCCTTTATGTGGAGCATGGTATGTCGCCGTCTGAGAGTCATCCGCAGCCCGAGTATTGAGAACAATCTGGCTTCCAGGGCTCTCGGAGTGGTACTCTCCCGCCGCACCTGGGACAGGTCTGCATCCGCGCCCCGCGTCGGCAACCGACCTGCGGGCGTACTTTTCGGAGATTGACGACTCATGGCAGTCGATCTACTACCCCTCGCGCAAGGGAGAGGACCTTGACGAGGTGCACGATCGCGCGGGTGGCCTGATGCGCGCCCTCATCCCGGCAGTAGAGCACCGGTTCGCGGGGCAGCATAAGCGCATCCTGCTGGTCAGCCATGCGGCCACGGTCATCGCGCTCACCCGTGAGCTTGTTGGGGACAGAAGCCTTCCACTAAGGGTCGCGTGTTGCACGCTGACAGACTTGCAGCGGATGGGTGGGCCTTCGAACACTGTTGGATGCTGGGATGCCAAGAAGCTCGCGGATGCCGCTCATCTGAAGGAAGGGTCTACACGGGCTTGGGGATTCGAGGACACGACCGTCGTTGATGGGAAGGTGAGAATCAGCGGGAGATGTTCAAGCAATGCCGCACTCACAAATCCGTAGGTGGTCCATCATGCAGGCGAGCCTGGGACCGAGCATGAGGAAGACCATCCGGTCGGACTGCAAGCTCATGTGCTGCCAACCGCAGTTCGGGAACAGCTATAGATGCTTTCTTGGCATAGAGCTAGATGAACATGTCCGACACGATAGATTGTTACAATTGGATATCCTACTTCCACTTGACGCTTTTCTCGTATACATTATTCCTCTTTCAGAAGGTAACAAATGCGCTCGCATAACTGACGCTCGAGTCTTTCACTGTCATACACTGGCTGCTCTGCTCGTAACGCACCCACTTCAGCTTCGGTGCTTTGCCTTCCTTCTCCAAAGTTGCAAGCGCGCCAAGTAGGACTCCGATGGGGTGGCGACCACAGATCGTGTTCTTTGTCCTGGCCAGATACTCCGCGAAGTGGTGGTGAGACTGGGCGGCGGTGAAAGGAGGCAATGTAAGGAGCTCCATTGCTTCGTGGTCGAGGGCGGAAATGGACGCATGGATAGGATGGTCCCTCAGAGAGGTTGAGGCATCAGAACGAGACAGCCGTATGGGAGGAGTCGAGGTTGGAGGTGGCTTGGGGTAATAGAAGGTGTACTGGAAGCGCGATCCCCTGCGTGACATAATTCGGTGAAAGAAAGGTCTCATACGCTGGCAAGACAGCTCACCAATGACAGAAGTCACTTGAGATGACGAAGATCGTGTCATCTCGTGCGAGGTATGGAGCCAAGACACGGCCATAAAGGACTTCCTTGTCATAATCTATCGCTCCAACAAGAATGGGGACGATCTGGATGCCAAGTCTGGAAAAGCGATGAGCACGCGAATACCTAGAGCGCGCTCAGAACCACGTACCCTTCGAACGTCTTGCGGACATAGGGTAAATGCATCTCAATACTGTGTTCATCTTCATCAGTCTGCAAGCTCATTTCCGTGAAATGTCCCGTCTTCTTCAATTCTTGCGTGGCTACTCTGCGAGATCAGTACATCGCGTTACGGTTACTTCGTATGTCTTACTTTCCACATCTATAGGTAGCACCCCCAGCGGGGTCTCGTACTCAGTGCACCGCGTCAGCGCACAACCATCGAGGTAAACGTGGTGAGACGGGCCGAGGACAAACACTCGCTTGCTGCAGGATGCAAACCGTGAGCATGCACAGACCAGCCACAGCTTAGCGACGTACATTCCGCTGGTATCAATACTCTTGTATGCCCAGGCAGCAGCACGGCCAGAATAAGAGTATCCGGCGTGTCTGTAAGCAGCTTAGATGGCGAACGTTTCGTTTGTCAATACCAAGAGCCTTACGGCGCAATGATGGCCTTGGTACCACGAACAGGTGGGTTGTAGTCGTCATCCGGGGAGGGGTTGACATTCTGCAGCCAGGTCGACAGTTCTTGATCAAGCCTGGCCGGGTTGCCCGTGTACCACGAGTCTGCATGCGTAGCTCGTCTGAATCACCACAACTTTCAGACAAAGAAATCAATCACATCGCTGCGCACCCACCTGGAACTCATCCGCCGCTTTAAGTCTCGGCTGAAGAATATCGACGATATATACTCGATGAAGGTTATGATGGAGACGGTTGAGAGACTCTCAGTGAAAGAGGGACACTCGTCGGTGTGTTTGATGGACAATCTCATAACGTCGACGTCAGCGATTGTACTCGAGTACTAGGCTTCTGTCAGCGGGAATATGCCGGGGAAGATCTGTCCGATAACACGGGACCTCGACTCGGGCCCCTTACACTCAGAGCACGGAAGCCATGATGTTGCCAGATGCAACACAACATTCACAGGAGCGGCTGCAACAGCACGTATACCTCTATCGTACATCGCCGAACACAGGGTTATGTAAGTCGATGGCCTGAGTCATGGTCGCATGTCGATTATCGGCATAGGCAAATGGATACATGAGGGTGGAAAGTAGCAGATGAGACAACAATGATACCGACAACGACTTTTTACTCCTCTGACCGCAGACGGGCCGCAGGGTTGGTAACCTTGACACCGAGGACCTTCGCCCTGAATGACACACCCTCAGGGCGCTGACTTTCACGGGTAGAGAATATGGACGCACCTCTCAAGGATCAGTGTCCGGTTGCGGCTGCTGACGTTGTGCGCAATCTCGGCCGCGAAGCTCTTGTTGTGCATCAAGAGAAGGTCAACTTCCCGTACGTTGCTGACCAGAAGCTTCTTCAAGCCGTTAGGGAGGAGGTGACGGGTCTTGTGAATAGTGCTGTATGAGATACAAAATCTGCAGGGAACGGGGCGAAGAATCTCACCTTCTTGTTGCTACCATAGCCGATCTGTTCCACGGGGGAACGCAAGATAAGCATGGGCAGTCATTGTTGCGAGTATGCGACGCACCTTGGGCATAGGCAGCTGGCCCTTGAACCGACGCCGTACACGGTTATCAATACCCTTGGGTTTCCTCCATGCCTCCTTCACGCTCTTGTAGCGGTCAGACTGGTGGCGCCTACGAGAACGAGATTAAGACATATATGCAGATGCGCGAGCCTTGCGTCCTTACTTGAACGGCTTGGTGCGCTTCTTGATGATGGGGACCTTGACCATGGCGGACTAGGAGCAAGCGAAGTGAGCAGATGCGGAAACAGCTCGAGGCGGAAGATATGGCAGCCCAGAGTCCTCAGGTCATCCGTTCCGTAGTGTCTGCATCCACCGTCTCCTTCATCGAATCCAGAGTCATTAGTGGCATCAACAGAACGCCAGAATGCCAGGCTGTCATATCATCCCTTGAACAAGACGGACTCACAATTCGTGGGGCTTGAGGGGGGCGTCGAGGGGGGCGTACTGGGACTCAAGGGCAATGCCAGAATTCGCTGCGAGAGGCGAGCGTCTACGCCACGTGGAGGTGTGGGAGTCGAGGATTGGGCCGTGTGCATGAGCGCTTAGGGGCTTATCACCCGACCGACGTCCGTGCGGCGGGATGGCGACTTAAGAAGGGGTATCCGTCGATGTCCATTTGGGCCTGTTATAGAGATTGCCACGGCCATGCACTCTCCCTCTCCCATCTACATGGATGAGGAACACGACTCCAGCTCCGAAGACGGCGAATATCTCTGGACTGCAGCCAGCCGGCTCAGGCTGCCGCAGTGCGGCGGGAAAGCATCGCTCACGTGCAAGGACTTAGAGCCGCGATCTCACAAGCCGTCATTCCGCTCTTCGCGTTCACGTTCTGCACCACCATCATCTACCCCATCCCTCTCATCCAACTTCTTCCGTGGCCACGCCCTGCTGCCTCTTTCAGGCATTATGCTTGCTGCGCCTACTGTTGATCTCACCTTTGACAATGACGACGACTGGATGCCTCCGGCTTCTTCTAACCCTCGACTGTACCGTGCAGCGAGTGTGGGGAACAGCTGGGGTGTCACGTCAATAGGCCGCGGCTTCGAGTGGAATAACCACAACCGAGACGAGGAAAGCGAGAGCGACCGCGACAAGGACAATGTGGTCACTCCTGACTCCGTTGGCGCATCCAAGGATCGGCCAAGTCTACTACGCGCAACCCGCCCCGTGTGGCTAACCACTTCCGCAGTCCCAAGGTCTGCAGCAACCAGCGGCGTTCCCATGATTTCGACGTCCATCACACCCCCTTCCCCTCTACCACCGCTTTCACCGCGCTCTGGAAGTTACCTCGCAGGTCCTTTGACGCGTTCCCCGGTACAGTCCCGTCCTTCGTCTCCACGTCCTTTGTTGTCCCGTCCTACTTCTCCTCATGCAATGTCGTCCATTCACCCTTCCTCTTCTATACGGAGTCCGCTATCGAGCACTCCGTCTTCTCCACGCTCCACTATGCCGCGTATGCGTCGACGATCCTCACAACAACGTGTCTCACTCGTTGCCGGACGCGTCTCCATCGCTCCGGTCGAGCATCCGTCCCCAATGCCGCCCGGTCCTCAGAAGCTGGTGCGCACAAACAGTGCTGCGAGCTACCTCAGCGTAGCTAGCAGCACAGGGCCTCCTTCCCCAGGTGAGAAGCCTAGGTCAGTAGACGATCGGAGCATTTCCGAATTCGTGATCGAACGAGAAATCGGCCGAGGCGCGTATGGTCTGGTGAAGCGCGCCAGGGAGATGATGTTAGACGGAACGTTGGGGGTAAGATCGACTAATTCTTGTGTCTATGCCGCTGCATATCACTAACGTTCCATCGCAGCCACCTCTCGTCATCAAACAAATTATAAAGTCTCGTATCCTCGCAGACTGCTGGAAACGACACCCGAAGTTCGGCACGATCCCGATAGAAATATACGTTATGACAGCCATATCGACTACACGCTACGTCTTGCCTCCGCCACGCCCTTGGGACCCACTCCGCAACAAACCTGATGTACCAAACGATTGGGTTGAGGGAAAGGTGGTGAGCGGCCACCCGAACATTTGCCCGCTCCTTGATTTCTTCGAGGACAACCACTACTATTATCTTGTCTTGCCTTCCACCACGCCGGAGCCCAACGCGGATGAGCCATCGCCGCCCTCAGACCTGTTCGATCTCGTGGAGAGCTATCCCCACGGACTACCCCCAGATCTCATTCGTACGTATCTAGGACAAATTGCAGACGCCGTCGCGTTCTTGCATTCAAAAGGCATAGGCAAGTGCGGTGCTCTTCTACGTAATATGCAGGCGCTGAAGAGTCATGGATAGTCCACCGCGATATCAAAGACGAGAACGTGGTTCTTGGGCCAGCAGGGAAGTGCGTTCTCATCGACTTCGGAAGTTCTGGCCTTGTCAGGAAGGGGGGTTGGGACACCTTCAGCGGCACGTGAGTGTAATCGTGTACCATCAGTCGTCGATAACTCTCATCCATGGGACAATGTAGCCTTGACTATGCAGGGCCTGAGATTCTTCGCGGCGAGCGATACTTCGGCAAGGAGCAAGATGTTTGGGCGTTCGGTGTCGTCGCATACGTGATGCTCGTGGGCGAATGTCCGTTCACCACCGCCGCGGAAGCACAAGATGGTCTCGAGTCTCCGTTTGCTAGCGCATCAATAGCGCTGGATGAGCGATGCATGGATGGTAAGGAGAAGGAAGGCGAAGAGGCTGACGGCGGCGGAGCCTTGGGCGACGCGGCGGCCTTGGTCAGGGCTTGCCTACGGGTCGATGTCAACGCGCGGCCGACGTTCCAAACAATCCTGCAAAGCCGCTTCCTGAGCGGCAACGGCGGATGGGGCATGGACTCATGACCAAATCCCTGTATGCGGCCGACCTCGTGTAGAGTGCGTGCATTGCGAGGGTTCAAGGAGAACCTGCGCGATCAGAATGGCCCCCCTGGCTGACAGCTGATTCGACTTGTGTTCGCAGGTACAGTATGTTATCTGATGGCTTCGCACCCTGCAGGCGAGTCCTTGACGGGTTGCTTTCGTTGGCTCTATCTCTTCCGCCCACCCTCGTCCGGAACCTCCGAGGCGGCAATATTTATCTTTTGTACCCGCAATAACGTTATCGACCCCATCGCAGTAACACTCATTCCGTCCTTTGTTCCACGCAATTCTGTCATCCGTACGATGTACTATCCGTGTAGCCGCCATAGCATCCATCTTGTGCAATAGAAGATTCCAGGTTGCTTTCTTGACCCGCGAACAATTTTACGAGATCTAGAGCATTCTTTGCTGTGGCTACGAGGAGACGATGCTGAGGTAGGCGCGAAGGTCCGGCGGTGACTCCGGTGTCCCGGCGGGGCCGGCCGGGGCATGGGTGGAGGGTTGTATAATCAGTCAGATCTCTATCGATCATCTAAAAATTTTGAGGCCGTGCGGAGGGTACATAAACCTTAGAATCCTTCCACCTCCAGTTTCTTCTTACCCTCATCTCCCCCCTCTCGCTCTCCTCACTTCCTTACACTTTCTTTTGCGTGAGTGTTTGTTACTCGCTTCTCTCCATGCGCCTGCAGGGCATCTTGCTTGGGGGTTAGCAAGAGCGGCTGCGAAATCGGCATTCGCGCGCTCATCTGCTATCTACCCGGCCGGGTACCCTGGCGAACGATGCGGGCCCTCTTCCATTGGCATACTGAACTCGATATTGCAGATCTACATCAAAAATGGGAAAGGAGAAGACCCACGTTAACGTCGTCGGTGAGTCGGAGCTCATCGCTGCCATCGTCGCCCATGGCTGACCATCTGCAGTTATCGGGCACGTCGATTCCGGCAAGTCGACCACCACTGGTCACTTGATCTACAAGTGCGGTGGTATCGACAAGCGTACCATCGAGAAGTTCGAAAAGGAGGCTGCTGAGCTCGGCAAGGGCTCGTTCAAGTATGGTGCGTACATATAGCCGCGCATATGGTCCGCTATCTAACCGAGCTATAATAGCCTGGGTGCTCGACAAGCTTAAGGCTGAGCGTGAGCGTGGTATCACGATCGATATCGCCCTCTGGAAGTTCGAGACGCCGAAGTACATGGTCACGGTGAGTCTCATGCGTCCCATTTGCCATTCCTGAGGGTACCGTATTCATGGTGTTTTGCATAGGTCATCGATGCCCCCGGTCACCGCGACTTCATCAAGAACATGATTACCGGTACCTCGCAGGCTGACTGTGCTATCCTCATCATCGCCGCTGGTACCGGTGAGTTCGAGGCCGGTATCTCCAAGGACGGTCAGACTCGCGAGCATGCCCTCCTCGCCTTCACCCTCGGTGTCAGGCAGCTCATCGTTGCCGTCAACAAGATGGACACTACCAAGGCTAGTTCATTAATCATTCATTTCCTTCCAGGTGCTCATCAGTATAAACAGTGGTCTGAGGACCGTTTCAACGAAATCATCAAGGAGACGTCCACCTTCATCAAGAAGGTCGGTTACAACCCCAAGGCGGTTGCGTTCGTCCCCATCTCTGGTTGGCACGGCGACAACATGTTGGAGGAGTCCGCCAAGTAAGTGTATGCGTTCCGTTTATATGGGGTAGTGGTCTCATTTCTTCCTAGCATGCCCTGGTACAAGGGCTGGACTAAGGAGACCAAGGCTGGTGTCGTCAAGGGCAAGACCCTCCTCGACGCTATCGATGCCATCGAGCCTCCCGTCCGTCCCTCCGACAAGCCCCTCCGTCTCCCCCTCCAGGATGTCTACAAGATTGGTGGTATCGGCACGGTGCCCGTCGGTCGTGTCGAGACTGGTATCATCAAGGCTGGAATGGTCGTCACCTTTGCGCCCACGAACGTCACTACTGAGGTGAAGTCCGTTGAGATGCACCACGAGCAGCTCGAGCAAGGTGTCCCTGGTGACAACGTCGGCTTCAACGTGAAGTACGTGTATCTTGCCCGTGTTTGTGTTCGTCAATGCTCATTATTCCCTAGGAACGTCTCTGTTAAGGATATCCGCCGTGGCAACGTCGCTTCTGACTCTAAGAACGACCCCGCCAAGGAAGCTGCGTCGTTCACCGCGCAGGTCATCATCCTCAACCACCCTGGTCAGATCGGCGCGGGTTACGCTCCTGTCCTCGATTGCCACACCGCCCACATCGCCTGCAAGTTCGCCGAGCTCATCGAGAAGATCGACCGCCGGACGGGTAAGTCGATCGAGGCGAGTCCCAAGTTCGTCAAGTCTGGCGATGCTTGCATTGCCAAGCTTGTTCCGAGCAAGCCGATGTGCGTGGAGTCCTACAACGAGTACCCCCCTCTCGGTCGTTTCGCCGTCCGTGACATGAGGCAGACGGTTGCCGTCGGCATCATCAAGTCGGTCGACAAGACCGACAAGTCTGGTGGCAAGGGTGAGTTTCCCCTTTCTCATGTAGTGTCCTGCAGTCATGCTGACAACTGTCTCAGTCACCAAGTCGGCGGAGAAGGCGAGCAAGAAGAAGTAAACGGCTTAGACGTGGTCTCTCCTTCCCTCGGTCTCTTGTCGCTTTCTTTCCTCTCATCTCGCATGGTATCCCTAACTCGCACTGTGTTCTTACGATCATCCCCACATCCATTGTTGTATTCACGATCACGAAGCATGCTTTGGGTCGTCGCCGACCCAGGCTCATGTTCTGTAACGTCGTTGTGTTGTGTAGAGGACGAGAAGTATGAAACGAATGTAGCTTTGCTCTCTCTTTTATCTTTTTCTACCATCATTGGAAAACATTCGTGTGTGTGTGATGTCAGGTTTTCCTCGCCAACATGGCGCTGTACGGTCCTAGAGTTACTAATACAATCAAGTTCAGCATACGTGCTCAATCTCCTTGCCGTCGTCGACTCTTTCCCCCAAGTCCCTCCCAGCGGTCCGCTCGAACACTTCCATCATGAAAGTGAAGAGAGACCGCGTCAACGCAGCGTCCCAACGACCCTTGGAAGACTCATCGCGGACGAAGGCATGTTGTGCCTGTACTTCGAGGAACTGAGACGATATTAGCTGCGTCGTTCTGGCTTCGCACGGCACGTCACATACCGATGTGGTCACATTAGCGTTTTCGAGGGTTTGACGGATAAGATCTCGACCTGCACGAGGAACATGGGTGTCCTGGGACGGATGTCATCATTCTGGAGCTATGCATACCCCCCCAACGTACCTGTTTACCGAAGATCATCTATGGCAGTGCGCAAGTAAGGCTACGGGAAGCAAGACGAATAGAAACGAGAAGATACGTACCACCAGTTCTCCCTTGCCGGTAAGGTCGCCGTTGCGGACCCGGAGGAGGGAATCGTCGTTCTTGCCTTTGCCAAGAGTGGCGGAATGGACGTCGGTGGCGAAGAAGCAGACGGATGCGAGTACACGAGAGTTGAAAGCAGCCTGAACGCAGAATGTTATCAATGCTGGATGAGTCGTTCTGATCAGGCGTACCCGGAATGCCTGTGGTCCCGTGTTAGGTCATGCAGAAAGGCTCGTTGTTGCGATCGAGAGACGTACCAGATGCCCTCCAAGACACATTCCTGTGGCTACATGCCGTACGTTTTCGGTTTATAAGCGTGATCGGGAGCCATATGGTGAGAACACCCACCGGCGATGCGACCGTTGCAGTTCTTCAGCGAGCAGAGAAGATCAATCGCAAGGGTAGCATCCTGCGCACTGTTGAACTACCACTCATGAGGCATTGGTTGCTAGCGAACCTCGTCATAGGCCGCGACTGTTTTCTCAATCTGCGTTCAGTAGTCAGATATTATTCGATGATGTTGTGATACCGAAATACGTGCCTTGTACTTGTTCCCTCTGTCGGTGCCTGGTATAACATTGTACCTAGCACTTAGCGCATGGTACCAAGTTCCGTGATAAGGTACCTACCTTCGACGTCGTACGGAATAGGCTCGGGGCCCTCAAACTCGTGATAGGTAGACGGGCATGCTACATCGTAAGGCCCTCAGCTATGTATGTTGTGTCGAGAGAGAAGTAGCTCATACCAACTACGTATCCTTGGCTGGCGATCTGACCTGCGAAGCGTTCCACAGGTCCAGTCACTTGGTAGATTTCGCTGCGACACTGAGTAAGATCAGGCTTCGAAGCCCCACAAGTTTTGTGCACCTGAAGCACACAACGCCTATATGAAGGAGTTACAGATTAGCTGCGGCCGATATGGTAGTCTGCGTACCGGGGAATTTCGCATTGGGATACCCTGGAACAGTGGGCGCGATGACGAAGATCCTGATAGGACGACCGTTGGGATCGAGCTTTGTCGGGACATCGTGGTAGGTCTTTGTGATCAGCATGTTTGCTGTTGCAGAGTTCTCACTTGGTGGAGTTGATGGGGGCTGATGGAGGCTGATGGCCGCAAGGACGATCGCGATGTCCCCGCTCGTCGATTGCCGAAGCGAGCTATAACGGGCGATGTTTCGATCACGTGCATGCACGCCACAGGGAGGACTTGGCGCTGGACAGTCCACTGAGGGGACGAACGTGTGTCGAGAGTAGCATCCGCATCTTCTCTCTGCCTGTCATGGTGCCTTTCACTAGCATACATATGCGCGTACATCTGGTCAAGTCGCATCCTTTCTCACGTCTTCTACCCCACGAAACCCCAAGATGGTTGAGCCCGCAGCGAGGATACGTGCCGCCGAGCTGGGCGATCAGAGGCTCATGCGCTTCATGATTGGGAAAGCGGGAATGGAGCCCATTGCGACTGCGAACAGGAAAAGTGAGTCGCATGCAAGCCTTGGGCTCATCTTGAGGTCGCTGACGATTTGCACTCCCATGTTCATAGTGTACACCAACCCATTGGTGCTCTCCGTGTGGATCGCGCTTTCATGCGTGTTCGTACAGTACATGAACTGGTGGCCCAAGCCTGAGCAGGGGCTATTCGGATATTTCGCCCCTATTCCTGCTTTCGGGACGCTGTCCATCGCGTTCATGTTCGGCGTGGATTGGTACGTGACCTCTCGGGGCGGTTTCCCGGTCTTGCGTTGACGTCTTGCTTGTCAGGTTGAACCGCTGGGGCTTTGAAGACCAAACGACACAAACTCTCCGCCGCCCAGACCTCGTAGATATCCCCGCGTACTACTCTCGCTCCCCGTCTTCCGGGTTCTGGATCCTCGAATACGGAGATCGATTCGTCGGGCTCATCGCTCTCGACGCGTCCCTCGATGCAGACTCCGACGAGGCTATACCAGCTACCGCTGTCAAGAAGGACAAGTCCGGCAAAGTGGTACTATCCAAAGGGACAAGCAAGATCGCTCGTATCCGCCACTTCTTTGTCGACGAGCCGTACCGCCCCGTAGGGATGGCAAACGACCTGCTCGAGCACGCCTTGAAACACGCGTTCACGTCCGACGCTAAGCTGGATGCTGTACGTGCGGTAGACTCGCCCCTAGTGCCATACGTCAGCCAAGCCTTGCGAAGACAAGGATTTGTTGTAGAGAGACAGGCAGAGAGTGTGGGAGCGTTGAGGTGGCAGACATCTAGCGCGATTCTTGACCGAAGTCGCTGGGCTTCAGGGCGATAGTCGCGTTTGCAACGCTGTAGTAGCGTATAACTCCCTGCATTCAGGTGTATCTGACATATCTGTAGACCGCACACTGCTTGAAGAGCGTACAAGAACACTGGTCCTGAACATTTCGCACTCGAGTCATACAGACATCGCTTTACTGCTGCAGAAAGCGGACGATGGCCTCGGCCACAATCTTCCAGTGCTCGTCCCTGAGCACTAGATCATGGGCGGCACCTTCGACCGTGACGAGCTCTGCTTGAGGGACTCGTGACTTGATCTTGTTCGCCTCTTCGTACGGCACCACTGGATCTTCCGTCCCCTGCATACCTTGATCAGCAAGATGTGATGGGGATACAATGGCAGCATCTTACATGAACGATGAGGACCTTCAGTGGCTTGTTCTCCGGTCCAACGGACAAGGCTGCAAGTCTATCGAAAGTGCTTTGGAGACCGCGGATGGGCCCGTTCTCGATGCATGATTGGAGACTTCGGCTATATCCAGGGAGTTCTTTGCTTTGCAGCTCTGGCAGCTAAGACGAGAATAGATCCTGTTGCAGCTGGCTATTATCAAGGCCTAAGAGTAGTGCATACCTCACGCTGGAAATGGGTGTGCTTGTTGGCCTTGAAATTCGTTCGTCAACCCATGCGTGTCCTTCGGCATCTGATCAGACGTACCGCAGCTCCCGCTGGCCTCTTTTGGGTACCAATGGACGAGTAAGTTGCGGAGGGCGCACAGGTGCATGGTCACCATACCTCAAGAAGACCTGCTGAGGCGACGAGGACACTTTTCTCGGCCACGAGGTGTGGGAGGGACGCGGTGAAGGCGGCAGCCACACCGCCACCCTAGTAGGCATGTGTCAGGCTGACGTCGCAACGAGTACAGTGTAGTTACAGATGTACTCGCCATGGAGAAGCCGACGATATGAGCGGCGTCCCAGCGGATGTATTGCATCAAGAGCGCGAGCTGAGTGACGAAGAGAGTGCCATCGCTGACGACGTGGGGGGCTTCAGAGTAGCCTTTGCCGTACAGATCTGAGAGGCAGTTTGGGCGTTATGGCAAACGTTGAAAGGGGGAAACGGTCTAAGAGTCATACCGTAGATGAGCACTCTGAAGCCCTGTTCGGCAAGGTAAGGGCCAATCTTGCTCCACGAAATGCTGGGCGTAGAGATTCCATGGATGAGAACGACCTGCGCCTTGTCAGCCTGCCACTTCCGCTGCGCTCTACGAGCGAGGGCCAGATCACCTTAGGGCCATCATCTGGGCCTATAATCCAGTATCTGACTCGACCGTGAGGGAGCGATGCATAGTTTCCTACACAGGTGGGAAAACATAATCAGGCTTGACGAGGAGTCGCGATGGTGTGGTACGGAGCCACCATTGGGATAGAGGTCCTCAGGGTACAACTGGCGAATGCGGGAGTCCTTTGAGAGGACCTCCATTGAGTGATCAGCAGGCAAAGGGAATTGAGCCATCTAGACCAAGACGACATCCGGTTAGGTGTTCGCTGTATGCATAGGATGGAGAATCCCGCGGTGCTCACGTTATCAAGGAGAGAATATTCAATCTCAAAGGTTTCGCTAATCACTCGTCGCAGTGTAGGTAGAAGGCGCCGCAGATGCGCAGTGCACACTTCACAAGGAGCGTGGGAGGCTGATATATACCGCGCTCACGAATGGATGAGAAGGGAACGCCATTTGAGGACATGAAGACGTGTTCGCAGTCTCGCACTGACTCGGAGGAACAAGAGCAAGATGAGAGCGCTCCCAGTCCTACCGCTGAACGCCGGCCCGGACATCCGGTGGCTAATACATGACCTTCCGTATGAGCGTGCCAGATCTCGATGGTGTCTCTCCTCTCCTCTCTCCTCGCGCAGAGCTCGCGCAGCCAGCAGTTCTTTCTGCTTCAGTCTTCTGCCGCACAATCCTGTCTACCGCTCCTCCGTGCGATAGTCGCACAGGCAAGCGAACGTGCGCGCGAAACGACGATCATTTTTTGCCTCCTCTACCCTCCGTCGAGTTTACTAGACCCATCGCGCATTCAGTCGGACCATGTCCGTGCTGTTGACCGAACGAGCAATGTGCCGGGGTACGACGACGGACCGATGAACGGCGAAGATTGGCGTGCTCAACTTAAAAACGACATGCTTGATGCTATACGCGATGGTACGCAAGTGGTTTTCTGTAGCAAATATTACCAGCGGTCTGACATTTGACCCGCGCCCGCCACAGCACCCTCAGGACCACTGAACGTTGTCATAGACTCAGCGGATACCCTGCTAGCAGACATCGGGTCCAGCGCAGAGACCGTCCGGCTGCTCTCCGACATCCTCACCTCAGTCCGTACACGGGGCAGTGAGTACCAGTGGTCCTATTTGCCTTGTCCTCGCACTCACACACTGACCCTCCTCATCTCCTCCAGACACCTCCCGCCTGATCCTCCACATCCTCGCGCCCAGCCCGCTCCTCCCCATCCTCACCTCGACCCGCTTCTCTCCCTCCCTCGCACACCTCGTCGCCCACCCCACCGCGCTCCTCGTCCACCTTGCCTCCGCATACCTCACCCCGCCCCCGCCGCTCTCCCCGCCCGAGAAGTTCTGGGGCGTCTTCATCCCCATCGCAGAGCGCCACTACGAGTCCGAGCGGCTCGTCTTTGGGCCGGGGGGCGAAGGCAGCGGCCAGCAAGAGTTCGTCGTCGAGGCCCTCGTCCGGGGCGGCGCCGATGCGTCGGGTAGGCGGCGCGGGACGGAGCGGGTGCTCGAAGGCTGGTCGCCTGCTCTTGGTGGCGTTTGCGAGCTCCGAGAGCTCGGTGATCTCAAAACTCTGTGGGCAAAGAAGAAGACGGTTCCGGAGGTACGAAATCCTTCTGTTCACATTGCCCGATGATCCAGAGTTGATGGGGTCTGTGCGTGCAGGTACATAACCCTGCAGACCCAACGCAAAACCTACCTTTCAACCTGAATCTGACTCCGGAACAACAACGTTCCCGGGCCAGCGTTCCATTGCCGTATGCGCACGAAGGTATGCAGTCGCATTGTGCAACGAGTAGATCCGTGCTGAACATTCACTCGATGCAGGCAAAGCCCCTCCATCAACACAGGCACCAGGTGCTATCCTATACGATCCCGATTCAGCCGACGACCTGGATGACGATGATCCAGACGAAGATCTGGACATATGATGGCTCGGAGGGTGTACCGAGACAATGTATCATAGGGCTGGTAGTACAAAGCTCTCACTGAGAAGCGACTGCGTGTAGCGACAGGAAAACGATTGAAAACAACGAGGACAACAATGCGACAAACACCAAACCTCCAATCACCCTGAATACCCAGTTAACAATCTGAACCATCTGTGATGTCCGACCCCCGATGTTCACGACTCCTCTCTCGCCCTCCGCGCAATCTCGTCAAACTCGAAACCCAACGCCCGCATAAAGCTCAGCTCCTCTTCGTGTTCCAATCTCCCCACATCATCGTCATCTCCGTAGTCGGAACCAGACATGTCGAACGACAAGCTGAGACTTGGGCTGAAGCGCAGCGTCTTCGTGATCGGGGTGTTTGGGCAATCCCCGACGAGTTGAGACATCGTGCTGGTGCCCTCCAGTCTTGCCGCAGTGTCGCGGATATGACGGTTGTACGAACCAGATGTCGACGGTTCGCTGGCGTCCAGGTAGTACTCTCTCTCCGTGCCTGACCCAAAGCTGAAGGTCGCGCTCGAATAGTCGGCTGTCCGAGCGAAGCTCATGCTGTCGAGATCCGACTCCGGTCGGGGGGAAAACCGTCCAGAGGTCAGGAAGTTCTCATCTTGGCCTGTAGGCTCCAATGCATCAAAGTAAACCGTCTCTCCTCCAGAGCTAGCGACCGAAGACACAAAGCTCGACCGTTGTGCAGTCGTACTTATCGTCGGCAAGGGGGAAAGATCGCGTTCGAAGGGTGGCGTGACTAAATCGAACTGCACAGACTCGTGGGTGATTGTCGTCTTCGTGTCACCCCGAGGTCGGCGACGACTGATTCGCATCACCTTCTTGGTGCTGGTAGATGCTACATCGTCCAAGGCATGTCCGCCGAGGGGCACGAGCGAGCGAGTTGAGCGTCTTGCCATCATGGACGACAGAGAGAAGCGGCGTGATCGTTTATCCTTTGGAGTAGAAGTGATGGCCTCTGCATAGGAAGGCACGAGAGGTTGAGATGGGGCGGTACGAGTTCTCGACCGTGCGGACGGCCTCTCGTTCATTCCAGCAGTCTCAGCCTGATAGTGGACGTTAGGAAGCTCGCGGCCCCAAATTCGTTCTCGCGATGGCATCGACTGGAGGTCTGGCTGCACCTCCGCTGCGGCAGATGTGGCAGGGCCGTCTGGGCCAACAATGACGTAGTCGTCAGACCTAGGTTGGAACGTCGAGGTAGGCAAAGGTGGAGGAGGTACGACGGTGGTTCGGAAGGATGCCTTTCTTGACTTGCTGAGGGCTGACGACAACGAGAACCGCCGAGCCTTCTTCTCGTTTGCTGACTTCTCTTCAGGTGCTTGTGGGGCTGTCTGCGTCCGTTCCCGTCGTGGTCTGGGTGTCTGGGGAGATGACGGGTTGTGGTCAGGCTCTTTGGCTGCCGATGCCTTGTCCTCCGGAAGTCGAGTTGATGGAGGCTCAGCGACAACGTCATGGTGAGTAGAAGAAGTTGGACCGAAGGCGAGAGGTTGAGCGCGCTCCAACGACGAAAGAAACATAGGAAGCGGCAGGGATCGACGATGATTACGCATGATCTTTGCCCGTGGACTGGGCAGGGGTATGGGATGTTCCTGCGAGTATTGTGAGCATCGCAATACTTGGAAAATCAAGTGAGGGTTCTCACAGATTCGTACTCGACATTGGTGACCGCCGTCGTCGTAGTCATCATACCATACTCAGGGTTAGTCACATCGCCATTACCCTTGGTGACCGTATCTCCCCTGCCCTTAAACATGCCACGGATACGTACTCCCAACTTCCGTACCTTGTCCAATACGGGTTTTCTGGCATTGCTAGCGCGTCTTCCACTAACCTCTCCGTCGCCTACATGTACCCTACTGCTGATGGTACGGACCGGTTGAACGCGAGAGGGCTGCCACGCTATGGGCGCAGGCGCGGAGAGACGGCGGACACGGTTAAGATCATTGTGCTCTGCTGAGAGCCCGCCATGAACTGATGCATCGCAGTCCAGCCGGAATGTCCCTGGATGAGTGTCCTGGGCCCGATGACCTAACGAGGCCTCCGTTGTCCCCGAAGGTTGTCTTCGCACACTATGAAACGGTGTGTCGATCGGGATGGCATCAGCACTCATCGCAGGCATCGCAGAGTGCATGGAGGGCGGAATAGAGAAAGAGGAACGCGAATTGGATGCTGCCACTGCTGTTGCCAGAGCAAAGGCGTCCATATCATGGGGAGGTGTAAGCGACTGTGAGGAGTTGACAGGCTCTTCCCCTGCCGAGTGCGTGATAACGGCAGGTGGAAGGACAGGGGAATCGGTGGCAGAAGAGGCATAGGACAGGGTTATCTCGGGCGACTCTCCGTTCGTTACAGGAGAAGAGACATCTGGCGGCGACAATGAGTGACCTGAGGGGGATCCTTGGGAAGGAAAATCAATTGAGAGCTCAGAGAGTGGGAGTTTGAGCGGTGGAAGGCCAGAGATGAAACTCAGAAGCGGGGGATCAAGGTGGGTCGATGGGTAAGGATGGTTCCTGGAGGTGGTCGTGAATAGTTGGGGATGGCGGGCGTGCGCGCCATGCATTCGAGGGAGTGACGTCTTGTGGTAACGAGTGGAGGACGAAGGAGAGTTGCTCGGCAATCCGAAATGGTCTAAAAGGAGTGATTGACTGCCACAGAGCTGAGTGGGCCAGTCGGCTAGATCAGGGGTGTTGAGCTGGCTGGAAGCGGCCGATCCCTGTTGCGTGTGTCAATCAAACCACTCTCGAGTCAGGTCAACGTGCTTGCTCACTGTATGCTCTGTGAGTGGAGACATTGTCGCTTCATGCATAGCGCGCGTGTTGTGCGGACCCGAGGTTGGACTATCCGGACTCGAGTCGAGAGCCTGAGAGCGCGTAGTGCCCGCATATGTCCACCTCCTCCGGGCTTTGCAATTGCTGTCTTGGCGCGCGCGCACCTCGATAGAGATCCCGCCATAGGAAGAGACGGAAGACACGTCCGCGTCCTGGGAATCGTCGTGGATGTCCCTAGAGGCGGTAGGCCACGCGCCGGGAAAGTAGGGGGTCGCTGACAATCTCCGTGAGGGCGGCGAAGGCATCGAGGAGAGCGGAAGAAGATGGGGGGAGGAGGGAGAGAGAGGAACTGACAGAGGATATCGCACCGCGGTTGGAGAAGACGTGCGGCTCCGGTGTGGACTTGCCTCGACGAGCGAACTTCGTCGATCCCTCGCCGGACCTGCATGTGAAAGACCGAGGCCTGTCAGAGATAATGACGGGTGTTCTCTTTGCAGCGAACATATATGGGCCGCTGCACGCTAGATCGGGAGCGACATACAGGGGTTCGCCTTGGCTGGGCGACAGCGCCTGTGACGTTGCAGGCAGACGACGACATACGTTGGAGCAGCCACGAGCGGATCGATTAGTCGCATGTAAGAACGGACATTAGCCTCGTCTATCCCGCGCTCTAAACAGACATTAGCCTCGTCTATCCCGCGCTTTGAACAGACATTAGCCTCGTCTATCCTGCGCTCTAAACAGAAGTCTAGCCACTAGAGCACCCATCGACCACCCTCAGAGGTCGCCCTTGACAGCCTTGCTCACGCTCTCCGAAAAGTAGTCGATGTTCTTCCCGTTCAGGCCCGCCATCGAAATGCGGCCGTCCGCCGTCATGTAGATGTGTGCCTTCTCGGCCAACGCCTTCGTCTGCGGCTGCGTCAGACCCGTGAAGCTGTCAAGCACTCAGTCACAGCGGCCCTCTCTCGACATCCCCTCGAAACGCACCTGAACATGCCAATCTGCTTCGTGATGTGCGACCACTCCCCGGGCGTGTTCAGCTTCACGAGGTTGTCGTACAGGCGGTCACGCATCTCGATGATGCGGTTCGCCATGTGCTTCACCTCAGACTCCCACAGACCGTACAGCTCGTCGTTCCGGAGGATCGTGCTCGCGATACGCGCACCGTGAAGGGGCGGGTTCGAGTACATCGGCCGGATGACGATCTTGAGCTGACTGTCCACGCGCGCACGCTCCTCGGGGTCCGCCGTGATCATCGAGAACGCGCCGACACGCTCGCCGTACAGACCCATGTTCTTCGCGAACGACTGCGCGAGCGCGATCTGGTGGCCTTCCGAGACGAAGTGCCTGACGGCGAACGCGTCGCGGGCGGTCGAGCCAGACGCGAAGCCCTGGTAGGCCATGTCGAAGAAGGGGAAGAGCGACTTGTCCTTGACAATGTCCGAAATCTCCTTCCACTGCTCTGGCGTGGGGTCGACTCCCGTGGGGTTGTGCGCACACGCGTGAAGGAGAACGATCGACTTCTCCGGCATGTTCTTCGCACGGCCAGCTCGGCATGAGCAACGATTTCGTGCTTGATAGACACCGGCTCACCTTCAGATCCTCCTTCAGGCCCTCAAAGTCGAGGCCCACCGTCTTCTTGTCAAAGTACCGGTAGCCCTTCACCTCTAGGCCAGAGTCACGGAAGACGGGGGTGTGATTGCCCCACGAAGGCACCGGCAGGTAGATCGTCTTCGAGTGCGGGTAGAACCGACCCAAGAACGCACCTCCGATGCGCAGAGCACCAGTCCCAGAAATAGACTGAGTCACAGCGACCTGGGTGAGAGGCACCCTCCCTTCAGCATCCTGCCACCTCACAAGAGTGCACCACGAAGCTACGCACTCGGTTCTCCTTCAGAGGGACACTGTCCGCGCCATAGGCGAGCTTGGCCGCCGCCTGAGTAAAGTCGGCGAGACCAGTGATGGGGAGGTACTCCTTGTCCGGGTTCTGCTGGACGAGGATCTCCTCCGCCTTCTTGACCGCGTTCAGCACATACGGCTTGCCGTTCTCATCGCGGTAAGCCCCGACACCAAGGTTGATCTTGCGGGAGTCCTTGTCCGCCTTGAACGCCTCAGTGACACCTGTTACACGGGCGGATTGCCTCCGTCAGAACGCGTCCGAGGGTCTCGTGGACAGCACAATTATAGGGAATGTAGGCACGAGCATGGAGGTCGCTCTTCTCGCGCATAGAATGCCATAGACTCGAGTGCTTCCGAGGGATTCCCGCAGGACGGAATGGGAGAACCGCCACGTACCAAGAATGGGGTCCGGGGGACCAGCCGGGACCGCAGACCAGATGGACAACGAGCCCGCATAGCGGACATGCCTGGGTGCAGCGCGAGCGAGAGGGCGGGCAATGGCCTGCATTTTGGAGGTTCGCGAATATGGAAACAGGGATGAAAGAAAGCAAGAAAGAGGATGATGAGGTGGTATATACGCTCGGCGGGCAAAGTCTGGAGGTGGTCTCTACCCCCGACGGTCCGGTTTCGCACGGCGTTAGAACGGCCGGAGCGACCCGGCTCGTTCTAGAGGCCATGCCATAAACCCTAACCTGATGCCAACGGGCGCCTAGATCAGATAGTGTGTAAACTGGTGGTGAGTCTGCTCGACTCAGTCTCGAGCGCTGCTTGCTTCATAAAAACCCTTGAGCACGCCGTCAGAGTCAGACAACGTATCTACGACATGGCAGACCCGGAGGCTACCCAAGCTACGGCGCAACCACCCACTGTACCACAGTACGTCGCGCGATCACGCACTGGCGCCGCATATATCGCTTAATGTCCTTCGTCTAGACTCGCTACGGAGGGCGCAGACGCACCCAAGGTTCCGTCCAAGAGCGAGCTGAAGAAGCGCGCCAAGGAGGAGGAGAAAGCACGCAAGGCCGCAGAGAAGGCCGCAAAGCAGGCGGAGCTCGAAGCACAAAAGGCTGCAGCAGATGTGGTGAGTCCAATTCAGACAACGTCTGAGACTGACCACGATACTGACGTTAGGATCTGTGGATGCGACCTAGGACTACGCGACTGCGTTCTATGGCAAGCTCCCTTTGAACCAGTCCCAAGCCCGTCCGAGGCGCACCCGCGTCCAGATCGCGGCTCTGACCCCAGAGATGGACGGCCAGACGGTCCTCCTCCGTGCGCGTGTGCAGACGTCGCGTGCGCAGGGCAGCAAGATGGTCTTCCTCAATCTCCGCCAGCGCACCGACTCCATCCAGGCGCTGCTGACGGTCGCGCCGGAGAAGGTCAGCAAGCAAATGGCCAAGTGGGCAGCAGGCCTCCAGATCGAGAGCATTGTGCTTGCGGAGGGTATCGTTAAGAAGGCGCCGGAGCCCATCAAGAGTGCAACGGTCCAGGATGTCGAGCTTCATCTAACTCAGGTGAGCAACGGCTCGAGTCGATCTCTGTACAGTGTTTGACAACCGATCCAGCTACATCTCATCTCCGGTTTGGAGACGGTCCTCCCCTTCACGGTCGACGATGCCAACCGCCCTGAGCCGCCAGAGACTGAGGCAGAGGACGTCCAGTTCAAGCGCGTCCTCCTGGACACACGTCTCAACAACCGCGTTGTCGATCTCAGGGTAAGTGCCCTCGTCCGCACACATTGCATGTCTGTTCAGCAGTAGTTTGCAGACACAAACGAATCAAGCTGTCTTCAGGCTGCAGCATGGAATTGGCCATCTCTTCAGAGAATTCCTCGACGGCCAGGGCTTCACGGAGATCCACAGCCCCAAACTTCAGGGCGCCGCGACAGAGTCCGGCGCATCGGTGTTTGCGGTCAGCTACTTCAAGGGTGCGTGCCATTGCGTTGTACGCCACCAGATTGTCCAATCTCATTCCACACCCACAGGCAAGGCCTTCCTCGCTCAGTCGCCACAGCTCGCCAAACAGATGGCTATCGCTGCTGACTTTGAGCGTGTGTACGAGATTGGACCCGTGTTTCGTGCTGAGGACTCCAACACCCACCGGCATATGACCGAGTTCATCGGTCTGGATCTCGAAATGACCATCGAGGAACACTACCACGAGGTGATGGAGCTCCTCGACGGACTCTTCCTGCACATGTTCCGTGGCCTCAGGCAGAAGTACTCGAAGGAGATTGATGCCGTGCGGAAACAATTCCCTGCGGACGAGTTCAAGTGGCGGGAGGGCCCTGAGGGCACGCTCAAGCTCTCGTTTAGGGAAGCGGTCGACCTCCTCGTTGAGGATGGGGTTCCCCGAGAGGACCTTGATGACATCGAGTAAGTGTTCTCGTCCATGCAATGTTCAATGAATGCCGACATTTCATGCACAGCACGGCGAACGAGAAGCGTCTTGGACGGATCGTCCGTGCCAAGTACGACACTGACTACTATATCATTGATAAGTTCCCTATGGCCCTCCGTCCCTTCTACACGATGCCTGACCCCGAAGACCCAGTAAGTTTCACGTTGCACAGACCTGATAAGTTCCATTCATCATTGCCTTCTCTTTCCCAGACACTCTCAAACTCGTACGACTTCTTCATGCGTGGGGAGGAGATCCTCTCGGGGGCGCAGCGTGTCCACGACCCGAAACTGCTCGAGGAGGGGATGCGGAGCAAGGGCATCGACCCGGCCTCGATGAGCTATTACCTCGACGCGTTCAAGCTCGGCTGCCCACCGCACGGTGGAGGAGGTATCGGGCTGGAGCGTGTGCTGATGCTCTTCCTCAAGCTGAACAACATCCGCCGCGCGTCGCTGTTCCCCAGAGACCCCAAGCGACTAGAACCCTAGACGGCTCGGGGCGACCCCACGCCGTCGGGGGTGCGAGTGGAAGGGGAAAGTGCAGGGGAGGGCTGGAGTGGGTGTGAAGATCGGGCGCAGTGACGGTGCCGACAAGCAGTGTATCATGCGTGTTGTAACAGTTCCAGAGTATAGACACAACGTTCTTCGCTTCTGTCACACGGCGTGCTTGCTGGACGTGGAGCTCGAGGCGGACGCTGCTTCCATTCGTGGCGACGCTGACAATGTGAACGGTCGCCCCAGTCGAGCTCGATGTCCCTGTCAGCCACGCCCCGTCCCCCCGGGCGTGTGCCAGACACACTCATCCCGAACAACCACCACCGCTCCCGCGGCCGTCCCCAGGCTCTCGCGCGAACCGTACCCCAGCGACACCCACCCAGCCGAGCGAGCGATGTGGATCCACTCGAAGCCCTCGTTCAACACCACATCGACCTCGACCTCGACATCCACCGTCGCCTCCACCACCACCGCTCGCCCCAAGAACGTGATCCTCGCCGCCGTCGCTCCGCTTGCATCCACATCGTCTCAGTGTTCGCCATCAGATCCCAGCCTATCCTCGTCCTGTAACGACACCCCGAGCTCCAGCCAGATCTCTAGCCCGAGCCCAATCCCGAACACACTCGGAGGACCCGGGCCCGCCCTCGTCCCCGTCGCCGACTCCACCCACAACTCCCCACTCACCTTCGGAGCGGACCCCGCGCCCGCGCCCGCGTCCAGCGAGCCGCAGCCAGTACCCGAGGAGGCGCTCGCAACCGACATCCAGCACTTTGGCAAGCGCAACTTTGTCGGCCTCCTCGTCCTCGGCCTCCTTGCGTTCCTCGGACTCGCGCTCTGGCTCACCTTTGGCGCGTGGCCGCGCAGGACCGCCAAGACGCTCCGCGCGAAGCTCCGCCGGGCCAGGGGCGGGGAGGCATCCACATCGGGCATGGGGGCCGGTATCTCGAGCTCGAGCTTGAGGAGGGCACCTTGTCCTGAGACGGACTCGGACGCTGTCTCTGCCTCTGACTCGGACGGGACCCAGTACAGCGAGAAGGTCCGTTCTGGCATTGGCGGCGGGTGCAGCACGCCGAGCCCGTCAAACTCGGTCGAAGTGGAGGGGTTGGGGAAGGGACTACAGGGCAAGGAGCTCGAGGCCCAGGAGCGGACGCTGCCGCGGGTACGCTTCGCATGACCCGGCTGCATCGTTTACTGTTGGATCCGTCACGACTCGGACGACTGTTGCACGCTGCCATACATTATGAACTACCTTGTGATACCCTTCCTGTTACGACCATCTCTTGTGTACCAGCATCGATGGTTGAGCGAATTGGCACACGTGATGCGTGAAGAGCAAAAAGGTCTGGCGCATATATAAGTCAACGGAAAGGACTAGAAGGGTAGTGCGCGGTGCGTACGATAATAGATCCCGTTAGATGTGGTGATGTGTGCGCTTGGGTTCTACGACGAGACCTGGGGGAACAGGACAATACGTGATAGGTAACAATAACACAACAGGCCGGATGAGATGGGATGGGGTGGGGAGTGTGTGGATGAATGTAAGATGGCGATGGTGGTACTGGAATACAATGCGAGAGGTGTGCTAGATGCGGCTCGTGCTTCGACTCGAAAACTCAACAGACAGACTGCGGAAAACGTCCATGGCTCAGCGACCTCCCTCGTAGAAATACATCCTGGATCAAGCATGACGAACCCGAGATAGACACCAGCCTCCTCGTATCTGATCTCCTGCAACTCCTCTCGACCGCTCTAAGTCCGGCGGTCGCGCCGACTCCGATGCCTGTCAGAGCGCGAGGGGTTCCCGGTCCCGATAACATTGGGCGGGAGAGATCCCCTCTCTAGTGCAGCCGCAATCACCTCAGCAGGGAGGTCTATGTGCGCACCATCGGGGTATGCGTACGCGTCCAAGGGCGAGTACGCGGGAGGCTCGACGTTGAGCGCGTCCAACTGCGCCGCCGAACTAACAGAAGGATAAGCACTGGGGCCGGAGGCAGAAGAAGAATTCGGGGGAGCTAACGCCTGCAGATGGATGTCCCGTGGTCCAGGCGTGGGGAGGTCGGTCGCGACGGGCGACTCTGGTGGAGGATGTACCTGGACGGCGAGGTCTGCTCCCGTCACCGAAGAGCGGGAACCGGTGCGCGCATGAGTGATTGTGAACGGCTGGGGTCGGGGAATATTGAACTGGTTCGCACCTGCGCCCGCACGATCGCGGGAGTGCGACCGAGAGGAGCCGGCCGCAGATGACCCGTCGTCGTCTGTTTGGGGAGCGCCATCCCTTGTCGTCGGAGAAGGAGGCAAGTTAGCATTGGCTGGGGTGTGGAAGGGCAGGTCAGTTGGGGAGATGTACCTCCGGGATGTCGAAGGACCTGCGCCGCTCGGAGAGTCGGGTTCCTCCTCAATCGGAGTGATTGGTGGCGGAGGCGTCGGGGGAGGTGAGGGTGATGTCAAGGGACTTCCCCGGAGGGGCGAGGACTCAACAGGAGCCGACGCAGAGAGACCGGATCGGGGTCTCCTTGAGCGGTGCGAACGTCGAGAACGAGTAGAAGCGCCTGCAGGGCTAGCTGGAGTCCCAATACCGTTCTGAATCGGAGTGATGTCCCCGCCTGCAGCAAGGAGGATACTGCCGACTTCGCTGCCGTATGCAGGTGGGGGCGCAAGGGTGCCCACACTTGGTGCAAGACCCCAGCGCTTTACGTTGGCTTCAATAAAGACGAAGCCCGACTGGCCAAGGTTGATGTGGATGCTACAAGGGCCATCCGCACCAACGGTAGGGAAGAGATTCCAGTTGGTCATCCCCGTATACGCGTCCTCCATTTTGCGTCCGTTCTTGGTGAAGAACACCGTACCCGACCGAGGGCGGTAGCCAACACCGAGCACATCACCCTCCTTGAGAGAAGTTCCGCATGCAGTTGCGGTAAAAGGGAAGTTGTGTGACTTGTCGCCATTCGAATGATATGCAACTGAGTGGCGACAAAGACCGGGGAGACGAAACGATGGGTAGGGCTTAGTGGCTAAGCCGATAGCAACGTTGGTCGTCTCCGGAAGGTCGAACATCTTCGCCTCCCAGTAGTAAACTTCATTGAGCTTGGGAAGCGGGAGGTTGGACTGTACTGATGAGGCTGACGCAGGATCGGGCAAGAAGGTAAGCTCTGTACGAGCGTGTACCAACAAAGACGAGAGAGCTTCAAAGTCAGGCTCAAACGACCATGCTGATACGCCCTTCTCCTGGATGGACAAGAATTGGGAAAGGGTGATATCGGTCGGCATGGAGTTGGGCGGGTATTGCGTTTGATACTCTGACATTGGCATGTGAGCATCGAAATCGTGGGAGGCCGAATAAATGTATACTCACCCTTGGCGCGTAGGTAAGCCCGCCGTTCCGGTTCGCTGACGGTCTCCATCCATCGGGATTCGACGCCGTCAAAGCCACCCTCTCCTTCGATAAGGTCCTCACGACTCATGTCGATAGGGCCGTCGCTGTCGCGGAGCATAATACCGCGCCGTCTGCGGAGGAGGATGACGCATACTAGGAAGAGCAGGAGAAGGAAGAGGAAAGTGGAGAGCACAATGAGCATGGGGAGGATGATGTAGAAAGCATCTCGAGATCCAGGGTGAGGTCTCTGCTGTCGGTCATCGTTCTCGACGGCGAGAGAGGCGAGGGGGGTCGCGAACGAATCGTGCAGAGCGTCGAAGCCGGCTGACAGAGATTGTGTTACCTGATCCCAGTCGGCATAGATGTGGGCGGCGCGACCCGGGGGTGGGGTCATGGCCTAGCAACGAAAGCAAAGACAGGACAACAAGGAGCAGACGAAGAGAGAGGCAGGAAGAGAAGAGAGGAGAGGGAAGGAGGAGGAGGAGGAGACGAGGTGTGGACGAACGAACAAGAGCTGGTGGGAAGCGACACGCGAACGGACTGAGCCAGGACTGAGCGATGCAATGACGGAGGCGCGTCGGCCAGCACCGCCCGCCCAGCCGCCCTCCCAGCCAGCCTCCCCGGGAGCGCCGCAGGGACCCGGAGGAGCCCGGAGGAGAGGGCCGGGGCTGACGTAAGCGGGGTAGATGGCTGGAGGCGTGGATGGGACATGGTGGGAGTCGGAGACGCAGCGGTGGTGGCCAAAGCCTCTCCAGTCTCCTTCCCGCTTGCTTCCCCAATCGCTGCACTCCTCCGTATGGCGACGCGTCCCTCATGAGCACAACTCTCTCGCCCTCAAACTCTCCCAGAGTCGTCCGCAGGCGCGGCTCGACACGCAGACCCCGTGCTGCCTCCCATCTCCCTCCGTTCACCCAAGAGAGCCATGATAGCGCACTCGCCTCGATCAGAAACTACCTCAAGGGTCGCACCTCTTACGACACCTTTCCCGTCAGTTTCCGCCTCATCGTCCTCGATTCCAAACTAGAGGTCAAGAAGGCTCTCCAGTGTCTGCTCCTCAATGGTACGCCATCTCCCGTCTCTGATCTCCATGCTTCTCATCTCTTCTCCACGCATTCCCAGGCGTAGTCTCCGCACCGTTATGGAACAGCGAAAAGTCCTGCTTCGCAGGAATGTTCACAGTCTCAGACATCATACATCTCATCCAATACTACTACAAGTGTTCTTCCTACGACGCAGCCGCGGCAGATGTCGAGACATTCAGGTTGGAGTCATTGCGAGGTCCGCGTTCCTCAACATCTTCCCATGCAATCACCCTGACATCGATCCAGATATTGAGAAGCAGTTGGGCGTTGACCCTCCCCCACTTCTCCGCGAACATCCCTCTGCTACCCTCTACGAGGCGGCCAAGCTGTTGATCCAGACACACGCACGTCGCGTTCCTCTCCTTGACAACGACACCGAGACCGGCCACGAGGTAATCGTGTCAATACTCACGCAGTACCGTCTGCTCAAGTTCATATCCATAAACGTCAGTGCCCATACCCATCCTGACCTCTCTGGCGCTGAGTGATTCGCTTCCTCTAGTGCGCAAGAGACATACAGCTGCTGCATTTGCCTCTCCGCAAGCTTGGCATTGGCACGTATGTCACCGCGCAACCCCTGCCACCGGGCGCAGAGCGACCAGCAGGTTACAATCCCTACCATCCGATATCCACTGCAACCCTAGATACCACGGTCTTCGACGTCGTCCACATGTTCTCCGAGCGAGGCATTTCTGCCGTCCCAATCGTCGATGAGGATGGCATAGTGGTCAATCTTTACGAGACGGTTGATGTCATTGTGAGTGATGCTGGATACTCTATTATCCCTTCCACAAGTAACGCTAAAGCTTAATCTTGTAGACACTTGTTCGCCTCGGCGCTTACCAATCCCTTGACCTCACGATCTCTGAGGCCTTGAACCAGCGTTCTCCAGACTTCCCTGGTGTCGTGATCTGCACGGCGTCAGATTCTTTGGGCACTCTCATGCAGCTCATCAAGAAACGTCGGGTACATCGACTAGTGGTCGTCGAGGGCGAAGTAAGTAAAATCTATGAATTACCACTTTCTGTCCTGACAATGCCCCGCACTTTCAGGAAGAGGAAAGACGAGGAGGCAAGAAGGGGCGCCTTCTGGGGATCATAACGTTGAGTGACGTGCTGCGTTATCTCATCGGTGATGTTGCTATTGGCGAACACCATCCCGAGCCTCCTGCACCTCCACAGGAAGCCCCGCCTGCAGCTGACCCTCCCCCGCCTGTTGAGCCGGCTGCCGCGCCTGAGGAGGCGCCTCCTTCAGGTACCGCCCCATCAGAACCAGCATCCGCAGAGGAGGCTCCTCCAGCAGAGGAAGCAGCCACATGATAGACGCAGAGTTGACTACATGACGCAGATACGATAGATGTAGCCTTACAGATCTTGCTCTTTGCCTTGGACGACGCATCTGTACCAATATTTTTGCTGTTTCTTGATATCCTGAGGGTTAATGATCGCAATGCTTTGGAATAAATGACCATGCGTGCCGAGCGTGACTTCCAGTGATCGCTTCTGGGGTTTGTCGCGCAACCTACAGGCGCCCATAGTACCGCTGCCGCCAGGCTCTCATATGGGCATGCGCACTGTGGCTATAGTCATCGACTTGCCCACTCCCTCCTTCTCCCCCGATCCCCGTCTTCCTCTCCCTTGAACCCCTCCTCTCCTCTTATCTCTTGCTCTACGTCCTGCTGCTGTACGCACACCATGACTGCCATTCAGGCCATCCACATCCGCGGGTGGGAAGACCGCCCGGAGCCCAAGCCGCACGTCGTCTACCGCATCGAAATCCAAGCGTCCGTCCGCTCCTGGCATATGTGGCGCCGATATTCCGAGTTCGCAGACCTGCACGTCGAGCTTACCAAGTCCTGCGGCGCACCCCCGCCCGCACCCCTCCCGCCCAAGCATACGTTCGCGATGTTCCGCTCGAGCACAAACCCCGCGCTGCTCGAGGAGCGCCGTGCGGCGCTCGAGGCCTACCTCCGCGCCATCCTCGCCGCCCGGGACGACGTCTGGCGGGAGTCGTTCGCGTTCCGTGACTTTCTCGGGGTACCCGTCGGGAAGCAGGACGGGCTGGGTGTCGGTGGAGCTGGGGGAGCAGGAGGGGGAGCGCAGTTCACCGCGTCGTCCTGGCTCGACGAACACCAGGACGTCCAGGCGCGCGTGCGCGACGTCCGTGCGGACATTAACCGGCGCGACGCGCTCGCCGACAGCGGAGACCCCTCGGGCTCGCATCAGGCGAACGTGCAGGCGAAGAAGAAGCTCATCGGGGTCCTCGCCCGTGTCCGCGGGCTCGATGCGGGCCTCAAGACGCTCGCGCTCGGCGGGCTCAGCGAGGGCGAGCTGCGCCGGAGGACGGACATGGTCGCGCGGCTCAGGGACGACTGCGACAAGCTCGAGAAGATCGTCGCTGTGGGCCGCACGGCTACGCGTGGGGTCGGTTCATCTGCAGATGCGAACCCTGCCCCTGCGGCGGACCGTGAGGCACTCCTTGGGCCCGCGACGGGCTCCCAGATGCCTGGGGGATTCAGCAGGCCGGTCGCGAGGGTGTTTGGGAAGGCGCCGCAGCCGCAGGAGACAGAGCAGACGCGGCCGTTGGATGACCATGGGCTCATGCAGCTGCAGCAGATGCAGATCGAGCAGCAGGATTCACACCTCTCGCAGCTGTCTACCATCCTGGGGCGGCAGAAGCAACTAGGACTTGCAATCAATCAGGAGATTAGGGAGCAGATAGAGGAGCTAGATGCCCTCACGAACGAGGTTGACAATGTAGGAGGGAAGCTTACCTCTGCCAAGAAACAGTTGAACAGACTCGGATGAGACCAGTAGTTCCTTGTATCTCTCCTTGCTTTACGTTTTGGGTATTATACTCGCTATATTGCTTTCCATCCGGTACTACATGCATGTATAAGATAGTGTGCACATTAGAGGTATCGTACGAGTCTATCATGAGTCTATATGTCTATGATCCTTCTTTGTCAAGAACCGTCCGACACCCTGCACACGAAAATCAGACCATGTGACACACGATTGTTCAGCGACATACCTCAAAGCAACCGATCATAATTCCACACGCTGGAGCAATTTTCGATATACGGGGCACAATACCCACGTACAACGCACCAATCCCTTCGTTCCGCAGGATTTCGGCGACGAGGGCAAGAGACGATGCCGAGCGTGTCGTTGCGGACATTAACATCGCTTGTCGTCGTGTCTTGAGCACGTCGAAAGGCGACGTCAACAGCGCCGCGGCGGTTCCGCTCAGCGCTCCACTGACGAAGGCGACCCCAGCACCCTCATAGCCAAACTTGTTCAACCTTCGTTTAACAGTTTCGTACCCAGCCCAGTATAGCCCACTGAACGGCACGTCACGCCAGAGTGTTGGACCAAGACCGCGCCAGAGGTAATGCCACCCACGAGATTGGGCGAGGCTACGGATGGAGACAAGGACAGAGCGGAGGGTATGGGGGTGGTCGGGAGATGGTGGTGTTGATTGGAGATTGGTCCGGACGAGTTCCAAAGGTGACATTAGAGACGTGATAGTAGTTCGTGCGATGATACCGGCGGAAAGGGGAACAAGGGAGGCGGGAAGTATTGGTGGTAGAGTGACATTCAATAGGTGGTCGTAAGTGAGCATGTAGCATGTCGACGAGGGTACGCCTATGAATCTGTGAAACCGGGAGTGTAAGCGAGGGTCCGGCACGGACAAATTGTGCCTCACTTACAGTGAAGTCGCTGCACCCTTCCACAAGCCCGCTATGCCTTCCGCCCGCCATACGTGCTTGACGGCATCGTAGAAGCCGTTTACCCGTTCTGTCTTGTAAACGCCGTGGTCCCATATGCAAACTACCTCGCCTTCCACGGTTCTCACTAATGAGGACATGTTCCGGACGCATGATGAAGGCACAGCCTGACAACATGTATTTGGCGGAGGATTTGGGAAGAGAGGGCCAGGACGTGGCGGCGGTTGGGTCTGCAACCGCGTCTTCACGACGTCGAAAGGGGTCACTGTGGGGGATTGGTGGCTCAGTAAATGTGAGTTCATCGAATGTGTATGTAGGGGACTTACTAGTCAACGCGGTGACCGTGGACCCTGTCGCCGCTGCCAACAGCTTTGCTTCAAAGGGCTCCATTTGTGCGGACTACACAGGCAGATGAGGTGACAAGAAAGCAGGGGGCGGAGAGATGGGGATGGCTTGAGGGACGAGTCAAGAGCACTCGCACGGCCGTTGGGACGGAAAAGACGAGTCGGGACTGAGTTGACCATGTCCCCGCGCGCCGAGCAGATGCGTCATACAATCAAGCCCTTATCTGATAACACCTCCTCACGTGACCTATATAGGCGCTCCCATCCACCTAGTCGAATAACTTTAAGTACATGGAGTATTGTCGGTTTTCACTGGTTTCTAGCAGCATCCCAAGCAAACTCGGAGCTAATACTCAAGGCATTATGCCAGCTCTCGAGATCATCCCACAGCTTTCGCCGCTTTATGAAATGATGTCAGTCCTTCAAGTCGATGCCAGTCCGCGTGATTATGTGGCAAGTCTGAACATGGCCATGAGTGCTGGTAGGTCTCAGGCAGGCCCGTGAATCCAACAGTAGTGAATCATGAGCATATCGTGACGGCACGCAAATCTAGATGAGTACTTCATCATTGGGCGGGGAAGATACAGGATGCCGGAGGGCACGATCTTCGTGGCCCGGGATATGGGGCATTGTAGTGCGATCGTTGGAGACACGGAACCGGTACAGTATTGGATGCCCGAGTGTTTGGCTCCAGGTTCCAAGTTCCAGGTTCCGGGTTTCAGGACTCTACTCGTCCTCGATGAGATGCAGGTATCTCCAGATTGATCGCTGCAAATGCTGTGGGTCAGAATCGAACCCCAATACGTCTCACTCGAGTGACTCACCTTGACACCACGCCATTGCTTCGGACGTCGAAGGTGCATCAAAGTAAAGAATAGCCTTGTTATCAACCAAACGAAGCGCTGCGTATCGTTGTTAGCCTCAACGCGCAATGTCTGCGGATGCAATGTGACACTCACCGTTACCATGCTCGATGCTCGCTGGCTGAGGAAGTGTTTGCATCCGGAGCACAGCCCAGAGGTCAACACTGCAATGCGGGTCCTGCCCGTCCGAAGGGTCCCTACAAAGCACCAGCAAATCGTTGCACAATATGCCGATGAGGGACCGAGGAGTCAGCTCTGGCGACAAACATTCGACCTCGACAGACGAAGCGTCGCCCTGAGCGTCGATGACCTCAAAGGCCACCGTAGCCTTCCGCACCACACGCGTGAGCTGCAGAGATCCGTCTAGAATGAGTCGGCTGTGCCGAATGATTAGCATCCAGTAAATGGACCGTCAAGATCACAACGCCGCTTACCGAAAAGGCTGCACGAGCGGGCTAGGGAACTTGCCACATATCCTCGATTGCCACTGGACGAGTCGGCGACGAGACTCAGCTTCGCGCTTGCCCTCGTGCATGTTCGTAGCGAGAGACGCAATCTCCGTCAACGCACGCTCGATCAGATTGTCTGGATACGCATTCGATGGCGGGCTGCTGCGAGCGAGCTCCTCCAGCTATCATAACCTATCAGCATCAGATCAAAATTGACAGAGTGTATGCGGTGGCTTACGAGCAAACGGTAGCGGGGAATGCGCTGCAAGGGAAGCATCAGGTAACCTTCCAGGTTCAACTGCGAATGTCTAGGATTCATCTGGCAACGTTTGAGATATGCCTTGATACTTTTTCGTTGGCTTGCCGTGATGGTGGCGTGGTTGAGTGGCATGCTAGTTGGAAGTCTGGTGTGACCGTGACTGAGAGCAGATGCCTTCGAACGGCGAAAGGGGATATTGGATGAAGGAGACGGTGACTGCATCCCAGATGTCATCATAACTTTGTCAGACGTCCACATCTTGATATGCTCGACAGCGTCATCGAAGTTACTGAGAGGTGGAGTTAGCACCCGTGACAGTGACAATGGCTTTAAGCACTTGCTTGATATAAGTCGAGTACATCTTCATAAACGCAGCATGCGAGACGAACGTGTTCGCAACATCCCGTGCCACGTTCATCGACAGCTGCTGATTGATCTCGCTCGGGCTTCGAGACATTATAGGGCTGGCGGCTCGTTCGAGGGCGGGCAGGAAGATCTGCTGATGGAAGACGAACAGGGCCTCAACCCCTCCAAACACGATCTTCCGCTCCTGTGCCGGAACGACAGTGTCCTTGCTCGAGGCCACGCCACTCAACGTGTAGGTGGTGGCGAGAGCAGGTTTGATGTAAATATCGACAAGTTCCTGCAAGCCCATGACATATGTCCGTTCGGTCCTGTCATGCACGAATGCTCAGCACCAGAAGCTAGACAGACGAAACCTGATAGCGTGCGCACTCAACAACTTCGCGAATGACCTCTACCCGCTTGGCTTCGTCATCTTCATATACTTTCTCCTCGTTACTCTTTTGCCTGTCTGGCCATACAGTGACGACTTCGCTGAGCTGCGACTGTAACTGACTGAGGTGATACATATCGCGCAAGTACGACATGACTGGTCGTAGAGCATGAATGTGAGTTTCGTGCGCCGACTCTTCCTCGTCTTGTTGCGTGTTCGGAATATGGACTGCTGCCTTTTCTGCATCCTGGTTGCTGCCTGTCGCCAGTGCGATCGGTTTTGTTGACGAGCTATCCCAGGAAGCCGTGTCATTCAGGGGGAAGGTACGCCTTCCCACAGTTGGGGAAAGCGGGGCAGGAGAGAACACAGAGGAGGTATACTTCTTGGGAGGCATTCGGACAATCAGAGGTTCCACGAGCGCCTTCCAAGGCCCTTGGAAAGGGTTCCCATCGACGAGCAGTGTCTCTAGTGCGGGCAACACGCACAGCCAACTCGGCAATGAATGCATCTTGTTCCTCCGGATGCTCAGGGTGTGCAGCTTCTCCAGGGACGCCAGACCGGACGGGAGAGTGCTGATACCGGTTGCATCCACCATAAGAACACGGAGATCGGTCAACGTCGCTAAGAAGGCTGGCACAGTATGGAGCGGATTTGACGCGATGTTCAACTCCTCGAGCTTGACGCACATAGCCAGCGATGGTGGGAGTGAACTCAGGACGTTGTTAGATACGTCAAGGCAGAGCAGGGAAGAGCAGATCTGAGGTAATGTCGTGGAAAGGAAGGAGGGCATAGCGTTTGGCGTGGAGGACGATCCTAACATCAAGTGCGTGGTGCCTGTACGAGGCGGAGCCGTTGGTTAATCGTGGCTGCTAACATGCGACAGGAACGAAACGAACCCTGGGGATCATGCAGTCGCACGAGGGGAGTATCTTCTGCAGGCCTGACAATCACTGCACTACCTGTTCCCGCCAGTAACACGAGACTGTTGGGTTCCTTTCCCCGTTCGTCGTTCTCGTGATCATCGGAAGAAGTACCGTCGCAAACGTTGCTGCTCAGTCCAACTTCGTCGCGCTCGTCCGGATGTTTCCACCCAATCTCGAGGCATGATGAGGCGCGAAGAGGTGGGAGGGCTTCTTCCGCTTCACTATTGGCTTGTGATTTCTGATAGAAGTCAGACCAACGCATCTGAGACACCGGATACCGAGACATGGCAGTAACCCCAGACTCTTTCACAGGAAGCTGAGTGACATCGTCGGCTGTTATCCCCAGTCCCACACCTGACTCGTCGTCCTCATAAACCACATGGACATGGTCATAATCACCTGATTCGGCAGACCAAGTGTATGCTGAGGATCGTGTCGATGCAGAGGAAGATTCTGCGGAGGAGAGGGAGGGCGCGTTGGTACCGATATGCCACTGTGATGGCCTCCAGTATGGGTAAGGATCAGGGAACTGCGAGGGATCAGGGAGAGGGACGACAGATGTCGAGCGCTGAGGTGATGACGGGGAAGCAACTTCGTCGCTGGATGGTAAGCCTGAGAGTGAACTGGTTCCAGGCGCCTTTGGGAGGTAGTTCACGTCGCATGATATAGATGCATGAGTCTTGATACTACCGACTGTGTGTGGCCATGGACAGGCCGTTTAGACAGATCAACCAAGTGATAGGACTCCCGGGCGTACCACCATCCTCATCAACTAGTATTTCCGGAGACAGTGTTTCCAGGAGAGCCACGAAGTTGTCAGGAATATCTCTGCCCTGCAGTGCAAGTATCATTGACTGATCGCACCGAGTTAAAACGGTAATCCGACCTTTAATACATGATAGAGGTCGCGCTCATCTGCGCAAGCGACCTCAGCCTCCGAATACTAGTGAATGGGTGTTAGATATCTTGCTATATGGTATGGAAACTGTGGCACCTCAAGGATGTAGTCGAGAAGACAATTAACAGGATCGAACGTCTGTCGGCATGTTTGCTCAGAAATCTTCGCTTTAATGAGGAGGGACACACCTCTTCCCTGTTTTCTGACTGGTCGTCATCCACGAAATCGTCCGCTGTCAATTGGATCGGCGATCGGTCCGTGCCATCCTCTGCGTCGTTCTCGTCATCTCCACCAAGGTCATGAAAACCTGCAGCTGCACGCATAGCAATTGATTTCCACAATCTTCGATGCTTCATCTTGTAATAATGCAGGAAGAGACATTGATCAAACCCATCGGCCGGACTCGGAGTACCATCATCTCTCCAATCCAGTACGCGCTTCCGAGGGCCCATTCGGTGGAAGACACTGGCGTCCATGGAGCGTGCAAGAGAGACACGGAACTCGCCAGAGACTGAAGGGACAAAGCAACCTCCGGCAATGACCAGCTCTCCGCTAGCGCTGCTGTTATAGAACGCCGCTTCTGCCCATACCGATGACTTCGTGAAGCCGGAAACGAAGATGATATCTTTCTCTTCAAGCCCGATGCCCAGTACGTTGTTGGCGAAATTGCACCAGCTAGCTATATGGCGACGAATATATTTTTGGATGTGGACCTTGCAGTCGAGGTATGTGCGATGCGCAGGCTCCTTTAGCATGAGCCACGCGCCCGATTGCTGGCTGCATGAATACCGGAGACCAGCACCCGCGCTCACTCCAAGTTCGCTGCCAAAGGACGTTTGGGTGAACTGTACCGCCACACGTCTTGATGTATAACATAGACCACATACCTTGCAGATGCGCCAGTGGAAGTTGCGATAGACTGAAGACTTTTGCTGTGTAGGTGCTGTTGGGTGATCTCATCCTGGCGGAAAACGAGCATCGGATTGGAAGGAGCAAAGATATCAAAATCGTCTGGCACGCCACGAACGACGTTTGCAGGGTCGTCTGCTGAACGCATTGTACTGAAGAGGAAGGAGAATGCACCATCTCGAAGATACCCAACATCGCCTAGATGCACTTCACCAGAGTCAGGAGATGGCTCCGGGAACCACAATGGATGTCCATAGCCAAACGGGATGAGCCCCTTTGCGTACAAATCCCAAGGCAAGGCCATGTTGGTGGGAGAACGGAGAGGAAGAGGAAGGTCGGCGGGTCGTAAGCATAGGTGCGACGAGCACGGCTCTTATGCCTCTTCTCCTGACAGGCAATGCCTTCGAGGAAAATAAGGCCATCAAACCTTGACCGGAAGCTCGACGTAAACAAGGCACGGCCTTGGGGTTTTTGTGCACCGGTTCGATCGGTACACATCGCCTTATAATGCGCAGTCTCTCTGACGCAGCTACAAGACGCCATGTCTAAGAGGGTGCTGTCACCGGCATAGAAGGGACTTACTTCTCGAACGGGGGAAAACAACAACCCCAATGTTGAGAGGCGCCAGGCTTGAACGTGATCCATATCTGTCATGCTGGGAACCGTGTCCAACATCTACAAATCAGGTTGCCTATACACGTCGCGTTGGCCATGCTGAATGCTAAGCACAGGAACCTGGAACTTACATACACGGCTGTGTGTGACTGAAGAAAGCACTATGTGACTTCACATGTCACCCGAGATATTGGCATGGTAAGCTACAATGATGCTTGACCCGTTCACCTGAGTTTGACACGCCGACGCTGTGATCACAGAGCGCAATACGGCCACAGCCTGCACGCATCGAAGATGTCATCCATTACGTTACATACCTGTACAACGTAAGCGGCTTCCGAGGATATGTGCGTACCACTCACCTTGACTCGCAGGGAATGACACCGGGTCCCCATCGGGATCGTCTCGCACCCGGTCATCGTGAAGGTATGCGAGTATAGATGGATTATCGACATAGCCGGGCAGGTTAAGTACAAACCAGTCTAGAATAAAAATGATGCAGTGACAACCCATGATGCAGATGAGGATGGAACTAAGGGGAGAGGTAAGGAGCGGACAGCTGAATAGTAGGAACACAGATCTGCAGATGAGCGGGTGGGTGAGATACAGTACTAGAACGAGCGTGGGCATGGAGCCGGTCTTTGGCGGGCATGGAGGGAGAGCGGGTAGTAGTAATAAGACAGTGTCGGGTTGTTAGTGGAGGAGAGAGCCAAGTCAGGAGTTGAAAAGTTAAGTCTTCGAGGACGATGCAGGTATTTCCAGATTAATGGCTGCAAGCGCCATGGGTCAGAGGCAAAACTCAGGACGTCTCGGTCGAGCGACTCACCTCGACACCACGTCAACGCTTCGGATGTCGAAGGTGCATCAAAGTAAAGAATCGCCTTATTATCAACCAAACGAAGCGCTAGAAATCACCGTCAGGCTTTGCGCGGTCTCCGCAGACGCGACACTCACTGTTACCATGCACAATGCTCGCTGGCTGAGGAAGTGTTTGCATCCGGAGCACAGCCCAGAGGTCAACACTGCAATGCGGGTCCTGCCCGTCTGAAGGGTCCCTGCAAAGCACCAGCAAATCGTTGCACAATATGCCGATGAGGGACCGAGGAGTCAGCTCTGGCGACAAACATTCGACCTCGACAGACGAAGCGTCGCCCTGAGCGTCGATGACTTCAAAGGCCACCGTAGCCTTCCGCACCACACGCGTAAGCTGCAGAGCGCCGTCCATGATGAGCCGGCTGCAGCAGAATGATCAACATATAATCAACTGGCGATCAAGAACAAGTGGCCGCTTACCGATGAGGCTGCACGAGCGGGCTAGGGAACTTCCCACGTATCCTCGACTGCCACTGGACGAGGCGGCGACGAGACTCAGCATCGCGCTTGCCCTCGTTCATGTTCGTAGCGAGGGACGCAATCTCCGTCAAGGCACGCTCGATCGGATCGTCCATGTACTCGTACATCGGCGGGCTGCTGCGAGTGAGCTCCTCCAACTACCATGGCTTATCAGCATCATACCGGGATTGACACACAGTATGTGGCGGCTTACGAGCAAACGATAGCGGGGAATACGCTGCACGGGAAGCAACAAGTAACCTTCCAGGTTCAGCTGGGAATGTCTAGGATTCATCCGGCAACGCTTCAGATACGCCTTGATCCGTTTCCGCTGGCTCGCCGTGATGGGAGCTTGGTTGCCCTGGCTTGTACCATCCGGATGAGAAGCGTTCCCAAGGCCAGCAGCCATCGTCAAGCCAAGACCAACGAGTTGCGCACTGCTGGACGAGGGCGACAAGGCCTGGGCTCCAGACGGCGTCCCGGGCCTGTCAGACATCCACATCTTGATGCGCTGAACCGAGTTATCAAAGTTGCTAAGTAGTGGTGATTAGCATCGGTGACAAGGACGGAGATCATATGCGCTCACTTGATGTAGGTCGAGTACATCTTCATGAACGCAGCATGTGAGACGAACGTGTTCGCAACGTCCCGCGCCACGCCCAACGACAACTGTGCGTCGATCTCGTTCGAGTTCTGAGACAATACAGGGCTCGCGGCGCGTTCGAGCGCAGGCAAGAAGCTCTGCTGGTGGAAGACGAACAGGGCCTCGACCCCGCCAAACACGATCTTCCGCTCCTGTGCCGGGACGACAGTATCCTTGCTCGAGGCCACGCCACTCAACGTGTTGACGGTGGCGAGAGCAGGCTTGATGTAGATGTCCACAAGCTCCTGTAAGCCCTTGACGTACGTCCGTTCCGTTCTGTCAGGTAAAATGCTGAGTAAATGATCAATGAGGAGGTATAAGAGAGCACGCACTCGACGATCTCACGAATGACCCTAGCCCGCTTGGCCTTGTCATCCTTGTACTTCTTCTCCTCCCCACTCCCGGAGCCAGCACTGTCGGTAGTGGCCACGCTGTTCACCTGAGTCGTGCTTCCGCTCCGGCTCATCCCGACACGGCCTTCGGTCGAGCGAAGGTTGACGGAATCAGGCCGCGAAGACGAACCACCAGAACCAACGGTCGCTACCGACATCTCAGAGTTGAGACGACCTCCATCGACCATCGTCGGGCGACGCGAACGTGTCTGAGGTATCTCCGCTGGCGGTCCGCCGTACAACGACATCGTCTGCGACTGTGACTGACTGAGGTCGTGCATATCGCGCAAGTACGCCAAGACGGAGCGCAAAGCGCGTACACGAGCTTCTCTTGCGCGCTCTTCCTCGCGCTGTTGCATCTCCTGATAAGAGTCTAAGACGGGGCTTGGAGCGGCGGCAACAGCAGCAGGTTCCTCAGCATCTTCGACACTGTTGGTAGCGGTCACTCCTGGGACGAACTGTGAAGCATTGGGGATAGGGAGGGGCGCCATGTCAATAGGCAGGAAACTCCTCCTCTTCGCAGCCCGAGACGTCACCGTAGGGCCTGGAACGAGGAGACTGTTGCCCGGTGGAGAGATGGGGGCAAGCTTTGCAGCCTCGTTCGAAGCCTTCTTGAGCTGGTCAAGAGGGGAGATCTTGAGCAAGTCGCCCGAAGCCTTGCGAGAGAGATTCGGTGGTGGTTCCAGTGGCTGATCGTGTTGGAGCAGGGTGCCAGTGGTCGAGATACGCACGTCGAGAGCAGGGACCGAAGGCACATTTCTTGGCATTGGAGGACGAGTGCCGGCTGACTGCTGAGGGCGCACCTGGGACCCGTGCATAGAGGTACGCGAGGGCGGGGGCGGGACATCGGGACGCATCTTGCCCATCGACATTTTCTTCAGGAATCCCCACCTGCTATGCTTATCCTTCTCGGCGTCCTTGTATCGCTGACGCGGAAGAGCCTGGTCCATCGGATACGCATTCTCTTGCGGGAAGATCAGCTTGTCGGTCGGAAGTGGTGGTACAGGTTCGACGAGAGTGTCCTCTTCAGTCGGACTGTCCCAGATGCTGCTGTCCACAGTCCGCCTCGACTTGTTGCTTAATGTCGGGGACATGGCACCCGCGGCCACACCAAGGCTCGCAAATCTGCGCGGAACGGACTGACTGTCCTGAGCAGAGGTGCCCATGTTGAGCAGATTCGAGCTGGACACAGACGTGACATACTCCGTGAGGGCGGCCCGCTGAGGCGATGAGGAGGACGATGCAGAAGGATTGCGCAGGGTCCCGGCGTAAGTCCTCCGTAATTCCCCAGCGCTCTTCATCCTGCGTACTTCTCTGTCGCTGTCGGGCGTGCCCTTAGCCGGGTTCGAGGGCCCAGCTTCGCTAAACATGGACTGTGGCGCATTGCCGCTAGTGCGGCTCTTTTCAAAATAAGCGCGGTTGGGAGTGGTCCGGTTGCGGGTGAGGCCCGGCGAGGGAAGTGGACTGCCAGTTGGCTGGGCGGGCGCGGTTATGGAACGCAGCAGGTGTGGCGCACGAGGAGAAGTCACTGTCAAATCCTCATCCTCGTGACTATGACGGTCGCCGGAGGGAATCGAGTCGGTCTCGTGACTGTCTGTGGTAGACGTCAATGTGCTGCGGAGACTTGCAGAGGGCAGCGGGAACATGGGAGTCGACGGGGGCTGCCCGGGAGACAGAGGCCCTCGAGTAAGCAGGGGTTCCATGAGCGCCTTCCAGGGCCCTTGGAAAGGGTTCCCATCGACGAGCAGTGTCTCTAGTGCGGGCAACACGCACAGCCAACTCGGCAATGAATGCATCTTGTTCCTCCGGATGCTCAGGGTGTGCAGCTTCTCCAGGGACGCCAGATTGGACGGAAGAGTGCTGATACCGGTCGCATCCACCATGAGAACACGAAGATTGGTCAATGTCGCCAAGAAGGTTGGCAGAGCACGAAGCGGATTTGACGCGATGTTCAACTCCTCGAGGTTGATGCACATAGCCAGTGATGGTGGGAGCGCACTCAGGAAGCTGACAGATATGTCGAGACAGAGCAGGGAAGAGCATATCTGAGGTAGTGTCGTGGCAAGGAAGGAGGGCATAGCGTTTGGCGTGGAGGAGGATCCTACCATCAAGTGCGTGGTGCCTGTACGAGGCAGAGCCGTTGTTAATCGTAGCTGTCAAAAGACGACAGGGACGGAACGAACCTTGGGGAACATGCAGGCGCACGAGGGGAGTGTCCTCTGCCCTGACAATTATCCCGCGGCCTTCTTCCGCCAGCAATGCGGCACTGGTAGGCTCCTCCTCAGGCTCCTCCGGTTCGTCGTCCTCATCATCATCAAAAGAAGGGTCGTCGTACGCTTCATCGTCGCTCAACCCTGCTTCGTCGCGTTCATCGGGGCGTTGCCAACCCATGTCGAAACTGGGCGAGCCGCGAAGAGGTGGGATGGCTTTCTCCGGCACAGGCTCCGCTTTGCTGTTGGCTAGCGACGAGGATCGGGAGCGAATGCCGTTCTGATAGAAGTCGGACCAACGCGTTTGATCTACGGGAGTCCTACCTTGGGTCGTGGCAGTAGCCCCAGGCTCCTTCGAAAGAAGCTGGACGACGTCGTCGGTCGTGATCCCTACTCCCACACCCCTTCCCGACTCATCGTCCCCAAAGGCCACATGGACATGGCCGTAGTCACCTGACTTGGCAGACCCAGTGTATGCTGAGGACCGCGTCGATGCGGAGGAAGAGTCCGCGGAGGAGAGGGCGGGCGTGTTCGTGCCTATTTGCCACCGCGATGGCCTCCGGTAAGGGTAAGGATCAGGGAACTGCGAGGGATCAGGGAGAGCGACGACAGATGTCGAGCGTTGGGAGGAGGAATGAGAATAGCCCGAATCAGACAGAGCACCCTCCTCGTCGTTGTTGCTGCTGGAGTACGCGGTGTAGCCGAGAGCGGAGAGAGAATGAGAATTGATGACGGGAGGTGGGGTCAGCATAGATGGCGGGGAAGCAATAACATGCCCGCTGGTTGGTGATAAGCCGTCGGGAGACTGGGGGTCGTAGTCGGAGTTCCAGTCGTCCTGGGAGATCGAGACCCTTGACGGGGTGGGCGCGCGGGGCCTTGCGAGCATGGCCGCTTTGCCGGGCGAAAAGGGAGAGGGTGGAGAGAGGGCGGAGAAGTGGTAGTACTCGAGTTCTGTCGAGAGACAGCGGGGTCAGTCGGTGTAAAAGAGGGCGGGAGAGGGGACGTAAGGGAAAGAGCGTGGGCCGGTGCAGGAGGAGGAGGAGCACGGCTGGGTCGCGGGAGGACAGAAGGAAGGAATGGACGGGTGGGGAGCCAGAGTGTAAGTGGCCGTCTACGGTAACCGTGACGGGCGACCTTCTTCTCTCGGCGCAAATTATTATACCGCGAGACCCAAAAGGGCTCTGACCGTCTGCGATCCACCGTGCACAACGTCGGACTCATGCACTCACCAGACCGTCTCTTCAGTATCCTCCTCTCCTCGTCGTCCGCCCAGAGCCCGAGCACAGGACTGTCGACATCCACGTCGTCATGGTCGGCTAGTCGGCCGCGCGAGGTGTAAGAGGAGTACAGCTCATCTTCGATGTCTGAGCCGTGCATTCGGCGTGACTTGCTGGCTGTCGGTCGAGGTTGACAGAGGGGTCCAGGCGGACGTCCAGAATGATGTACAGATGAAAGGAGACGGCGTGAAGGCGGGGAGTAGCGAGACTCAACCAGCCCGGAGATGCCGTCGCTAACACTTGTTACCACAACCGCTCTCGGGTCCATGAGGCTCCCATGCCCAGCGTAATGATATCCTCCGCCGCGATCAGCCATCATTGCACGCTCGTTCGCCCATGATTGTATCACAAACACACAGCCCGTACTATCCGACAATTAAAGCCCTCTCACACCCAGTTGGCCTTTTAACACTCAACGCCGACAGCCGACTTCTCTAGCTTCTACAGCCCACAGCTGCATCCTTTCACCTTCCATCGCCCACCAGACCCCGGCCGACGTCGGAAAACCATGCACCACAGCCGGTACATAACATCTCCATAGATCACTCCAAGCGAGGCTCTGCCTCGTGTCGGGGTGTAATTGAACGGACGGGCGCGCGGCGAGCCTCCACCGACGCTGGGACGTCGACGTCTGTCTTCCCTCTTCTCTTCTGCCCACCTTCCCAGCGATGTCTTCGTGCCATTGCTGCGCCCTGCGCAGCGTACAAAAACTGTTTGACCTGTCGGGGCCGCGCCTGGCTTCGCCCGATGCTCGGTCGCGGTACGTCGGAATAGGTGCGTCCCGGGGCCGTACCTGCGCCATGGCGTCGTGAACGATCCCGCCAAGGCTGCGCGCCCTTCGTCGGGACGAGCGGGAGAAACATTACTGAGGCTCTAGCCATGCTCTGACCATGAGCGACTTGACCGACTGCGCACGGAAAACTCCACTGTCACTGTGTCAGGGACTGGGGTACGAACAGTACGTATCTTTACGACTTCCTCCCGTGGCAAGTTCCTCGCAGTATCAGCGAGCGTTGGCCATCATGATAATCATGTCAAGTGGCGACCTGTGTCCCACTCCCCCTGCAAGCATCTGCATCAGGGGTTCACATCAGCCACTAGCTCCCGCCTACCCAGCACAGAATGCGCGCCAGAAGGCGCTGCGAGACAAGCATGTACGCTGTACAGTAGTCAGTAGGTACCGTGCCATCGACACATATATGTGTTTGGGAACCTCGTCGTTGGGATGCGCATCATTTCTGACATCGGAGATCTTTCGTCTACCGCCTCCTGACTCTACTGGCATCCGTCTGTGCGTCTTCGTTACCTCATACTGTCGTAATGTACAGATGTTGTATTACGGAGGCGCGTCGGGCGCACCTTGCGAGGCCCTCGAAGGTCTCGAGACCCGATGGGCCAGGGCACCATCGGACGCACAGTCGACGAACGCTGTCAGACACGTAACTTGGGTGACCCGACGCGGTCGTTCGGGAATCCGACGCTTGAGCGGACGTCCTGGATGGCATGCTTTGCTTTGGCAGTTGGACGTGCACCGCCGTATACGAGGGTGAGTAGAAGCAACCCCATGGAGCTGCTTGGACGTCGCCCGACAGATGCAGGAGTTGGCAGGTGAACTTCTTGCCTTCGAAACCACCCCCCGGGACACGATGAGGTCACGCAGACAGCGCGGGTTCTATATCACGTAGAAGTACTTGGAACTCCAAGCAAACAGTGACAGTGCGTAGAGGACGCGACACGTCCAGAATTACCTCGCTCGTTACAACTCTGGCTCACGTTGACCAGGGTCGACCACAAATCCGAACCACATATCTAGACTCTCTAGATGGCCTCACAAGCACCTCAGGCCTTTGGTCGATGCATATGGTCCGGGCCAGGGCCCGGGGGTATCATGCATGGTTGCACTGCTTGGCCAACCCGAAAGATATCCGCATGGCGAATAACTCTATTCGACAGACAGGGGCTCTTTTTTCCAGGAAAGGGCACACAGCTGCCCAAACGAGCTGGGATGCCGTTAACTTCCTGCCTTCTTCCTGCGTGCGCGAATCCCCTAAGCTCGCCGCGCCACTCGAAGGCCCGTCTCTATCCACGACGACCAAGTTGTGGGTCCCAATATGTACAGCTGCACGAGGCGCGATTCCTTGATAACCATGCTCATTCTCAGGATCGAAAGTGCGGGCCCATTCTGATCCATTCCAGAACTAACGTCCCATTCCACTGCACGATCGGGGCCTCTCCTGAATGATGGTGAGTTAGGGGCGTTCAAAACTCCTCACAATCGAACAGTCGGCGATTTCTCCCTTGCGAGCGTGTCCAAGTTTGCGAGAAGAACGAGAGAAAACTGCGTCCGGTTCCGAAGCATTCGGTATCATTATTTCCAAAGCCGCCCGATACGAGCGGGAACTACATCTACAATACACTATGCGTGAGATAAATAGCGCATGATCACAGCGAAAGCGTGCATAGCGCCCTTCCGTGCATGAGCTAGGCATTACAACACTTCTACATGAGCACAATAATGATGCACTGTAAAGCGAGATATATCATCGTCCATGATATAAGCATTTTACATCTGCGAGGGTACAAGAATGAGCAAACATTCCTCACGACAGCGGTAGTCGAAACACTCACCAACCAAGCCCAGAAGCGCTGGAATCCATTCTTGGGCGTGGGCTCGTCGTATGTCTCAGCCTCCACTTCCTTCAGGCCCGTGATGAAGTCCATGTCTTCGGGCTTCACCATTGGCGTGCGGAAATAGAACATGGCTCCAACGTATAGGATCGGGAACAATGCGAATGGGATGTAGTTCGTGACGAACGTATCGACCGGGAACTTCTGACCCTTGAGGAACGTATCCCACCCAGAGAACTGATTAGGAAGAGTCGGTCAGCATTACAAAGACGCCAAGCCCATCGAGATGACCTAGAACTCACGAGACAAATCAAGAACGACATGACCATGCCGTACCATGCAGCATACGGCTGCAGGACATGAGCGTAAGGGAGAGTCTTGCGGTCGAAGCCCTGGACCTTGAAGCCCTTGTAGAAGCGGACGTAGGTCACACAGATGCCGAACCATGTCATCAAACCAGCAATGGACGTCACTGTGACGCTTGTTCAGCGCTAGAACTGGCACGCTTAGCAGGGAAAGAGACTCACTGTTGACGAACCAGTTGAACACCTTTCCGGCGCCGCTGGAAACACTCATGTACGCAAGGGCCGCGAACAAGACGCAGAAGATGAGGGAAGGCAGAGGCAGGCCGTTCCTCGTGACCTTCGTAAAGATCTTGGGCGCATTGCCGGAGAGGGCAAGACCATCTATGCCCGTAAATATCAGCGACTGCTACGCGAAGACTACGACGACGACTTACATAGAGCACGAGAGCTCGTGTACAGATCACTGGAAGCAGCCGACCAGGCGGAAGTCAACAGGGCGGCGTTGATGACGGAGGGAAGGCCAGAGATGCCGGCGTTCTTAATAGCGATGACGAATGGAGATTTGGCAGCATCCGAGGTCTCGAGGAGGAGGTCCGGGTGGTTCGAAGGCACGAGGAGACCGATAATGATGACACCGCCAATGTAGAATAGCAAGATACGGATGTAGACACGCTTGATCGCCTTTGGCAGGTTGCGGCGCGGGTTCTTCGCTTCACCAGCCGCAATCTGTGGAAACCAGCGTCAACCTCTTTCGATACCAAGTAGCGATGCAGCAATCGACTTACAGCAACGATCTCCGTACCGATGAAGGAGAACGCAGATTGAGTCAAGACCTTGACCCAACCGAGGAATTGGCCTTCAGTGCCCCCAATTCCGTGGAACTGGGTGAAAGGACCGGGGTTCTTCCAGTAACGGAAACCGATACGATCGTGGTTGGGACCACCTCCCAGATCGAGAACGATACCAAGGATGATCAAACCGACGATGGTGATGACCTTGATGGAGCTAGGGGGGATCAATGAGACAACCTATCCGAGCTAGGACAAGTGGGGCAAAAACACTCACGCAAAGATGAACTCAGCCTCTCCATATGCGCCCGCACCAAACAGGTTGATGGCCACGACTACTGCGAGACACATTGATATCCATGCTGCGTTGTTGACACTCTTGTTCCAATAATTGATGAGCACTGCAGCAGCGCTGAGCTCCGCAGGCAGAATGATCGTCCAGTTGTACCCTGCATGCATCGTCGGTGAAAGGGTTCACAAAGCACTGCGTGATCAGAGGATGACGTACAGTAGTTCCAGCCCTGCACATGACCGCAGAACACAATCAGCATGGTGATTTACCAACAAGCAATATCAGCGCACCATCGTGAATGAAAATGCGGGGTTGACAAAACGCTCAGCCAGTTTGATATGGCCGCCAGGCAATGGGAGGTATGCAACCATCTCGCCAAGGGAAATCTAGGGACGAAGCGGACGGAATGTCAGCAGAACCCGAGTCTGAGAGCGCGACAGACATACCATGACACTATAACAAACCGTACCAACAACGACGTAGCCAAGCAAGAGACCGATGGGGCCACCTGCAGCCAACGAAGACGCGGTACCCAAGAACAGACCAGTACCGATTACACCTACACGAACGCGCACGCGATTACTTACGGAAGGTCGAGAATCGGCAGAGACAGACTACGTACCACCAATACTGTTATTGCGAACCTGTCAACCTCGCTCTCTGGATTCGCGGATGGGGCAAGCCCACGCACCTGATCATAGCAATGTGCCTGTTCTTGAGCCGACGCTTCAGAGCACGCTCCGGGGGGACGGCGCCCAAGGACTCGGAGTCCGAGTCCAGACGCTTCTCCACGATGGCCTCGCTCACGAGGTGAGGGTCGGCATGCTTGTCCTCGACGCCCATGGTTGTGATTGACTGACGATAGACGGAAGACGCTTCGGGAGAGGGAGTGGATGGCAAGAAGCAGAGAGTGGATCTGGTCGTCAGCGGACCGTCGGGGGGTTATGGAGTTTATATACGACCGGCTGAGAGGGTGTGGTGTCCCTGGCGCCATTGCCGCATTGAGCGCCCGTCTAGCCGGACGTTCGATGGAGGCGATACAGGGCAGAAAACTTTTCCCGCGATGCCGCACTAGAGCGAGTCGAGTCATTCCACTTGGCAGTATTGCACATTCTGCTCGACAGAGCAAGCAGGTTGCTTTTTTGTCGTCAGAAAAAGCTCGGAAGGTTCCAGTCATGCGTATGTTCAGGGGCTTCAGAGGGGCAGAACCTGAAGGACTCCGGTGTGCCTCGAGCGCCCGCCCTAGCAGATGATAAGTGCAGATTCCGATCCGCTGCGGGGTATCCCGCTCGATCACGGTGTATTCCCACATCCTATCTAATCAAGAGTGGCGCCCCCAAGCGATACGGGATGGCTAACTACCGTTATCACTTGGCTCGGATGAACTTGCTGTCTAATAGCAGAGCCGACGACACGTATGCAGTCCACTCACATTCTGCACATCGCGCAGGACAAAGAGAGGCCAGGTAGAGTGAAGCAGTAGTGAAGGCTAGCTTGGCAGTAGTGGTGCGCGTGACAGATTCGACTACCTGGCAGGCGGGGCGACGCTATGACCGTTTGGGATAACCGATACCCAATCCTGATCACCCCATATGGTTCCAGATTGCTCCGATCACGCAAACGCCCGTTTCTCGACAGTCCTCGACCCCGACGCCACTCCTCCAGATCCATCCTTCAACACTGCCCATATATGCGGAAACCGTATAACACCTTGTGTCGCATGTGCAAAGCTCTGCACTTCAACTTTACACCATTGTCATGTAGACTCAATACAAGCATATCAAATAGGACCTGGATATGCTTGGGAGCTTTGGTTGCACCCGGCGGTCTGACTGCCGGCGTTGTTTCCGACAAGTTTGCGATCGCGAGCATGCAGACCCTTCGCGGTTAGTCTCAGGCACCCAAGGTTGTGTGCATTTCGCCCCCACAAACCTCCTACCGCATCTATCTCCAGGTACCTCGCTATCTGCTGCCCGCCATACTCGGCAAATCCACACATCATGAGGATCAGTCACGCTAGTAGTCGAGCAGCAAAATATACGAAGAATAAAGTACAAGCGAAAAGCTACAACTGCTACAAAACTCCCGAAGTAAGTATTAAGAGATACAGCAACAAAAGCAGCCCAAACAGCGAAGTCTACTGAACTACTCGTCCCAGATATCGCTCTCGTCAACATTCCTGCGCCGGGCGAGCCACACGCAAATATCGTCTAACATCGTCTTGTCAGGTCCTATCGCTACCATGTCCACGTCAACCCTCCTGCGACGCAGAGAATCGTCGTCAACAGGTATCAACATCGCCACCACCTCCCTCATCTCCTCCAGCTCCTCCGTCGTCGGCTGCAGTGTGTAACGCCCATCGGCCCATTGTCGCGACGGACCTGCACCGTTTGCCACTGGCATAGCGCCTCGTGTGACCTCTACGCAGGCTTCGTCGCCAGACGAGCCGTTCTCGGTCACGGGCGGATCTACGTCCATATGACAAGAAATGGACGCAGGCCTGTCAAGATACGGCCCACATCCAGACGCTCGAGGCTCGTTCGAGCTGCTAACAGCGCATTCCGCTGTCACCCCGACGTGCACCTGAGAGACCTGTGCCGACACCTGCGTCGATGCGTCATCGTCCGGCAGCCACCGTAATAGGTCGTAAGACACGGTTTTCACTGGCCGTGTCCTCTTCAGGACGCTGCGGCCTGCCCTCTTCTCCCGGTGTTTTGGGGTCGAACGTGGCCTCGATGTGCGCGTCCCGCTCTCGTTGTCATATACGGGAGGGTCGGCGAATGTGGGCTTCGTGAACCGGACAGGCCTGATCTCCTTCTGACTCTTCAGCTGCTGCTGCTCGAACCGCCTCCTCTTCCGTCTCTGCTCCTCGTCGTACGTGTGAAGGTCCTTGTCCTCGCCAGCGGCTCTCTGTCGCTTGAGCGTGCCTAGAGCATGCGAGGCGCTCTTCTCCGTGTAGGATCTGTACCTCGGTGGCGTACATTCCGCAATACTGCCGCGATAGTAAGGGAGGTCGTCAAGACCGCACCTGACTGCATTGGCGTTGATGATATGGGCAGTACGATTCGCAGACATGAGATACTCAGTCGGCGGATGCGGGAAGTAGTACCCGCGAGGACCATTGTACGCCTCGTTGGCGAAGTCGCGTACCTTCGGTGGCTTGGGCGTCGCGTGCGTGTGTGCTGTATTGTGCATCTGTGGAGTTGTAGGTGGCGACACCGCTACAGGCAGGGTGTCTGATGTCCCCGTCGAATATGTCTTCGAGGTGTCTGTGGGTATCTTGTGAGCTACATCGAGCGCAAGGAAAACAAGAAATTACTCACATGGAAAGACCTTGCCTTCGGCCTTCTTCGGCGCTGAAGAGGCATCCGCAAGGCGGAGACGCTTTGGTAAGGGCTGTATGTCGATCTCGTCGTCCGACGAGAGTTTGCGTTTGCCTAGCCATGTCGGAGCCTCATCGTCGTCGATATCGTCGAAAGGAGGGGCCCGAGGAACTGGGAGAGGGAAGTCCGGTACGCGCTTCAGAATCGGCATGACCGACTCCTTCTTCCACTCCTCCTCGAGTTCTGTTGCACGCGTCTTGAACGCTTGTTGAGCCACCCGCACGGCCTCCTCCGTCTGCCCTGGAACCACGAACTGTATCATCGGTTCCTTGGCCTCCTTGCACCAAGCGCTGTACAGCTCTGGGCTGAGCGCACGCTCCTCGTCGTCATCAATCGTCCGCCCGCTGAGCGGTACTTGGCGATCTGGGCGACCCAGTCGATTCAGACAACTGAACCCCTCTGTCTGGAGCCTGTGCCTCCATCCGTATACAGCCTCGAGGCGTTGTTGGAGTTCTTTGCTCCTGTATATCCTCGCGTACTCGCGCTGGCGCGCGCCCTCAAAGTCCAACTTGAACATGATCTCTCGCAACTCGGCACTGGCGGCCCTCTTGCTATACCGTCCGATACCCAACTCGGGTACACCGCCTCCAGCGCAACTCTTGGAGAAGTCCATGAGCATGACGCGGCAGTCAGCCCCGACGAAGATGTGACGCAAGTCGGTAGAGCCGTGAAGAATCTTCCTGCTGTGGAGTTGGAGGTACGCATCTACAATGCGCTTCTTGACGATGTAGGGCATGTGGCTCGAGGCCGTCCACCATAGGGTAGGATGTGGCGGCTCCATGATGAGCGAAACGCCGTAGGCGTCGTCGTATACGTTGATGAGAGTTGGTATGATGCTGCCTTGCAATGGCCGAAGGAAGAAATCTGATGAGAGTAGCTTGAACTATTGCCACGTCCTCAGAATGTGGATCCTCAGGCAGTACACGAAGAAGGCAGGGCGTACCTCTTTGAAAAGAGCAGTTTCAGAGGCTTCTTGAAAGCGGGGCCATCTAGAAGCCATGAGATAGTGCTGTTCAGCGAGTTGTACGTGTCTTGCGATGTACTGACATACTAACCTCCTCTGGATGAAGGTTACTGGGTTGTACCCGATCAACCCTCGCAATAGATCTGTATGACACCTGTCATTGGCTGCCAACGGGCATCAGGACTTCATTCGTTTACATGTAGCACCGAGGAACCCACCTGGAGGGTAGATATTGAGGAGTATGCGAGCGTGGCTGATGGGTGCTTCTGCGGCCCAAGCCCACGCACGCGGCGGAGAGTAGACGTTCTCGTGGAGCAAGTCCTGCAGGCCAGATAGAGCTGGTTGATCGTCTATCACCTCATCTGGGTCGTCGTAGTCGTCGCAGTCCTCGTCGGTGTCTTCGCGTCCGTCATCCCATCTCCAAGCTTCAGAAGACTGTGGCGTCCAAGTCATGTCGTTGTGGGGTGGGGATGGCGACGTGCTAGGGCCTTCACCCCTGTCATGTCTGGGTAATGTGTGTTCGTCGGTGGAAGTGTTGTGCAATCGAGAACGAGGAACAGGGTGTTTGCTGGACAATGTAGGCTGGGATGGACCATGGAGGAATGCGTTCAGGAAATACTTGAACATCGCCATCAAGAGTTTGGGAGTAGAGGTGATGGTGGTATGCGTGCAAGAGCAAAATGAGGCATGGAGAGTGGTGAAGTTGGCATTATACTTGAAGCAGTGAAAAGAGGACTCAACGTGGTCTTCGCCACCGTTGAAGAACAAGGGCTTGTGTCGAAAATGGCAATCCTTCACCGACGTCACGAACGACTTAGACGCCCTTATTGTGAGACTCGGCGGTTCCCGGCGGCCCGGACGAGCGAGCGGTGGGTAGCGCCGGTCCCTGCGTCTTGCCAACAACCTTGAACAACGGATCGGATGCGTTCTAGCGTCCACTCATCTTACAACGTTTCCAACCGCTGTATAACGCATAACAATAACTCTGCGGTTTCTTCCCCCTGCCTGGAGACCCCTTTGCTCAAGATCATCAAATGCTTCTGCCGGAGAGGATTCGACCGACATCTGCGTATGCGTCACGCAGATGCACATCACTGTACCCGCGCGCGGAGCATGTCCATTGCACAAGCTTGAATGACCCATCTTGGATACGCTATATGTGTGTTTCTCCGGACAGCATCCTGTTGTCTTTCACCGTCGAGCCAGGCACGATACTCTCCCAGCTATTGCATCATGAGTCAACTGACCTCTAGCTACTCGAGCTCGCGCATGCAGCTTATGCTTCACGTCAATGCCGCCTGCATGGTCGCCGGCGTGCTTGAGGCGAAAGTAATTGTCCTATTCATCTTTACGTGGGTTCGTCAACCAGCAACGCAAATCATACATTTCGCTGGCGCAGGTACTGCCTTATCTCGTTTACTGGGTACCGCTTCAGTGCTGTACACGTACGTGGCAGTACATTGAAATTCACTGTTGCACCAGCAGGTGGCTCATGCACGATGGCCATAGGATGACACACATCACGGATCACGGCCTCCTTGCTTGTATCTCAAGATCGTTGCGCTTCTTGACTCCCATGCTGGGTTTGAGTGACCGCCTGATCCACGGTAACAGCCCGCGCCGCCGGCCCACTTGCGTCTGTTCATAGTCCTGTGTCCAATGGTCAGCCCTTCATGGCCGCATCGCGAGCCTAATTCTGACTGACACTGCACCTGGATCCATGTGCTTTGCATAAGGGCTGGCCTGTCCGGTACAGCCTCGGCTCAACATGTTGCTCGTCTTCTGATCGCTCAAGTACGATGCTTGCCAAATATGTTCTCTAACTCTCGCGTCTCTTGCTTCCGTGCCCGCTGACCGCGCGTATACTTCGGTCCACGCCTGCTACCTTGCGCAGAATACTCGGAGGTAGTAGACATGGACGTTACTGTTTGGCCTTCTCACTACTCTTCTAGACGTCGACATGCATATAACATGAGCCCGAATCGACAGGCTCTCAGTGCTCCTTAGGCATCCTGGACGCCATTCAGCCACGATGTTCCACTCGGCTTTCCTCTCCATCCTTTCAGTCTCGGTCGCGGTGACCATCGTCGCCGCCGTCTCGTCACAAACATACACATGGAAAAACGTCAAGATTGGTGGTGGCGGTGGCTTCGTTCCTAACATCGTCTTCAACCCGTCCCAGAAGGGTCTCGTATACGCGCGCACTGATATTGGTGGTGCATACAAGATGAACGCGGACGAGACTTGGACACCCCTGCTAGACTTTGTCGACGACGCTCGCTGGAACTACTGGGGCGTCGATGCTCTGGCTACGGACCCTGTAGATCCCAACCGACTCTACCTGGTACGTTTGTCAGGCTCTCCCCGAGTATCAGGCCCGCTTACGCTTTGCTCAGGCTACGGGAATGTATACCAACTCGTGGGATCCAAACAATGGACAGATTCTGATCTCAACTGACCAAGGGAAGACGTTCACCCCATCGAAGCTCCCATTCAAAATCGGTGGCAATATGCCTGGCCGTGGAATGGGCGAGGTACGTAGAAGGGATATGGCGATGTCATCTACTGCTTAAAGTGTCCCAACTGAACTCGCAGCGGCTCGCGATTGACCCAAACAGCCACAACATCCTCTTCTTTGGCGCACGTAGCGGTAATGGGTTGTGGAAATCGACAGACTATGGAGCTACTTGGACTCAGGTCAAGAGCTTCCCAAGTGTCGGTAAGCCGTAGCGCATCCAGTGTCTCGTAGATACATATATGCACTCACGCGCGGGCAGGAACTTACGTCCCCGACAAGACGGACACCAGCGGATACAACAACGACATCATCGGATTGTCCTGGGTCACTTTCGACTCTACCTCGAGTTCTTCTGGCAAAGCTACTCCTCGTATCTTTGTTGGTGTCGCCAACGCCGGTTCGAACAATGTTTTCGTTTCCAACGATGCCGGGTCTACCTGTGAGTTTTTGGTAAGCGATGAAGGCCTTAGCTGATGGCCTATCTAGGGACCGCTGTGGCTGGCCAGAACAACACATTCATCCCTCACAAAGGCGTACTCTCGGTTGCTGAAAAGTCCTTGTACATCTCGTATTCCGACGGTGCTGGTCCATACGATGGCACAAGTGTATGTGCTTCTTGCTCGCAGCTTGCTAGCGGCTGTTGATGCTCTCTGCAGGGAAGTATATGGAAGTATAACATCACCTCAGGCGCATGGACGGATGTCACCCCCGTCTCCGGTGGTGATCTCTATTTCGGCTTTGGGTACGCACATCGACACCGTTTTTCAGTCAAATCACTCATTTTATTACTCGCAGTGGTGTTGCTGTCGATCCGCAGCGCCCCGGTACAGTCATGGTTGCTGCTCTCAACTCCTGGTGGCCGGACGGGCAGATCTTCCGCTCTACTGATGGTGGCAAAACATGGACTGGTCTCTGGGCATGGCAATCCTATCCGACGTTAAACCGCTACTACGAATACGATGACTCCCTCGCTCCGTGGATTGGCCCTGACGCAACAATCTCTGACCTCACGATGCAGATTGGCTGGATGATGGAAGGGCTTTCCATTGACCCCTTCGATTCGAACCACTGGTTGTATGGTACCGGTGAAACCATCTACGGAGGCCATGATCTCCTCAAGTGGGATGCCGGCGCATCTCGTAATATCACACTCAAGTCACTCGCTGATGGCATCGAAGAGACCTCTGTCCAGGGTCTCATCTCTCCGCCCACGGGTGCACATCTCATCTCCGCTATCGGGGATGTTGACGGTAAGCCCCGGCGTCCTCTCGATTCCTCCCTCCTGGGCCCTCCCTCATTGATACTACCAACAGGATTTGTGCACAACAATCTCGATGTTGCTCCTTCTGTCTCTTTCTCTAACCCCAGTTACTCATCGTCCTCGGATATCGACTTCGCTGGGAACTCTCCCAAGACCGTCGTTCGCGTCGGCACCACCACCGACGGCTCCCAGGGCAAGCAGATTGCCATCTCCAATGACGGCGGCGCAACTTGGTCTCAAGATTACGGCGCACCCGATGGCGTCGCGGGGGGCAAGGTCGCTGTATCCGCCGACGGCGACACCATCCTCTGGAAGACGTCCAGCAACGGCATCATGGTCTCACAGTACACGAATCCTTTCTCGGCCGTCTCCTCCCTCCCGTCGAGTGCGGCCATCGCCTCCGACAAGAAGAACAACTCTATCTTCTACGGAGCCGCCGGGTCGTCCTTCTACCTTTCCACCGACGGCGGCAAGACTTTTGCTGTCAAGGGCTCCCTCGGATCCTCCACCTCGCCTTTCAAGGTCATCGTCCACCCGAACGTGACGGGCGACGTCTGGGTCTCGACAGACAAGGGTCTCTTCCACTCCACGAACTCCGGCTCGAGCTTCTCCGCCATCCCCGGGGTCACACAGGCTTGGGCAATCGCCCTTGGCGCGCCCAAGACCACCGGAGAGTACCCCGGGCTCTTCGCGGCAGCCAGCATCGACGGAATCGGTTACTTCCGCTCGGACGACGCTGGTGCAAACTGGGTCAAGATCAACGACGCGGCACACGGGTTTGGCTCGGCGAGCGCGAACTGCATCGCTGCCGACCCGCGCATCTATGGCCGGTGAGTATATGCTCGTGCGCACCATTGCTGCATTGGCTGCAGTGCTGGAGAGTCAGCTGATCGCGACGACAGTGTGTACATCGGCACCAATGGACGCGGGATCTTCTATGGGGACGCGTCTGGCGCTTCCCCTGCGCCCACCGCGAGCACACCTTCTACAACAGTAGCTCCAACTTCCGCCCCTCCTCCGAGTACGACCACTCAAGTCGGTACCACGATCACCAAGGCCAGCACCACGAACACTCAAGCCACCACGACCATCTCCACGTCGGCGCCGTCCATCCCGACAGGCACTGCGCCAGTCTACGGACAGTGCGGCGGCGCAAGCTGGACGGGTCCTACTGCGTGTGCATGTAGGTGTCCTTCGACCACAGACCGAGCTATGTCGCTGACGCCGGATTTGCAGCTGGCTCCTCTTGCGTGAAGCAAAACGACTGTGAGTGTGCCGTATATCTCTGTCCTGGTTCATCACTAACGGATGATGGATTGTCTAGTCTACTTCCAATGTGTCCCGTCGTGAAGTGGCAGACGACTAGCGCGAGAGGACACATGCGACGAAGATGATATTGGGTGTAAGGGTTACCTGGAACGTAATACATTCTTGGGTCAACGGTTCTTCCATTCTTCTTCCCAAACCTTGAATATCAATCATTGAGAGGAAATGGGCGACTACGAATGTACCGCACTCACCTCGAAAAAGCGACGACGATCGACGACCTTCACTCCTCTGCAACTGGTCAGGTCGAGCTTCTCGAGCCGCTCGCAGGCATCGATGATAGGGAACAACCCGGCACCTGAACCAATCAGCGTTAATCCGCGTCCAGAATGAGCCATTCAAATCATGACCTACGCACTGCTGAACTTCGTTCCCGCCAGCTCGAGTGTCTGGAGATTGGCACAGCATGAGATATAGGGAGCCGCTTCGTCGCCCACTGAGGTGTTGTTGAGGTTGAGATGCTCAATCTGTGGAGGACCCTGGTCTGCTTCGTCGGGCTCTGCCAGACCCTCGAGGTCCGAGGAGCGCAGAGATGTGATCCCTGCAAGATTGAGATGCTGCCAGAGCGCACTGTCAGCTCTTCCTCTGCTCCAATAACGGCTAGACGTTTGCCGCACCTTGCATCTGCGCCCGACTCGGCGTATGAAGTACGCCAGAGCTGCATCGGGGCCCCTGCGCCCCGTGAACCCAAGCTTGCTGTTCCCGACCAGATTCACGCGCTCCAAGTCCGGATAGCCAGAGAGAATGTCTGTCAGCAGTCGGAGCGAGTCGTCTGTCATCGTCATCGCGCTAGAGTTAGATATCGCGGCGCTCGAGCCTTGGCCGCCGCCCATGGCTCCTATTGCGAGGCTTCTGAGCTTCGAGAGGTCTTGTATTATCGCCACGAGTTCGTTACTTGCAATCTTGGTCGACGTGAGCACGAGCTTCTCCAGCAAGTTTGTCGGAGGCAGGACTGGGTGCTTGACGGCGGTGAATGACAAATCCAGGCGCCGCAAGTTAGGGCAGGCGGCTAAAATGGGATTAATGCCGGTGTCGCTGAGGGGAGCTTGTCGCAGTTTCAGAGATCGCAGGTTGGGTAGCATGAATTCTTCTGTTGCACCTAATGCGCTCCATAGTTTCGAGCACGTGGTATCTGTCTGGTACAACAGAGGTCACCTCGAATGTGCTTGTACAAGGAGCAGCGTCCCGCACCCAGTTGGGGATCCCAGCGACTTTGAGGACCTCAAGATTACCGCAGTTTTGCAGTACTGCGGCTAGCGATGAAGGAGGAACAACTGTGTAATTGAGGTTCAGCACTTCGAGTTGAGGACAATGTGTCGCCACAGCCTCCGCTGTCTTCTGAGCGACTTTAGAGCAACCTCTAGAGTGTCCATGTTCGTGAGATAGATCGGACGGGTACTCTGCTGAACGGCAACCTACCGTAAGTTCAACTTCCTCAGCGCGGGGAGTTTAGCAACCACCGAGGCAAAGACAGTGTCTGCAATCTTCGAGAATCCTGTCAATTCGAGCTCTCGTAGATTCTCTTTCGTTTGCATATCCCCGATAGCGAATATCGTCAACTTCCCCACTCCGGGAAGGTCGTCGCTGAGAACGATGGTGTTCCCGCGTAAGAAGTACTGATAAGTTCGGCGTGAGCACTCGCCCGCTGACATCATGCAAGCAACTTACTGAGACGATGAAGCCATGTTGTAGCAAAGTGGGACATGTGTGCCTCAACCCTGTGAAGACCTTCTGGGATAGGGCATCGGGGAGCTGCTTCAGCCGCCAGCGAACGTCTTCCCATATGGCTTCGTCACGAGATAACTTCTGTAGGTTCTCTGCAAAAGCGCGCACGCATACAGTCGACAGTGAGGGAACACCCTGAAGAGGAACAGATCTCGAGGAGAGTGCGGATGCGGAGGGTGCATTAGCTTGAGCTTGAGGCGTTGGTATGTCGTCATCGGGTTTGTGAGCACCGATCTCGTTGACCCGGCGACGTTTGACGCGAGCGGGCGGGTCTTGTTCTGCGAAGTGAACAGTCCTCTTCCGGGTACTCATTCCTCCGCACGAGTCACTCAGAGTTGCTGAAACGAGGTCGGAGTATGGACGAGCCCTGGTGGTTCCGTCTAGGGCTGCTCAATTCTTGTGGACGCTGGACGTTGGACGCGTTCAGAGCACTTTGATGGACGCGATGGTGTAAGCGAGAACAGCCGACATCCTGCGCGCGCTTCTGCCCTTTCGGTGGCGTCAACGCTGTCCCACCATCTCCCGCAAGATGCATATCCCTGAAAGACATGCATTGGCTAGGGTGCCCTATTTCACGAACACAGAAGAATTCCTATGTTATTCCAAGGCTAGTTCAGCTTGCTACGAGAGCTTCGAGGAGGAGAGGGAGGAGCAAGACGAGGGTCCGAGCACCTTGCCGAACCACCGGCTGCCCTCGCTTCAGTCTATCATCCCCATCAAAAGTCTCTCAACGCGTCCAACGTCCAGCGTCCACAAGAATTGAGCAGCCCTTCTCAGGCTCAGGATGGATGAGTCGGCACTGCCACCGAGGTCCTTAGCGATGCCACGCGTCCATTTGGCAGTACTACCGCGGGCGCCATACCAATTTGAGGATGGGTCCACAAGGTTCGTGCGGACGGTTCGTGGGTGTCTTCATCAGGCGTCGCATAGCACCCTGCTTCAAACCCCTCTCCTTTTATTTCCTGTTGCTCTTCACAGCGCCCTAGCACACGTTTCAACCGGCGATGGCGCCCAAGAAGGTTCATACGTAGCATGCAGCCGCACCGCGTATGCGCCTCCGATTCGTCTGCTAGCATGGTAATGCCTCACGGGATTGGGAAAAGATACTTAAATGCCAGTCCGCATGGGTCAGGTAGCGACCCATTGTCATGACTCCTAGGTAAGTGGACACATAATCCACGCCGTGACCGTGGCACCGACTCAATCATACATGTAGTATTTCGAGGCAACTGGCTTCGTTCCTGCTCCTCTTCATAGCCCGGAACCTCTGGATCCGAGCGCATCAGCGTAAAGGGTGGGAGCATGTTCAGCCGTCCCTCTACAATCAGCTTCAATCCCTTTCACAACGATGGCTACGCCTTTCCATGCACGGTACACACAAACCGAAGAGACTCGACCAACTCCCTACGGAACTCCTGGAGGACATCTTCCGCTGTGCGTGCACAGACGGGGGATACACCGGATGCTCGCTCTCCCTGGTGTCGACCGAGATACGTGCATTATCGCGTGGAGTCCGCTTCCATTCCGTCTCCCTGCTGTCGGGTTCGAGTGGACGACTCCGCCACTTCTCCGAATGCTTCACGAACGCGCGCAACGATGCACTAGCGCAAGGCTCGCCGAGACCGACGATCCGGCACTTATGCATCGCTTCCACGACTTCAATCCCCACCGGGCTGGCACCAGACCGTTCGCCGTCGCGGTGGAAGCTTTACGACCCATCCGCCGACCGGACCTGGTTCGGGTTGCAGTTGCTCGCGCAAGGCTGCGACGCAGAGACCTGGACGGCGCAGAAGATGGACGCTGTCTACGACTACACATCCGCGGTGGAGCATCTGTTCTCGCTCGTCTCGCAGGATGTCGAATCGCTTTGTCTATATGGACGCAGAGAGCCCGGCTCGTCGACTGTGGCGGAGCCGATATGCGTCGCCGGCGGGTTCCCGAGTGTTCGCGAGCTGTCCTTTGTGGGCGACGAGCCTTCCTTCGTAGACGCGCGCACGCACTCTCCCTCCCTTTTTCCATATCTGTCTCGTCTGCACATCGTCGCCGACGCGGTGAGACCGATGAGCTTTCTCCGATGGTTAGAGGTTGCGCCACACCTCTCCTCCTTGCGTGTCACCTGCGACGGTTGCTTCACCCATCCTGTATGGATGGACGACCTGCAGGGCATCATTGGTAAGTAGAAATGACACGTTCAATAGAAACCTCTCATTTACCTCACCTACTTGTCGCTCAGCCTCAGACCCGAACGAGACGTCCCCGAGGCCGGGTCTACGCATCCTACTCTTGATGAAGCCCATCCCTACGTTCTACAGCGGTGGCTTTCCTGACGTATACATGAACATCGTCTCGGCCGTGCTGAAGCACTTTCAGCAGGCGCGACTCCCTATCGCCTTCGTACCTTTCTATAGTCTACAAGACGTCAATCGCAGCAACACAAACAGTTCTTCGGCTATGGAGGAGCTCGTGCGCCAGGACTGGCTCGGCCGTATGTCCTACAAAGATGGCGTCTTCCCAGACGACTTCTGGTGGACGTATGATGAAGGGAACCTGGTCGAGCAGATCCGCACGATGTTCAAGCACTGCCTATGCTACTCGCCGCCGTGTCCTTGGCGCAATACATAGCGTTCGAGGCTCTGTGCATTGAGCACTCCACTCAGCTCATGGAAGCGCGGCTGGCGGGGCGTGACGACGCGAGACCTTCGAGATATGTTTACAGGTACCTATTTATCACTATTCCGACATATATTTGGTCTACGCGATCTATGATTAGCTCTTGCTCACAAAAGCATAGCATGGGCCTCACCTGCTACCACCGCCCTGGTAGGTTCCACAGCCAGAATGCAGAAACCAAAAAGGTGATGGGCGCTACGGTTGCTCTCCACAACACACGTTCAGCCAATGTCCAACGCGGGGATGCTGCTCTGTGTCCGACGAAATGGAGAGCAAACTTTGGCACACGCACGAGGAGTGTTTGTAGCATGTTGAGAGGGGCTGGGAAGTAGCAAGGTTCTCCGTACGTCATCACAACGCGAATGAAGGCTTGACGGGCTTCCAAACCCACATCTGTGGAGTAGCGATCCCATGTCGGGTGACATTGTTCGGACGTTGAGAGGAAAGGGTGTATGAGCACGGAGGAGCCCAGTGCGCAGCATAGGAATAGGAAGATGATGGAGAAGAGGGCGAAGAATACGATGCGAGTGTCCATGGGCGATGCAGATACAGCGGATAGTGTTGATAGTCTCAATAGGTTGTCGGAGAGGGATAATGAGAGTAGGAAGAGGGAGACGAGCAAGCCCGGTAGGAAGAATCCGATGACGGGGATGAATGTACGTGCGATACCCCTCCATACGAGCACCGCTAGCGGAAGAACTTGCTCCGGTGGTAAGAAGAAGAGCGGCCCAGGGTGGACGGGGAGATGGAGCATTACGATGCTCCAGCAGAACGCAACCAGAAGCATGGTGAAAGCTAAAGAGTTAGGCAGAGGATTTGTGGCAAAGGAGGACAGGAAAGATAGGAACGCCAAAGCTGGTGGTGACAAGGCGGCAGACCACGGGTGGAATATGCGTGATGCTGCGTAGACAGCGATGAGCACAGTCCTCAAGTCAGTGACGGAGATCCTGGCTTGTATTGGCGGGTTCACTAGATAGCTGCAGAGGATACCAAGATAGGCCAAATGTACCACCGTATCGATAATGTGTAGCACACTGAGAGGGATGGTTCAGCTTCCCATACGCACCCTCAAGAATCCCTTGAACTTACTGGGGTGTGCCTGTGTTATCCACAAAGCGTAATAAGCTGATCAAGGGACCGTCATCGTCGTATCCATCGTGACGGCCATATTTCCACGTGTCGGAGAGACTTAGATAGACAAGCGGGTGGCTGAGAAAGCCATGAGGGGCCTCTCCAGTTGCAAGAAAGTCCAGGACTGTGCACAAATATGGATGAAGAGACGAGAAACTGCAGGATATATACTCACCTCGAACCGTCTTTCGTGAGTCAGGAAAGATGGGGTAGGTTGTCCACAGTACGTCCGACAGCTCTGCCGGTGAGCCGTCGTCCGCGATGAACTGCGTCCAGACTTGTTCTATCCTCTCATCAACAACCTGGAGAGCTGCGGTATGTTGCTGTTCTTGCCGCCATCGCACCCATATATCCCGGCCTTGAGAAGATGTGTCACGGAGGTACTTCCGGAAATACAGCAAGGCACAGAGAGAAAAGGCGACTCGTGATGAGTGAGATTGGATGGTAGGCGGGTAGAGGTTATCTATGGAGTACTTGGGTACGTCTTCTGGCCGCATCTCAGCCACGAACGGCCCGATGTGGGGTAACCCAGGAGTGTCGGCGGGTGAGTCGGGTGAGAGGTTGCGTGTTGTGCGCTGAGTCGAGCGGCGGAGCAGAGGTGTCCTTTCTGTTGGTCCTGTAGAGACATGGTTGGGGGAGAGAATGCTGCCTGTCGCTGGCATGTTGCCCCCAGGTCAAAGGTGAACAGGAGCTTGAACGGGCCGGCTGCTGCACCTTGGAATAAGCACGATCCGATCTGCCACGTGCGACCATGTTATGGGCGCCTACGCGACCGTGACGCAGCCGAGGGCTACAGAACGCGATTTCATGTTCCGCCGCCATGAGCTCCTCGACGCCTCTCTTTGAAACAATCGAAGCCGATGACCCAGAATATGAGCAACGCACCTCAGCACAAGGACAGATAGGCGGCGCTGGCACTACTAATCAGTCTGCCTCAAATGCACGCCCACCACCGCCAATGGCGACCAATCAAGGGGACGCAGAGTCAGGTATGTTTCCCTTACTCGTGCATACGCGCATATGTCGAGGGTCACTCGTGAATGTGGACTAGGTATTGCTGGCATACTCCGACAGGTGAGTTTGGGTCGAAGGGCGGTCTCCAACCTCATGACTGAACGCGGACTTGTTCCCCTACAGTCTGCGCATCCCGCCGTTCTCTTCTGCCTCTACTTCTTTCGGATATCAGCCATCGCTGTCTACATCCTGTGCGGCTTCTTCATATCCAATTATGTTCTTTCTGTCAGTCGGTTTCTGGTTCCTACAAGACAACTGTACCAGATGTCTTATGCTGCTCTGATGCCAGTCCGTGATTGTCGTGGTTTTGCTCGCGATGGACTTCTGGAACTGCAGAGTACGTGCCCCAATACTACTCCAACTTCTGACTGATTGACACCAGAGTATCAGAACGTAGCAGGTCGGCGGCTAGTCGGTCTGCGATATTGGAACCAGGTGCGCCCAGACGGTCATGTGCTGGACCGAGCTCCTCCCTTGACGCGTCTCTGTCTGTCTCTAGGTCGACGATGACGGCGAGAGCTACTGGGTGTTCGAGAGCCGTGACGTGTGTAACTTCCTCTTCCATTCGTATACGGATCTCTTCCAAGCATCTCAACTTCCTCTCCGTCTCCGTGTAGCCATCTCGCCCCGCAAACCCAATCGACGCGAAGTAAGTTCTCCCAGCCTTCTTGTAAACATGCGCTCATACCCCATACCCCATCTTCTCCCCACGCGCAGGATGTTCTGGGTCAGTACGCATGTCACTTCCGCGTGCTGTCCGAGTCTTCGTTCTTATCCGCAGCGGCATGTTTCGTGCCACCACCCATACAGATCGCGGTCTACACCTTCCCGCTCCTTTGGCTCGCCCTCCTTATCGTCTCCATCCTCAAGTTCAACCTCTCGTATGCCCTCTCCATCTCCTGTCACGCGCCCGTCATCTGACCGACCCTGCCTGTCTGTCCTCCCCACGTCCCACATTTCCGTCCATTCTCGCGACCCAGCTTTGTGCCGATCGTCGTCCTCGCGCTCGTCTTCAACGTCACAAACGCCATCGGCTTCACATACGCGTGCGTACCCCAGATCTCACGCTCGTCTCCTTCTGTCTGCTACCGTAGCAGCAGCTCTGGCTGATAGGACATCGTCGACTGACATCGGGCCCTTTTCCCCACAGCGACCGCGATGCGAAGCAAAAGTGGGCGAACAACCTCGCTGCTTCCGGCTGGGGCTTGGGCATCGGAGGCTTGGGCGGCCAGATCCTGACCGGTGTGGTCAAGAACAGCGTCGGACGTGTGTTTGGGTGAACCTAATCATATGCATGAATTCACTTCCCAAGTTCCCCGGATGTCGAGTTACACGGCGAGGCGTTCCTGTGCAGGTGCACGTCACGTCCGATGTTCTCTGTCGTATCAGTATCTGGATTACAGTACAGTGAGAGGTCCCGACCGTCTTACGATGTCGCAGGCTGTTTGGCGGGAGGTTTTCAGCGTACTTGTCAGCAGTCGTCATGTGTCATGCGTCATGCTGCCCGCCTGCGGCCGCAGACCGTGGACAGCGGACGTCCATCCCCTGTATGCTATGCATCTAAGTTATACACTTCTCATTCTTCTTTGCGCGGTCGACACGTTTGGCGTTCCGATGCACACCGGGGAGCCGAAAGTGGCATGAAATGATTTTTTTGAGTAATCCTCTTCGATTGCTTCATCGTCCGCTCTGCGGAGCGGCGCATATATGCCCTGAGGCTGAGTACATCGGTGGTGCGAAACGGGCCAGGAACCGAACATGGAGAACAGAGCCGGTATGTGTGACAGTGAGGAAAGAAACACGAGGAACGGTTGCAAAATGCGCGAATGGAACAAAAATGCAGGACGGCGGACGAAGAGCTGGGCGGAGAGGAGGACTGTGGGAAATGTGCGGATGACTTGCGACTTGCAGGAGTCCGAGTGTGTGTGAGGTGAGTGTTTGGATGCGAAAAGATAAATGAAAAAAGGTAAGAATGCACAAGGGTGAAGGAAGAAATGGATAATATACAGCCAACCGATATGCAGTACGGTGCGATGCAAAGTCCGAACAAAATCTATCAACATGAACGAACGTCGAAGGTGCGTGAAGGGCCGAAAACGAATGACGTATGGGACACCGAACGATAAGAAGAAACTAAAAAGAGGAGATAGATGGACGACGAGACACCGCAACATAATGATATATGCCAGATGTGCCGGAGACCTCGCATATAAAGAAAACAAAAATAGTGGGTAACAGTCCGCGCGAATGATGCTGCTGCTTAATGGAAGAAGCAATGAGGAAAAGGAGGAAAAAATGCGAGGATCCGGGATTTGACACGGATAAAAAGAGATGCGCGCTAGTGTCACAGAGCAGAAGAGAGAGACAGCGAACCGTGCATGAGACGGCATAAAGGGATCATGCAGAACATGCGATGCGTGAGCGAAGACCTGAGAATCATGCAAGCCACCCGCGGACGTCGACACGCGACGATGCAACGGTGGGAGTGGCGGGTGCCGTGAGACCGATGAAGGACTTCCGGCGACCCTCCGATTTGAACGTCGCCACGCGCGGTGTCGACAGTGTGGGGAACGGATAGGCGTTCGACGTGATCGTGAGCGTCGAAGGGGTCCGAGTCGCCGCGAGCGTGGGGGATGGCGGGAAGACAAACAGAGTCTGGGAGGGTGTCGCAAGAGGCTTTGATTTTGAGGGCGTGGACTTGAGCATGTTGCGCAGATGCGCAGGCGGGGTCTCCGGTTTGCGCGATTCCGTACGTGGGCGAGAGGATATGGGTGCATTGACGGGGACAATGGGTGACGCAGGGACCGCAGGAAGGATGCCGAGTGGTGGTGGCCGACGACGAGGTTTCGCAGTGCGATTCGGACGAGGGGTGATATCGAATGACGATTTCACCGCTGTAGCCGGCACTGGAGGAAGACTGAACTTGGCCTTGTGAGCGGGAGCTGAAGGGGGAAGTGAGAGACCCGGTGGGCGGCGTGTAGGACGCGCGGTGAGGCATGCCGACGGAGGTGGGCTGAAGACGTCGGTGGGCGGCACAGGCTCGGTGGCCGAATCGCCGCTCGACTCATCCTCCGTTGGCTCTGTGCTGGAACTTGCAGCAAAGCTGAAGCCATTAAAGTCCCGCCGGGTGCCGAGAAGTTCCGGTTCCTCATCTTCCTCAACGAGATCTTCGGTCAGGACACTGCTGGTAGTGAGTGTACTGGCAACGGAGCCTTTCCGTTTGCGACTGCTGCCATACTTCGACCGCCAAGCTGCGCCCATGCCGATACCCTGACCGGTGCCAGTGGAGCTGAGGGAAGAGGAGGACGCCTTTCGAGCGATGATGCGGTCTTCCATAGCCTGGTCCAATGCCTTGGCTTCTTGCATGACCTCCATACTCTCACGATCGTCCTCAGCATCTGTCTCCTCCATAGCGAGACGACGACGGCCCCAGTCCTCCTCTGCAGAGAGCTCGGACGGCGTCGGGGAGGCGTTTCCTCCTTTCAACGAGCGCTCATAATCGAGGAGCTGGTAAATCAAGCTGCGGTTGAAAATGGTCGTGAGAAGGTTGACACCCTCGTGGGGTTCCATGTCAAGACTTACGACATGTTGGGGCCGACCCATTTACTTTTCTCTTTCACGAACGAGTAAGCAGCTTGCATCCCCTTGAGCGCCCATACTTCTGGGGGAACGTTTGGGGAACGCTCAGCTGCAGCCCTCATGACGAGCGCGATCACCAGTGTCGCTGAGCGAGAAACCCCACACTGGCAGCTGTGAAAGGGAAATTATGGATCAGCGGCGGCAAGGCCTTGCCAAGGAGGATACACACTGTACAAGCACGCCATCTCCACGTTCCAAGGCTTTATCGACGTATGCAAAGGCTGCTGGGAAGCCTTGTGTGACGAGATCAGCCTGGCCGTGAGACCAGTGTAGCTTGAGATAGTGCATGGCGGGTCTGCCGGTAGGCAGATGCGCCGGACGATAGGTGGAGTCTTGCTCAGTGGTGGCTTCGGTGATTGTGGTGTTCAAGTCGGGCGTCGACATGAACGGACGGTGAGGTTGCGTGAGCTGGTCAAAGTCAGTCTGAACTTCCTTGGCTACGTTCAGGATGGACTTGATTCCCCGCTCTCTGAGACCTCTCCAATCTCGAACGTTATCCTCCGAACCAAGCCAAATTCCAGGCAAAATCTGAATGGGACCATCGGCGTAGGGAACGGTGGGAGATCCATCGCCGTCCTCTCCCTTTCTCCTCAGAAGATTCGTGCTTGTGTTGGGGAGGGAGATGATGGACGGACGGCGCTTTGATTGGGCCGAGGGATCGTATATACTTCCTGGGGGATGGTGGGGCTCCACCGCGGAGGGGGGACCGAGGGAAGTGGCCGAGGACTGAGCAGATGGCAAGGTGATTGATAGCTTTTTCATGTTGCGGAGGGAACGAGGTTTGCTGGGGGAGGGAAGGATGAAAGAATCTGCGTCAGAAGTAGTTGAAGAGAGGGTCGAAGCGGACGCGGAGCTGTCGCTCGAGAAGAACGCTATGCCAGGGTTGTGGACGGGCGTGTCGATGTGAAGGGGAGTTGGGGGACCCTTGCGGCGTGGAGGGAGGGCAGACTGCGGGCGAGGAGTTGCGGCGTCCATGCTCATGGCTGATTCTTCACGCCGGCGTGTAGATAGCGTTGATGGCTGGAAGCTGAATGGGGATGCCAGCGGGCAGACGGCCGGCTGGGGAAGGGAGAAAGTATGAACGGGAAAAGAAAATTAAACGAGGAAGACGGAAGGGATGGAGAGACCCCAGCAAGGCGGAGAGGGAGGGAGGGGGAGGACAAGGACGACGGGTGCGGGAGGAGCGGCCCATAAACTCGAACGCGGGCGCTTCACGGGGTGCGTTACTCGCTGTTTGTGACGCTTTGGTCCCTGTGGCCGCGACGACCACCGCACACGCCCTGCCTTGTCCACACCCCGCGCTCCCTGCCCTCCCGCTCTTTGCAGCCGTCCCCACCTGTCTCCGGAGTCGGTCTCCTGCAGTACACCTCGTCGTCGTTCTCGCCCACGCGACACCCATGCAGTCAATTGAGCTCATCACTCGCCTCCGTGATCTGCACTCCCCATCCGTCGTCTGCAATCACGCACGATCTACAGGCACTTTCTCGCTCTCTCTCTCCTGAATTTGCCCCCGCCATCACATCACAACGGCCTTTACCATCGCCCGCCCCCGACGCATCTGCAGAACCCTGAGCGTCCATCTCAGTCACCCTGAGTTCACTGTCTACACGCTCCCGCTTCCTTTCTCCCGGTCCCGCTTAGCGTGTAGATTGGCTTGTACGACAGGCGTGCTCGCACAGCCAAAAGTCGCTATGACACTTCTCTCATCGTCGTCACTTCCACCCGAGCTAAAGCTTGAGTATTCCCGCATGGCTACTTGGAGTAGTCTCATTCACTCAGACTATTGTGATCCTCCAGGCTTTACACGCACAGAGGGCTCCGGAGTCTTTCCGCATCATGTCGGCATTCATTAGCCCAGTGCTGTAGTTCCGGCTCAGTCGCACCGCCCGCCGTTACAGTTCAATCTTATTGTCCCAAAGTATGCTTTGCTTGCATTCAAATAACCACCGTCACGGTCCGCTGTCGTGCGGTTTCCGCACAGTCTCTTTCTGGCTGCTTGTTTGTCCACGTGTTATACATTGTCCAAGCCAGCGTCGCGTTGGCAACCGTAAATCAAGTCACGTCCTCTTATGCGAGCGCTCCGGGGAGGGAAAGTCTTGGGCCTCGGCAAATCCAGGCGCGCACGGCGCGCCCCGCCCGGACGCGCAATCACCCACGTTTCCCCAACAAAGTGGTCCGAGTCTCGCGTCTCCGAATCTGGAGTTATGTAAACTTGCTAGCATGCCCAACCAGCTCCAAGTCGCCTTCCTCGCCTCCTTCGTTGGCACCTTTGTCGTCCTCCTCGCCGTCCTCGAGTTCGTCAAGGCCAAGCTTCACGCCAGGGGCATCTTCATCTCTGACCTCATCCTCATTGGTCTCCCCAAAAAGCCTAGAGAACACGCTGACGCAGAGGCAGAGATGACGGACCTCTTCAGCAGCTCGTACGCGCCCCTCATTGCGCTGGCATTGGCCATTGCCACGAGCTTGTGGGCATTCTCAAAGTTTGGCAGCGGAAGTACGTGTATGAGCTTGCCACGAACCCTGAGCCGGGCTTATTGACTTTGGCGCGTGTTGCGCTGTAAAGAGCGCAAGCCGGTGCTCGACCCCCAGGTCTGGAAGGAGTTCCCCCTCAAGGAGAAGATTGTCATTTCTCCCAACACCGCTATGTGAGTAGCGACGAGCTTTATGCCCTGTCCTGACACGTATGAGCTCACGAATGCGTTCGCATGCAGCTACCGGTTTGCCCTTCCTCACCCTCAGGATGTTCTCGGCCTGCCGATAGGCCAGCACATTTCCGTGTCTGCCGAAATCAATGGCAAGGACATCATGCGTAGCTACACGCCCACGAGCAGCGACGACGACCTCGGCCACTTCGACCTCCTCGTAAAGGTGCGTTTGCCGTTCTCGCTCCCCTCTGCCCCCGCGAAGCGCGCTCACCCGGCGCGCTTCGCATACAGGCGTACGAGAAGGGCAACATCTCGCGGTACATCTCTCTCCTCAAGATTGGCGACAAGGTCCGCATCAAGGGTCCCAAAGGCCAGTTCAAGTACCACCCCTCGCTCTCGCGCGAGCTCGGTATGATCGCTGGCGGTACCGGCATCACGCCCATGCTCCAGATCATTCGCGCCGCGCTGAAGAACCCACTCGACCGCACGAAGCTCTCGCTTGTCTACGCAAACGTGAACCCTGAGGACATCCTGCTCAAAAAGGAGCTCGACGAGCTCGCGTCGAAACACAGCCACCGCTTCAGGGTCTACTATGTGCTCAACAACCCGCCGCCCAACTGGGACGGCGGCGTGGGCTTCGTGTCGAAAGAACAGATCGAGAAGTACATGCCCCCGACAGACAGCAACATCAAGATCTTGCTGTGCGGTGCGTGTGGTTTTTGTCATTCTCTGTTCCATGCATGCATGAGTTTGTTGACGGGCTTGTCCTTCTAGGCCCTCCACCCATGATCACTGCCATGAAGTGAGTTATTCTCCCCATGGTCTAGACCGGCTAGCGCGCGTATTGACCTCTGCCCACTCTAGGAAACATCTTGCCGACCTGAACTACCCTGCACCCAGGACAGTCAGCAAGCTCGAGGACCAGGTGCGTTGCATTTCTTGAGATGAGGATGTGTACTGTGTCTGAACTGCCAAAAGGTCTTCTGCTTCTGAGTGCATGTCGTGTGCTTGGTTTTGTCTATAGAAATGGTGCTTCATGTGTGGTCCTATCGCAAATATCATTGGTATAATCTTGCGTCATTGACGTTCCGAACGATGGATGCTCGAGTTCACATGTGTTCATGCCGTCACATGAGGAACACTTGGATCACAAACGACAAAGTTCTGCCTGGTTCACCGTTGTGCGCGCTTGGAAGATGGTTTCATACCAAAACGAGTCAGGTGCACTGCCACAAGGCGCGTTGTGGCCGCGTTCTATTCACGTCCACCTCGCCGGTCGTACTGCTGCAGCTACTTCCTGTGCATGTGGCCCATCCTACTACGAACAACCATCCGTCGAGCACTCATTGCACAAGTCCAAGTACCGTCAGACTTGCAGATACAAACACTCCCTAACTTGGTGACGTAATACTTGTTGTAAGTACAGTAGTTGCGCTTGTTTCTTTTCCCCAACTTCTTCGTCCAACTGAGCACGTTCAACGCCAGCTCAAGGCCATGGCATCGACACCGACGCCGACACCGACTCCCGAGTCTCCGGCCAGTGAGCCTCAAGGCGCCACGTTTCATCCCTTATTCTCTTCGCCCGACGCAGACCTCATCCTGAGCTCGCGGGAGCGCAAGACCCTCTTTCGCATACGCTCGGAGACCATGAGCCGCACATCCGCCTGGTTCCGCACGATGCTCACCCTCCCGCAGAGTGCCTCCGACCGCCCGGCCGAGCCCATCCCGGTCGACGAGCCCGCCGACGTCCTCGCCGCGCTCCTCTCGACCGTGAGCGGGATCGACCTGCCCGAGTCGACCGACGTCGACTTCCTCCAATCCGTCCTCTACGCGGCCGAAAAGTACGAGATGCCGGCGGCGCTCGCCGCCCTCCGCCTCGCCCTCTTCTCACCCTTCCTCTCCCCCGCGCCGTCGCCCCTCCGGCTGTACGGGATCGCGTGGCGGATGTCGTGGGAGCGCGAGGCACAGCACGCCGCTGCGCGCACGCTCGCGCTCGACCTCCTCGCGCCGGACGTCCTGCCGGAGCTCGTCCGGCTCGAGCCTGCGCCTCGGGAGCGCCTCGTCGCGCTCCACCGCGCGCGGCGGGACGCGCTCTGGGCGGGGCTCGACGACCCGACGGCCTTCTACGCGAACTTGCGCGTGACGGCGTGCAACAGGAACGACGGGCAGAGCCGGTGCGCGGCCGTACTCGACCATGGGGCGTGGTTCGCGTTCAAGTATGCGCTCGCGCGCAGGCTGGAGGGGCAGCCTGTCGGCGTGGACGGCTTCGACGAGGGCTTTTACCAGATGCGCGAGTTTTGGGATCTGAGGATGGCCCATTGTGTGGTGTGCAAGCGGATCGTGTACAATATGCCGAACACGCTCGAGAATTTGCAGAAGATTGTGCGGGAGCTTCCGAAGACGGTTGAGGTGCGTGTGCCGTGCGGGTGCTTTCTGTTGTCGTGTCTGAAACGCTGATTGCACATGTTGTCATTTGCTCTCGAATGCCCTTCGTGTCGCTCGCTTAGTGGCCTTGAAGGAACGCAAGAAGAGACCACGCACTACTTCCAGTCCGCGATCGCTGGATTGTACATTTGCAAGATCCTAATGCAGAAACTGTTGTCTGTCATACTTCTAGCCAGCTCGGGCCAATCTGGGAAAGTGAGCTCCGAAGCGTAGACTGCAGGAAAAAAACAACACGCTCCTGTAGGTATAAAGATCAGGAAAGGAAAAGCCCAACTACGGCGTTGGTAGCGGATAGCTGCAAGTCGATCTTACCATTAGGTGTCGGGAATGAGCGTGATGTTCAGAGTCGACTCAGAGGCCTGCAAGAGAATCTGTAAGTGAGTCCTAGTCCTGTACATGGATTTGGTTCTGGCACAATTCGTACTACGGGGTCCCAATATGATTTTCCAAATTTCCAGAAGGCGCCATACAGCGAGTATTGCAATATTGCAACCCATTGTCTCACCAGCAGCACAAGGGTCGGGGATCAGACCAAGCCTTCAACAATTGTACGTGTACGTAGGCTGATCCTTTTTGCTCACTGAATAAACACTCAACTCGTACTTCAAGCAGCGTCAAGTCGGACCGAGCGATGATCTGATTGCTGTCAGAATTAGCAAACTATTCGAGGAAGCGCTACGTGCAACCCGGACTCCATGCAATTTCAAGACCGGAACGGATTCCAGAGAGCGCAAGTACAAATGCTCGGCACGCCATGTCCGTTTGACCAATGACAAAGTTGTTGCGTGGATGAACCTTGAGTTTAATTACCAGGGCACATCGATGGAGCAGCATGCAGGGCTTTCTTCTGCGTTTACCCTCGTCAGACAAGGTCGGCTTGTCTTTCCTCCGCAAGTACTGAATTCTGATCGTTACCAAGTACTGCAGATGGCCCGCACAGGGACGACACACCCGACCTTTGTTAGTGTTTTCCCCAACGCTGACGTTCATATTCTTTCGGCGGATGGCATTCTGTTCCCCATGTCATCGGAAACCCTCACGCGCACCTCGAAGTGGTTCCAAAACATCCTCAAGAACACCTCACCACCTCTCCAAGACATCTCCGTGAGCGAGACCTCAGACGTGCTGGCGGCCTTGCTGCTGTTGATCAGCGGCGTCGAAGTGCCGCCCCTCAACGACGCGGACTTCATCGAGCTCCTTCTCATCGCCGCGCTCAAGTACGATATGTCCATGCCCCTCTCTCTCCTCTGCACTATACGACCGGCGTTCTTCGCGAAGTTATCCCCCATCAGAGCGTACGGCATAGCATGCAGACTCTCGATCGAAGAAGAGGCGAATAGGGCTGCTACACGTACCCTCGCGATCGACATCATGGCACTGGAGCATCTGGAAGATCTCCGGGGTCTGGAGTCGGCCCACCTTGTCAAATTGCTCCTACTCCACGACCGGAGACGTAAGGCAGTTGCCGTAGGTTTAGACTCTCCGGATAACTTCAATGCGGTGACACCAGGACGGCGTTGCGTTTGTGGGGAGTTGCAGGACAGCACTGCCTGGTGGTCCCTCAGGCTCGCATGGAATCAGGAACCATGGAGGTTTCTTGCTCTGGAAGAGGACAACCTCTCATCGAAGACTATACCCGGCTAGAAGCAGCGTTGACGTCGCAGTGCAGTCGATGCTCCTGTACCTATTACGATAGTGCGGAAGCCCTGAAGAATTTGATCAGCATCGCAAAAGCCCTCCCTCACACTGTCGATGTATGTCTACTAGTAGATCTGTGCCTGTTCCGCGGACGTTCAGATGCTTTCTCCCGTTGCAGTGGCCATGACGTTTGCTCCAGAGCGAATCCATCCTTCTCGATGATTGTGTTGTAGCTGTCAGACTGGGTACAGTTGATATCGGTGGCATTGGGTGGGGTGGAAGAACGGTCGTGTCAGCCTGGACCTTCGGGAGGCTGTGAGCATATACCGGGCGCAAAACACATGTCCATTTAACCGTCGGGGATACAGTATCTGAAGTATGCCTAGAGTCAGCCCGCATGTATGTCACGTTCATGATGGACAGGCCCGTCTCCATCGCTCGGAGTACAGCAGAAGCCGGATTGTTTTACAAAGGCACAAGCAAACTCACTGCACTGCAACGCGCCCACGTGACTTGAGGAAGCGTTTGTCACCCTAGCATATCGGCGATGGCAGGTGCATATTGAATATGCTAAGATGGGTGGTATCGCCATCGCCAGACAAGTTCGCGCGAGTCTATACAGTTGCTGACATTTTGGAGAAGTCACGAGCGGGCATTGTTGACGGAAATGAATGCCTGTCAACAAAGACAGCAGGTCTCCACTGGTCGCCGGTATTCGCCGTAGGTTTGATGAACATGGTGGTCGGAGTGCATCGCGACCGGACTGCAGAATATAAAAGCACATGAGCCATCGATTCCTATCCTCATCGACTCGCCCCCTTTTCACTTCTTCGCCTCCTTCACGAACACAAGCCATGTCCAAGGTGACCTTACGGGCGACGGGAGTTGGTCTTAGAACTCTGCACTGACGCATCGTGCAGCCCGTTTTGTACACTTTTGGCATGTCCGTCTGGGCCGCCGCTGGCGAACTCGCTGTGTCAGTCAACGCAGTGGTCCTTCGTGTCCATGTCGCTGATAGCACTCCCTGAAGCTACGAGCTGGGGTACTCTGACTCGGTCGATATCAAGGTTCTCAACCTTGCTGAGGGCGCCAACTTCGACCCCGAGTTCCTGAGGATTGTGCGTGAGATAGCTGCAGTCCTCTCACATACCCCGTCCGAAGCCCGAGCTTGACTGATATGTTCCTTGACCCAACAGAACCCGCACGGCACGTTGCCCACGCTCGTCGTAGATGGCAAGACGTACACGAGCACCAAAGACGTCATATCCTATCTTGCCCGGAACGCACCCAAGAAAGTCGCCAGCAGCACCTCGTTGACCGACAAGGTCCACGAGGACAAGTACGACCCCAACGCGCCCATGCTTCTCTCGGTACGTCCGATGTGTTGCATACGAGACCATGGGCCAGTCTGATGAGTGCGCAAACAAGCGCAACGAGGACGAATTGAATGCGCACAGATCCAGTTTCCCGAGTGTCTTCCTCCAGAACCGTGAGTGGCACCGATCCATACCGCTGCCGGCGTCATCGAGCGAGATGCTGACGGGTCGTCTGGCCCAGGCCAGAACGCGCTTGACAGGTACTCCGCTCTCCCCGAAGCGGCGCCATTCCAGGACTTCTACCAGTCCAAGAAGGCTGCCAACGGGGGCTTACTCGCCTTGTACAAGGGCCAGGTGCCGGCAGAAGCGATCAAGGCCTTCTACGATCAGTCGACCGCACATTGGCAGTCGCTCGTGACCTTCATCCTCGAGGAGCTCCCTGCCGCGCTCCCCGACTCTGGCTTCCTGGCCGGCGCAGAACCGGGCGAGGACGACTTCCATGTCGCCGCCTGGCTTGCCCGCATCGTGTCCCTGGTCGGGGGAAAGAACGACAAGGAGGGTGTCAAGGCACTAGAGAAGGAGACAAAGCAGCCCATCCCGCACAAGGTTGCTGCCTACTGGGCCGCATGGATTGAGCGGCCTAGCTTCCAGAAGGTGTACAAGGGGGGTCTTCACTAAAAGGACAGGTATCCCGTTTACTCTAGAATACCCGTAACGTATCAGCACGTCACTATCTGTCAATAGTATCTCGGAACTGTTATGCCTAGCGCACCTGATGGAGGCCTCACTCAGATGTCCTGTCGGCGGCATCTACAAGTTTGCTTCGTCAACATATATGAATGCAGTCCGACAACGAAAGGCATACATGTACTGAGATCTGTGGAAGAACCCTCACGCATCTCCAAATAGCACTCGAGTAGACTGTGCAACGCGTTTGATCAACTCTCGAGCATAGCACGACAGTTCTCAGGCAACTCACGTAGTCTCAATCTCCCTCGCTGCTCTCATGCCAACTATGTATTCCTGCTCGGTCGGTTCCCTTGCGGCGTGACGCGCGAGCTGGATAGCAGAGTCATAGTAGTGCAACGGTGTAAGTCCATCTTCGTCCTTTCCCAGCAGCGGAATGATGAAGCGAAAGTGGTGCAGCATGCGTGCCTGTGGACGTAGAGGCGGATGTCTTGGTATCACTTGGTGTGCGAGTTTGTCTGTACAAGCCCAAACGGCCGAGCGTAGAGTGAGTCTTCCAGGAAACGCAAAGCCGAGTGTCTTACGGACCTATCTTGCGGATGGTATCGAGTAGTGATGTACGGAAGCGGATGCCCTCGTATTTCGTCCCCGGCCGTCCCCAACCCTCCTGGAAGCCGTCCTTTGGCCGCGACTCGTACGCAATGAGGCACGCGCGTGTGTACTCTTGCTGTATGTACTTGAACACGCTCTGTGGAAATGATCCATTGGCGAGAGTTCAGATCATGCCAAATGGCGAGGTAGACACACCTCTGGTGCATCGTTCCTGCCCAACGTATGGAATGTCTTCGAGATCCTCTGCAACCGCCTATGAACCGCGATCCGCCGCTTCAGGCAGAACGCCAACGAGATGACCAGCTGGTAATCACAAGAAACACCAATCACAAGAAGGTCCTAGACGTTACCAGATGTGCCTACTTACCAGAACGACATAGGACGCTCCGATGACGACCGAATTGAAGTTCTTTACGATCGAGCGGTTGGGCGCCGTGCGTACCGCCTGGGACAGAAGGAACGCGCAGGAGATGGCAATAAACAAGGTCGTTATGAGCACGAGAATGACATAGCAGAGATGCGAGAACGTCGACCTCCGGAAGAGATGGGACAGCTTCAACATGCAGGTTGAGAGCGAAGCGGGGCCCCACTCACTTTCGGACCTGCCGCGCCGCGGTCATGTGACTTGAGACGTGGCTCTTCAACCGCTCTTGGCAATGGGGCTCAGCGTCGAACATCCTGACTCGCTGGAGGTTCAACGTTCAACGTTCAACGTTCAACCTCAGTCCAATGATTGAGTATCACGTGAACGTGGTGCGTAAGAAATGAGCATGTTCGCGCCTTGGGATCCCTTGCGTGACACACAGACACACTGACCACATTCACCCAGGTATATATGTGAGCAACTGTGCGACTCGAACTCTCGAAGTAACAAAGTACATCAAAACGGCGGAGTCAGTCTAGTCATGATTCCGTCAAACTCGAAGATCAGGCCATGAGAGTCATCACAATTCCAACAAAAGCGAGCGCAATCGATGGCTTCACGACACCGGCACCGTTAGAGCCCTCTGCGGTCGCAGAGGCCGAAGGTGTCGACGACGCCGGGGAAGTCGCGGTCCCCTCAGGTGCGCCGGGGTTGCTGGTAGAGCTGGCCTTCGCGATGACCGCCTCGAGAGCCGAGGACGGGAATGCAGAAACGGTTTGGCCGCTGGGATCAAAGACCCCGTTGTACGCGACTGAGTACCCCGATGGAAGGCTGTGTGGACAATGTGTAAGAGCGAAGAGTAGACGTAGTGGCATATGCAACTTACGCAGTGATGGGCTCAGTCGGGGCGATGAAGCCGGACGGGTAGATGTTCGTCTAGAAAAGGTACACGGGTAAGTATCTGTTCGAGCTGACAGATGTAATGAGCACTGACCTTGATCGTGTACTGAACGGCAACAACGCGCATGGTGAGAAAAAGCAGGAAACGCAACGAACCGATCACTTACTCCGGTAGCAAGGCCGTTCTCACTCTACATACAGAAATTCAGCAAGAGGTCCTCAACAAAACGAATCTGAATGAACACACCAAGAACGAGTTGTCGATGACTGGGTGTCCCGAAGGCAGCGCACGCTCCGCTAAGCTGTCATGAACATATGGGCAGTCAGCACCATGGGGAGCTCATCGGTCAACATAGACATACAATGGGGTGGGCTCAGCATCAGGTGAAGGAGCTGCAATAGCAAGGCCAGCGAGAGCAAACACAGTGAAGATGGTGAATCGCGACATTGTGCAAGGCGAACTCTGCGACTCGTGCAGTGACCGGGGGGAGTGACTCGTCAAACGGCGACTGAGAAACCCTAACAGCCCAAAGTCCCGCCGCCTTTTGTAAGCATCCTCTTCTACCCCGTCGGATCCGAAAGCGAAGGCGAGACCAGGGGAACCAGGAGGTACGGATTCAGTTGGGCCTGTGGCGACTGTCCCTCAGCGCGGATTAGATGAAGGTGTGCGCGCTTGGCGCGCTATCTAATCTGATAGCAATACGGTGCCTCTTGCCTCCTGGCTGATGCCGCGAACGGCATGTCAACCTAGTTCAATCTAATCAGATAAGATGAGCCCACTTTCCCCGTCCAAGGGAGCTATCGTCAGACATACATGCTTTTCGACCAATGAGGATGGCGGAAGCAGGGTCGAGAAGGGCCGCACAAGTCATGGACAAATCTCCAAGGCATATGATTCGGAGGTACCTGGCCTTGCTGACGAAGATTAGCGAGACTGTACGACACATGCCAAGGCACCTCATGAAAACACAGACATAAGAAGGTAGACTGGGTGACGAGGGCACGGCTGGTCACCTTGCCATTCGTGTTCCTTGCGTTCGCATTCATCAACAGGGATGTACAACTTGAAGGCCTTCGCCCTCGCCGCCATCCTCGGTGCCGTGTCCGTTAGCGCAGCCGACACCGCGCTATGCGGTGCACACGGGATCGCCCTGAAGGCGGACAACGGCCTCAGCCCGTGCGAGATCGCCTCGCTGATGGTGGGCAAAGGGAGTGAGTCCATCGTCTCTCTCGCCCGTAGACAGCATCTGAACGAACGCACCTTAATAGCCATGCCTGCTGACTCGCCGTTCCCCGACCTCGAGGCCCAAGGTCTGAGTAGCTACCCGATCCCGAGCCCCCAGGAGGCCGACGACCTTCGCTGCAACATGGTCTTCTACAACCTCGTCTCCGGATGCTCAGCATGCCAGCTGTCCACGAATACCTGGCCGTCGTGAGTGACGCCTCTGTCCTCGTCGAGAATCCCGCTAACCACAAGCGCAGCTGGGACGATTGGACCTCGCACTGCAAGTCGCAGAGCAGCCTCGGGTAAGCACACGCATGGATGCACGTCATCGCCGCACACAGCTCACCTCCGCGTTCATCTTCCCAGCTACATCGCGAGCATCATGCCGTACGACACCCCGATCCCGAACTGGGCCTTCACGGACGCGATCGCGACCGGCGGCACGTTCAACGCGACCGCCGCCAAGCTCGTCGCAGAGAACCTCTTCGGTACGTCATCCTCCTGCCCGCCCTTCCCTGCCAGTAAGTAGCCCGCTGATCGGGACACGGCACAGACGTTCCCGACACGGTCTTCAACGTCAAGAGCGACGACGCCTCCGAGTCGGCTACGCCCACCACGGCCTCGTGCTCCTCCTCCGGATCGTCCTCCGTCAACACCGGCGCGATCGCAGGTGGAACCGTCGGCGGCTTCGCTGTGGGCACCGTCCTTGGCGCGCTCGCTGCCATTGTCCTCGGACGGAAGAGAGCGGGGAAGAAGACGGACGACGGCCAGCACTCGGTCCACTCGCATGACACGCAGGACACGATCATGGTGCAGAAGGCTCGCAACGCCACGGCTGCCTGATAACCTCGCCTCGCTGTCCGCCTCGTCACTCATGTCAGTTTACGCGTATCATGCCAACGATAGTTGCTGTGCTACTTACGGAGTACAGCTCTTATGCAAATCCAAGTTCTATATTGAAATTTTCCTTGTTCTCGTTCGCCGAGAGTCAGACGGACCCGGAGTATGAGTGTGACGTGCTTCTTGAAGATGACGTATACGTACATGAGCTGGCCGTGGCAGCGTCCTCCTACGTCAGAGGGTTCGATATGACGGAAGGTGAGTATGAGAACCGAGCATCGGAGATATCGAACCATAGTGGCAGTGCTGCCATACTCGCCATATACATACGCGCGCTTGCATGCCCTCGCGGCCCCATCTGTCACACATAGTGTCAATGAAGGTGGTGGTACACGTTTGATTCTTCCCGTACGAAAAAGCAAGAAAAAAGTAAGGACTGGTCAGAGCAACGCGACAAGGATGATACAGCAGGAAGGTAGAAGGTACTAGTAAAATGCACATGGAAAAAGCACTAAAAGGACACGTCGTACATTCCTGATGCACCGGCGGCATGAACGAGGAAAGGTGTAAAGGAGGTATGAAATGCCGGGGATCTTCGCGCCCGAGAGTCTGCAGTGAAGCGGCCTCGGGGCGCGAGCGTGAGCATGAGAGTATGTGTGGGTGGGGTGGGGACCGTGCTCAGGCCTGAACGTTCTCGCTATTGGTGCGCAACAGGGCTCAGCGTGAGACATGGTCATCGAAACGATAGCGCAAGATACGTACTCGAACGCGCCGATGATGTTGCCTTGGGGGAAGTACTCGCAGACGAAATACTTAGCAGGCTGTTGGATGGATAGTGGTGTCAGCGATCATCCACCGGATCACATCAGGCGATCTCACCCCAAAGCTCGCGTCGAAGATGCCGTTGCAGGATTGAACGGCGCATCCGACCTGCTGGGAACCCTTCCATACAACTTGCGTGAAGTGCGATGCTTGTGGGTTGCTCGGGTTGTACTCGGCTATGACATCGATGTTAGAAACGTGTGTGTAAACAACGCCCAGGACAGACTCACAAACTTCGTCGGTCCACGACTTCACAGCGGGACCGATACCGTAGCTGTTTCCTGTACCAGCAGCAAGGTTCTCTGCAGGAGACATCAACAGCCAGGCCAACAGCAATCGTTCCATGCACACGTACCACCAAACGCTCCAAGCGTGCCGCCAGAGTGCTTGAAGACACAGTTGTTGGCCCAGGTCTGGGCTTTCGCAGCAAGGTCGTCGCTCCAGCTCAGAGGCGAAGCACCGTGCTGCGAGCGAACAGAGTTGTGCGCTTGGAGGTATGCGTTGATATCGCTTTGGGAGGTGGCACCGCTTCCGCTGTTGCCGCTACTGTTACCGCCATTGTTGTCGTCGTCTCCGCTGTCCTTGGTAGGCTGCGGGGCGGGAGCCTTGCTAGTCGTCGTGGGCTTGGGCTGCTCAGTCGTCTTTGGCTTCTCCGTCGTCTTCGGCTTCTCCGTGGTCTTCGGGGTCTCCGTAGTGTGCGGCGTCGTGTGGGTCGTGGACGTCGTCGGCTCGGGCTCGGGCGTGGTCGAGGTGGTCGTGGGACGAGGCTTGGTGGAAGTCACAAACGCAGACGGTTTTTGCGTAGAGGTCGAGCGCACGGTGGAGGTCTTGTTGGAGGCACTGGCAGTGCTAAGAAGACCTATGCTGAACGAGGTCGAGTTGGCAGTGAAGGGCTTGAGAGTGATGGATGGGGTGGACGAAGCGGAGACAGTCGCGAGAGATGCAGTAACGATGACGTTCTTTGGGGGAGCGCTTGAAGCGGGAGAGAGGGGAGCAGAGGTCGCGTTGGATGGCGCGGTTGTCGTAGCAGAGCTGAGTGCTCCGGACCTACGATGAGCGGATGAGCATGAGAGAAGTTGTGAGATCGGTAGGGGTACGCACGGTCTAACTTTGCATGCTTGCGTGATGACGGCACCGAGAGAGTTGGTCTTGGTGACGGTCATGACGGAGCCCCAACGGTCTGTGCCCATCGCGAGGCCAGGCCATCCCCACTTGTCCTTGCACAGCTGCATGCACGCGTCGACACCCAGATTCCTGCGTGCACATGCGGGGCCGGCTTGCGCACTGGTGATGAGGGAGAGGAAAAGGGGAAGGGAGAAGAGGAAGTACACCAGGCGGATCATTGTCGGAAAGCTCAACGGGTGTGAGTAGTATAGTGATACAAAATGAATGGGATTTTAAATGAAGGGTGGGGGGAAAGACGGGAAGCGGAGAGGCTGCTGCAACACAGAACGCGGCGCTCTGCGTCGGAGAAGGTATGAAGGGAAGACGTCGAGGACGGGCTCGAGCTTATGTAGATGGAATACGCGCGTTGTTGCCCAAGATCATCCCGAATGAATGGGTCGGTTTCGTCGGTCTCCAGGGGGACGACGCTGATGAGGCAGGATGGGGGTCACGATCTGCAAATGAAGCGGACGCGACACGACGGCTGCGATGGATCGATCCTCTCCGGGCAATGCACGGATGGACGTCATCGGTGCAGACTGGGAAGAGCACGCAAGTTTGTAGGACAGACATCGACGACAAGAGCGGGATAGATGCCGTACGATGCAGAGGCGACTCAGGACAGACGGACGCAGGGAATTCGCCGAGGACGCGTGCCTTGCGATTGGTTCTTTGATCGCCTGCGCTCCGAGTCTCTCCCAACCATCCGTCCATCTCCTCCGGGCTATCTCGGCCACTACATACATTCCTCTCGGTCTCCATCCGCATGGCCTCATCAGCTCAGTCCACCGACCCGCCCTACTACGTCCTCATCGCCCAAGGTCAATCTCTCAGCCCTGCTGCCGTCCCCGCCTCCACCTCTCTCAGCCACCCGGTCATCGAGTACCACTATGCCGACGACTCACCCCACTCACTCCTCCCCCAGTATCCAGGAGAGCACGTTCTCGTCCTCGACTACGACCCTGCGCGCCCTGGCACCCCATCTGTCAAGAGTCTCTCCCCTGATCTCGTCGTCTCTGCCGTCAAAGTCACCGACGCGCCTGGGGCTGCCGTCGCTGGCGAGCCCGCGCTACGGAACAACAGCATGTTCGTCATCGAGACCACCATAAAGTCTGTCGACAGGTCTGTCTCCGCCATCCCTCGTGCCTTGCGCCGCACTGCCTGACCGGAGTCCGCAGCCCGCCCGTAGACGATGACGATCCCTCGGTGCATGCGGTCCTGGCTCGCTTCAAGCAGAGGTCCGTTGCCAGCCCTCCATACCGCCCAGCTCTGAACCTCATGGCTCTTCGGAGACAGAAACGCCGTTCTCCGTCGCATACTCGACTTTCCCAATCAGCCCGGGTCCACTCAAGATCCTCCTCCAGATCCTGTCCCGTCATCTTCCCCGACTCCACCGACATGAGTGCGATGTTGCTGGCTTCGATTTGCATGTTGCGCGCCCTGCAGTCACCTGTCTGTCGAGATCACTCCGCTCTGTACTGTATGCATGCCCTGGAAAATGTAAGAGTAACATGTGTCTACATTTTTGTGTCTCTACCGCCTTTTGTTCTTCCCTGAGCGTTGCTTCGCGCCAGTGCTCGACCCCTTCGACGTGCCCGATGCAGCCGCCTTTGGTTCGTCGCCACCTGACAACAATTGTGAGAACCTGCGAAGGAGTCAAATGCACCGTTAGTGTATTGAGTTTGAGAGGGCGAGCATTCCGCAAGCCCGACGTACCCGCTCGCCAAGTTCCCACTCTGCAGCGCACTCTGCACGCCTGCCATCTTGGCCTGGCGCTGGTTGAACTCCTCCATTACCTCCGGGTCCATATTTTTCTGTAGGACCGCGACGAACGTCATACATGGTGAGCCAACTCTGGCCGGACGCAATGTGCAGCCGAAACGGCATAGGACGCACCATCATGGTTGGCATGAGAAGTACGAGCCCTCCAGCGACGAGCATCATCATCATCATTGGGTTCTGGAACATCGCGAGGATGTTGAAGCTCTCGCGCGGCACAAAGTAGTCGTTCTTCTTCTTCGCCGCCAGCACCACCGGGTAAGGGAGCGTTACGGTCGACGCTGGGGACAACGGGGTCCCCGGGAAGTATGGTCGGACTTCAGGGAGGGACTCAGTCTCGAGCACGTCTACGCGCATCTGTATGCAGATCCGCATTGAGCATCTAGTCAGAGGCGGACACTCGGGGCGTCCGAGATCATGATGCATGGAGGACGGACCTGCTCAAAGACGTGGTCATGCGCTAGTACGGAGAGCACATATGTTCCCGCTGGTACATCGGGTCTGAGATAAGTAAGGAATGAGCGCAATCCTCGCCTTCGTGCTATGTTTATGGACGTACATTGTGAAGACCCCTTCTCGCGTCACTCCTCCGCGTAACTTCCCGTTGTCTAGTACAACATCCGCTTGCCCCAAGCTGTTAATGTCTTACTTGTCTATCAGTTCAGTCGCTGTTGGGGGCGACGCAAGATGGCAGGCGCACCTGGACAGAGTTCATTCCAATGTATGCGGCCCTTCAAGTCGAGGGCGAGTGCGGACAAGCACGAACTGTTTACAGAAACACCATCAGAATCCTTCACACGTTCTGGTTGAGATCACATACCTTGTGAATGCGAGCAGGGCCACAGGTATACGCATGGTGCCGCGAGATGCTCGGGGTTGGAAGCAAGAGCTGTGGCAGTTCGTCGACGCGGCTCGTGCAAGCAGTGGATTCCACTCCGCGCGCGGTCCGGTCCCGGCGGCAAAATCTCTCACTGTCTCCTCGATCTTCACTCGACCCATTTGCGCAAGCTCGCTCTTTGCTCAGTGTATTCGCATCCTAGGCTACACAACCACCATACAACGTTGTTGAAGACCACATTGCTCAGTCAAGATGCGGCAGAAACGAGCCAAGGCGTACCGCAAACTCATGTCTCTCTACTCCATGACCTTCGGGTTCCGGCAGCCATACCAAGTGCTAGGTACGCCCCGTCTACGCCCACTTGCGCCACGCATTCACCTAACCGCGCCAATCACTCTGCAGTGGACTCGCACATGTGCGAAGAGGCAGTCGAGCACAAAATTGACCTGGTCAAGCAGCTCGGAGTAGTGCTGCAAGGCACCGTCAAGCCTAGTGAGTGTCCCCTTTTCTCCTCGCACCCTTCTCTCCTCGAAACCACTCGCATATACGAGACGGGAGCTGACCGCGCGCCGGCGGCGAAGCCGTTCCTCAGTGATCACCCAATGCTCCATCCACGAGCTCTACCTCCAAGGGCCCCAGAAGCAGCCCGCAACAGACCTCGCAAAGACGTTCGAGCGCCGCAAATGCAACCACCGCGAGCCCATCCCGGGCAACGACTGTCTCAGCAGCGTCGTCGGTCAGTCTCTCTCTCTCTCACTCCCTATGATCCGCCCCTTCTGTCCTGACCGTCCGCCGACATTGGCACCGCAGGTGAGACGAACAAGCACCGGTACGTGCTCGCGACACAGTCGCAAGAGCTCCGACACAAGCTGCGTTCCATCCCCGCCGTGCCCATCGTTCACATCAACCGCTCCGTGATGATCCTCGAGCCCCCAAGCGATACGACGCTCAGAGCGAAGGCACTTGTAAGTCCTCTAGGTCCATGGCCACCACGACGCATCTCATTGACTTATGTTCGTAGGAAGAGGAAAAGGCGCTGCATCCTACCGCACCCGAAGCAGCCAAACTCCCCGCGACAGCACCAGCAGAACCGCCTCGCAAGAAAAAGAAAGGTCCGAAAGGACCAAATCCTTTGAGCGTGAAGAAAAAGAAGCCAAATCCTCAGCCGGCATCATCGACGAAGAAGGACGAAGACGCGAAGGCCTCAGCAGGGTCCAAGCGTAAACGTGATGGCGAAGAAGAACATGGCGACACTGCAAATGCACAGGGTGGTGATACAAAACACAAGCGCAAACGACGGCGGAAGCGTGCAGGCGTAGATTCTACGGCGAGTGTAGCCGGTATTGCAACGTGATAGGATGTCTGCATTGTAATATTATCATGCTTGTTGTGTTCTTTCAATTGCAACAGACATCAAGGACAATCTCTCAGTCACGACTCAGAGGGCTCTTGCTTCAGTCCAGGAATATGCGAAGCCATGATGATGATACATCCCAAATGCTATGACGACAGTATGCTATAGTACAACGAGCGAACGAGTGACGAGACATGGACAACTAACAACAGCCTCAGTTGCCACCACGGAGACGCAGTACGAGATGAAGGGTCGACTCCTTCTGAATGTTGTAGTCCGAAAGAGTACGTCCATCCTCAAGCTGCTTGCCGGCAAAGATGAGGCGTTGCTGGTCAGGTGGGATACCCTCCTTGTCCTGGATCTTCGCCTTCACATTGTCAATCGTGTCCGAGGACTCGACCTCCAACGTGATCGTCTTGCCCGTGAGGGTCTTCACAAAGATTTGCATACCACCACGGAGGCGGAGCACGAGGTGGAGGGTGGACTCCTTCTGGATGTTGTAATCCGACAGGGTACGGCCGTCTTCGAGCTGCTTGCCAGCGAAGATGAGACGTTGTTGGTCGGGAGGGATGCCCTCCTTATCCTGAATCTTCGCCTTCACGTTGTCGATCGTGTCAGACGACTCAACCTCCAACGTGATGGTCTTGCCAGTCAATGTCTTCACGAAGATTTGCATACCGCCGCGGAGACGAAGGACTGTACATGAATCAGACATTGGCCGATGCATCGACGGGGTGTCATGACTCACCAAGGTGAAGAGTAGACTCCTTCTGGATGTTGTAGTCCGACAACGTCCGACCGTCCTCGAGCTGCTTTCCCGCAAAGATCAGGCGCTGCTGATCAGGAGGGATGCCCTCCTTGTCCTGGATCTTCGCCTTCACGTTGTCGATGGTGTCTGAGGACTCGACCTCAAGTGTGATGGTCTTGCCGGTCAGAGTCTTCACAAAGATTTGCATACCACCACGAAGGCGGAGCACGAGATGGAGCGTGGACTCCTTCTGGATGTTGTAGTCCGAGAGGGTACGGCCATCCTCGAGCTGCTTGCCGGCAAAGATGAGACGCTGCTGATCGGGTGGGATACCCTCCTTGTCCTGAATCTTGGCCTTAACGTTATCGATCGTGTCGGACGACTCGACCTCGAGGGTAATCGTCTTGCCCGTGAGGGTCTTGACGAAGATCTGCATGCCGCCACGGAGGCGGAGGACAAGGTGGAGGGTGGACTCCTTCTGGATGTTGTAATCCGAGAGAGTGCGCCCGTCTTCGAGCTGCTTGCCCGCGAAGATCAGGCGTTGCTGGTCAGGGGGAATGCTGCGAGTCGTCGTTAGTACAAGATCCGTAGGCCGTACACAACCGCCACTCACCCTTCCTTGTCCTGGATCTTTGCCTTGACATTATCGATGGTGTCGGAAGACTCAACCTCGAGGGTGATGGTCTTGCCAGTGAGGGTCTTTACGAAGATCTGCATATCGAGGAGGGAGGATGGGTGTGCAAGGAGGTGATAGTGGTAGTTGGGGAGTTGATGTGCGATAGGGCTGTGTCAGTGGGTTATATATGAGCTACTTGCGGAGTTTCAATACATGAGTCAGCCATTGAACGGGGCAAGTTGCCTTTTGTTGACGTGCGGGGTGGATCGGGAAGGAGATCGGACGTTCTGGAACGCCCGCTGTCAGCCACATCTACTGACTCAGTGGCTGTAAGCATCCCGGAGACGAGTACATACAACGACGGCCGAACATAGGCCCTCCAAAGTGCCGTGAGTTACTCAGCTCACGCAAGTGTAACGACTTCACTGCAATGACGTTACCGACTGCATCGGACCAAACGCAAATTGCGGAGGGACGAAATACTACATCGTGGCCACTACGCAGATTGTGGACAACTCATGCCTCATTATCCGGGCGGGACAGGAGCGTCGAGATTCGTCACTGACCGTGTGCTTCAGTAAGCGAGAGATAATGATACATGGCAAGCTAAGAAGCTGTATGATAGTAATACAGACCAAATGACGCCCTCACGATTACAAGACACATGATGAACGACTATCGTTCATTGCTATTGTAAAGTCAGACATGGAACATACGGCCCTTAGGACATGACGCACCAGGACTAAGCACCGTTTGTAGGCTGGTCTACCCATAATCGGATGGCCAAATCCTTCTCCATAGCTGCGGAAGCGATGATTCGTCGAGTCGGATGGGACTACCACCAGAGTCAGTAAGAGTGCCTCCAATCACGTTCACGATTGTTGTTTTCTTACAGCAACTGCAATCACGACATCTACGACGACGAACAAATTCAGTTTCACTGCACGATACGAAGGCCGACTACTCACCTCTATGTCCCTCCAGGACCTGTACGATTTCTCGCGTTTGAAGGTCCCAAATGTAGACCTTCATGTCTTCACTGCCACTTACGATGTGTTTCCGCCCAGGCGCAAAGTCCGCGAAGATACAGTATGTGCGATTAGTATGGCCCGAATACGTCTTGACGCACTTCGATGTTTGCGTATTCCATAACCTGATCGTGGAGTCTTGCGTACTAACCAGGATGAATCTCGAATTCGGTGTGAACTTGATGTGCGAGCTGTACATATGCACGTCAGATGATGAGGGAGTGAAGTGGCACGATTACTACTGACCAAATTGGATTGTCATCGTCCGCCAGGGTCTTGAGACACTGACCTGATTCCGTGTCCCATATTCGACTGCGATATACATCAGCGAGAGGGAGTTAGTTTTCGTACCAGGAAGACTCACATCAGACCATCCATAGAGCATGACCCAATCAGTGTACCGTCATGATTGAAGGTGACGGCAGTGACAGGGTCTGAATGTGCAGGGAGGGTTTTCAACGTCTTCCCTGCACCTCCATTAGCACAGAAACCCATAGCCTGTCGCAGCACTCACCTCTCGCCACATCCCACACCCTCACAGATTCGTCAAAGCCTCCAGAAGCCAAGAGGTTTGACAGTGGGCTGAAGTTGACACAGAACACGAAGTTGGTGTGGCCATGCAAGACCTTCTTCTCGACGAACTGTGGCTGTCCACACGACCATGTTAACCAAGCCGTATAGTCCACGCAGACCAGCGGGCGGGACTTACATCCAGCATGTCCCACAAGCGGACCGTCTTGTCGTCCGAGGCAGACGCGAGGAACTCGCCGTTACTGGACCAGGCCACGTCCGAGATACCCTCCGTGTGTCCCTCGAGCGTATGGATGATGTCGCCCGTCTCGACATCCCATATTTTTATGAGTTTATCCGCGGCTTACTTCCGACGTCTTGTGAACCTCGACCGTTTGACAAGCACGGGGGGACACTCACCACAAGACGCGAGCATGGTACCGTCTGGACTGAACTTGACCGACGACACGGAGCGCGAATGCCCGCTCAGTATAAGATGAGGCTTGTAATTTGGTCTGTAAGGACCCTGTGGCTGCGGCTCGGGTATGGGGGCAGGAGTCTGGCCTAGGGACTCGAGCTGCGGCGGGGACAGAGCAGTCGGTACCATAGAATGCGGAGATTCAGGTTGAGTGGGGGATGGGGAATGCGCATCTTCATATGCGTTCTGCTCAACGTACTCGTCTGGTGGTTTGTAGTCGTCCCCGTCGACCTCCATGGTGATGGACATGATACGAATGTGGCCACAATGGACGCGTTTTCCGTCAAGGCGAGCGCGTCTCCGGACTTCGCGTAGATTTTATGGGCGCTTGTCTGCATCTCGTCTCGTCTGCTTCCCCCTCCTCGCAGCCTCCTTCTCTCGTATTATCCGGCCTCTGGGATCTCTGTACGACCAGTCATGACTTCTGCATCAACCTGGGCATCTCCAACCACTCGTCCGCCGCTCATCGAGACGCTTGTATCTGGTGTCGGTATGTGCATGTGGCTTCTCATTCCACACAATTAATCTGAGCCCATCCATGACCTCCAGATCGTTACAACCCCTCGAATGTCAGCATCCTCGAGGACTATCTCTACCACCAGATTCGAAGCGAGGAATATGATTGCCTTGCCAACCTCGCCATCCTGAAACTGTACGTCCGCCCCCTTCTCTCGTCTGCTATGCACATTTCCTCGTCCAAGCGGACATCACTGACACAAGATCTACCCTCCCCCTCCCCCTCATCCTGTCTGTTCAGGTACCAGTTCAACCCTGACCTCTACAACCCCGACGTAGTCATCAACATCCTCATCAAAGCCCTCACCTCCTCCCCCTTCCCCGACTTTAACCTCTGCATCTCCCTCCTCGACGACCGCCCCAACCCTGCGTCCTCCACGAACCCAGACGAGCCCGACCCGCTCCCGGCGCTCCTCCCAACGCTCACCCAGCTCCACGGCCTCCTCCAGCAGTGCCGCTTCCCCGCCTTCTGGGCCCTCTACCGCTCCGACGCCGTCGAGAGCCTGAGGGACAACTACACCGTCGAGTGTGTAGGGTTCGAGGACGCCGTAAGGGACGTCGCCGTCCGCGCCGTCAAGGCGGCTTTCACGAGCATCGGCAGCGAGCGGCTCGGGACGTACCTTGACCTCTCTGGTACGCGATCTCCTTTTCTCCACCCTCTGGATTCCTGCCTGCCCCAGTATCAGTACCCGTCATGCTGACTTGGGGATCTTCTTCGCAGGCGATGACCTGAAGGCCTACGTCGACAAGCTCGGCTGGACTCTCGACGCCAACACCGGGGTTGTCAGTGTCCCGCCCAACCCGGACAACCAGATCGAGTCGACGGTCGTCCAAGAAAACATCCAGCTGCCTCGTAAGTGCCCTTTGCACACTCGACTCTCACGGGCAATCGTTCACCCCTGGTCACCTCTGTGCACAGAGCTAGTAAAAATCATCTCGCATGCCGCGCAGACCTCGCTACCTGTTGTACAAGCTGTAAATTAATACTTACGCTGTTGTTGTATGACATAGACCTCCTGGGACGACCGGTGCGTTTCCGACATGATGGCAAAAAGCATTGTATGATCTATAGGTATCTCGAGTCGCGGTGAACGAACAACGACAGCCGTGTCTATGCTACTTAAAACTATAAACAACTCAACAGACCGTGACTAGTCAGCGTACACTTTGGGCCAGCCTCGCATTCTCCTCCAGTGTCTCTTATGAAGTCCACCATTCGCGCTCCGACCTACCCGCACCTTCCGCCGCTCAAGGTACAGGCGCAGCGCTCTCGAACGCACAAACCGTCCCCCAAAGGGCCATACACGTGCTCACGACCAGCAGCAGCCCGTCCCACCACCTGCAGCTCCTCAGCCCGCCCGCGAGCGCGACCTTGGCCGACACCGGGCCGATGATGCACAGCAGGAAGGAGAACGTCGAGCCGAGGACGGCCATGACTGACGCGAACTCGGGGATGAGGATGGAGACGGCGACGGAGAGGAGGGTGAGCACGCTGCGCTCGATCGCGACGAACATCGTCTTCGTGCCCTTGGGGGGGGAAGAGGAGGTAGAGGGTTGGGGACCGTGCGTGGGGACGCCGTGGTCGCCCGGCGAACCTGCGACGTCGAGCCCGAGTAGCATCTCGATGGTTATACTGAGCTGTTGTCGTAGTCAGCAACCCCACACGTCGGTCAGAGGCACGTATACGAATGGACATACCGGTCTCGCTGTGAGAGCGTACTTTGATCTGCGGATGTGGGCGGTGTCAGCGTACACATACGAACGGAGAGCGACAAAACGTACAGAGGCGTGATTACCAAGCCCCATAATGCGACTGCATTCAGTGCCGGATGGACGTTATGCTTCATCAGGTCTACGCTGAACTGTACATGACGGTCAACATGTTGCAGTAGCGTGTGTGTGCGGTAGAAAGGCTTACCTCGTCGCTGACCGAGTTACCGAACATGATATATCCAGCAACACCAAGCAGACCATATATGCCGGTAGCAATCGCAAATGCCCAGTTGATCATCTCGTCGAACTGGGTTGGGTCGATCATGTCCCGAGCCAGTGTGGGTATCACAGCATGGCCAGAGAACTACGGATAGCAGATGTAAGTCATCGACCTGCCAAGCACAAGAACGCGAGTGGCACTGACCCCGGCCATGAAAAGTCCGAATGCAATCCCAAGTTCTTTGTAGTTATCAATCCCCAGACTGGTATCCGCAGGACTCCACAGACTTCCTGGGCTGTCATACTTGGTGAAGCCGTCGAACAGGATGATGCCAATGATTGCCATGAGAGAGAAGATCCCGACTATTGACGCATACGATAGCAACGAAAGAGGCATGAGAACTGCAGGAATCAAACTGAACGCAGTGGTCAGCTATATGTCCCGACTGATCATGGAGGTTCTCACAAGATGAGTCCCAGGAGCTTGTAGGTGTCAGATGAGTATGCGGGGACAACAGCATGCAGCGAGTCTGCATACAGAGTGACCAGAGCAACGCTACATAACAGCGATGAGGTCAAACAATTCGGTGTTCCGTTCTTGCTGAAGGACGCACGTTACGGTGAAGAGCTCGAGACCGAATATCGTGCTGATGACAGGCATAGAACGAGGTCCGAACGCTTTGCGCCCGATGTCAGCGTATGATCGAATACGGGGGTCCTCAAGCACGATGCGTGCAAGAATTTTGGCTCTGCTTGCTTGTCAATCGGAAGGCACGAGTTACGGATGGCCATTCACGCACGTGTAGCACGAGATATATCCGTAGCCGAGAATGAGGATGGTCCCGCCAATCCACCCGGCGGAAGCGAATGCAAGAGGTTCGGAGAGCATGCCGATTCCGAAGAGGACTGCAACGGCGTTGAGTAGCTGAAGGCAGAGCCTTCAATATTCGCGTCAGGTTTAACGGGGGTTGGGACGACGTACAGTCTGAGCAAAAGTGCTGTGCCCCATATGGTGCTTGGGAGGTTGCAAGGAGGTCTTTGATGTTCTCTGACGCACGCTGGCCATGGATATCCTACGGGGGACGGTAGCAGCATACTCATGGACCTGCTGTTGGGTAGGGGTATGACCAGGGGATGTAGCAGAGGGAGTCTGTGAGATGATGAGGGGAGTGCGTTCTCCAACTTCGGCACGAGGGGTAGGGAGATCGTCCTCGTCTTCAAAGACAGGCCAGCGTGATGACGGGCGTAGATCGAACTGGCGCGACTCAGTTGCGGAGGCAGGGGTAAGGTCCTCGTCCCATTGGATGTTTGCGAGGAGGGCATCGTCTCCGGAGCTCCTGGCACGCTCTCGAACTAAAGGAGGTTCGAAATCACCATCTGGGATGCGGTCGTCCTCGTCCTCTTCTCGTATCGCAGCCTCTGGGTCGGGGTGACTGCTGTGGTCGGATGAAGAGGAATACGAGCCAGATACGAAGTCGGAATGGTGGGTTTGTGCCCGACGGTCTGAAAATGGCGAGGGGTGATAAATTTCATCCCGGCTTGTGGAGACGGAAGAAAACTGGAGACGCACAAGACTCGAGCACTTCCCTGACGCTGCTCGCGGACTGGTAAGAACTAGAGAGGATGACAGCGGGTATGGAGGCCATGGGGAGTCGTGAAGGGTCGTGAAAGTCGTGACGGCGGAGGGACCTCTGCGGGGAGGAGCAAATGGTGGTGGCGTTGATAGGCTATTGCTGGGCGATAAGTCGTAGTCTATGGTGTGCACAATGGGCCGCGCTGCTCCTGGCGAAGAAGCAGGCAAGGTCCGAGACCGAAGATCACTCGCTCGTGGCAGAGGCTGATGGCAGCACTGTCCCCGCTGAAAACTGGCGACCCTTCGAGGTCCTTCGCCCCTCCCACCATGCACTCCCAATCCTCGCTCTCTCCAAGCCGTGCTGGAGGCAGATGGGCCTCGTGAGCAGCTACCTCGGATTGGCTTAGCTGCAATCAGCAGTCCTTATGCGAGTCGAGGGCAGATAAGGGCGAGCAGAGCACAGAGACCAAGCGCGTGACGTCACCATACCCATCATTCGATTTGGATCTGAGACGACTATATGCGCTCGCTTGTCGTCCCCGCCACATCTCCTTCTCTCTCTCCCTCTGTGCGATGCCCCGCCTCCCGTTCCTCGGCCGTCTCACATCCAGAGACTACGCCGCCCTCGTCCTCGGCGGCATCTTCGTCTTCCTCGAGGCCATCCTCACCGTCGTCATCTCCTTCCTCCCAAAGTCCGTCATCCAGTGGTTCTACGACCGCTCACGCTCTCTTTTCCACTTCGCCGTGGGCCCGCCCATACCCAAATCCCATGAACAACATCTCGCAGAGCGCATACGTCGCGCAGAGGACTTTTCCAGGCTATGCGAAATCTTTGGATACGAGCACGAAGAACACGTCGTTCTCACCAAGGACGGCTACCTCCTCGGTCTCCATCGTCTTCCTGCCAAGAAGGGTGAGACCCGAGAGCACCCCGGCGCGTCCACAGGCAAGCCCGTCGTATACCTCCACCATGGTCTTCTCATGAACTCGGAGGTCTGGGTGTGTCTTACCTCTCCTCAACGCTCCCTCGCCTTCACCCTCGTCGAGCTCGGCTTCGACGTCTGGCTCGGTAACAACCGCGGCAACAAGTACTCCAAAAAATCCATATACCACAATCCCAACTCGACCAAGTTCTGGGATTACAGCATCGATGACTTTGCGTGGCATGATATCCCGGATTCCATTGCATACATCCTCGCGGTCACCAAGGAACCTAGCCTCAGCTATGTCGGCTTCAGCCAGGGTACCGCTCAGGCCTTCGCCGCACTCAGCATACATCCCCCTCTCAACGAGAAGATTAACGTCTTCATCGCCCTCGCTCCTGCCATGAGTCCGGCTGGTCTCGCCGCCTCGGTCGTCGACAGTCTCATGAAAGCTTCGTACGTCTTCTCTCCTCTCCCAAGCCATCTAGAAATGGAATGCTCACCTGTTTTCCCAGCCCCACTCTCGTCTTCCTCATATTCGGTCGCAAGTCGATCATGTCCTCCGTGCCCACCTGGCAGTCTCTCCTCTACCCGCCCGTCTTCTCCGCCGCGATCACCTCGTCCCTCACTTGGCTCTTCAACTGGCGCTGCGCGAACATCTCCCCCCTCCAAAAGCTCGCCGCCTTCCCACACCTCTACTCGCCCGCCTCCGTCAAGTCCGTCGTGCACTGGTTCCAAATCATGCGGAACGCCAAGTTCCAGATGTACGACGACGACGTCCAGCGCGTCATGATCATCCGCCGCGCCGCCAAGCCCTCAGGTGTGACCGCCTACGCCCCCGCCCGCTTCCCGACCAGGAACATCGTCAGCCCCATCGTCCTCCTCTACGGCGACAGCGACTCGCTCGTCGACATCGACGTCATGCTCCACGAGCTGCCCAAGAAGAACGTCCACGTCCGCAGGCTGCACGGGTACGAGCACCTCGACGTCATCTGGGGCGACCACATCGACCGGGACGTTATCCCGCACGTCGTCAGCGCGCTCAGGGAGCATTGTGTCGACCCGCGCAGGCTGGAGAGCGCCGTCAAGATGACGAACGGGTTCGATGCGGGTTCGTTAGACGACGACCTCACGGCGTCGAGCACGCCTGCGGATACCCTGTCTGGATACGAGAGTTGATATCCGTATAGGCGCGCACAGGTATGTAGATGTGTTATACCCGATGTTTTTGGAGGCTTCAGTCGGTAGCATGAGGGATGCGTGCATCAGATGCCTCCGCATATATAGCTCCTCGGGCATGTCCAGAATACCATAATGTATTTAAGTCTGCGCACATTCTAATGAATCAAACGAGGACTCTGTTGGAACTATGCATCACGGACTGGCCGTTACAGGTCCGGGGTGAGAGTGAGAGACAGCTTGCGATTGAGTATGACGGTCGATCGACGGGGCTACATGCGTGTGCTGGTATTCTATCGTAAATTGCGTGAGGACTGCGAGATGGACTGCGGTACAGGCAGAGAGCAAGCGGCGAGCGTGCTATATGGAGCGTCCACCGATTAGTGTATGTAGGCCGTGCCGTGGGACTGTATCGTGAGCTGCGTGCGTTGAAGAAAAGAGTCGTGATGCTGGTGGGTGTAAGCCCAAAACGTGAGGATGCAAGACAAGCCCTGTAGAGTAGTAATGAAGAAAGGGGAGGGGAGAGACCGGGACGTGGCCTGTAAAGCAAAAAGCGGTTATAGAGCAAAGATGAGAGATGATTATGCTACAAATGTACAGTATGAATGTGAGCGGAGGAACACCGAAGCAAGAGCTCGATACTCGGGCAGTGTTCTATGTGGTGAGAGGTCAACTTCACGCCGCGTTGATAGCCTTGCGGTTCGTCCACTGCATGTAGGGTTCGCGCAGGAGCTCTGCTCCCGCATGCTTGCGTGCGCTACGACGTGCCTCGGGTATCTTCGCATTCGCATTCAGGTCCTATGGGTGCATTCGTGTCACGTTGTGTGTGGACGCAGACAGAGATGCGAATACGTACTGCAGCGCGTCGCCGCATTCCAGGAGCGATATGGTTCCACCACTTGGTGAATGCGTTCTTGAGCGCCAGCTCCCTATGGCCCTTGGGATTCAGCCATGCTACAAATTCCTGCACCTGCGCACCCCGTCGCCCATCAGCATATTATGACTTGTTCCAAGTGGAGAATGAACTCCTCACCTCCTCGAGGTCATTGAAGACCGCCCACTCGTTGGATCGCAGCATGCCTTCCGGACCCTCCTCCACTCTCCGCCTCTCGTCGATGTTCTCCTCGCGCCTCTGCAGCAACTCGAGATCGAACTCGCTCGCGCCCTGCACAAAGATCCTGCCCGTGCCATACTGCACGGTCCCTCCAGACCCGATTAGAGACGCCGCACCCATGCCGTCGAACCACCACACGCGGTTGTAAAACCGGTCGCGGCCGAGGGGCTTCACACGGATCGAGCCGAGCAGCTTGCGGAACTCGCGCTCGATGCTCTCAAGCCGCCGCTCGAGCTTGTTCACTTCCTCGTCCAGACGTCGATGTTCTGCGATGGCCTGTTTGAGCGACGACGCCTTTGCTCGCGCTGCCTCCCGCTCCTTGGCGGCGGTACGTCGCGTCGATGCTGGTCGTGAGTCCACCTCGTCGGATCCGGGCACGTCGGAGAGGTCCGACGAGTCCTGCATCGTCACATCCTCATCTGTCTTGCCGTTGGGCTTCCCAACCATCTGAGTCTCGCCTTGCAGGACCGCCATCTCTTCCATGCTACACAAAGATTAATGCGCGGAACCATGCGAGGCGAAGGGAAGCGACACGTACTACTGCTTCTTCGTGCGGTTCACCTCGATCTTCTCTTTCCGCAACGCAGTCAGCTGCTCCTCGCACCACTCCATGTGCGCATGGATAGCTTTGCTTGACACTGCGAGGTTACACATGAAGTAGATGATCGTAATGCGGTCCCTTGCCGGAAGTTTGTGGTATAGTTGACCAGGCGCCGTAGGTGTTGTCAGCCGTGGGGGAGTGGGAGTAGTATACGGTGTCGGCGCTGTTGAGCTGCCCGGCTCGTGAGGTTGGTCATCGGGAGCAAAGAGCAAACGAGTGAGTATCTCGCGCAGTCGAGGGAAATTCTCGAGATTGGCGTGCTATATATTGGGTATAAGTGAGGTAGTGGTACTCGCAGCGGACAATGCTTACATCCTTGAGACATCCCAACAACGACTCCTCCCAACCTTCACGCCCTTCCCCATGGCGTAGTGGGGCACGTTCCCAGTTGTTGCCGATATCAGCCAGCGCGTTGGTCAGCTGCTCGATTGTCACACCCAGGAACTCGTCGTCTCCGTTCTCCTCTTTGAGGTTCACTAGCGACACGACTGCGCTATGTCTGTTGTAGGGCACGGTGCGCAAGTTGTAGATGAGCGTAGCATGGATCTCCGCAAGGAGGGGACACTGTGGCTCGATGACCGAATGTCGGAGCGCTCCCTCAAAATCGTCCATCGTGAATGTTGAGATATGCAATGGTTGGCTGCATCACATGCAGGTCAGCACAACACGGAACCACAACCAAAGCAGCTCTCAAGCGTACCCGTAGACAACAAGAAAGTTCCACGACATCAAGAACGCCACATTGGTATCTTGGTCCTCTCCGAACGGCATGGCGAGCTTGCTCGGTACTGGTCGCTTCAGCTTCATGCCCGCTCTCTTCTCCTTGTCTCCCAACACGATGTCCAAGTCTTCCGTTGGGTATCGTACAGGCTTCTTTTTCTTCTTCTCGGCTGCGAGACGGTCGATCTCCTCCTTGACCTTGAGCTGATTTTCCGCTCTCTCGCGTTCCTCTCTCTGGCGCTGTTCTGCTACTGCTATGGCGAGCAGCTTCTCTTTCTCCGCTATTACCGTAACAGGTCAACTCGAGAGTGGAATACAACGCAGGCGGGGACTTACCTTTCTCTTCTGCCATCTGTCTTCGTTTCTTCGCTGCAGGACCCTCCTTGTCCTCCCATACTTTCTTCCGCTTGTCGATTTCTCCCTTCTTCATAGTCTCGACGCCTTTCCGGATATCATCGGGCATCACAGTGCTCACCCCGTACCTCGCAGCAATGGCGGGTTTCACGGTCCATGGTGAAGCAACTGCAGCATCCCTGTCCACACAGTCGCGAATGAAGCGACGAAGTATAGATTTGGAGAATGCGAGACGATCTCGGCTAGAGCGGGCGGCGGCGTGAGTTGAGAAAGCGCTGGGGAGTGGGACAAAGCGTACCTCATGATTTGACATTGCACGTTCATGAGGGTGTTGCTATAGTGTCCCCGACTCGTCTCCTTGCCTTTGTTCTTCTCGTGATTTCGCCCAAAGCCCGGTTGTTTCTCCTCTTCCAACACTTGAACCTGATACACATATTTCGTGGGGTCGTCCATAGCAATGGAGTCCTTTACTGGAATCTTGAGGTCCTCTGCAATCTTGTGGATTGCTGTAGGCTCGTCGGACAGAGGGGAGGAGGCGGTGGAGGTAGACGCCACAGGTACAGGACTCCGGGCGAGTGCAGAGGTCTTGGGAGGTATGGCCTGGACTACACGAGCGAGATACCTTCCAGATGTGCACACATGAGCGAAGGTAGGTTGACATGAACTATAAGCACCTACTTCTCCCCTTTGATGTCCACGTAGACCTCTATGAGAGCGTATGTTGGTTAGGAATAGGCCATGCAAGGGAAGAACTGATTCATGACGCACTTTCGTCGGGGTAGTATCGGTCCTTGAAGCGATCGTACACGGCCTCAACCAGGTGGTCCAGACGACCCATAACCTCTGGAAGGATGGGTAACACGGACTGGTCAGTGAGACACGTAAACCACGCGAATGGAGGGTGAACGTACGCCACTGGACTGCTTTCAGCACAGCAGCCTTTAGCTGGTCTGGGAACCTCGAGTGCATTGTACGGGCCTCTTGCCGCTCGCTCTCCAACGCTTGGAAGTAGTCGAGGCCACTCTTGCCTGTAACCTCGCACTGGAATTGTTTGACTCTATAGAAAGACATCCGTGCCGCGTAGGCCCTGGAGAACAGAGAGGTCATCAGAGGCGCGGTGGATGGCGAAGAAGTGGGGGCCGGCGCACTCGTAATTCTCGAAGATCTCGCCGGTCTCGGCGAGGTAGAACACCTCTCGACTAGGGTCGCTCTTGAGGGCATCGAGGAGGGCAGGTGAGGGCTCGGTGAGGAGGACGCGTTTGCGCCTGCAGGTGGGCATGGCGGATACGGGCGGGGGGCGAGAAGGGAGGCGGTGGTGGGAGAGAGGAAGAGACGGGGGGAGGGGGTGGGGAGGGGGGCGGCAGGAGGCTAGGTTGGAACCCGAAGGCGTGAAGCGGTCCCCTTCGCATTTTTGCAGCAGTGCGTCTCCCGAGAGCCTCACTCACGCTCAGCCACCAGCACCGTTCTCGCTTTTCCAACTCAGCTCCGTCCCCTCTTCTTCTCCACCACCACCTCCTCCCCGTCCCCGCTCGCCCGCTATGCATGTCCATGTGCTCTCTGTCGGTCTCTTGGTCTCTCTGCCGCCGTCAACCTCGATTAGACACTCGCAGAAGGAGGCGGATATCCAGGTACAGTTCAGACCGACACCATGTTGTCCGCCTTGCTCGCGATTACTCCTCTGCTCCGGTCGGGCGATCTCTTGCAACGTCTGGGGTTGCCGCGAGCGTCGCCTCCCTCTTACGGGCGTGCAGTAGAGCAAGCTACATATGAATCCACGCCGTTGCTGCCGACGCGCGCTCCCCGAGAGGCAGTGGACACCGGAGGTCTCTCGGCCCTAACCACAAAATCCATTTGCGCTCACACAACATACAATCAGGCCAGGCGCGCCGTTGGAGATCGATATGTAGCGGAGAAGGTTGAGGACTACCCAGGTATAGACGGTGGGGGAATGCAAGCATGGCTCCCAACCGCGTTCGTGCCCCCTCGGTTTCCTGCGGCGAACACCCCTTGTACCCTCAAGCTCCCGGCGCGCGACAAACTGCAACATGGCTGTCGCTTCCTCCACCGGGATCTGGTGTCTGGGCCTGGCCGCGCCGACTTGATACTGCGACAATGACACCCTGGATTGACGCGTCGATACGGTCACGTGCCGGTTCCTTGGTCACTACATACAGTGGCGGTCTAAAATAATGCCCGGGGGTCATTGGGCGTCTAAAATATCGTATTGGGGCAGCATTCTTGAGCAATGTCTGGACATCTGTGTACACATTAATACCCTACTATGTGCTCTATCCATACATACAAGAAAGAATTTGAATGACCCAGAATTGGCAGAGATATTCAAGTAACAATCTTGTGACCCTATTTTGAGAGGTATCATAAGGTGACCCATACAAACCATCTTTGACCTCTATAAGGAGTTGAGATTACAATCTACTATTGTTTGTGTGATAATAGGAATGCATCACTATTAATGTATCTATGGAACCAGAGATAGTAGTACAAACTGCTAAGGGAGCCTCATAAATAAGACAACAATGCTCCCATAACATGTTGCTTCCTACACCATTATATATATTGAGAAGTCATAATATCATGGTACAGAGTAGTATATCTTCCTGTTTGCATTCTGACTACTCACTTTGCCAGGTTGTTGTCAGACTTGATATTTCAATAATTTGGTTTGAGTATTGAAAGCAGCCTTACTACCTGTACTATTATTACTCCCTAGAAAGACCCAGTTGGTTCTGACGTATGAAAGCTGGGTGTTATAAAGACTCAAGTACAAAGTATATAACCCACTATTCAGAATGTCAGTCCAGTTTTTGCTTCAAGTAGAGTAATGTGATTACTATCTTGGCATAGGGTTTCAGAGCATAGCAAAGTTTAGTATGTCTTTTATCCTTGATGCTAGGTATCCATAAGCTGGAGACCATAGCAATATTTGCATGACATAGTGTTCTCTTAAATAGACACTGAATTGAAGCATCAGGTATTGTAGGAGAGTCAGGCCACAATTACTACTATTGCATCCTTTGGAGCATAGTTGGTATTCCGACTTTTTGCTGATATAGCTAAGTACAGTTGAATCTTTCACAAGTCTCCTATATCACAATATAGTATCCATGCCAACACATAAATTGGTTATGGCAGAGAATATCTACACTCCATGATTGGAGATACAAAACAGAAATATACTCAATTTTGTCACTCATAATCAGCATTACCCACATTTAACCTCCCTTAAGACCTTGGAACTGCATGGAAGTGGCCTGTATAATATAGTGTTCTATATAATAGGCCCCATAGTATTTGTATATACATTGGGACTTGGCTTTGTGAATCCTGGGATAAGATACAGGTCTGTGTTTCCAGAGGGTGACTGTCTAAAATGGACACAATTATGAATGCAGTTGCCAGTCAATATGGCCACATTGTACATGGTTTCTGCTACAGATGTATGCATAGTGAGGAGTAGTAAACCTTTGTAGAGAATGCATTCATATGTCTCAATCTGGTGGTAGGAAATCAGTCAAATTATTCAGATAATACTCAATTTTACACTCATCCAATGTGCATCCTAGCTGCATTACCCGGCTCCTATTAGGTAGGCAATGCCAATGAATACATGCATAAGTAATGTGCAGCACTAGTAATATGATACAGCACACAGTCTGGCTATACAGGGTATACTTATGGAGAAAATGCGAAAAAATGGGGGCGGGCATTATTTTTGACCGCCACTGTAGTAACACACCCACTACAGTAAGTGTTCGCCGCCGCTATCTTCGGACTTGATTCTTGCGTCGGATGTTCCGAGTCACTTCAAGGCAAGTCATATGTTGGCTTGGCAGGAGAAACGTGTTGTCGTTCCTGTGGGAGTTCGCGGGACATCCTGATGTCGAAGGCGCCCGTCACACCGGCCGTATCCTCATCAATATGGTATTGCGATAAACTGGTACACGTACAGCGAGAAACAAGATACAACGGAGTGTACAGTACGAGCACAGTCCGATGACATGATGTCATCGTAGTAATCCAGCACAGGCCTAATGTACAAGTCGTGATTGTCATGAGCGGAGGGATTAGGGTATGCGACTATGCGATAGATCGTGCAACAGATGAGCAGTGAAAGGTAAATAGAAAAGCAAAATCCTGGGGTATCAATGTCAGCTCCATGTTTATTTGTCGCACTCCATGAGAATGCTCACCATCTAAGTCGAGATCTCAAATCCCCGGTAGCCAAACGAGCGATCTAGCTCCCTCCTAACCAACTCAATACCGCGTCTTCGAGGAAGTCTGCGAAGGAGGTTGCCTACCCTTCGGTGTGCCACTCGCGTCAACCATCTTCCCATTCGACAGCTGCGGTTGCCTGCTCTGTGCGCTCGACGAGCTTGGCGGCTCCGGGGTGTGGCTGCCCGACTTGTCCCCCGAGCGGCCCAACAGCCTCCTCAGCTTGCCTCCAGACCGTTCCTTCTCCTTGGCTTTCTCCTTCTCCCCGATCGCGTCAACCATGACAATCGCCTTGGCGGCGGGAGACATCGTTGACTTGCCGGCGCCTGCCGTGGTCTGCGCCAGCGTATGCTTCGTAGGGATCTGCGAGTCGGACTGACTCCGCTGGTGCTTGAGTGGGGGTGCCCCGGGGCGACCAGGCGCCTTGCCCTTCCCATCGATGTTGACGAGTACCCAGCCTTCTTGGATCGAGTTCCGGCGGGGTGCGTTGGTGGGTCTTGATGGATGAGCGTGACCGTTCGCGACCGCAGCACCATTGGGACTTCTCGCTGCTGCAGGTCCGTTCGGCATAGTGCCGTTCGGCGGGGAGGCCAGGCGATCCGGAGTAGTGTTGCCAATGAGAACCGCCGCCTCGCTCTTCCTCGTGCCCTCTCCCTCAGCCTGCTTCTGCTGGACAGGTCGTCGAGCCTCCACGTTCTTCGTCGGCTGGTCCAACGTCGCCCCCTTCTCCCCGAACGCGTCGCCCTCCTGACTCGGCTGCTCTGTAATGGTCGGCGGAATCATGTTCGAACTGTTGCGACTAGTGCTCGAGCTGGTGGTAAGAGGTGGTGTTCCGTTGGGCCCCACAACGTCATCCTGCCTCTTCTCCTCCTTTGGAGTAGACGCCCACGCTCCAGGGAGCACCGGCCCGTTCGAGCCGCGTTGTTCCAGTGGCTCGCCCGGTTGGGCAGCTTGCAGCTCGGTACGCGCGCCGCCACTGGCTCTGCGCTCGCGCGGACCGTGAAGAACGCCGCGTGAAGCCGACATCTGGGAAGGGGGCCGGAGAAGGTCGCCGTTCGTTGCCTGTTCCGGCTCCTTGCCTGTCCAGGCGATGGGTATATCAGTGGACCGCCAGCCCGTGCTGGACGAGAACGCAGAATCGCGGAACGCGCCCGGTCCTAGGAGGGGAGGTGTCGGTACGCGGGGAGCCTCTGAACTTGTTCGGGCGAAGTCTGGGCGCACGCCATCGGTCGAGTGTCGTCCCGGGTGCACGCTCTCGGTCTGTCCGAGGACCCCGGTGGACGGGGATAGGCGTAGAGGCTGAGGTGTAACACTGAGCGGTGTGGTGTTCAAAGGAGACGAAGCTCGCCGGGGTCTGAAGGTGAAGGAGGTAGGACTCGAGCTCTGGCGTGCAATGTCATACGGGGAGTCTTGTATGGATGCACGGAGCAGCGGGTCGTCGGTGGAAGACATGGAGTAATGCCTCGAATGTTGCCGACCGGATGGAGGGGCCAAGAATTGAGCGGTTGGAGGCTTCACAGTGGGAGCAGGTAATGCGGCGGAGCGGTTCCAAGGGTTGAACTCTTGCTTGTTGCCTGGAATCACAGGCGCGGTGGTATAGAAGACGTCAGGCGTCTGGGGTTGACTTCCAGCAATGCGAGCAGTGCCAACCCCCGTCATGTCCACACTCCCTACCTCGCTCTGGACCCGTCCGTTGTCATTGAGTGACGAATCCGATTGAAAGGCCAAAGGAAGCTGCGCCTTTGGGAAAGGTTTCTTCAGTTTACCGCTGCTACTATTACTGTGACTTGGCGTCACCTGCTTCAGAGGTGAGGAAAAGAGAGGGGATGTTGAGCGCAGGTGCCCTTCTGATGCCCATCTATCGGTCTTTATTTAGTATCCTGTTTGCACGATCAAAGAGAACACACGAACCCTCCATGTGTTGACGCTATTTCTCTCTTCAGCTCGACGTTGGCGACAGTGGGAGACGCAGGTGCTGAGTCGAGAGTATGAGTAGGGCCAATGAAGAGCCAGAAGTCCCTAGTGCGTGACCGACTACCCAAGGTGAGAGAGGTAAGTAACGTGAACGAGTGGCGGTCAAGGTCAGCGAGAAGAGACAGAATCTGGTTGAGGGAATCGATTGCGAACGTGTTCTCTTGGAACCCTAATGCAAACCGCGATGAGACAAAGAACATGTCGTCTGCAGGGACGTACTCACAGCCATATCCCTTCAGCTTGAACTCATACGAATCTCCAATCTTCTTCTCATAGGCAATCCCCCTCGGCCAAGCTTTCCTGACTGCTTGTAGTATGCCCGGAGTCAATGCCAGAGGCGGTTCAATGACGCGCAGAAGAGCAGTAGAGGGGAATGATATAGCAAAGAGTTGTGCTCCAGATTGAGGGAGGGTGCTGACCGAACCGGTCGGGACAACGGGTATAGAAGAATTCACGGGAGCGGGTTCGGGTCGGGTGAATGCAAGAGCAACACGGTCATCTTGCTCTCGAGCGTACTCGATGGTAGAAAGGAAAGAGAAATTGAATGAGTAAATCACAGTCACGATAGAGACAATGAGTCTCTCGGACGTCGCATTCCTCGCATTCGTCCACGGTTTGTGGTCGAGGGTGAACTCGAAGAAGTGATTGGGGACGTCTTCGCGAACGCTGACGAGTTGCTTCAGCTCCTCGTCGAAGAGACGTCGGAGGCCGTTGATGACGCTGTCCGGGAAGTTATAGAGTCTGACATATCCTTGTCCGGCGAACGTGAGGAGAGCGAATCGATTGGGTATTCGCTGAGGGTCGCGCAGGAACTCCTTCCTGGGGTTGGCAAGGGGGGTAGACGGGACGAGGAGAGGCTTGAGGGCGTTAGGGATGGGGGAGGCGGACTGCGCCATGACAAGAGCATGGAGGAGGGTGTAACGTTGTGATAGCAAGCATGGACAGTCTTTGAGACGGCAGACTGGACTCCAGAACCACGCTTCACGTCACTCTTTCCCGAAACGCGCCTGGTCCACGTGCAATTCCCCAGCGCTTTGATTCCCGACCTCCTCCTCACTGCCACAGCAAGACAACGAGCTGCAGCAGACTCACGTCCAACACGCTCTCTCCAGCCCTCTTCCTCCTGGTCATCCCTCCAGGCCTCCAACCTTGTCACCTACTCCTGTGTTGTGCCGCTCTCGACGCACCGGGGCTATCTGTCCTCCATCACTCGACCGAGACACCCCGATGCTCGCGAGTGCCAGGGCCTCCACGTCCGTCCGCTGCGCTCCAGAACGCATGATGTCGAAATGGAACGCTGTCCGGACGTTGAGAGTCATTGAAGGAGATACACAAGTAGGGCGACGGTATCAACGTCTTTGGTCACCACGCCTGGCCGATGGAAACATTCCGCTGCGGACAGAGAGTGGAGAATCCAGGAGCGGAAGACGAAAGGCAGTAGATGGATGCCATGGGGTCAGAAGGGGCCAAGGTGAAAGCACTCACCTTCATGCATATACCCACGAATTCCTCGATCGCACCGCGACTACGGCATGTTCACTTCCACAGCACTCCTTCGAGATAGCAGTTGATTGTGTCCGCTGTTCTCTCCGGATTGCGTTTATGTATGTCCTAGTCTCTTCCCATCCCAGTCTGAGGCCGTGTGCTCCTCAAATACAGAATGGTGTCGCCAGAAATCCGCCAGACTACGGAGGATACATTGTTTTCGCCGCGGACGGACGAACCTCGGTAGGATAGCTCAGCTTGAGCTCACATGAACCCAGCGAATATGAAGATGCTCATGCAGTGGTGCGCGATGCTGAGGTATTGCCGCCTGGAAGATGGCCGCTCGAAGCAAGAGCAAGTCGTCCGTGGAAGCCAAGTTGCGTCTTGCGTTGACGCGCCCCGCTGCCCTCAGCCACTGGTGACGGCGGACACAGTAACGGGTACCGGCCCGGTGGGGTCCTCGGACCGTTCCCCACCTCAAGAGAGGACGACTCGAGGACGCGGATTTATATCTGGCTCTGCTTCGTCTGCAATGGCTCGCCTATCTTCTTCTCCCCGCTTTCTCCTCTGCCAGTGCATCTCAGCCGAAGAGAGTGCCTCACAATGTCCTCCGAGCTGAAGAAACTCAATGTCCTGATGTGTACGTGCAATTAACGTTGTGAAGTCAGATATGTCGAACTGATCGACCTTGATACAATCGCAGGCGGTACTGTACGTCTTCTCTAGCTTGACTGTGAGCCACGAACGTAGCCTCATTCAGTAACTTGTGTAGGGAGAGTACACCACGGGGTGGACTGGCTCCGGTGCCTCGAAGTCAGACAAAAAGGTTAGCCACCATCGTATCCGTATTCCTCCATACATCACGCTCACCACCAGCCATAGATCGGTGTACGTGGGCCGGAATCGCACATTGCTTGCCGTACTCAGTGGGTGTCTAGGTTGTTGCTTTGACATGCTTCGATCTGCGGAGACTGGGCAAGGTACGATGGGCATCATACGTCAAGCCGGACAGTGCCAGTGGGCTGAACTGTTACTTCCTAGCTGGGCAATCTCGCCATGGTCGGTGTTAACGGCTCAAAGTTCCCTGCCATCAGGAATCATTTGCAGGAAAACATCGCCAATGTCTACAAGGACATGGATGTATCGTAGGTAATGGTCACTGTTCTCTTGGTTGCTACTTACGTTTTCCCCAGCTTCGATGCGTATCCCGATGGTAATTCGGTCAATGCTGAAGCATGCGAGTAGCAACATCACCACAGCGTGAAGGCATGCTAAACGGGGTCTGTCTTATAGATAAAGAGGCCATCGACAAGATGACTGCAGGCGATGCTGTGATCATCTTCACTCCTGACAGTACGTTGTAGTCGCCCATTTAAAGCTAGCTCGCCTAACATGCTCGCAGGCACTCACTATCCTATTTCTCTCTACGCCATTGAGCGTGGGTTGCATGTACTAGTCACGAAGCCTGCGGTCCAGCTCCTTCAGCACCATTCCGATCTCGTTGTCGCTGCCGAAAAGAAGGGTGTAGTGTGCATGGTTGAACACCACAAACGGTGAGTGAACCACCGCGTGGAAGTCTCAATCTTGCTGAGTATAACCGTGCTCGGTTAGTTTCGACCCTGTATATAGCGATGCAAAGGCCCGGTCCGCTTCTCTAGGCGAGTTCAACTTCTTTAGCGCGTGGATGAGCCAGCCGAAGAGCCAGCTGGAAACCTTCCGTGCATGGGCCGGAAAGGACTCTGACATCAGGTACGTGTCGAATGTATGCCTGCCAACTGTACGTAACGGTATTCATTGGCATGCCAAGCTACTACTTGTCCTCCCACCACATCGATATCCACTGCTGGATGATGCAGGACAGGGCCATCCCCACACGAGTTACCGCCAGCGCTGCCACCGGTATTGCAACCAGCGAACCCTTCAACTGCGTCCCGCAGACCGAAGACACCATCACCCTTCTTGTGGACTGGCAGTCACTCTCGAGCTCGAAGCACAGGGGTACTGCGGTGTACACGGCATCGTGGACCGCGCCGCTGAAGGCTGGCGTTCACACCTCGCAGCACTGGTACTATATGGCGGAGAAGGTACGTCCGATTTTTGTCCACTAGCCATGAGCCTGGACATGCTGGAGGAATGCATCCTGACGCGTGACGGCATTGTGGTTGTGTCCATGTCTGATTGTCGTATCCTCTAGGGTGAGATTAACGTCGACCAGGCACACCGTGGCTACGACATTGTCAACGACGAGACCGGCAAGGCGTGGTACAACCCATTCTAGTGCGCACCTCTCCATGCTGGTTGTCGTGTCTTTGTACTAACGTAAGGTCTCGTGACATCACCTTACACCTGGACATTCACTCGCCGTCGTCGTCGGTTCCCTGCTCCGACCACCCAAACTCCGTCTGACGGATATTGATGGGCTTCCTGGCAACGCAGCATGAAGTACTCGCCATCTGAGAGCGGCCACTTTGACGGCCAGCGCGGGTATGGGTACATCTCGATCGAGAAGTTCATCGACGCCGCGCGGAGCGTGAACGCAGGCCTCACGAAGCCCGGCGAGTACGACAAGCACGGGTTCCCGACCATCGCGAACACCATCCTCACCACCGCCATCCTGAACGCCGGCCGCATCTCGCTCGACGAGAAGCGTCCCGTCGGCATCAAGCGCGAGGGGGACAAGTGGCTGTTGGAGTGAAGCATTACAGCGATATCTGCAGAGCGGGTTTGTGGCGGGAGCGGCGGTGGCCTGAAGGGCGATTCATGCTGTGAGCGATATAAGGCAATCCCAGGTCGTCTGGTGACAGGTACAAGAGGAATGAATGACCAATGTGTAGTTCTGGACGTGCTGAATGTATGATATACGTCGATTCGAAGGTGGAATGGAAATATCTGTGCATGCTCGTCCATCTCCTAGTTCGTCGTGCGCAGCTTGTCCGACATCGCCGCGTTCGTGCTAAGGTCGCCTTTGGCGTGTTCGTCGCGGCCTGATGCCCGTGTGTGCGCGCCTTATCGGTGGGGGTATGACGATGATGATGTACGGTACCTGGCTCGTCGTTTGCGTATGCCTTCCACTGCGTCCCCACTGCCTCTTCCGCTCCACACGTCCGATGTGCCGTGATCCCGTGGACGCGCCATCCGTTCTTTTCGACGAGTCGTCGGGAGACCGAGAAAAGGATGGTGTGGGTTCCTGCGTACCTATGTGTTCCTGTCATTGCCTACGATCTCGTCGAGCTGACGTTCCGCACCAAAAATACAAATGTCCCTGCCCGGCTCTCCTCTCTCCGGGGCACGCGGCCTGGGCAGGAAAGACAGATGGCTCTGTGGCACAAATTGTTCTGAAAGCTTCTCCGGCATGCACGGTAGCGCCATTCGCGCAGATCGAAAGCAGGAAATCCGTGATTGTCACTGCAACGTGCAGGCGATAGCGGTACGCAGACGGACCAGTTGACCTCGCCACTCAGCAGCTGCGCGCCGTATCTTGCACCGCTCCTGGGACTGCTGATATTCTATGCTCTTAATCCCGAGCGCGTCCGGGTGCGCAAGTACGCCGAAGGCGCTGCCTGCCCAGTCTCATCGTCCGCCGCCAACGATGGCGTAACCCCGAATCAAGTCTGGATAAACGCATCGGCTATGCGATGAGGATCCCTCGGTCCCTCACAGACGGTCACACAAGACAGATTCCGCAGACCACGATCGCGACCGCGCGCGCGGACCCGTGCAGCCTCAGCCTGAATTCAACCTCCTCCCATCACCCTACTACTTCACACCACCACGTCCTCCGTCACACCGATCCGGCCGGCGATCCAACGTCTCCAAGTACAACTGATCGCCCAGCCAATCCTTAGCCTGAACGAACCCGCTCACACGGGTGCAGTCTGCTGGCCTGGCAGAAGAAAAAAAACACAAGACCGGTCTTGTGCGCGGACTCGCGGGCGGCGGCGGCATCACAGGAGGAACGTGCACGGCAGACGGCGAACATCGACCAGCATGGCGAGCCCGAGGAAGCAGCGGGGCAGGTCGGAGTCTCTCGATATCTCGCTGGCCAGGGTGTGAGGCCCCCCTTCCTCCCAGCATCATTCTTCCCGTGCACTGTGGTCGGCCCCGTGCCTGGACTATACAAGCCGCGGGCGTGTGCTTCGGGCCTTCTCCGCCCACAGGCCGGGTCTTCGCCCTCTGACGGCTGTGAAAGACGAGAGCAGTCTCTTACCTCACCCTAGTAACATGGAACGAACAGAACGCGCCCATACGCCCGATCACCAACGCAGCCTTGTGCTGCCTTTGGGCTCGACTCGGACTCCGCGAACCCCTCCCCCCTCCACCGCAGCATGGCGTAGCGTGATCACTGTATGCGTATGGTGCCATTAGTACATTCCCGACCTGCCAGGGAAGATGGGCCTGCGTACCCGGGAGAAATTCCAATATTGGGGCGATCGATAGTGCCGCACATGCCAGAAGAAAGATAGCGGACTCACAATTGCAGGCTGCCTGGAACACGCCTCTAATTCCGAGCGGCGGCGTCCACCGTTCCTTGCTTTGTGTCTCGTCTTGCGGCGGCGAAGGCTTCTAGATCTTCTTGCGGCGCCCCCGGCTGCTACACGATAATATGATTTCGATGCGCGATTGACTTGTGTAATGTAAACGACAGGAGTGCGCGCGGGTGCGAGTGAAACATTGCGGCGAGCCCTTCAGGCTCAAAAGACTACGACAGGGGATGGGTGGTTGTTCGATGCTACGACATTGACGAGATGGCTCGAAAAAGAAGGTTGACTAAACGGACGTTATGACACAGTGCGCAACGGGATCGATATGCGAGGACCGGACGACGAAGAATGTACAATAAAAGTGAAGAATAAGATAGGACGAAGGCGGCGACTTTAAGTGGGGATCGGGATCGAGATCGGTCAAGGGTGAATCGGGTTCGTCGCGTAAAGCGATCCGTGGTAGGTGCGCAGAAAGAGAAGGCGGGCGGAATGCATAGGGTAGGATATGTATGAAGAGCCGATGAACAGTGTTCGCGCGGGAATTGGCGAGGCAGTGCCAGAAAGCGGTCGAAACCACGAATACATCGAGGACAGAGCTGTCCGTAATCGTACACAAGGGGGCAATGCGTACATGACGGAGTTGCTCCTTGAATTCGAGCCGTCCAATTCGACTTCGTTCTTGTACTCGTATAGCGACGGCGTCTGGCACAGAAAAAGAACAGGCGAGATGATTGCAGTGAGACAGAATGCATGGATGATGAGTCGATGTGTGTGTGATGAACCGGACAATGCGTTGTGGTGTTGCCGACGAACGACGTGTATGAAATGTTGATACATTTTGTGCGATGAGAGGATTGCAGGGAATGGAAAGCGTCAGGAAAGCTTTTTACAACCTATTACACCAGGCGGCGACGATGGCGACGACGACGTGGAGAGTGAAGAGCAGGGTCCAAGGCGGGGACAGTCCTATGAGACCATGGCGCGAGGAGAGGTCATGTTCAAGTTGTGAAGAGCCTGACGTTGGTACGCGACAAAGTCGTGGGGCAGGAACTGTTCAGGGACCTGTTCGATGAGGGACTTGTTCATCACTGGCTCGAACTTTGGTGATGGCAAGTTCTCCTTGTCGTCGGACATGTAAGAGCCAGAGAACGCGTCGCTCGATAGAATAGGGCTCGAAGGCGTCGCAGGCATGTCGTCCGAGAAGTCGGACGCCGTGGTAGAGACGCTCATCGGCGTGCAAACCTTCGGGGAATACGAGGACCGTACTGGAGTCATCGGGAGCGAGGCAAGAGGTTGGCGCTGGAAGCGTCCACCCTGGAGGTAGAACTGCAGGACGAATGTGGCCGCCTTGGAGTAGAACGCGTACGAGTACTTCTTGACGAGGGTCTCCGAAAGGTCGTTCACGTGCTTCGCGAGCCGGTTGTCGAGGTGGTCGACAATCTCGAGGCACTCCTCTGTCTCTTCGAAGATACGCCGACCCTTGCCGCAGAGGAAACGAGCCAAGGAGAGGGCGCCGAGAGCAATGGCGGACGATGGGTACTGCACAAACTCGCGGTAGAAGAGCGTGATCTCCATGAGGAAGCGAGCGACATGTTGAACCTTCTGCTCCTCGATGATGGGGCCGCAGCAGAGAATGCGCAACCATGACTCGGCGGTGGGGTGTCCAAGCGTCCACTGAAGGGTCGAGAGAACATGACCCTCCATTTGGATGAAAGCCGTCTCGTCGTAGGTGTCCTGGCACATTTGCACCAAGTCGCGTACAGTCGGGACGCGCTCCTTTGCGTCCTCGAATTTCGCGGCGATCAACAATGCGGCGCAGCCCACGAGCTGGTAGTGCTTCATATACACAACCCGTTTTGAGACGTAGCGGTCGATGATGTTGAGCGTGAGATAGAGTGTCTCGGGCCGTAGGCGGAACATGAAGTGTAGCTCGACGAGAAAATCGACCAGACACGGGCGCATATGCCACCGGATCTCTGGTTGCTGATCCATGGACGATAGCGAGCACATTGTCAGACGCTGTATGGGCGAACCTGTTCAGAGGGTGTATGCGAACGTCATGTATACGTAAAAATCTCACCTCCATCTCGTGCATGTATGTTCGAATTTCCTCATGATACTCCTCCTCCAGATAGATGCCCTCTCGCCGCAGAGCGCTGATTTGCGCATGCCATTGGCGTTGTGCAATGAGCTCCGCCTTCGCTGCGCGCGGCGATTTCTTGACGAGGGAATGTGGGGGGTAGAGGGGCGATTGTCGCCGCTTGGAGATGCCGTATGGAGACGGCTTCTTCTTCGGGTACGCAGATGGACGCGCAGTCCGGGAAGTGTTTGATACGTCCTTCATCTCGGTGTCTGGAGGATGGTTGGAGTGTTGCCGGGAACCTGCTGTTACGGTATAGCTAGACGAGGAAGAGCTGGCGTGAGCGGGGAAACTGACAGAAATGGACGAAGAAGCCATCTATGTAACGAAAATCCAATCAAAGCCGCAGATGTTGAATAGCCTGATAAAGAACCAAACGAGAGGAATCGACCACAGTGCGGGCGGGTGCGGGGCTTCAGGTGTAACCAAGAAGACGGTGCGCTCGAGGGCACAGCAGAGAGAAGGATGGAGGAGCGGACAGAAAGCGTCGGGGGGAGTATAGACGAACTCTACCACTTCACGGCGGGGCGCGAAATCAACGCGAGTGGACGTCGCGTCCGATCGTCACACAGTGGGCCGAGGCTCCAAATGGCAGTGGGGTCATATATGCACTGAAGAGAAGGATAAAACGGCGCATATTTGAAGGAAAGACTCACGCGAGGGTCGGTTGATCATGCAAATCCTTTCGGAAGACGAAGAGCGGGGTGGATGATGGCGGGAGGCTGGGAAGAGTGCCGGGACTGCTAAAGTGGACGTTATGGGGATCGTAAGTTGATCGTTAAGAGATACAGAGGAGAAGGGAGACGACGGGAGGGCGGGGAAGGGGAGAAGAGACGTTGCAAACGTCTCTGGCTGGGGCGGGGAGGTCGAGGGAGAGAGAAGGAGTGACCGAATAGAGATATAAGGGACCCGGGAGGTCGGGGCGAGGGGATAGGCGCGGAACGATTGATGGGAAGGACAATGAGCGACTACTACCGTCCTGAAAACGACCATAATAATCGGATAATAACGAAAGCCGTCAAAGCGTTATTCCCGATGTTATCGACCAGGCCCTTCATCAGATCATATGCCTCGTGTACGGACTCTCCACCGCACACCTTGGCCATGTCATCGACATCGCCCTCGTCCTCCCCGACATGCACCCCATGACAGTCATCCCCCGCAACGCCCGCCCAGGATGACCGCATCGCACATTGGACTAGTGTAGATAGTCCAGAATGGAGGGCACAGCAGCGATCACAGCATGCACAACTCCCCGCCCCCCGGCCCGGCGCAGTTTCACCTCGATCGGCGCTTGACCCCGCCAAAGTCCCACGAACCACGTTCCACGGTGCCGCCGCACCTGATATGGACGACAAGGCTCACCTTTGATCGCAAATCCGACAGCCAAACTGCGCTCCTTTTCGCTCTTGTATACCGTGCCAACCCTTTCAACCTTCGATCGTCTCTTGTTGCGATACGACCAGTCTTGAGCTGCAAATCTGTGCCCCCTCGTCAGCGTCATCCAATCCCTCGTCGTCTATTTCGCTCCACTCAGAGCACTCACAGACACCTCCCGGTCGTGAGCTTTCTTGCGAATGCGACGGGACCGAGTGGGGGAGAGGGGGAAAGGATCCAAGGTATTAGATGCCGACCTTACTGATTAGAGCTTCTTCGTTTTTGGATTAACTGGCTAACGGTGCAAACCGATCGAGCCTGAAAGAGTGACTGTAGATGCAAAGGAGGGACTTCGGGCGAAAACTGCCGTCTTCTAATGATGCGGTGGCGGCCAACACGCGGTGTTCCACGACGAGCGGGACCACGGATGCTAGCGGTGCCAGGGGATGGAGAGTGAGAAGACGTCCACCAGATAAGGTGGCCTGTTCAACACTCGGTGGTGGTGTGCCCAACGAAGCCGCCTGGAGGAAGCTCGCTGGTGCGCAGGAGGAGGAGGAGAGCTACGTCTGCTGTCGACGACCGAGTACTTCAGAGGTGGAGGTGCCGGTGAAACGTAGCTGGCGGATAGGTCGATCAACAACGCACAAAAAGCGTGTCCGCTTAGATTTCTCTCGCGCCTACTCTAATACACAGACGTTCTCGGATCCTTTGCCCATTGGCCCAAATTCTTGGCCGAGAGCTGCGTCAACTTCCAACACGTTGTCTGCCTGCAGGCAGATACCGCGTCCAGATCGGGCGAGTGTCTTATGATTTAGGTAAGCCCTCCTTCTTCCGTCCGACAGGCTCGTGTCCCAAGTGGCATAACGGTCGCCTCTTGCTAGACAGTGCAGTCTTCCAATTACTTATTCATGACTTTCAGGCCGAGCCGATGACTTCCTGCCGCGCTCTTCTTACACCATTCCCTGGCCGTCGTCATCAAGGACGAAGCGCGAGCGGAAGGCCGGGATCATCATCAGCTCGGGCAATCAACGAATTCCAGCCCCCCCCCCCGGTCCTCCGCGCATTTGAACGTTTGAACAGCGGCCGGGTCGCACGCTCACATCGTGCCACTGACTAGTGCGTCCGACCGTGGGCTTGCGGATTATTACCGGTCGCGAATGCAAGAGATACAAGTGCGCGTCATGCCAGTCCCAGCGAGAATAGACTCTAGAGCGCCTCCATGACTTATTACAAGGACGCATCATCCCAGGCCTCTAGAACCCCTTACTCTTCACTGTACACATCGCTCTCAGGACTGTTCCCCTTCCCATCAGTCACCTTATCAAATCAATCGGCGCCCCTCTCTGCGCAGGCTCATCCTCCAGAGGATTTGGCAGGAGCGCGCAAACAGTCATGAGCAGGGTGGGCGGCTTCGTCCATTTGACGTACTCCTGACGTTCTGCTAGGAATCGAACGCCTCTCAGTCTGACAGCGTGCATTCTGGCGGCGAGACATCCCAGCATCCCCGTTGTGCGGCGGGGCCGGGAGAAGTCGAGCGGCTCGCACCACGTTCCACGAAGCTCCCGAGTCCCGACCGCCTGCGGGCAACGTGCCCGGGGCTCAGGACAGCCCTGGCTGTACGCTCTGCGTCCGAGTCGGACTCCCGCCCTGCCCGCGCGACCCGCCAAGTAACGACCGCGAGAGGCGGTCGACGACCAAAATATCTCTTGCGCGCCGCCGCTCGCACAGCTCCTGTCGTGTGCGCAACCTCCGAAACGCAACGATGAATGCAGGACGGTCTTGGACGAGAAAACCGCTAGAGCCGCGGGATTCAGACGCCGCAGTCTGATCCTCCGCGTTCGTCATCCCGACTGCCGACTCCGTCGTATGAAGGCGAGATGAAAGTCATGGGTAATGTGACTTTGATCCAGCGTGGCATTGAGCTCCGGGAGCCCGTCCTTCGTCTCGTTGACCGCGAGGGCAATTGGTAATGCCTGTGAGGCCGTCGCCCAAGTATGGCACCGCCCTGAACGTCTTCTGCAAACATCTGCCAGAGGCGTTCATAAGTGTACGTACACCGCGCCACAAGAGAACACTGGCTGGGCGCGCGGTGGGGGATGCTTGGGACGTCCATCAGGAGCTTCTAGCTCGGCCGTCGCAGCTAACGCGGGTTTATTGCGCACAGCGCAGGCTGGATGGGAAATTGGAGATGCGTTTGGGTATCAGATTATCGCGGGTACAAGAGCTGTTATAACGGGCATTCACACCGGACGGTAAGAAAGCCGACCAATGACCGCGCTGAAGTTGTCCGGGAAGCCGTATGGGAGTAATAGAACTTGTCAGGCGTGCAGACGCACGAGGCTCGCGAGAGAAAAGAAGTAGCGTGATCGCAGGCATTCGAAGCTCCCGTGAGGATGTTGTGCGCCGGATAGCCGAGCGCTGTCAGTCAAGAGATGGCGGTCAGTATAGCGACGTCTGAACAAACGCACTCCAGGGCGATCATGCTAACGCAATTGACTTGGCCATTGCACTTGTTGTCTCGGGTAGTTATCGCGTCAATTGAGTTGGAGATGATGATGCGAGCGAGACGAGGGCAAGCGAACGCAGAGACCAAACCCGGATGCGCGAATTAGCGGAGCACCGTAGGGAAGCACAAGACTAAACGGCTGTCTCAAGGAGTGGGGAGAACGCCGCGGAGGCATGTGGACCGCAAACAGGGTAAATACAGAATAAGCTCTGGCTGCCTCGGTGTTAGTAGTGCGAAGACCTGAGGACACCGGGGCGCGTGCCGCCGTGCGTACGCATCGTGCACAAGACCACGCAGAAGAGCGAAGACAAGGCGGCTTCGGGCGGGTACAGTCGCTGCCACGTATGGCAGCTTGAAGAGGCTTGGGGGCGTCTAGTAACTGCTGACAAACCCTGCCTTTCCCACAAACCCAGCATGTGGGTAGCATCCTTCCATTCTCGCTCATGTCCGGATGTCCGGATCAGATCAGATCTATGCTCAGATACTCGGCCCCTGCCCTTGTCCCATGATTGTCGCAGTCTAGCCGCCTCGGAGACTCTGCGGCGCATCCTGCTTCTCAGTCTTGTAGTTCTTGTATCGCTCTGCCTGCACTGATCAACTGAGCCGGTCTGAAAGGTTGAAACCGAAAGGGCAGACGACAGCCAGCAGGAGGATCTGCCAGTGAATAAGTAGCATCGGGAGGAGAGGCAAACGTGATCCAGGAACAATAGCTATCGGCAGCCCTGCTATACTTGGAAGACAATGACGTCGGTCCCAACACGAGGCGAAAGCGCTCTTCTCCAGACGATCGCGCGCGCTCAAGTATCGTTGACCGCTATTGTCCGCCCTGGCCGAGCTTGTCCGACGGACAGGCGACGTCGGGCAGACAGCACATCAGAACGCATCCTCCCCATTGCTCGAATTGCAGCGGGGCGCAGACGCCTCAACTGACATCGCTGAAATGGAGACCCCACTCCCCGGTCATCGTTGTGAGGAGGAACGCCGCGCGCACGAGGGCCGGATGCCAAATTCCCCATCCGACTCCACTATAGAACAGTGCTATCAGGTATCTTGAATGCTTGAGCTTCCGGCCGTCGCACGATGTCGCTTTTCTCTTGCTCGACGCGCGGATTTCGTCATCAGGGTGCATATGCGGACGTCAAGATTAAGTAGGTACAGAGTGTCAAAATGTCGACCGTAACGCATGAGGAGAGAGAAATGAAAGTATGCAGATGCACAAAAAGAGTGACAGAGGAATATGGACGGGACGATATCATAACACGTTCGGGAAGACGTGGGCGGTGTGTGGCGTACTCCAGCCTCGAGTCCGCTCACCGACCGACCAGATGTTGCGATTGCTGACGCTATACTCACTCTCTATGCCCGCCCATCAAGAGCGCCATCAAGTCCTGCGTCGTCTGCGCCGTCGCGCCGGGTATCCCTTGCTGTTGCAGGTGAGATGGAAGAAGGTGAGGTAGCATGTGCGGAGGGATCTGCTGTTGCTGTTGCTGTTGCAGCTGCTGTCGCATTGCGAGGTGCGACGCCGACAACTGACCGCCCGGGCCATGCTGAGGACCAAATCCAGGCCCCGAGCCACGCATCCCGCCTCCACCCAAGTTGCCTTGAGCGAGCCCCAGGAGCTGTGCTTGGTTCGCAGCCCGCAGGTCGAGGTTGTTCGGGCCCAAACCGCCCATCGCGTTCACGGCCAGTGGATTCGGGGGGGCAGGCGGGCCCCGCACCGGTGGGTTTCCGTTGAAGCCGAGGCCGCCTTGTGTGAACGTGTTGTAGACTTGCTGCGCGGGAGAGGCTCCGTGCAGGCCCCCGCCGGGGATGCCCACGCCAGAACCGAGGTACTGCGAAGGGTCGTGAGGCGGACGTCCACCAAGGTTCGCCAGGCCTGGAGGAAGACGCTGCGATGGAGGTTGTAAGGGATTCTGACTGGAGATCGGCGAGGCGCCACGGAAGTGGCCCTGTTGCATCGGAAGACCGCCGTTCCGGAGCATAGCCCCTCCTTGCTGGTTGTACATCTGCGCGTTGTACATTTGCTCCAGATTCCTCTGTTGCGTGAGACGCTGCACGTTGAAATGCAAGGGGTCGTCAATCTGCTCGTTGAAGAGGACTCCGCCAGACTCTCGGCTCCGGGACCGAGGAGGAGCAGGGCGGAGGCCAGGAACGAGGCCGTCGGGCACGAACGACCTGTCATCGAGGCGGCTGTCATACAGAGAATCAAGGCGGTTTTGCGCAAGTTGTTGATGGAGTTGCTGCTGCTGCTGCTGCTGCAGAAGCTGGAGTTCGAGATTGGACTGAGGGAACTGTCCACCGACTTGGGGCATTCGGCTTGACGGTGGGATCTGCGGCGAACCCCGATGGCCCTGAACCTCCTCTCAGCCGCGCATACTACGTCATACAAAGTTCGTTACTGACCTGTGTCGAACTCTGCAGCATCGCGAAAATGTCTTCCATGGTTCGCTCGCCTCGAGCAGGCATGCCGCCGAGCGACATAGACTCCTGCCGCTGACTAGGGTGTGGGATCGCAGGAGGCATGCCAGGAACCTGTTGACCCAGCCGTGGTGGGCCCGTGGGCTGTACTTCCCTCGCCTTCGCGTCAAAGAACTTAGCAAATCGGCTCCCTTTGCTGGCCGCATAATTCGCGCCTCCTGGAACATTGCTCCCAGACGGGTCCAGAGGGATGCCAGGTGGGAATGCAGCGGCCTGAGAGCCACCGAGTTCGCCAAACGGTGACCCTGCGTCACCGGGAAGTCCCAAGATCGCGCGTTCCGCGGCAGAGGAACCGGAAGCCCTCCGGAGCTCGTTGAGTTGTGAGATATGCAGAGACTCCCGCAGATCTTCCATAGGCAAGTTGGGCTGCGATCCATTGTTGAGAGGGGAGAAGCTCCTGATCGCACGAGACGAGTCTGAAGGTGTCATGCGTGGGCCTACATATTGCATGTCGTTGGGGATTGCTTCCCCAAGATGAGGCTGGAGTCCGGCGCTGGGAGTCAGAGGATGTGCGTGGGGCGTAGCGATACCAGGGGGAGGCAATGGGTTCATGCCAGGGGGAGCGGTAGAGCCTCCGGATGGTACACGTGACTTCAATGCTAGAACACGAGACCCGGGAGGAGGGTTGAAGGTATTGGCGGGCGATGCGTTAGAAGTAGGGAGGTCGGTATGTGGGATAGTGGGGTTTATAGCAGACGACGGAATACCAGGCGTGACGTGTCCCATACGAGGTCCAACAACCCTGGATGCTTCAATGGGGCGGTCAATGGATGGGCTCGAGGATACGGAAGGACGAGAAGATCCGGCAGGGGTAGCGAGCACTTCAGGACGAGGGGGAGGTTTGTTGGTCTCCTGGGTGAGTACTTTCGACGTATCGGAAGCGCGTTGCACAACAATCGTGGAATCTATTGTAGGCGTACATTAAATGCCTCACATGCAATCAATGCTCGACAACGACGCACCAGCAATGTTAGACCCTTCGCTCTTTTGGCTTTGGAGGGACGGGCTGCTTGATAATCCAGGAGGGCCGGACTCATTGAGCGTCTGATTGAGCAGACCATTCTGGGTTTTCTCGCCCTCTTTCTTCTCCGCTTCCCGCTTCATCATCATCTTGAAGAGTTGGATCTCATCCATTTGACCTTCAGAACTGATATAAGCAGATGGCGCGACGGGTGGGGGGTGTTCGGAATTGCCATTTGAATCGTTGGTCTTGCCTCCTTCAGGAACCACTTCACCCTTCTCCTTGCGTTCCTTCTCTTTCATGCCCCTCTTCCAAGCCTGAATGCTATCAAGCTCGCCGTCAGCGCCCTTGGCGCCAAGGATACCACCACCAGGAGTAGTTGGATTGTAATCCATCCACGCAGGTTCCGCTTCACGTTCCTTGTCCCGCTCCCGGCGATCATGACTGTCCTTGGTGTCGTCATTTCCTCCGCCGGTACGTCTTTCGCGTCCTGGACCGCGACGATTCCGTGCGTCCCTATCGTCGCCTGCAGAGGGTCTTTCCCGGTCGCGATCCTCAAGACGGTCCCAGGGCCTGTTCGGTTCACGGTCACGTCCCTCCCGTCTGGCAGCCATCCGTTCATCTCGACGACCGTCGTCCCGCCAACGCCTGGGATCTTCGTCGGCGTCGCGGTCACCGTCACGGTCTCTGAGTCGACGTCCGTACTCATAGCGATCATCGTCCCAATCGCGACGCATGTAGTCATCTCGGTCACGACGATCATCTTTGTCTCTTCGGTCGTCACGGTCAGCGTCTCCGCGGCGGTCCCGGAGACGATCTCTGTCCACACGATCACGGTCGCGGTCACGCCTCGTAGTAGAAGGTTCGCGCCTGGCCCTAGAAGTGTCGCGAACTCGAGAGCGAGGTCGCTCGCGGGCGTCGCGATCTCGTCGAGAGTCAGTCCCTGCATAATAATCTCAGTCGTGGAGCGAGAGTGTTCGATGTCAACTCACTGTCATCACGGCCTGCTCTATTGGGCTCAGCACCTGCTATCCTCGTCAGATGGGAGGATACGGCTGGGAATACTAACTACACACCTCTTCGCCAATCATCGCTTGTCTCACCGGCCTTTCTCTTCGCTGCGTCTCTTCCCTCTCCGCGTCGTCCAGTACTCTGTGCCTGAGCTAGTCTTGAAGCTGAGGCACCAGATAAGTGGGGAGCAGCGTCACGTTCTTTGTTGCGAAGGTTTGATGCAAGGCGGTCACGGTCGTATTTGTCGGAGAGCTGCGCAAGCTATGAGCAACCACGACGACTGAACTCATGATTACGAACATTTCTTATCTGTTCTTGGCCTTCGCGGTCTCGAAGGTCGCGTTCTCGCTCTCGGTCAGGGTCCTTGTCCCCAGTCCTCTCAGTCGTGCGGATGGATTGATGGCGGAAATTGCCCATTTGAGATGGTTGTGAAAGCCCAGAGCGGAAAGATGGGCGAGAGGAGTCTACATTGCAATGAGAGTCGAGTCCTGGGACGTGCAGTGCGAACACATACCTCCGTCATCTGCATCTCTGCGGAAGCTAAGGAAACAAAGAGATGAGGAGAACATTGGCGAGTCAGAAAACAAGACAACGCACCGACGATCCCTGCCGTTCGTCGTGGTAGATGCCTCAGATTCCTTCTTGCTTCCAACTTGCTCGTTCCAGTCGCTGTGCTCGACTCGTCATGTCACTGAAAGCACATTAAAGTAAATGCAACGCACCCAAACCAATCTTTGAAGGCGGGCATGCCCTCTGGCACAACCACAAGGGGAGACTTGCTAATGTGGAGAATTTCATGGCGTGTATATACTTTGAGTGGGCGAGGTGGGGTCTCAGTAGTTTTCAGGTTAGAGGTTGCTGCTTCGTCCTGCAAAGAGACTTGGGCCACTGCTTCTGCAACATCATCAAGAGCGGATGCGGCGGCTGGTGTTGTTTCTGTGGTGTTGACGGAAAGAGCAGTGGTAGCATCTGGAGAGGCCATGACAGAGAGAGAATGGGATTGGAGAGAGCGAGAGGATGAGGAGGATCTGCGGTGCAGATGAGTTTGACCTTTTCCGTGTCAGGCTCAAGTCGTCCTTTGCGCGGCACATCAAAGCACGCGTCAAGCGCTCGACCTTGCTTCAACCAAAGTCTCGCCCCACAACAAAGTATCTGCCTGACTACGCTTACTCTGTATCTGCCGACTTGGACGCCATCCTCGTTTTCTCTGACTACATGCAGCATCTTACTCTCAAGCATTTCATCCTCAAGCAACGTGCTCTCAATCTTTATCGCCAGGCCATCCGAGCAACACGATGTATGCTCTCCATGGTTATGATGCACACCGCAGTCATCCTGAACCATACTTCAGCAATCCCAGACAGAAATACGAGAGTAGAGACCATTGCATGGATACGGAGTGAATTCGAGCGCAACAAGTGGATTACCGATGTGGTATGTGTATTGTACCATGGTCACTGTCTGTGCTAAACTCCTACATACGACCCATAGACATTGATCGAGGACAAGATTGCGTCCGGTCGCAGAGAATTGAAACAGCTTTTCTCTGGATCGTACATCCCGTCTTCTTCATTGTGAGCTATCTCTGCGAGAGCGTGTCGCCTAATCAGCCCCTATCACTACCCGAGACTAAGCCTCAAGAGGCCTTTCCCGAAAGCTGGGTAAGTGCATCGTTGTGGGCAAGTCCATCTTCTAGTATCATATATGTGGTGATCCGTCTCAAATTCGAGATCAACCATGAAGTATGTCATGTGTATGCTATGCTAGTGTGCTGCGGTAGGTAGTACATGCGTTGATAAACCTCACGCATGTCAATCCCAGCTCGCCATCGCTTGCATTCTCTCTCCCGTTGCTCATTTCGGGAGGATTGTATTCGGGGCGAGATAGTGCGCAAACACCCCATAGGTACCTTCCACTGCTCATATCCCGTCACACGTCTTCGGCACATACTCACCATGTTCGTATTGCAGACGGAATTCAGTCAGTTACCATACCTATACTCTGGGCTGACTGCATGGACATCCATCTCTCCCATATCGCGTTCGGGACACCAAATCAAAAGCTCAAACTCGAGCTCGCGAACATACTCCACGCTCATCCTTTCCTTGCTTCAACGGATGCGCCCTTAAATTTCGAAGTGAGCTTCCACCCTCAGAGACGAAGGGGCGCTTGGCGGAGCGCCTCTCTGACTCTTCCTGAAGAGGAGATCGGCCAAAAGCTCCTCCACTGGTACGGAAGCCCCCCTTCTCAGCGATCTCTGACCCTGGGAGGATATCGCGTGCTCTTCGAGAGAAGTCGAAGGGAACCCCGCCGGGACGTTTTGGAGAGGGTGCGCCGGATGCCGTACGAAGATCCCCGAGTCGCGCAAGCTCGAGAGAGGCAGGCCGCAGAGCTACAAGTCAGCGCAGTGCATCTAACATCCATCCAGTTCGGCTGGGAGTGCCGAGACAACGTCTACTCCGTCGAATGGGAGAAGGTCTGCACCGCTTTCCTCCTCTACGATGGAGAGCGGCGCGAGTTTCGCGTGAAAGTCCCCGGCGCAGGCTTGGAAGACTCGCGCATCATCGTGGTACGAGTCAGTCAGCTCTTCTGGGCTTCTGCCTCTCCGCCTACGGAACGCCCCGCCCTGTTCTTCTCCCTTTCTTACCCTCCCAGCTTCGAGTCTGAGCCCGCCTTCGCTCGGGTTGCAGCTTCATTGGCTGGTCCGAACAACAGTCCTCAACGTCAGCGGTGGACTGCTTTCGACCAAAGTCACGAGGCCGTCGCGCCCTATACGTCCCTGGCGATGAGGTTGGAATGTGCCTCACCAGCAGACCTCAGGACGTTTAGAGACTTTGCGCGCGTCGCCCATGTCCGTATCCAAGAATTCTCCTATCCCATCGAACGCCGTGGCCTCTTTTCAGAGGAATGGAGGGACCGTTTCGACTTGTGGGTGAGGGCTTTGCCGTGGACGGTTGCCTTCCATATCGCAGGTCTCTTGCGCTCGTGGCTTTTCGACATGCCTGAACTTCTCTCGCTCCGTGAACTTATCGATCAGGTCTTGAGGCAGTACAAACGGGAGTACACCGTGGGGCTCTTACGTGACTTCACAGCCCAAGCCAAGCAGCTGTGGTGGTACGCCGAGGATCACGATCTACCAAATGCCGTCATCACACCCCATCATACACGCACGGTACTCACTATACCTCAACTCTTCTCCCAAGTCCGCGATCGCTTCGTATACAAGCCGCTGTCCTTGTCGGACCCTGGGGACCTGAGCGCACCCTTCAATTGCCTACACCTCATTGTCACGCCCTCCACGATGATCCTAGAAGGCCCGTATCCCGAACGTTCCTGTCGGGTAATGCGGACCTTCTGGCGGAATCAAGATTGCTTCATGCGGGTCAGTTTTCAGGACGAAAATCGTCTACAATTCCGCTTCGACCGTGACGTAGATGGGAGGAGCTTCATCGATCGCAGGGTCAAAACCATCCTCCTTGAAGGGATCACCATCGCCGGCGTACACTGGGAGTTTCTTGCTTATTCCCAGTCGGCTCTCAAGGAACACGCCGTATGGTTTGTCAAACCGTTCAGGCACGTAGACAGCGATGGCAACACACATATCGTCACCGCATCCACCATCATTGCCAGCCTGGGTACTTTCCGTAACCTCCCGTACGACAGTCGCCTCATATACTGTCCGGCGCGATACGCCGCGAGGATCTCCCAAGCCTTCACAGCGACTGACGCCTCTATCTCCATAGACGTTGATCAAATCATGTATGGCACGGATGTCAAGGATCCTATTCAACAATACGTGTTCACAGATGGAGTAGGGACCATCTCCCCTCAACTGGCCGTGGAGATTTGGCGAGCGTTGAAGGCAAAGCGGCGTCGGGGACGTCGTGACAGGACCTATCCCCGTGCTTACCAGATCCGCTTTCAAGGCTCCAAGGGCATGCTTAGTGTTGATCACACGTTGTCCGGCAGATCCATCATGCTCCGACCTTCGATGATCAAGTTCGAAGCCCCGCAGTCCATGGCCATCGAAATCGCTCGGGCCTTCGACAAGCCAGGTCCCTACTACCTCAACCGTCCCCTCATCATGCTCTTAGAAGGCCTCGGCGTTCCCTACGAGGTTTTTCAGGAGCTCCAGGACAATGCTGTACATGAGGCAAAGAAGTCAGTTGAGTCTCTGGAGCGGTCTGCTCGATTGCTTGAGGTTCATGGTCTCGGCACGTCATTCCGCCTTACCTCTGCTATGCTGGGGCTACACAAGCTCGGCCTTGGGCCACTCAACGATGACATCTTCTGGCGTCAGATGATGGCGTTCGCAGTCAATCATGTGCTCCGAGAACTCAAGCACCATGCGAGAATACCTGTCCCAGGAATGGACAGCTGGACTCTTGTCGGGGTTGCCGACGTCCACGGCTACCTGCAAGAAGGCGAGGTCTTCGCGTGCATTGACTCCCCGAATGGATCTGGAGTAACGTACCTGGAAGGACCGACCCTGGTCTCACGTTCCCCAACGAAACACCCCGGTGACGCTCAGGTAGTCAATGCTATTGGAATGCCTCCACCTGATTCCCCTTTCGAGATGGAGTCTCTAAGGAATACTATCGTGTTTGCTATCAAGGGTACGTCCTGTCTCCTTCAGCTGTCGGGCCTGCACATGAAGATTGATGTGTTCGTTACAGGTGCGAGACCATTGCCTTCTTGCCTTGGTGGTGGTGACCTCGACGGCGACCTCTACAACGTGACGACGCGGCCTGACCTCTTGCCCGCGCACACGTACATTCCTGCTTCGTATGCACCCGCGGAGAGAAAGTACGTGAACCACGAAAGTACGATGAATGACGTGGCGGAATTTGTTGCAGAGTACATCAGTAGCGACGTGAGTGGCACTATATCTCTTTCCGCTACGCTGGTGTGCCTGAAGTGTTCTATCAAATAGACGCTTGGCATAATTGCAACGACGTGGTTGATCATAGCAGACCAAAGCAGCCAGAACATCTTTGACCCCGACTGTCTCAAGCTAGCCGCTCTCCATAGCGATGCGGTCGACTATCCAAAGAGCGGACAACCAGTCCCTTTGAAAAGCATCCCGAAGCTCAAGCTCAAGATTAAACCAGACTGGAATGCTCCGGAGACCGTCAACAAGGACATCGCTTCGAAGTACTACGAAAGTAACAAGGCGATTGGCAAACTGTATCGTTCTATTGATCTCCCTGCCGTACGTATGCTCGAGCGTGCTGTACGTTTCCAGCGTAGGCATATGCCCGACGTCGGGCAGGAAGAGCAGGTAGCCGACATCCTCAACGAGTTCCACGCCGACGAGCCGTGGATGTATGGCGGAGTCTCAGATACCGTCCGGGATCACGTCTCCGATTACATCGAACCAAACGACTACGACGACCCGACGGTTATGAATACCTGGGAGTTATACACTGCGTATGTCGCTCAGCTCCGTGCCATCTGCGCAGACCATACCCTTTCGCATTCGCGCACGGCCATGCTGACGGAGGAGGAGGCGATGGTCAGTGCGACTCTCTATTTTCTACATGGAGATAGACCTCAATGGGCGTCTTGCAGGTGGGAACCATTGTCGCGAAATGCTCCCAACCGCGAAAGCGGAAGGATCTCATGTCGCAGATGCGAGAACAAACCGCCACGCTGGTGGGTAACGTGCTAGGCGGCCTTTCCGGGGAGGATGACGTCTCTTGCTATGAATCACTACGCCGAGCCTGGATCGCATACCGTTTGGGGAACATGGAGGGTGATATATTCGGTGCCCGAAGTTTCGCTTGGATCGCGCTGGGTGCCATCTTTGACGCGATCAAGGAAATCGAGGCAGAAGAGCGCACGGTATCGCGTCGGTGCGTTCCTTCCACTGCAGCACACTGCTCTGTGCTAATGCCGCTACAGTGTATGACATTGGAAGATTTTGCAAGTCTCACGTAGTCACGGGATTGTCGTCACGCGTAGTACTTGTAGTCTGCACCGAACGCATACCGCTGCTGCTGTGACTGCCGAAATGACGCCTGTACCTGAAACCACAGCTCCAAACTTGAGATTGATCGCGTGCGTATGATTGAAGCATATGTTCTTCCAGGAGTTCATGGAGACGTTGAAGCGATATGAACTAGGAATCGTTCACAAGGTATGTTATCCTGAATTGCACAATGGCGCTCCTCATACATGAGATTGACACCAGATAGTGCGTCCCTGTCCCTGCCCCATGACAATGGTTTTTTGGAGCTTTCAGTATGGAATATACCCGTACGTGGCCAAAAGGGGTTGAATGTGGCTTAAGGAGCTCGGGTGCTGCGGTAGGCCTTTTCCATCAGCCTACATCATGAAATGCTGAACAACGTTGCGCATCAGCGTGTCAAAACAATACCATTGACACTAAAGTCTGCCATCAGAATACCATGAAGTATCGAGTAGATTGGCATACTGATTTCATGGTTAGGTGCATGGTTGATCAGAGGGTACCCTAGTACGTCGTGCGATCAATGGGGCGAAACCTTCTTGACACGATGCTTCTGTGCTGCAGCGAACTCTATCTCCCAGGCATATATCAACACGCATCTGCATGTCCGACAGGGCATCATCGCACCCTCGTCTCCCCTTGCGTCCGTCTCGCTGGTACCACGGCCGCACCTGCCATGGAGATCTTTATGAGGAACATCCCTGCAAGAACGACCAACAACGGGCTCAAAGTAGAACTTGCCAACATTCTTCACCTACCTCCATTCCGAAACCCTGCCGAGCCCCTCTTCGACTTCAACGTCTACCTATTTCCTCACAGGAAACAACTCCCCACACGTATTGGGTCTCTGACGCTGCCCACTGAAGAGCTTGGGCGACGCTTCCTCGAAATATATGGGGCTCCGAATGCTCAGCGCCATGTGGTCCTCGGTTCGTTACACGTGCTATTCACACTCAGTAACAAGCCCGTACGCCAGAATATCCTGCATCGTATACGGACCTCCTCGTTTCGAGACCCCAGAGATGCGCACGAGCGCGAAAAGCGCGCGCAAGAGCTTGGAGCTCTCGAGGTCCGACTTTCCGCCATTCAATTTGGCTGGGAATGTAGAGACCACGTTTACTCGGTCGAGTGGGAACGGATGGGGGATGCCAGTCTCTCGTACGATTCTACCAGGAGAGCTTTGGAAGTCAAGACGCAAGACAGTACGCGTGCCTCTCGCGCACCCGACCTCTTCGATGCCGATCCCTTCGATATACAGTCATCGGTCTTTTCGCTTCTAGAGGCCAAAATCCATCAGGTTGTCATTCGCAGCAACCAGATCTATTGGTCTTCTGCGAGTATCGACCAGAGTACAAACAAACCTGTCATCTTTTTCTCTCTCCAACACCCTCCCGCATTTGAAACAACAAGTACCCTCGCTGAATCCGTGTCGTTCTTCAGCAGACAGCGATGTTGTGCTTTTGACGACAGTCACGCCCCCATGGCCCCATATACCTCCCTGTCAATTCGACTGGAGTGCCGGTCCATTAGCGATTTACACAACTTCCGTCAACTGGCACGTGAGGTGAATCGCCATCTCACCGACATTTCCTATCCCATTGAGCATCGCGGGCTCTTCTCTCAACATCTACAAGCTCAGTACCAGGACTGGGTAAGGAACCTTCCCTGGAGGGTGGCGTTCCAGGTGGAGGCGGTTTCTAGGGCATGGTTCGTGGACACGGAGGAGCTCCTATCGCTTCGCAGACCCATTGGCCGAATCGTCGACTTAGGAGTCGATTACGCAGTCGCTCTCCTACGAGACTTCTATGCAAAGGCCCGGCAGGCCTTTTGGTACGGCGAGGCAAATACTGATTTGCCACAGGGAGACACTCCATCACACTCCGCGAGCCCGGTGAGGCAACTATTCGTGCAGGTGGAGGCCTGTTTCACATTCCGGCCCGCCGCCAATTCATTCACCGCTGGAGACCCAACGGCACCGTTCATGTGCCTTCACGCGGTTGTCACCCCAACAACCATGCACTTGGAAGGTCCCTATCAGGAACGCTCCAACCGTGTGATGCGGACTTACTACCGAAATTCAGACAGCTTTCTACGCGTCAGCTTTCAGGACGAGAACGGACTCCAGATCCGTTTCGAGCAGAGGGTGGATCTGCGCAGTTTCGTCAACGGGAGGTTCAAGAGCATTCTACTGGAGGGACTTACGATTGCAGGGACGAAGTTCGAGTTTCTAGCGTACTCGCAATCCGCTTTGAAGGAGCATGCAGTGTGGTTCGTGAGGCCGTTTGAGCACACAGACGAGACCGGGGCCACTTCCGTTGTCAACGCCGCCTCCATCATAGCCAGCCTTGGGAACTTCCACAATCTATCCTTCGACCCCCAGTTAATCCGCTGCCCCGCGCGTTATGCAGCTAGGATTTCGCAGGCGTTCACGACCACCGACGCGTCCATCAGCGTAGATGTCGAGGAAATCTTACGGGGAGAAGACGTGAAGGATGCTTCGGGGATGTATTGTTTCACGGACGGAGTCGGGACAATCTCGCCCCAGCTGGCGAAGGAGATCTGGCGCGCTCTTCAGGAGAGGAGGAGTCCTAGAGGACGGAAGGACAGGACGTACCCTAGGGCCTACCAGATTCGTATTCAAGGGGCTAAGGGGATGGTCAGCGTCAACTACCGCCTCAGTGGCCGTACCATCGTCTTGCGCCCATCGATGATCAAATTCGAAAACGTGAATACTACGGCCATCGAAATTGCACAGGCGTTCGACAAGCCGATCCCCTACTTCCTCAACCGGCCCCTCATAATGCTTTTAGAAGGGCTGGGGGTACCGTACGAAGTTTTCCAGAGACTGCAGGACGACGCGGTCCATGTCGCGCAGCAGTCCGTAGATTCCCTAGGGGCGTCGGCCCGCCTACTAGAGGGACACGGTCTCGGCGCGTCCTTCCGCCTTACATCTGCTATGCTCGGCCTTCACAAGCTCGGGGTAGGGCCGCCCCGAGAGGATCCGTTCTGGCGGCAGATGATGGACTTTGCTATCAACCACGTTCTTCGCGAACTGAAGTACCACGCGAGAATCCCTGTGCCGGGAACGGAGAGCTGGACCCTTGTTGGGGTCGCAGACGAGCATGGGTATCTGGCGGAAGGCGAAGTCTTCGTGTGCGTCGATTCGCCGGATGAGTCTGAGCTTATATACCTTGACGGACCCGTCCTTATCTCCCGCTCTCCAACCATCCATCCCGGAGATGTCCAAGTTGTACACGCAATAGGGCGGCCGCCGTCCGGATCCCCCTTCGTCCATGAATCACTGAGGAACACAATTGTGTTCTCAATACGGGGTGTGTTTTCGACCGCTGCCATAAGAGTCAGACATCGACTTAATACATCGATATAGGTACCAGACCGCTACCTTCTTATTTGGGCGGCGGCGACCTTGATGGCGACATATACAACATCACCACAAGACGTGAGCTCCATCCGCCAAACACATGCTCTCCGGCGTCATACGCGCCAGCGCAGAGGAAGCTGGTCGATCATGACAGCACCATGGCCGATGTTGCCGAATTTGTCGCAGAGTATATCATCAGCGACGTAAGTACATGCGGGGCAACCATCCTGCCGAGAGCATTGTTGACGGTGCAACCTAGACTCTCGGGATGGTCGCCACCAGGTGGTTACACATAGCAGACCACAGCACCGAAAGCATCTTCGACCCCGATTGTCTCAGGCTCGCCGAGCTTCATAGCAAAGCCGTCGACTACCCCAAGAGCGGCCAACCGGTACCCCTGAAGGACATTCCTCGCTATCGATTCGACCAAAAGCCAGACTGGAGCGCTCCTGAGACGGTACGAGAGGGCGAAGACTCGTACTATGAGAGCTCGCGCGCGATCGGGAAGCTATTCCGCTCCATCGAACTCCCCCCCGTTCCAGAACAGCGACGTCGGACCCGACGCCAGCACCGGAACGACAGTCACGAACCCAACCGAGATGAGCAGCTGGCGCGCGTTCTCGAGCAGTTCCGTGAGGTCGACCCGGACGAGCCCGATGAAGTCATGCTAGCTGTTCAGGAGCATGTTCAGGACTTCATCTCCATCGAGTATGATCAAGAAACCATCACCACTCTCTGGGAGGAGTACAGCATGTACGCGTCCCAGTTGCGCGCGATTTGCGCCGAACACACACTCTCGCGCGAGCGCTCTGGGATGCTGCTGGAGGAAGAAGTAGTGGTAGGTGCTGCAGACTTCGCTAACGAACCCATATGGCTGATAGTAGCTTGCTAGGTGGGAACCATCGTCGCAAAGTGCTCTCAGCCAAGGAAGAGAAAAGATATGATGGCACGAATGAGGGAGCAGACCGCGACTCTCGTCAGCAGCGTCAAGGGGCAGATATCAGGGGGTGACGAAACGCCTCTGGAGGAGTGGCTCCGCAAAGCATGGATCGCCTACCGACTGGCAGACATCGAAGGAAATGCATTCGGAGCATGCAGCTTTGGATGGATTGCTCTCAGCAGTATCTTTGAAGCCATCAAGGAAATCGAGAATGAGGAACGCACATCTGGAGGGTATGGCTTGTAAATATGTGATAGTGAACACGCTGCTGACATTGCCTCACAGTGCTTGACGTATGGACAGAGGGTGACATAGTCTTGTCAGGCATCCTCTCGTAGTCAGGACGGCACAGCGTATAGCAGTAGAAGGAGAACAGGGTACAATACGTGATACATCGCAAACTGGAACAATGTTGGGACATCTGTCTGCATCGGATGAGTTTTGAGATCGCCACCAAAGGGGGTACCTCATGCAGTATTGCGCAGAACTGAATCGCGATGTCAAATGAGGTGGTAGAAAGAACGGAGGTGAACAATCTCACCTAGAATCACAGAATCACCTCTGTCGATCGAGAGCAAGCCATGAACAAATGGCTGATGCATACGAAGGAAATCAACTCACCGGAGGAACATCTTGCTTATGAACCTGTCCTTGTTGACAGGCTTCTTGTTCTTACCCTTGGGCATTTCTGTCCACATCTATGCAGATCGTCAAACACAAGACGTTCATGTAGAGCGAGGTACAACGTGCCTCCTTGACGTTCTCCAAGACCTGAGAGCATGTTTATATTATGTAGAGTGGAGATAGTTGAGCAACGCACCATGTTGCTGTGTCTGTCGAATGCCTTAACACGTGCTAGCAGCTTTTTGTTGTTCCGTAGTGAAATAAGGACTTGCGTGTGGTTCCGCACTGCCTGCTGGAGAACGGACAGAGGACCCTGGCTGATCTCATGCTCCTCGAGGGCACGAAGCTGGGCCTCATCGAGCTCGGACTTGGGTACGTGTACGTATTGACTGTGATTTGCAGAGTCAGCATCAGCGCGTCGAGAGCGAGTGGAACGGGAGAGAGAGGGCGCACCTCATGGTGGTTGGCGAAGAAGGTGAGCAGCGCGACGTACGCGGTGCACGCGGTGCACGGTGCAGCGTGCCGCATACAGACGCCCATAGAGCCCCCTTGTCGAAAGCAAGACTGGTTAATGTCATCCTGGATTAGATAACTGTCATTTTGAAGTGGCTTACGGTCAAGCAGGAATAAGCTATATGTCTAGCGAAAATATATTCACGGAATTACTGGATGTATTATCAGTCCCGTTGTTCTGGCGCTTCTGTCCTAAGCGGAAGAGAATAGCGCCCTAAAGGGATTAGGATTCGGTCCCAACTTAAATCCACAGACCTACACGTCCCCCCCTGCATATACACAAGGTCATATTCATACATGGTACATGCCTCAGAGCATAGCAAAAATACGATTGGAGAGAGAAAGGAGGAAAATGGACGTGAACACAGAGTACGAACAAACTGAGGGAATAGGTCGCATTACCATATCAGGAGTCGTAGCAGGAGGCGCGGGAAGGTGGGGATATGGAAGCGCCGTAAACCAAGGGGGAGAGAAAGCATACGAATGGGGGGGAATTCAGAAAGTGTTGGAGGAAACCAGTATTTTTCCCAGTGTACATGCAGCACAATAGTGCTATATATCGAGTTTGAGAGAGAACAGTTGGGCGGGGAAGTCCCTGGATTTAAGTTGGGACAGATGCCTCATCGCACGAGAACGAGCAGCAAAAGCGCGGACAGTTTCCTTATCGCCGATGACATTATATAGTTTAGCTTGTCGAAAAGTTTAGAGCGCGCTTCCTCATTGGACGCTGGGCTCAAGTGCTCCTCTCCCTCTTCCTCCTCTCCATACCCTCCCCCACTACTTTTCTTTCTCTCGCACTCTCATCCAGAAGACAACTCCAGTATGGGTCGCTTAAAGCAGAAGGGAAAGGCGGGTGCGGCCAAAGCATACGTGACCCGTTCCGCCGCGGTCAAGAAGCTGCAATGCTCTCTGGCGGATTTCCGGAGGCTATGCATTCTCAAGGGCAAGTGCTCTCAGGGCATGCGTAACTGCGCACCTGTTGTGGCTGACCGAGACAATACTAGGGATTTACCCTCGCGAGCCTCGTAATCGGAAGAAGGCGAACAAGGGAAATTCTGCCCCCACGAACTTCTACTACGCCAAAGACATCGCCTATCTCGCTCATGAGCCTGTGCTCAGGAAACTCCGGGAGCACAAGGCTTTCGCGAAGAAGCTCGCTCGTGCACTTGGGAGGGGGGAATGGAGTAGTGCGAAGAGTCTGGAGGAGAACAAGCCGGTGTACCGACTTGACCATATCATTAAGGAGAGGTACGCTTTGCCTGTCCGCTCATACCGGAATCCTTCTAATGAAACTTCATACGCAGGTATCCAACGTTTGTGGACGCGGTCCGAGACATCGATGATGCTCTCTGCATGATTTTCCTCTTCGCGTCCCTCCCCTCCGACTCCAAGGTCTCCCCAGAGCTCGTCGAGAACTGTGCGAGGCTTGCGGCAGAGTGGCAGTTGTATATCATGCACACGCACTCCTTGCGGAAAGTCTTTCTCTCCATCAAGGGTGTCTACTACCAGGCCGAGGTATTCGATCAAACGGTCACCTGGCTTGTCCCGTACCAATTCACCCAGATGGTGTGTCCACGTTCACCGTTATTCATTCTGCCTCGCTAATTCGCACCTACTCAGATTCCTGTGGAGGTCGATGTGCGGGTCATGCTTACATTCTTGGAGTTGTATCAGACCCTTCTCGGGTTTGTCTTCTTCAAGTTATATACAGATGCCGGACTCGTATACCCTCCACCCTTGGACACGCAGAAGGATGAAGGTGCTGCAGGTGTCGGGGCATTCAGCTTGCAAGAAGCCAAAGACGCACGAGCAGTCACATCCACAACCTCAAAAGTCGTCGAGGTCGATGGCAAGCGCGTCTCGAGTAAGGACGTCCGCCAGACCATCAAGAGCATAAATGCATCTACGTCAGAAGACGCAGACGTAGACATGCCGTCAGTAGATGCATCCGCGGCCAACGACGAAGATGAAGAATTCGTCGAAGACACCACGGAAGAAAACCCCGAAGACGCCCCTTCTGCCCCCGCATTCACTACCGCCACTCTCCCCACCCTGAAAACGCTCTCGAGCCTCCCCCAGTCGACATCAGCCAAACTCTTCGCCCCATATACATTCTGGCTCTCACGCGAAACCTCGCGACCCATATTCGAGTTCATCGTCCGTGCGTTCGGTGGCCGCATCGGCTGGCCCGCGTCCTCCGGGAGCGGCTCGCCATTCGATGAGGACGACGAGTCCATCACGCACGTCATCATCGACCGGCCCTTGGTACAGCGCGCAAACGAGAGCGACGCGGAACGCGAGCGGCGGCGGCGGCGGAAGTTTGTGCAGCCGCAGTGGGTCGTCGACTGCGTCAACGCGGGCAAGATCCTGCTCGAGGACCTGTATGCGCAGGGCAAGACGCTCCCGCCGCACTTGAGTCCGTTTGGCGAGCGCGCGGATGCGTATGATCCTACGGCGGGCCTCATTGGGAGCGCGGAGGACGAGGAGATGGAGGACGAGGAAGAGGAAGTTGTGGAGGGCGAAGAGGACGGAGAGGCTGAGGGAAGCGAAGAAGACGAGGAAGTTGCGGCACGCACTGCGAAGAGTGCGCTGAAGGCTGCGGCGGCTGCAGAAGACGCCGCTGCGTTGCGTGCCGCTGAGCTGGTGGCGGAGGCTGCAGGCGTCGACTTCGGGACGTTCGAGAAGGAGACCAAGAAGGCGCAGAAGAAGGCGAGGAAGGCGGAGGCGGCGAAGGAGGACGAGGCGGAGCAGGACATGAACAAGATGATGATGAGCAACAAGCAGAGGAAGCTGTACGAGCGCATGAAGTACGGCGAGAAGAAGCGTGCTGAGGAGGTATGCGTAGCTCGTTTGTGGCGTTGCTGTCCCATATGCTTACTTTCACGCTTCTCTTTCTAGCGGCAAGAACTTGAGCGCAAGAAACGCGCCATCGAAAAGGAGAAGAAACGGAGAGTGAAAGCGTCGTAATCTCTCGCTACTCTGCATGTTCTTCTCATACCTTGTACTTCCCTGTCGTCCTGTTCTCGTGGCACTTCGTGGCATGCAATGATGTAATTCACTTGATTACTATTGATACACCATAAGTGGCACTGCGTATATGCGGCCCCGGCATCTAACCCAGAGAAAAGGTAGCGTACACTATCGCTGGGTCAGCCAGAGGCAGATACGAACATACGCAAAGTGCTCACGAAATGACCCAACTACGACGGCGACACACATACCAGCTAGATGTCGCCGTTTTCCCAAGCTTCCAAGAGCTCAAACATCTCGTTGCGAAGCCGCACCCACGTAAGGTTGGGTTCTATGGCGAAGCCTGCATGCCTGAGCTCGCGAAGGCCAGCATAGCACCAATTCTGACAGTTCCACGAGGGATCATGACGAACGACGGGAATCTCGGAGAGAATGCGTTCGAATCTGGGGATGGATTCCTCGGGGAGGCGTCCGACGGTGAGAGAGCCGCGCCAGCCTTCGTGGCGAATGGGCACATCGGATTGGACTTCGTAGCAGAAGGTGTCAATGTTCCCCGCTGCGTTGTAGATGTTGCCTATGGGCCGATCGTCGGGGCCGCTGGTCTTGTAAGTGATTGCCCAATGGAGGGGATATATGTTGCCCTCGGAATCTTTTCCTCGCCACCACTGGGTGACATGAAGGACGATCTGTGTGTTGCCTTCGGAGACGGACATGGTCATCTGAACACTGCTAGGATAGATGGAAAGAGATCAACTGCGTGTGTCGCGAATGCAGCGACTGAACGTACTAGGGGGTGTAAGTAGTTGTTGACCGATGGGCAACTGGGATGAATGGCCTATGAGTACGCGTTACGTTAGATGTGGAGACGGATGATGGACGAGATGACATACTTGGGAGGTTGTGGTTGGACGAATTGATGCCGGTTTGCTTCGAGCTCTGTGTCTCAACTATGATGGGAGTGCAGAGAGAGAACACAAGAGGATGCATGGCTGTGAGTGGAAGGGAAGAGGAGCTCGGTGCCAAACCAGCGGAGGGACTGCCCCCGGCATCGATGCAGACGCACTCCGAGGCGGACTGAGAGTGCTGAGTACATACTATCGTTGCCCGGGCCGGGATACCGCGTCCACGTGACGAGGCCAAGTATGGCAGGCGATCGACCGGGGTCTGGGTGTCAGTGTGAGTGAGAGCGCGAGTTGGATGGGATGAGCAGCCTGACGAGAGCGACCATCCTCGACCAATCCTCCCCGTCCTCCCATCCTCCTCTCCTCCGCCTGGCATCCGCAACCCTGGAGGCCCCCAACGACCCACCCTAGCTTTTCCGCCATCCGTGCTTCTGGCATGGTCGGGCTCTTCGGTCTTTCCACAAAGGCTTCTCCGTCCAAGACCCCTCGCAACATCGACTCCTCCCCCCCCACCTTCTCCCAGGACGCCTCCGAGTCCGCCATCTTCGCGACAGAGACTACTACGACCACTCAGGTCGTCACCACTACCACCCAGTCTACCACTCATTTCTTTTCTCTTCCATTATGGAGACGGCGTCCCGCTCCTGCCTATTTCTCGCGAAATGCCGCTGCTCTATCCACAGACGAGCTGGGAATAGTAGCGGTACATTCCGGGAATACGTCCACTCCCCCTCCTATGCGTCCTAGAGACAAGGACCTCCCCCCTACACCTGAGCTCAGCCCCGATAGTAACACCCCTCCCATCCATCTCTCCCCAGATTCCACTTCCTCTCCGCTAGACGGCGGGGACGCGTCACGTACTGCAAGGAAGAGAGTCGTGTCCGGTTCTGCTTCAGTTGCGTCCTCGCGGGCATCTTCCCTACAACCAATCTCGCGGTCCTCTTACGCGCCTGGTGATTCCCCTGATACTTCCCAACCAACCGTCGTTCTCGCCCGTGCCGCTCTCGGTCTTGGCCTTGGCCATGCTACTCCCGCATCCGTCTCGGCTTCGGTTTGTGCCTCTGCGTCCTCGTCGTCTGCAGAGGTCAACACAGTCACCTTCCTGCCGCCGAAAACACCGAACACGGTTGATCTGGGACGTACCGCAATGGTACGACACACGAAGAGCTTCTACAAGGAGCCAGGCGCATCTTCTAACGAACCCCAGTCCGCTTTTCGAGAACGTAGACGCACGCGGGGCTTGTCATTGGGTCCTTTAAATCTCATGTCAACCGATTCCAAGGGCAAGCAACGGGAGAGTGAGGATGTTGCTACACCGATAGAAACAAAACCGTTGAGTCGCAAGAGTTCATTCTGGTCCAGGAAGAGAGTCAATTCGCGACCGGAGAGTTCTCTTATCCCTCCCTCGCCTACACCTCAACCCACAATCCCTGCGTTTCCACCCGTCTCACCCTTCAACATCAATACCCCCGTACCCTCTCCAGGTCTGTCCGTCGACCATCCTCCAGAACTCCAACGGCGACATTCCGAGCGACTACGAAAGCAGGGCTCAAGGAAGGAGGACGAGAAACCTGCCGAGGCGTCTGCTCGTGCCTCCATCCACGTACGCCGACGGCGGGGGCCTCAGCGGCCGCAAACGGCCGACTCAGCTTCAAGTCCTCGCTTATCCTTCTTTTCAGAAGCCCGTCCCCTCAGTTCGTCGCCTACTTCTTCGCCCCTTCCGACACCCCATGAAGATCCAGCACCGCCGCCCGTACCCCTCGCGCAACCTGATTCGCGGGCGCGTGCGCAGACCAATCCTCCCCTTCTCCACCGCTTGTCTGTGAACCTTTTTGGTGGTGGATCTTCGTCCAGTACCCACACCCCAACCTCGTCCAGTTCACCGAACATCCTCGAAGGTCAGGCTGTGACATCACCACCATCGAGCCTCGGATCCTCGCGGCCGTCCCTGTCCAAGCCTTCAGTTGAGATACCACGGCCGCGATCTGATGAGGAGTCCCCGGAGGTGTACTTGCAACGACTGGTTGAGGCGGTCAGCAAGGCGGAGGTCGCGACGGTCCTGGCATCGAGGTACGTCTGAGTGATGGTGCCTTCCCCTGATCAAGCTAATATCCAGCTGTGTAGTGCGGATGCATTTCACGCCCGGGCGCTCCGCGCATATATCGAGCGTTTCAACTTCGTTGGTGACCCGCTGGATGTCGCGGTGCGGAAACTCCTCATGGACGTCGGGCTCCCGCGGGAGACGCAACAGATTGATCGCGTTATTGAAGCTTTCGCTGCACGATATGTTCAATGTAATCCTAACTTATTCTCATCAGACGGTGAGATTCACGCTTTGCTGTCCTAGAGGCGACACTGACGTTTTCCTGCAGACCATCCGTATATTTTAGCATTCAGTCTTATAATGTTGCACACGGACGCATTCAACAAGTCCAATAAACGAAAGATGACGAAGGCCGACTACGTGAAAAACACTCGTTTGCCAGGTGTTGCCCCGGAGGTCCTTGACGTATGTAAACGATGTGCAAGAATCAATTTTTGTTTCCTGCTGACAGGCAACCTCCGCAGTGTTTTTATGACAACATAGTATTCGCGCCATTCATTTTTATCGAGGACCCTCTAGACGTCAATGGGCAGCGTGGCCTGGTGCCCGAGGCTATATCCCGGCGGATGTCCACTATCAATGCACCATCACCAGGCGGGTTGAACGGTTCCACTTCGACTTTGCTAGGCAAGAGCAACAAGATAGATCCGTATTATCTTATCACTAGAGTCAGTTGACTTGCTTCCGCATAGTTCACTTCCTAAACGTTCAATGACCCCTTTGGAACAGAACCTGCTTGACGACCTCCGCGTAGACGTGCATTCACTGATACCCCCTGAAAGCCCATATTTCTATCAAGGAACTGGTGGGCCTTGGAACGAAGATGAGCTGCAGCGCGCGTTTGCGCTCGCTACCATGGTCGAGGTGGCAGGTGTGGAGAGCCGGTATCTTGCGTCTCCGTGGTTCAGCATGAGCGTCTCAGGCGGACCGGGTCCCATGTTTCAGAGTTCGCTGGGTGCTATGGTCCCGATGGGGCCGCCGAGTGGTGGTGTCTGGATCCTCAAAGTAACGAAGGTTGGGCTCTTGCTCCGGAAGGAGGACACAGTTGAAGGTGGCCGGCGCGCGCTCAGTCGGAAATGGCGTGAATGGTGCGTCCTGCTGACGGGGTCACAGCTGCTCTTCTTTCGCGATGCCGCTCTGGCCGGGATCCTGCAAGCCCACGGCAATCAGGCGAATGGTCACGGGCTCTTACCGCAGACGTCGTTGCCTCAACCAGACGAGATGTTATCTGTGCGGGATGCCATTGCTGTGTTTGACAGGTCCTACACTAAGGTGGGCTATTTGATTCATTAACCTGCGACAAATTGCTCATTATGACGATCAACCTGCAGTACTCGAACACTCTCCGTTTGGTCATGCCCGACGCTCGCCAGTTCCTCCTCCAAGCGCCGGACGAGAAGGAGATGAACGAGTGGATTGCGCGTATCAACTACGCCAGCGCGTTCAAGACGGCTGGTGTGCGTATGCGCTCGCTTGGGCTGTCCAGTAGGGACATCGAGCTCACTGGGATCGCCGCTGCTGCCTCTCACCTGAAGGACATCAAGCACAATTTGAGCCCTGGTCAGGCGTCTTCGCCTGTTATACGCACGTGGACTGGGCGTTCGTCGGAGGATCTCGATCTTCAGTCCCGCAGGACTATCGAATCGGAGCCGACGTTGCCATCGCGCCCTGGTCCCGACAACTCTCGTACGAGACATGGTTCGGTCGGCTCCGTAGGGTCGGATCCCACCACGCCTCCGATTGAGAACTCGTCCCGACTGTTCAAGGCGACGTTCGACCAGGTCAAGACGGAGCTTGCGGAAGGCAATTGGCGGTCGTTGGACGAGATGAGCATCCGCTCCAGCCGAAAGCGCGCCTACAGCTTGGAGTCAGTGCTCGGCTCGCCGCCCCCCTTCGCGCCAGGGGGACACACTAGTGGAGATCGCAAGCCGCGTATGTCATCGCGACCTGAGATCATCAGGTCCAAGGTCGAGGACTTAAACGCCAAACTCTCGCTGGCGCGGACCCAGCTCGACACAGACATGCGCTTTGTCCGGAATTTGGCCGTCCTCACCCCCTTCCAGCGGGCGACGCGCGACAGGCTGCAGGCGGCAGTGCAGAATGTGGCGAAGCGCGTGATGCAGGTCCGCCTCGACATCGAGAAGCTGGTCTGCTATCGGGATGTGCTCACGGCTGACCTCGCTGCGGAGGAACGCGATTGGCAGCGGACGAAGAAGCTTGCGATGCAGGCTGCGACACGGAAGATTGCCATCCAACGCGAGGTTGAACGCGCGATTGAAGCCGAGGCTGAGGCTGAGCGCGTTCGGGAGGCGGAGGCGGAGGCGGAAGCTGAAGCTGAAGCTGAGCGCGAGCGCCTGCGTGAGCGGGAGCATCGACGGGAACATCTGCCCAAGTTGACCCTGTCTGCATACGTGGACCAGACGGAGCCCCCTGCAATGCCGAGTCCCGTTAGCATTCCTCGGTCGGCTGCTTCATCACGCTCTCGTTTCCAAGAGTCTTCTGCGGCGGAATCGTTCCATTCCGCGACGTCCAGTGGCTCGATGTGGCATCGACGCCAGCGAAGTGCTACAGTAACGCATGGCTCCCCGACGACGACATTCGATTCATCGACCACGTCACCTGCTGGTGCAAGCCCTCTCGCATCGAACAGTTCGTTCCCGTCTCCCGATTCGCCCGAGCGCCGCCGTGCCGTTCCTCTCGTGACGCAGCCGTCTATGGACAGCACGGCGAGCACGGAAGATGGCGGGCACGAGAAGTTCTACACCGCGCCTGAGATGCCCGAGGAGCAGGCGGAGGAGTGGAACAAGACGCGGGCGGCGAAGCGGGTGTCGCTCGTGAAGCTCCCTTCGGACCTACGCATCTCGATGCTGTTCGGGAAACACGCGCGGGAGGAGACGAGGACAACAAGTACCACTCCGGAGCTGCGCGAGGAGTCTGCTGCGTCGACACCCACCTCGGGCAGACGGCGGAGCATCGCCATGAGTGCCTACGATCGGGTCCCCGACGCGACGGTGTCGATGCTTGACATGTAGGCATGTGTCAGCATCGGCGTACAGCTACAGGGTGCTGTAGTAGGATGCGATGCCGTATCGCCCTCGACTCCGGCTGAGGCTCAGGAAGATTGGATTGGGTTCCGTCAGGGAGGTGTATACATCTCTCGCCACTGACATCGCATTTTTGGATTCTGGTCGGATCGCCGATTGCTCATTGGACCAATTGTTTGGACTGTCGCTCGCTACATATCATGTTGCATTCGTCCTGCATTTTCTAGCATGTTTGCATAGTACATTTATAGATTCATCCATCTGGTCATCCGTTCTTGCACTGGTCGAAGATGTGGCCGCATCAGGATAGTCATCGGATGTCTTGGAAGGTTCCCTGAGCCAACTGGTCACTCGTTCCGGGCTAGGTGTGTGTGCGCACTTGGTTCTCGCGCTTGAATTCCCGGAGCTAGCGGCCGCCGTCGCCCGCAATGCGCCAGGAAGGGGAGAGGCGTGGGTAGGTCGAGGGCCAGCAGGGCGGATAAGGGCATGGCGGCGGTCGGCGCGCGCGAATCAGGGGGGAGAGCCCGAGCGCGTGGAGGGTGCCTTCCTAATGGGGCGATGTAGGATGGGGGGATCTGAGGATTGGATCTGTCGCGTATCCATGGCCGCGTCCTGAGTTGTTTGCCGCAGACGCGTCTTGACACGAGTCCCTCTCTCCCGGTCAATACAACCATGGCCCCCAGCGTATGTCGCTTTTCTTGCCCTTTCTTCTTTCCTGCGCCCGTTCTCCTACGGTGGCCTGACCCCATGTCCCCTTCCTCCACGGTCTTCTGCTGAACGCTCTGTCTGCTCTTGGTTTTGGTCTGCATTCTTTCTCTCTCCATTCGCATGTACAGTCGGTCAACAAGCTTCTGAGACACCCCATCTGCCTACATCAAGCATTTGCCGCCACCACCGTTCATTACTCCTGCCCTCTGCCGTCGTCAAAAGCCCCCATCATGCTCCAATCCAACCCGAATCGCAAGAGCTTCTCGCTCAGCCTCAGCATTCCGCTCTCCAGATCCTCTATCACGACACGTCCCTCAAAGGACTTCGGGCTGTCCAAAAGGTCCCCGAATGCGCCCACCAGCTTCTCCCTGGCCAGCACACCTGTCTCGGCCAGCTCGTTCAAGGGTGAACAGCCACTTCTCCCCGTCTCTCTCACAGACAGCCTTGATCCCAGCGAGAAGATGAAGCTGCTGCGGAAGACACGGAAACTGAGCCGCATCCTCGGAGAAGTCCCCATCCCCGTGTCTATGGAAGATGCGACCGACCTACGCCTCGCGGGTCTCGTCGAAGAACCCTCCTCTTCCTCGTCATCTGCGTCCGCGACTTCTTCCCCAGGGACATTTCCGGTCGCAATCGAACCTCTGACGAGGAGCGCCAGTGTGATTGCGACCAAGTCAAATCACCAGCGAGAGATCCACCGCGCTCGCTCACTCGCCTGCCTCCGCCCTTCACTCTCCCTCTCCGCCACGGGCCTCACACGCCCGTTCGCATACTCGCGAAAGGTTGACCATCCGCCACCGCTACCTCCCTCACCCGTGTCACCCGTGAGCCCGTCCTCACGTTCGGCGGAAACCGTCGTCGGTTCGCGTCGCAACTCTGTCATCTCCGCCAGGTCGAGAGTGGACTCCACCGCGTCCTCCATCTTCTTCGAGCGCACCCCGGAGCAAGTCCAACGGGCTCGCGCCGCGAAGCTCTCACGTCAGCTGGGCGACAACGTCCCGCCAGAAGTGCTCCTCCGCGCGTCCTCCCCTGTCATGCGCTCGCCGCCCGCGTCGCCGTCGATTATGTCCTTCACGGAAGCGTCAATGGGCCTCCAGGATCGCCCGTCCTCGCCTGATAGGCGTACCCCGTCTGTCAAGCGTGGCACCGCGTCGGAACGCTCACACAGACGACGCTTGAGTTTGGACGTCAAATCATTCGTGCGCGGGGACTCGAGTGTCGACATCCCTCTGCTCCCGGATGCTGTAAAACACCGGGTGCTGCTGAAGAAAAGCGGTTCTTTGGGGAGGGCCAGCCGGCCGAACACCGCCGGGGCGATGGATTCGACAAGACGAGCGGCCTTCCCTGCGGTCGATTCTGACGCAGATTCGGACCTCGACGATGACATTCTTGCGGGCGCGCTCACGGTGGAGAAACGGCGCACACTGAACGTCCGACGAGCGCGAAAGATGGCACAGGTGAGCGTCACGTTTCAGTATGCGCGTGTTTGCATCTGTGTGGGCTCGATCTGCGGTCGCTGATCCAATTGTGGTAGATGTTTGGCAGTGAGCCTCCCCCGGCGCTGTTCCAGATAACGAACCTCCCTTCCTCAGAAGCGCCAGAAGACGTTGCGGACGATGCGCTCTCCGTTGCTCTGCAGATTCAGGATGGGAGGAGCGATTCGCGCCTGACGTTCGTTTCTGTGGCCGCGAGTGCGCCCCCATCGCCAGCAGGCCATGAACTCGAAGGACGGCGCGACAGCCATGAATCAACGGAGGAGAACCTTTCTCCCCTGGTCTTTGCAGATCCTGTGTCACAACCGCCATCGGTGGCGCAAACACCCATGCGTGGCAGTCCGCTTCCAGACGACGACGAGTCTGAGCTTTTAGCTTACATGAACCCCAGTCAGCCCTCGCTGGTAGCAAAGTCTACGCACTCGGGTTCCTCGCTCACATCCCCCAGCCAGCGTTCCCTGTCGAGTCCCTCGGCGTCCTCAGTATCATTTGCACAGCCTCGGACACACTCGCAGACATCACACGGTCCCTTCCGCGCGCCCACTCCCCTCCTGCGACGCCCCAGCCCGCCCCCGTTCGCCGACTTCTTCCGCAGGGGCTCGTCGTCCGCCCCGACCTCCCCTCCCTCAGCGACCACCCCGCTCTACCCGTCATCGCCGATCTCCGGCCCGCCATCAGCGTCGGCCGAGTCGAGCGCGTACGACCCCGCCTTCCGCACGCGCCGCATCCGCGCCGCGAAGCTCTCCCGCTTCTTCGGCGTCGGCCTGCAGGACATCACGCCCGTCCTCGCGCACGCCGACTCGGTCTCTTCTCTCCCCTCCTCCCTCCCTCCCGCTCCCGCCCCAGCGCCGCCCGTGAGCGTGAAGCAAGTGTACCCCGTGCCGCCAGTGCCGCCAGTGCCGCCTCTACCGCCCCTGCACGTGTACACGTATCAGCACACGGAGTCGACAGGCTCCGTCGCCGACGTACCCGTCTCGCCCACGTCTACGTCCAGACGGCCGTCCGCGAGTTCGGAGGAGCACCGCTCTAGCGCCCGTGTCCGACGCAAGAGCACCACGAGCCGACGGAGCCAGAGCGCGACACGGCCGGCACGCACGACGTCGCAGTCTGAGACATCGCGCATGGAGGAGCTTGCTGAGGGAGGAGAGGTCGCGCCGCTGCCGCCGCTCAAGGACAATAGGAACCGGTCGAACAGCCAGCCGGAGGGGATGCCGTTGCAGAACCACGGCCGGACGTACTCGACGACGGTTGAAGTCGCAGCTGAGTCGAAGGGGAAGTACTTCTTCCTCGAGGGCCGGCGGGGGAAGACGAAGGAGCTCGAGATGCACGCCGCCATCAAGCAACTGCGCAAGATGAAGTAATGTTTTGTACCCTTCACGTTCAACTGATCGAATATTTGTCGCATTCTGGAGTTTCTTGCATCATTGTCGTTATACTACATTACACGCATTACATGCATCCACCACTACAACCTTACGAGTATCCATTTCATGATATCAATGTCGTCGGTCAGACGTATGATGCTTTTATTTCACACAAACATCGTTAACATATAGCCCTTCCATCTCCTGCTTCCATTCGTGTCCAGTAGCTATCCGCATGTCGCTATGAGCACGTGCGTGAGGAGACCAACTGTAATCATCGGACGTGCGATCCATTGGGATGGTAATCTAAGTAACCTTGATCAAGTATATCACCTATAGAATCGCCCGAGCGAAGTTGGTGCAACTATTTCATGCTGTATCCGAATTCGAGTTCGCCAATGTTATTACACAACGTACAAGGCGCAATGATACAATTACAAGTCTTCCCCCATCTCCTCCAAAACTTGCTTGGAGTGTTGCTTCGCCTCTTCAGAATTGTTGTCATTGGCGAGTGCGGACTGTGGCCCGGCATGAGCAACGCCCAATGTTTGAAATCACAAAATACCTTATGACCACGTTCGACTTGTGCAGCGTGAGCTTCGGCGCTGTTGGCCTCTCCACTATCCACCATCTTGTCGAGACGGCGCTGCGCATCAGCGCGAGCCTCCTCAGAGTTGTTCTGGTTGGAGACTGCGGCCTCTGTGCGAAGTTAATATTGCACAATGGAAACCCCTGAGGAGGCGTCTTACTCAGACCACGCGCGACCTGCGTATGAATCGATGAGTTTGCCGGAACGCGAATGACACAACGACGTACGTTTCCAGGGTTGCCAGGCATGGTGAATGCGATAAATCGTAAAGTTGAGTAGACGAAGATAGTACGAACGATGGAAAAGAGATGATGCTGTTGGAAATGGGCTCGACAGAGGGTTTATATAGGCAGAAAGAGCTCACTATGGGCTGGAAATCGAGGTCTCACCCGCGTCCGACGTCATTTCACTGCGAGACCTGCCATAACGAGGAATGCGTTCGCCAGATTGGGAAAGCCCGTACGGGATGACGGTGACGTCAGAGAATCGCAAGTGACGAAGAGCGTGGAATGGCGCCCTTCCCGATTCGGATACGTGTTGGGCATGTGTTGAGCTTGGGTGGGCTTGTTCTCTCTACGCTCTCTCCCTGTCGGCCGTCTACGACATGGCTGCACGTGCGCGCCTTTTCTCGCTCGTGGGACAGATGTGATGTGATGTCCTTGTCTTGTCAATGTGATACTCAGCACTCGACGTCGCATCCGATGGTGGCGGCGATGCGACAGCTCGCACCGTCGTCCGCTTCCACCAGTCATCACCCTTGCTAATGGCGCAGGATACCCTCCTCCCGTGCAAATCGACTGTAATCACTCGGTACGCAGGTCGGTACAATACGTCCTCGAGCAGGCAGAACGCAGTCGTGATCTCACCTCTCAAAGATGTCCGATGTCAACGCTGTCTGAGGTGATCGCTTCCAGTACAGCAGTCGTGGGCTCTAGGTGACTAAGTGCGTCCTGTGGTAGCCCCTCAATGAAGCTGATCTTTGGTATCTGCGGTGCTTGAACGGCAAGCACTCCTTTTCTGAGGCCAAATGACAAGGGCGGGGGAACGAGGCTGTCAGTTGCTACAGCTGCTAACCGCATATGTCGAGCGTAATTCAAGTTCATGACATCGGCTCTGGGCTCGATTGACAGGAGGCCAGATGGGGCAGACTAGCGCTCCCAGCCTTGTTCCAGGACAGCTCGTATATTGCCTCCACATTGCATGGGCTGTGTCCGGCCAGCCTTGGCTCCTGCGACCACGGACCGAATCGTGTGTCGTCTACTCGCCATGTTCCGTCCTAGCGCTGCCCTCGCGACAGCGTTATATACGTGACCCGGGCTCTCGTATCCCTGGGCTTTCTTCCCTTCCCTGCTGTCTCCCCAGGTGCGCCATCACACTCCCGGAATCAGAACGTTGACAAAAGTCCTCTTCTTTAGTGCTCTCCCAGATCAGCAGCTCCAACTCATAATCCCCATGTCCTGGCTATCCATCGTCCGCATTGTTGCCCTCGGTATGCCCCTCACCGACATGACATATTTAACCGATTTTAGAACTAACATCGCTCCCCAGCCTGGGCTTGCGCGTGCAGTATCGTCCTCCTCGGGATTGGCGCCCATGCCCTCTCTGCAGTTGGTGACCTACGTCTTCCCACCTTCGCGTGGGCAGGCCTCGCAGTCGCCACCGCCGTTTTCGGGTTGTTGACTCTACCTGCCATGTACGTCCTCCGCTCGAACCCAACTCTTATCAACTCATCCGGACGTGTCTCAGGCTCGTCATCGACTTTTTGAGAAAGGGCGCATTCACCTCCATGATCGTCGTCGAGCTCGCATGGTTCGGTGCGTCTCTCTCCTCGCGACAGTGCCCCTCGTCCGCTGACATCTGGGTCCTCCACAGGCTTCCTCGGCGTCCTCTTCCTGGCCACAGGCGGGGCCGCCGCCGCCAACGCTTCCGACTTCTGGGTCCAATGTGATCTCTGGACACCCGCATCGGCGCGCACAGTGTGCAAAGAAGTTTCGGCCGCCGCCGCCTTTGGCTTCCTCGGTTGGCTTTCGCGTGAGTACCCGCTTTCTCTGCTCCGCACACGCCGCCCATGTGAATGAAAGCTCACCGGTCCCCGCACGCAGTCTGGATATACGCCGGCACCCTGCTCGTCGTGCTCATCATCCAAGCGAACCGCGGAAACTACATCTGGCAGCAGTCCGTCAAGGAGGCCAACTTCCACGGCGGCGCGAAGAGCACCATCCCGCCTGTTGGTGTGACCGCCCAAGGCCAGTTCCCGGAACCGAAGTCACACGAGACAGCGGCGTTGCACCCCGCCGGCCAGATGCCTTACGGGTACCCTCCTGCTTCGGGGGGTCCCGGAGTGTCGCCTCAGCTCACGGGATACAGCCAGTCTACGACCCCCGGATATCCGCAAGTATGAGCAACACTTTGCTTGCCCGCCGCGCGGCAGAGGGCCAATCTCTGTACACCGGAGGCAACTGTCATGTTCTCTTGTCACATCTATCAACGACCTACGCGCCTCTATGCATGACGTCCGTGTATTGCTCTGCACGTTGTAACCGTAAGATAATGCCGGGGATGTAATGGCCATGGAACGCTATTTATCTGATACCACATTCCCCTCCTGTCGCGAACGGCCCTATGGCTCATCCCGCTGTATGAACGTTTCCATCGTCACCACAAATCTCATGCATCCTAATTGTAAACCTGGAGGCAACCTATGGCAACGTGAAAAAGGCAACATGATTTGGCCCCCTCTACCAGACATGGACCCTTCAAGAGGCACAACCGCAACCAGCCGCGGAGTCCCTACAGGCAAGCAAAGTCTCCTGGTGTTTGGCACGACGATCATGAACCCTCTATTGCGTCAGCCAGCACTGACAGGACACATCTATAACTTCGCCAGAAGCAGTCGCGGCGCAGCCCGCTTCGCCGCATGGTCATGCAACCCAACTCTGGATGTATATATCCACCTCGCCGCTCCTCGAGTCTACCTAATCATTATATGTCCTGCACCTTGCCCCACCAAATATCAACCCGTCATCGAAGCTGAAAAGGTCCACGAAGGTGGCAAGGGACGAAGGAGCGGCGTCCGCCGCTTCCAAACTTCGATTTTCGCGAGACCGCCTCATCAGTCTACGCGATTGGTGCGCGACCAGCAGGTAGGCGTGGCCGACGGCCAAATGACCAGTGACCAAGGCGTGCGTGGACATGGGTCATCATGCAATGCCCCACCGCAATAATTGCATGATTCATGAACCACAGCCTTTTGGGCCCTCTGACGGAACGGTGACATCAACACGACGTAGTCTGGTGCGAAGACAACCGACATTCTGGACGTTCTGCGGGTGGCCGCTATGAACATCTATAAAAGCCTCGTCCAGTCTACTTTCGACCCTCTCAGCACACCTCTACACACTCCACAATAAACCTTGGTACTCACTACTCAAATCGAATTTTGTCATGTCTAACCCCGGAAACGTACGTGCAGTGTCCTTCCGTTCTAGTCTTTGACACTATACTGATACGCTGTCCGTTCCTAGGTCGCTCGTGGTCTCAGTTAGTATACGCTATTCTTTCCGTCTCGTGAGGACACAACTCACCCGCGTGTTCGCTCGACAGAGGCCGCCATCTCCAACCCGAACAACTCTGAGGAGGCCAAGGAGCGCGCCCAGGAGCGCCTCCAGGAGATGGAACAGTCCGGCGAGTTCAACACCAGGGCCGCTCACGAGGACAACATTGCCATCGGCCACAAGGTGAGCTCTCTTGCCGCTGTACCGTCGTCGAGTGCTTTCGCTGACGTTCGCTTGCACGCCCAGGCTGCACTCGCTAACCCCAACGTGTCCGAGGAGGCGAAGGAACACTCTGCTCAGGTACTCGACGACATGGGTCGCTTGTAGAGTGCCAGACTCGCTCTATGAATTGCAACAATGTACGATCAGTCTAGTGTACTTATAATGCCAGTCGCGCTTTTTTGATGTATTGCATGGTGTCTTTGCATCCGTGGTGACGTCGTATACGCATATAGTTGGTCCCTCTGCACTCTCGGAAAAGTCATAGAAGAGTACAACAAGCAGAGGGGATGTCGCGGTGCATTACCGGCGTAGCAGTATGAATACAGGGTCTCCAAGCACAATGTTTGTCATATGCCTGTGCGATCCTGTTAGAGACATCAAGAGCCCGCCAAAGGATGCGTAGGCCGTCCTGTGCCCACGTGTCAGACTATGTTTGTGAGCGAGCCTGGTTAGGGGATAACTCACACTATTTCCGCCGATCCGCTGTCGAACCTGTACACCTGTGAACCAGGATGAGTCGTGTATGCCCACGAGAGTGCCAATAGCGGGCGAATGACGGGCGGGGGACCATAGCTGACGTCGCGCAGTGCAATCAAATGGAGTCGGGCGGGAAAACGAGAGACTCGGGGAGAGAAAGTCACGGCACTCACCTTCCCGTACATCACGTACTCATAGTCGTCGTCCAGCCCTCTCCGACCCTTCGCGTCTGGCCGCCACACGTCCCTGTCCTTCTCCTCCTCCTCCCCAGCCCCGGCAGCGCCCTGTGGTACCCGGGATAGCGAGGACGCGAGCGCGAGCGCAAACGACTGGTCCTTCTGCAACGGAAAGAGCTCGACGTTATAGTCTAGCGTCAGCTCCATGTCGTAGTTTTTCGAGCGCGCATAGAGACGCGACACTGCGCGTAGGCAGAGCGGAGCGGACAACGAAGACGGGTCAGTGATGAGCAGAGGGTCGAGAGCGGGGTGGGCACGCACCTCGGTCAAATTTCTTGCCCTCCTTGTCAATGTCGCTGATCGTGAAGATGTCATCGAAGAGAACGTTGGATGTATTTGAGGACATGGCTGTTTTGTGTAGCGGCCGGGCGTTGACGAGGGTAGAGTGAAGCCTCCGGCCAAATGTGGCTGCAGGAAGTAGTTGGAGTAAGAGAACGAGTTGCGCGCTTACCCGCTCTGGAGTGTCTTGCTCACCCGAAAAGGGCAATCTTCCAGCCCACTAACACTTCAGGAGAATCGCAATCAAAGTTCTCATTTCTTACTTGCTAGTACAGTACGCGTACAGTGGACAGTAAACTTTATATCAACTTGCGTCTTCCATCACCACCCGTGCGCGCCACGAACAGGCATGTCGAGACACATCCGGAGATGTTCTCGTGTCTCTCCCGCATTCCAAGGCGGCGGATCGGCACTGCTGAAGAACGGCTCGACACATGTCTTCGCGATCGACTTGAACAGGTCCTCGAGAATCCATGTGAGGCGAGGACCAGTTAACTCTATTGCGGGCTCGGAGTTCACCTCAAGGAGGTTGGCCTGCAGCTTCTGTCCGACCTTTTCCCACGGTATCCTGATAAGGGTCCTCTCTGATTGGTCATCGCATTTCCCTACCTTTCTCCAGACTATACTATTTCCTCGGGTAACCTAACCAGCTATCTATGATTGGCTGATATTATTTAGGACCAATACATTGACATCTAAACTTGGAGACGGCATCGGAATAGCGGGTAGCGGCATCTGAATAGATGGTAGCGGCATCTGAATGATGGGTAGCGGAATCTGAAAAGTGGGTAGCGGCATCTGAATGTCGGAGGTGGCATCTAGATCGGAGGGACCGGCATCTGGCAGGTGACCATCACGTGGGGGTGGTCCGTGCGGTTGCGATACGAACTGCACGGCCCCGTCGCGCCTCTCCCAACCCCCACCATCTTGAAGACATCCCTCTCCTTCCCATCGCTCCTCACACGTCGTTCGTTGTATTCTCTCCCTCTGTAGTATCGTAAGTCAGTCTCAACCGGTAGATGTAATCATAAGCTGTATACTTAATTTCACTTTCAAATGTGCAGACAAATTTGTCCGAAACATGCCTGCCATGAGATCCCGCTCTGTTTGCCCGAACTGTGGGCAGTCATACGGGCGTGGCGGAAAGGCAGCTCATGAAGCCCAATGTCAGGGTTGGTCTCAGGCGGGTTCGATGCAGGCTCAATATGATCGTAAGTTCCTCGCCAATCTCTACGTAATGCGCTATTGGTCTCATACACTCCCTCCAGCCGCGGCATTGCTACCGCCTCCCAGACCGCTTGGCGTCCCCCGAATGCTTCCGAACTGTAAGTCTGTCCTTTGTTTCAGTGTCTTCTCTGTGCTAAGGGGACTAGTCGTTCAACCTCCGTCAATGTCTCTTCGCACCATTCTGGAGGCTCTGCCAACGCCGCAAGTCCCACCCTCCACTGAACCTGTTCCCAATCCTGGTACGGATTTGCTCCACTCCGCCACCTTGTACGTGTACTAATACAAGTTCCAGAGGCAGACATACCTCGGAATCGACGTAGTCGGCTCAGGGCTGATGCTGCTGTCCCCTATCCTCCTAGGATCCGGTCGAAATCTAATGGAGCCGCCGCCGCCGTCGCTGCCGATCGTCCCGTCGCTGCCGATCGTCCCGTCGCTGCTGATCGTCCCGTCGCTGCCGATCGTCCCGCCGCTGCTGGTCATCCTGCCGCCGGCCATCATCCCACCATCATTGATATTCCTGTCACCACTGATCTTCCCGCCATGGCCACCACTCCTGGGGCTGCTGGACGGTCTGCTGACCATCCTTCCAACACTGCCGGTGATGCTCCTAGGCATCGGCGTGGACCTTCCCATGTACCGCCCCTGTCCATTCCAATTGCGGCAGCAGCTTTGTCTGCTTCAGAATCATCTTCACCTTCCCCGACTCCTTCGCCGTCGGTGAAGAAGCATATGTCTGCCGAGGACGTTCAGGAGGGTGACTTCAAGACCGAGCATCATCCCCGAGCACACAGGGAGACTACCTACTATAGTTACGATAACTTTAGGCAGCCAGAGGACGTTCGTGTCGAACCCCCATCGCACACTCCATGGTACCCATTCAGGTCCCGTACCGACTACGAGTTTGCAGAGTTTGCCCTTCAGGCCAGACTGAACAACAATCAGCTTGGGACGTTGTTGCAGCTTGTGCGGGATGTGGCCAAGGACCCTGCCCAGCTTTCTTTCAAGTCTGTGGCGGAGGTGCATAGGACTTGGGAGCAAGCAGCTGAGTCACAACCTAGAGTCTGTGTAGTTTACATGTTCTCTCAATGATGTTGAAGCTTATGTATGTATGTGCATGTAGATGCAGAAGAAAACCATCTCAGTTCCTTATAAGAATGGAGAGTGGGAGACCTCCTTTCACTTTCGTGACATCTGGCAGTGGGCTCTTAACCTCATCAAGGATCCTATGCTTGGGCAGAAAGTGAGATGGCATGCAGTCAAGAATTTCCAACTGGTGGATGGTGCCTGGGTTAGATTCATTGATGAGCCTTATACTGCAGATGCATGGTATGAGGCTGAGGTGTGTTGAGTCCTGGTCTATAAATATTGACAACAATTAACACAACTTGTAGACTCAGCTACCTGCTGGTGGCTATCCAGTCTGTTTTACTCTCTATGCAGACAAAACCAAACTGTCAAGCTTTGGCACTAAGAAAGGCTATCCAATCATTGCTCGTTTGGCCAATCTTCCTGCAGAGATACAAAACGGTAGTGACTATGGTGGAGGTCAAGTTGTTGGATTTATGCCTATTGTAAGACTGTATTCATTATTGATTGAACACATGTACTAAGCAAGTCTTAGGTGGAAGATGAAGATGAAGAGGGCAAGGCAAACTTTACCAAGCTCAAGCGGGAGATTTGGCACAAATGTTTTGAGGTGCTGCTACAGACTTTTCGAAACAAGTACCCACTTGGCTCCAAGGTTCGGTGCGGCGACGGAAAAGAGCGTGTACTCTACCCTGTCATTCTGATTCTGGTTGCTGACTATGAAGAACAGTGAGTTTGCTAGATCAACTATATTGCTATCATTGTACTAATAAGATATATAGATGCATGATGTCACTTATCCGTGGTGTCAAAGGCTCTCATCCCTGTCCTATCTGTCTTGTCCCAGCCAATAAACAAAGCAAATTGTTCTCTGAGCCCAAGTATCCTCTCAGAGACTGGACAGTGGTTCAGGAGCACATCAATACCTCTACTTCAAAAGTTGGCTTAGAACTCAAACTCAAACCTCTAAGTGTGCGACCTGTCAAGGTTAGTCTGTTAATTTACATACTATGAACCATATATTGATTTATTGGATTAGAGTGCCTTTTGGCAGATACCTAATCTGAATGTCCATAAAGCACTCTCATTTGACAGGCTCCATGCTTATAGTCTTGGCTTGTTTGGAAAACATATTTTCAAACAGGTTAGAGAGATTGTCAAAGTAGCAGGTCGGGCTACAATGGTTGGCATGAATACAGTGTAAGTTCACTCTTTGTAAGATATGATTGTATGGCTTAACATCTTTTGAAGATTTGCAAATATTCCCCGCTGGAGTGGCCTTCATCATTTTTCCAAAGTAGCAACAGTTCAGTTTTCAGATGGGTCAAAATATGAGAACATCTCAAAGGTTGATTATTATTAAACTTCAATTTGTTTAATCTCATCTTATATCAACCTCAACTAGCTTCTTGTACCAGCAGCCTATCACATCATTGATGTCAAAAAGAACACACGATGGCGTACAATCCTGAAAGCTGCCCGCTGCTTTACCATACTGGACACCTATGTTGCTATGAAAGTGCATACAGAAATCACACTCCAGGATTACAAGCAGCAACTTCCTATTTTTTCCTCTGCTATCAAGGTGCCTTCTAATTTATCTATTGTTAATATGTGTAGTTCTGACAGGTTGATCTTTCGATAGGAGTATAGAACAGTCTATCCTCATAAGTCATGGAATTTTCCCAAGATGCATAGCCACCAACATGCTATCCTGGATATTATTGCCAAGGGTGTTTCTCTGCACTTCAACACCAAACCCTTTGAGTCTATCCATGGCTTATTCAAGTTGATTTACCAAAGGCAGACTAACTTCAAAAACTCTGAGGACCAGGTATGATCAATTTATCATATACTAGTTGTCATAAGGCTGATATTGTAAACAAACTTTATAGATTGCTGTCATTGACCATTATCATCTGGTTGCTAAAGAGAAGCGCTATCACATCAACTGTCTAGATGAATATCTGAATCCTCCACCACCTGCCAAGGATGCTGATGAAGAGGTCACTTTTGGAGGTCTCTCTCTGGGCTCTTCAGATAAGAAGATCACAATCAAGAAGTTTGTTGCTCAGCATGCAGCAGACCACCCTGTTGCTTTTGGCCAGTTTCAAAAGCGCCTGCTTGGGTATCTTCAGAGTCTGGGTTGGAAAGGCCATAATGGATCAAGGCTAACTCTTGATGAGTCTACTCAGGTTTGTACTATAAACACCCTAGCTGAATTTTCTGCTCACTTGATATATAATTTCAGATCACCCCAATGCACTATCTCAGAGTCAGCTATGCCTCAATGGTAACATGGCAGACAGAGATTGACAAGTTAAGATGCACGCCCAGCTTCAACGGAGCAGAACGACGGGATGGAATCATGTACCAAGCTGACCAAGCTGGTAGTGTGGCATTTGGCATACTGCAGGAGGTCTTCATCATCAGCAATCCAGAAACTGGGAAGAACCATCCTATGGCTTTGATCCAGACGCTCAAAGTTGTGCAACAGCGTAGCAAGATTGCACAGGACTTGGGACTTTGTCGCTTACACCTGGACCAGCAGAACTATGGCAGTACATCGTTTATCCATGGACAAAGTATCATCCGAGGTGCTCTGATCATCCAAGATGGTGGACACTCCAGTGGAGAGCAGTACCTGGTAGTGGACACCTTGGACTCTGACATGTTCCTCCGATGCAAGAAGCACTTTCCCCTTTGGTACTCCGATTCCGAATCTCAGCCCGACCTCTCTCAGCCCGATTCGGATTCCGAAGAAGTAGAGAGTGTGGGTGAGGACAGAGAGGTGTCTGAGGAAGAGGGGAGTGGAGATGAAGACGAAGATGAAGATGAAGACAAAGACAAAGATGAAGATGAAGACGAAGACGGGAACAGTGATGATACCAGCAGGTCCAGCGGCGAGGACTGGGATGGCACAGTTTCTGGTGATGATTCCGATGAGTCCGACATAGAGAACTTGGATTGAACTGGACTGGACAACAACTACTGTATTCCATTTCATCCCTTACTCTTATGAGGTCCATCAAAGTGTGATTTCTTCTTGGGTACAGCGTTACCCGAACGGTTCCGGCCCGCTCAGCCAAACAGTAGCGCCTGCGCCACGACCATCTACCAGACGTGGTCTAGAGGGGTATACACCAAAGTGGAAACATCCCCCCACCAGACACGACCGCCACGCTCATGTTTGAGCCATCAGACAACTGGAAGCAGACACATGGTAAGCCTCCTCAAGGCCGTTTCCCAGCCGGTGACAGAGTGATACAGTCCGTACTCGCCACCAGTCGCCACCAGTCAATGCGTCTTAGCATCGCTTTCCGCTTAACAATACATGTTCCCACTCCTACCGGCAGACATTCAACGACACCAATCAGTGGTCCCCTGACTAGAAGGAACCGTATGAAAGCATTGCACCAGATCACCATGCATCCATGGCCTCCGCTCATTCTACAACGCCCAACCTGGTTGATAGGCATGTCCGGGGTTTCCAAGTGGATGAAAGGTCCATCACCCCTGTCTCCCCTCACAGTGCCCAACATTCCTCTCCTGAGTACGGCTCAACCGTTCCTGCGCCAAAGCGAGAATCCCCTGAGCTTCCCCATTTGCTTCCTCACCTAGAGGCCCTTTCGCCGAAGTCCTGAGGTCCTCTGGTGTCTGTACCACCTGCTCACAAGCCGCATTCGCGCTCTCCATCATATTCCTCCACCAGCAGTTCTGTGAACCTGCCGCACATACAGGCCTAACAGCAATTCCCGAAGAACGGTCTCCCTGCTAAACCCCAGTTCCAACTCCCGCCTCGCTCTCAGGGCTCGGGTGGCTCTCTTTCTTCGTCCCTACAGGCTTCACCAATGGCCCGTGCATCACCGGAGTTGGACATATCATCAATCTCTGGTGACCAGACACCCAAGTCCGCAAGTCACGCGTCGTCTTCTCGTTCCTCCCCAACACGGCCAGTGCAAAATCAGCCCTCGGGTGCGAATGGTCTGTACGATCCCTTTTCCTGCCTTTGCAGAACCTAGCAGCTCATTGCGTAGAAACAGGAACAAGGCGTTTAAGGCGTTCGGGAGGATGTGGGTAGCGATTCTATACGTTCCTCTCCGTCGCCCACCTGCCCGACGCCTGACAGGGAGGAAGGTCGCGGACGTCCAGATATAGTCTTCGACAAGAAAGATGACTCGTCGGACGACTCCGATATGGAGATGTCGCCCCCTGCAACTCCTATGCTCAAACCTACCACGCCTCAGGCGCCTAGTACACCCGGCACAAGCCAGGTAGCGTCAAGCCGCCCGACTTTGGCCATTTGCATGGCTTCTTCGTCTCCTGGTCTTCTACCACACGAGATCCTCCGACAAACTGCATCTGCGTCACCCATGCCTACAACTTCTGAGCACGCTAACGATCCCGATGCCGGTAATGACTCCGACATGGAGATGTCTTCTCCTACGTCTGAGACTACACGTACTCCTTTGCCTTTGCGCCGTCAATCCCCTGCTTCTCCTGCTCTCCTCGTCACATCCTCGGAGAACTCCCCTACATCTGTGCCTGGGTTGGGTCTGACCACGACTACCGTTGCTACGCCAAAGCAGGCCGCAATCCCTCACCAGAACTTGATTCACCTATCCCTTGTTCCGGTACCACCGATTTCTATGCCTGTGTCTCAGACTCCTAGTGCTCGTCCTGCAACGCCTGTGATCACAACTTCATGCGAAGTCAGCGTGCAGGTATCCCCACGCATCGGCAAGGCGACTGCCCTGGATCGTCACCCTGTCAATGCCGGTGAGCTTTCTCCTCCAGCCAGCGAAGAGACGACGCGCTGAGGATGGTTGCCAGGCTCCGATTTCGTCATGATCCGATTACTCAGGAAGGTCACGTAGAACCCATCCTCATCTCTAACCGTCACCTCGCGGAATCTGAGGCACCAGAGACTGCTGCTTCGTCGTCTCCGGAATCGCTTGTTCAGACGATCGCGGAGAAGGAGCAAAGGCAGCTATCAGAGGATTGCTACGATGGCACGAAACATTCTCCTCGGAAACGCTTCGCACAACACCAGGCCGCTCTTGCTGAGAAGGTTGCGCGTCTGCGCAACGAGTACCTTGCTCTGCACGAACGCTGGGTAGTACATTGCGCCAAGATGGACGAAGTAGCGTGAGCCAGCACTTTGGAGGAGGCAGCCGCCACCGCGTGTCGTACAACGAGACGCACGACCGCAATGAGAGATGCGGTACGTTCTAACCTTGAGATGGAGCAGATTCTGGCCAGCCTGGGCAATGAAGAGAACTCGGTAAGCCTTCGAAAACGAAGAAGAGTAGTGCTGCGCGTCGGCCTGCTGCCTCGTCAACTTCGAAGGCGTTTCCTCAATCCACGCCCATCCATCCACCGCCTCCCAAGCCGTCTCCTGCCGCAACTTCTTCGTGCCCCAGAACCTCTACAGGAACTAATCCTAGAGACACCTTCTCGTCTTCGAAGGCTTCGTTGCATAATACATCGACTTCACAAGCAGCAATTTAGACACCCGATTTCACGTCCACTCGAGCACGATTGATCCATTGCTTGGCGCTCAAACCACGAACGACAAAGGCAATTGCCGCAATGTGCGTAGGTAAGAACCCTACGGAAGAATTGAAGGTAGAACTCATGGGTCTGGTCAGTACGGTGAGTGGCACACTACCACGTACGTCATCCTGCCATGAACCATTGTGCCCACAGCTGGCAGAACTGGCTCCGCCCCTTCACAACAATGACTCGGACCCACAAAAACGCTATGAACTCACGCTGGAGGGATGGCGAGAGGTACGGCCGTACGAATGGCCGAACTTGAGGGATGAAGACCACGTCAATCTATGCCATTCCGCTCAACAAACTTTCAAAGAGCTGCGTATACCGTCTTCCGACCCTCTATGGCAACATGTGCGTATTCGCAGCGGTGATGGGTCAGCGTCAGGATCCTCAAACCATGCCACGGCGGCCACGCGGCCTCCGGGTTCGGAGAAAAATGGACTAGTCATGACGAAGAGCAAGACGAAGACGAAGACGACAGAAGGTACGCAGAAGAAGGTCTCGGACGTCATGGTCCCAGCAAAGGACGAGAGTATGAAGGGAAAGGCGCGCGAATTGGACGACGGTGCTGCCAGTACGCCGACAAGTGCGAACAGACCACCAGCACGTAGACAGCCCGGATCAGGCTACAAGGTCAAGCAGTCTGAAACCTCGCCTATTTCCGACCCTCCGAGCACACTCTCCACTACCTCCGATACCCAGGAAAGGGCCGGTCGACGCGCGTGAAAGCAAGCGAGACCGGCCACAAGTATCTGGTTCGGCGAAGCCTATGCCACCGATTGCGCCTCCAGTGGACTCCAGGACGAGCTCTAGTACTGCTGCTATCAAGAAGAAGCCCAAGGAAACGGCGCAAGCTTCGTCTAGCTAACGCGCCGATTCAGAGAGGCGGGAGGCGCGTCCGTGAGAACGTGAACATGAGCGAGATCAGCCCAAGGAAGAGAAGCCGCGGGCGAAAGTCCCTGCTTCCCCAGTCCCACATTCTCTGCCTTCGTTCACGCGCAAGCATCGTCAAGATGGGAACGACTCGGAGTACTCCGAATGGGAAACCCCTCTCAGCGCCGACGAGAGCAGCGGTGAAGCTTCCTTCTTGATGTTCATGCCAGGAGGACCGAGAGGAGATCCAGGTTTTTTAGGAAGAGAAAGATCTCTAACACGAGCCTTCTCCGAGCTGGATTGCTGCTTGATTTTGCGCCGCTTTGACGCACTCGCGTTCTCGCCACCTCCAGCCACCCCCGCCCGGTCCTCTCTTCCTCCTCGCCATCTTACGGCTGACAAGCCTATCCCGTCTTCCTCGTCGTCAACAAGTGCACACAGCGGCAAGTCTGCGCACACGGCCCGCTCATCAGAATCTGTCAAGCCCCGGCGGAGGTCTCCGATATACACGTCCTCCGAGTCCGAATCCCAGGCGAGCATTCCTCCAGTCCGCCGTCCCCGCTCCGGAGCCCCCTGCAAAGGCTTATCCCCCCGTGACGCACACGCCACGCTTCAAGCCCCGGTCGCTCCCTGTGGACAGCGCTGGGCTGCGCAAGTACTACCGCGGGTGCTACCGGATCTACCACAAGCTGTACGACCAGTACGAGGCGCCGAAGGTGCGCATCGAGCAGATGCTGGCGCGGAACGCTCGCGGGGAGGCTGGGACGGGCACGGGCATGGGCACGGACGACGAGATGGACATTGACGAGCTGAGCCCGGAGGTGGTGAGCGGGTTCATGGCACTCCATGCCCCGGATGAGTAATACAGCCGCCTCTGACAGCCCTTTTCCTGAAGTTGCTCGCCCAGTACGGTGACGATTTCAAGCGGATCGCCTCCTCCATGCCCAACAAGGTGCGTCGTACCTGACAAATAGAGTTGATAGCATACTAACATTGTTCGTCAGACTACCATCCAAGTGGCGGCATTCTATCAGGCCAATGTCGCAGAGATGCAACTCGCCAAGGTCGCGGCTTTAGCACCCAAGAGATCTCCTACGCCGCACGAGCCAACGTACCGACATAGTGTCCCCAACATCCCTGGCGCTGGGATCATGCCACCCGTTCTCAAGCCAATGCATCTGGGGGTGGACAATGGCGCAGCGTCCTCGGCCGTGTCTCGCTTCCGAACTAGTGGGCGTATGTCTCCCCCTCCTAATCCCAGTGGAACTCAGTCCGCTGAGATAGACAAGCGGGCGAATTCTGCTGCACAGCGTGACATGGCCTCATTCCCCAAGATTGTAGTGCCGCTCCAATACCGTGGCGGACTGGCCGCATTCGCCAGACCATCGGGCAACCTGACGATGCAAGGCATGGGTCTGCCGCTACCCAAAGGAGCCTTGATTCTTACACGTGCAAGCTCCATGACTCGCCAGTCCACCAGTAGCTGCTCAGGGACATGGTGAACGAGGCAATCTTTGCCGGGCTAGACCCTTTTCAGAAGACGTCAGAATTACAAGAGTGCGTAACAGAACAACAACGCTCTGCTCGTGCCCTTGGAGATCCGGCGACTTCTACCTTAGCATTTTCAGCACTGGGGTCCTAGCATCGTGCGTACATTGCTCTGATGCAGAATTACGCATGTTTCTCATTTCCGACACAGCCTTAATTGATCGTCAGGGCAGGTGGACAGCATTCTGAGATGGCATGCCTTCCGCAGTCACCCTACAAAAATAACTGCCCGGTTGGAATTTGAATATCAGATTGATCTTTACGATGTTACACAGGCAGGCAAGCAGGAGGTTATGCACGTTGCGGGCGTCACCCACTTGATTAGGACGGCGTCCTACCATCTTAGGTTCTCCGCCCATGCCGGGCCTTAACAAGCAGGCTTGTACGTAGTCATGTCTGTTTTTTTTTCCCTTCTGTCGTTTTGCGAGGCCCAGTCCGGCCGTCACAAGTGAGATTCCGCGCAGGTTGTTTGTCCGGTAAGGGAAGACTTTCCATATCCGTGAATCGACTTGAAGACTCGGAGCCTCAGGCTTCTTTCTTAGTCTACTGGCCTTCTTGGTCAATGATGGTCCTGCTTACACAGTAGGATCATGTCGACTCTGCCAGTGCAACATGGCAAGCACGAAGGCACTTGTGCGGCGCCCTCGTTTGGGTGCTGACTTGAAATCATTTTATATGACCCTTATATATCAGACCGTCTCTTCATCGTTTCTCCACCACTCCCTGTTCCCTGCTGGCATCGTTGTATCACTCATTCTTCCACATCGTCGCTGCGTTCGTCCTCTTCTTCACACAGTCTCAAGTGTATGTACTCCCCGAATACTTGTGCCCGGTTACTGAACAGCCTGCTGCAGATGCCTGGCCGCGGACACCGCGCATCGAGACTTCGGCAGCCTCCAGACTCCGACTCAGACGGCGAAGTCTTCGACCTCGAGGGGATCAGCTCAGGCTCGGAAGAGGACACCGATGACCATCAGGACTTCTCGCAACACGCCGCTTCCAACGTCGGTACAGCCGGAGCAAGTTCAAAGGCGAAGGAGAAAACGAAGGGAGGGAAAGGTAAAGAGAAGGCCAAGGGTGCAACCCTAGAAGAGCGTGCCAGGCGACTCTTGGACTGCAACCCGATCGCTGATTTTGTGTCGCTTACGGAGGTGAGTGCCTTTTATGCTAGTTTTGTGTACGTATAGCTGAGTCCTATGGCCACATCCAGTTCGTTGGGGAAGCGCAGGTCGTGGTGGCCGGCCTTCTCGAAGAGCAACTCGCTCTCAAGGCTGAGCAAGCCGCCAAAAAGCAGCTGTTGTGTTCGCAATGCAGCAAGAGACTCCGTAAGCGCAAGGACAAGCCGCTCTCCCCGCTCGAACAGCAGGCGAAGAATATTGGTTCCGTCGCTCGCGAGTATTGTTTCCTGTGTCGTATCTACAGCCCTCCACCCTCGGTATTCAACTTCCCAGAGCCACCGCCCGGTATTGACCCTCTCAACTACGAACATCGCTATCCCTCCAAAAACGAGAAGGCAGGCACGCTTGTAGCTTTGGGCGCAGAGCTGTATCTATTTGTGCCGCCTCACATGAGGACGTGGCTGAGCGATTCTTGGTTTCAAGAAACTGTAAGTAATATTCACCTACTCCTCGTGGCAGATTCTGACCAGTGCCCATTCGCTTAGTTCAACAACGCCATGGGCAACGAGCGTGGCCACCTAATCTCAGACGTCAAGAGCTGTTGGGGGGTGATCTTCGGCCACATCAAGAACTTCGATGATCCAAAAGTTGCTCGCTTTTGGTTCGGCAAGGGCGTTGAAGACCGCTGGGCTCCCATCCTCTTCCCTGAGGGCTCTCATAGGGACTTCAAGCAGGTCTTCCGGCAGCTCGCCATTCCGAAGGTAATCTCATCTTCCCATGATCTCTTCGCAATGCCGAGCTAACAATTTGATTGCAGACCCTTGTTGTCATAAATTGGGGTCATAATGCCTTCGCCGCCGACGGCAAAATCATACGCCGCAAAGCCTCTAGAGCAAAGCGAAGGGAGGTCGAAGAGATTTCCTGGAGCCAATTGGCATTCGCTGCATGCCTGGTATGTGGTGCGCTGCCTCATATTCGTTGGGCATGATTACTCAATGTTCACTTTTCAAGTGCATGTATGCTTGCTCCGGCGAAGCCGCTATGACGTCAAACATCTGGGAGAAGCTGTACGACGAATACCTCAAGTTCCTCTTGCAGAACCAGCACACCAAGGCCATTCAGCGCACCATGCAGTGGCTAAACGACATCGTCTTTCCAACCAATCCGGGCAACCAGGGCCAGGGCTCCCAATCTGACTCGCCCAACGATCAGGAAGATGTGGTCCAAGACAATGCACAGCTGACCGCCTTGCTCGACGAGGACGACTCCGATATAGACCTCCCGCAGCTATTTCCAGCACGTCCTGGCCAGCACTCCGTCAACCCTCGCTCACAGGTGCGGCCAGATCCCCTCCCATCTCCTACAGGGGGTGTTTCCGAGGGCAATGAGACAGAGAGCGGATCCGCCACTCCTCGCCCAGAGGACACACCTCCTACACGCTCACCTTCGCCCCAGGACCCACGCGCTCGCTTGCCCGCTTCGCATGACTTGCCCGGTCCAGCACAAATCACCCAGGCGCTTTCTCGCCTACAGGTGAACCAGACGGCACACCATGGAGCTTCTCATCTCAAAGCTGTCCCTGCTAATCTGAGGGAGGATTCTGATGAAGAACAAACTCCCTCCACCCGTCCAACACGGCCCCTTCCGAAGTTTGGCAAACGCGCCAAGGCCAGCAAGGCAAAGGCCCCAGTCAACGCACACAGTGGTCCATCCAACCCAGTCCCACCCCCTGCAATAACCGGCGACTCAGCAGCGCCTGCCAGGTGGTCAACAAGGGGCAGCGCAGATGGTAGGACGAAGGTGGTTAGCCAGCAGGACGTGCAGGGCTCTGGACAGGGTGTTCGTTCTACTCGCAGTAGTACTCGGGCCTCAAAGCCTTAGTGTGAATGCCTGTCGGTTGTATGCTCATATCTTGTCTTCGCAACGAATCGTTATTGTTTCTTGGCAATCTGTGTCTTGGGGATTTGCGAACAACGCTGTATGCTTTCCGTCCATCAGTGTCACAAACGGCGAATGCTAGACCATTACGTAAGCCATTGTGTCGGTTCTGCTACCACGCATTCTACTCTCTTCTAACCAACAATAGTTCTGGGCTGGTATTGGTGTCCATGCCTTTTCTATGCTTTCGCCATACCTCGACAGGCCCTGGAATACACACTATGTGACCTTGTTCTCCTGTGACACCCACTGCAGTCAATCACTTCAACAGGAGGACGACCACTATATTCTGACCGCCAGCACGCAGCAACCGGGACGCAGCGCTCTACAATAGGATACACTTCTTTGACATTGGCGAGAGAGAGAGAGAGCGCACGCTCAGCAGCAGCAAGGTGTGTGAGCGGATTGCGATCGGTGAGATGGATGGCGAACCATGACTACCCCGAGTATTGCCAGGTCGTCCTCCAAGGCAACCAGCTGGCGCCATCCATTAGCCAGGAACATCACTTCCCTGGTCATTGAGGGGATGAGGAAGTACGACACCGCCCGCTGCGTCTCGGTCTTGCCTTACATGTTGACGTGCACATTGGCAGCCAGAGACTGCAGAAGCAGGACGTAGCGGCTGGCCCCTAGGAAAGGTGAAGTGAACACTACACGTCAAGAGGTTCAGTGACAATTGCATGAGACAGCTATTGACATTCTCACTGTTGCTTTGGATCGTATGCACGATCCTGCTCAACATCCTGAACTTCGAGGGCTCGCCGATCCCGAACCGCTCGCCCATGCATGGGAAGAAGTGGGTCAGACTGTAGTGTCTGCCCTTGACACCATTCGGTATGCCTGTGCTTCCACTAGTAAACGATAGTTTCACGACGCTGTCCGGACCTAGCGCCACGTTCCGGTCAGAGTCTGCCAGTTGCTTTTGAGGTGACAGTACGACTTCTGCTCCATCCGCATGGGCTCCACCTGCAAGTTGTCCATCTGCGAGTCGCTCCAAGACTGGAACTTCGACGCGAATCTGAAGCTCCGTGGTGATGAAGTTGCGAACGGAGGGCGAAATCCTTCCCCGGGCCGTACCCTTAAGGACGACGAGCGCACGAGGCTGAGCGACCTTCGGGTAGATCGTCTGCCTCGAAGGCGGGTACGCCGGGTCGATGACTGAGAACGTCGCGCCGGGCTTGAGCATGGCCAAAACGGCCACGACCAGCTCGACGCTGCGGTAGGCGTAAACTGTGACGACCTCCTCTCTCTGCAGCCCGTTCTGGAGCAGGTGACGCGCGAGAATGTTGGACGCGTGCAAGATCTGGCTGTACGTGAATGTGCGCTTCTCCTGCCGCTCGTCAGGACTTGCAGAGGGGATGCACTGGACGACGCAGGTGCGATCGGGCCACTGCCTTGCATTCCGGGAGAATACGTGTGGGATGGCGCCCTCGAAATCCCACCAGTTCAGATCGGCGGTCGGGTTGGGCAGCTTCGTGCGCCGGGGAGGGGTCAGCAGCAGGACGGATCCGACCTGTGCCAGGGGGATCGCAGCCACGCGACGGAGCAGCACAGAAAGCTGATCGACGATGCACGATATCCGGGCGGACGTGAACAGCAGGGAGTTGTACAGGATACGGAGGGAGATGTGCGGCGCGATGGAGGCTCGACTCGATTCTTGCTGTCGCGTGACGAAGATGGTAAGATCCGAGGTGAGGCTGGTGGTGCGAAGGAAGTGCTCTTGCGGAGAGTCGGTCTCGTCGAAGAACCGTACGCGGAAGAGAGGCCGCGATCCCTCCACGGTGTCCGCCTTGTCCTTTCCCAGAGCTCGCATGATGGACTCCTACGACACGCTATCCGCTTCGGCCTCCCGCTCGACCTGCTGCATATTTCGTACGACCGCCCATTCTGGGCCCTCCGGCCCAATCGCGAGGCGGAGAACGAGCGGATCGCGAGCGGATGCAGACGAAGAGCCAATGACACCGACCCCGTCCACCGTGTCGCCTCCTATGGGCACGCCGATCCTGAAGAAGCCGACACCGACGACTCCGGGGACTCCCACCGCCGCGACTCCTACACATCACGCAAATTGCCTTCAGACACCCAAGTCGCCGAGGAATAAGCTCGCACCAACCCCGAAACAACCGGCGCCAAAGCCACGTAAGGTCTCCCCGACCCAACCACGGCCGCCGCCTCCGCGCTCGCCTCGTCGAGGAACGCAGTGAGCTGCTCCATGCTCGCCTCTTCGATCGACGTCCTGTCTATCCGCATGCTGTGGTCGTACTGGTCCGTGATGCCCGGGTAGTCCAGTCCGCCCCTGCTGCCGTCGCTCGTCTCTTTTCCGAAACCGACACCCGAGCCGTACCCGATCTGGCTGAGGAGCATGTCACCGGCTGCGACGTGTCGTTCAGGCCGCTGTTGGATAATGAGTCGGGTAGGAGGTAGTTATTGTTCTGCAGTGGAGCGGCGCCGTTCGAGGTGCCGTTCATGTGGTGAGAGGGAGGAGCGTTGGGCGACATCGGGTCCTCCGTCGACGGGGGATGAGGGATGCCGAGGTTCTGGATGAGCGAGTCGATGGACGACTGGGACGAAGATCACTGCTGCCCCTGCTGTGTCAAGTCCTGCAGAGAAGCCGCCACCCACGCCTGCCACACCCGCCAGTGCACCAACACCTGATCCGCAATCAGGGAGCAAGCGGCCACGCGAAGAGGACGCGTTCACCTCTGCGGGTACGGTGGCTCCAGCGGTGAAGAAGGTCAAGACAGAGTTCAACGAGGGCGCCGCGACGAATTCGTTGACGAAGCGGGAAGCTGAAGCGGAGGCCGTGAAAACGGATGAGGACACTGTGAAGTTCTTCCAGCGGATGTCGAGCTGGCTGAACCAGGTGTCGTCGACGGAGGCGAAAGGCCAGGACAACTTCAAGTCGGAGATCGCGGACCCCCTGGATGAGATCCTGAAGGCATCCTATCCGGCCATACCAGAGGGCGGTGACCTCACGTCGAGTACGAGTTTCATCGACAGCCTCGCGATCGGAGGCTGGTCACCGAAACAGAGCGCGGTCGACCCAGCGGATTTCTTCGGCTTCACATGGTATGACCTCCTCGAGGAGACGGGGTCGGAAGCGGCTACCCCATACTTGGTGCACCCGTCCTCATCAGTCGGTCGAAGTCCGGGATCCGCCTTGGAGACTGACTCGAGGTGCACCCTCCAGGGCCTACAGGACCTGACACGGTTCAAGATCACCGACGTGAAAGCTGAGGAAGAGGACGCCATTCCGTCGAAGCTGTGGAGAGCGATCGATGGGGGAGAGTCCAAGTTCTACAGTGCGTCGGACAACTGGAAGTCGGACCAGCCGTCGACCAGCCGTGGGCGTTGTTCTCGGAACAGTCATAGAAGGAAAGCTTTGAGGCGGGGAGAGGTGAGCACAAGATACTCGCTTGATCAAACTTTACCTTACGTGCTTACTCTTAATTCCAGTGCAACTGATCCTCGGGCTGCCCTTCCAAGAGGAGCAGTCATTGAAAGGGCAGCCGTCGCCCTTCCGAGCGAAGCCACATCGGCCTTATAAACGACGCGTACTGCCTAGACGCGTAACTTTGTTGACCACGTCACGTGGGGCGCGTCATGGTCTCGTGATGCACCAACCCAGCGCGATCCGCCTACGGTTGACAACGGACGTTGCCACCCGTGTCGTGCTCCCTATCCCCCTTCTCCTCTAGGTCTTCACCACTCTACCATGCTGTCTTGTTCAACACCCGTTGACGACGGAGATATTGACCATTTGAGCGGCTTGTTATCAATATGGTGAGCGCCACCCTTATTAGCAGACTGCCAAGCTTGACCTGGCCATCCAGCTTTGGCACGACAGCTTCAAGTTCCCGACAAACGACTCTGGTTACCACGACCACGGACATGCAGAGTCTTCTACAAGAATACGTACTTGAACGTCGACAGGAGGAGGATACCGATCCTATATTCATGGATGGAAACGTGGACTATGGAGTGGCACAAGGGTGCTTCCGCCCGGTATGTAGGACATGTGGCGACCCCTTAGCGAACTCGAAGCATGCTGACTGTCTGTGTAGCCTGAGGTCAACGACGAGGTCTCCCATAGCCCATCCGATCACGCAGAGAAGCAGATCAAACGGCGTAGAGAGGACATGGCCCAGGGAGTGCGCTCTGGCAAGAGACACAAGCCTGATAAGGTGACTACTGACACTTCGGCATCCTTATTCCCGGCGACCGAGACAGGCTGGATGGGTCAGAAGATGAGCAGACGAGATATCATGCGAGGGATCGACGAGGCGTGGAAGAACCGTTCGATCATGTACAAGATGGTCAAGGAGCTCAACTTTCGCTTGGTTTCATACGAAGGGTGAGTGAACGTCTATCCTTTTGTGCATTTACCTCATCGTTTATCAGGAAAGCTACATGGATCGCAGGGGTGGACGGATATGCTTTTGCTTATCGTTCCTACATTCCACACTGGATGTTCCACCCTGACAAGAAGACTGGGCGCGCCCCCCTTGTACCAGAGCTGAATGCAGAACTTCCCGAGTACATATCAAAGTGCGGGGATCGAAGTGTTGGAGACATTCAGGCGAATGCACGGGGATTGCATTGGTACATGGTTGTAGGCATAGATCGTCAAAACAAGAAGGTACGTGTTCTTCACAATCCGCTGGAACCTTTCTGATTGTGCTTCAGGTGCCAGATTTCACGTCTTTTCACAAAGCTCATGAGGTTATCACCGCCGATCTGATGCGGCCAGATGGACCTATGATGAGATTGGTGTGCGTACTTTGTCTCCTATCCCGCTGTTGTTCTTCACGCTAATCTGTGCTGTCTGTTGCAAGCAAATATGCCAGCAGCATGTTCAGAATGCGATTTCCCGCCCTTGCGCAAAGGGTGGAAAATTGTGCCTCACGGCTCCGTGCCATGGGAGTTGAACGGGCAGATCCTCCCTATGGGTACTGGTACAACCTTTGTGTTAACGGCGCGCGAAGCCACATCAAGGGTGTCATGACCCGCCCCCATGTGGATTCCAAGAACCTTGCCTTGATGATGTGTGCGGTGTTCGTGTGGGGTAAGTGACTAGCTTGAACGACGTTCATTCTGGCTAACGGCTGCACAGGGTCTTTTGACTCCAGCGAGAAAGCTTGGTTGGTACTCTGGGAGGCGGGGCTCATCATTGAGCTTCCGGCTGGAGTCTGGATGTTCTACCCTTCCTCCCTGATTACGCACTTCAACGTCGACATATCAGGTGGGCTTGATCCCTTTCATATCCGCTCCATCTGATGACCCGGACTAGACCTGCAAGTTGTGACCACCTCAAACGGCGAGCCACCTACACCGGGCACATCCTCTCCTTTGCATGGCGTCCAGGGAAGGGGTTCTATTGTCTTATTCAATCAGGCGACTATGTTTCAGTACGCAGAGCTGGGTACTACAGTGGCCATGGCAAAGGTTAACGGTCTGGAGACAAACTGCCACAATGGGCCTTGGCTCAGTTCCTTACCTGTGCCGCCGATGTAATCTACTACATCCACAAAGTCAAAGTCTGGCAAGTGCATCTGAGGCAGTTTGGGCGGACCTCAACAGTGGCATAGCATGGTACGTCTTCCTGACCTTGCAGAGATCACTACTTGCATAGGCACCGGTCTCAACAAGAAGAGCAAACCCATCTTGCAATGGCCCCCTACAATGCCGCCGCCACTGACTTCAAGACCATCAACAGTGTGGATGCCGAGTGGGTGCTGCAGACGGTCAATGTCATGCCCGCGACTGACTTCCAGTTCTCCTCCCCTGAGTTCGATTCCGCGGAGGATCTATCCAAAATCGCGCACCTCCGTGGTATGCTCAACCTCGAGAAAACGTTGTGTCACCGGCTTAGCTGAAGTGGGGCCATGGGGTAGCTGGTGTACTCATTGGGAGATGGAGGCTCGTGGCGGGTTCACGATCCAGGGTTGTATTGAGATGGCGTTGACGATGGGCTTCATCAAGCATTTCGACGGTCGCCTCAAGGATGGTAGCTTGTACGTCGGCTGGGTTGACGCCAAGTCGGGCGAGCCTGTCAACAACAAGGACATCTGCGGTCGGTACGAGAAGGGCATTCTTGCGCACGCGGGCGGCCGCATCATCAGTAAGTGTCGTAATGTCTCTGGACTGATGCTATAAAGTTGAGGCATGAACACGGTGACAAGTGCGACTCTGGACCGACCGGCGAAGTGGTTTGTCAAGTTCAAGAAGGGTGCTCGGGTCTTCGTGCTCAAGGTATTCAACCTCAGCCGTACCATCGCTGGGCAGATCCCCACCGGATGGAACGCTGGTCACTACGGTATCCCTGAAGACATCATCGCACAGACCGACCGCGCCACCCTCTGGGCTCTTGTACGTGCTGCTGAGGCACTCAATATGTCTGGTATCACCGACGTATACGAACTATACAACTACATGCACCCGTCGGAGATCGGCACAAGCAACGGCAGTGGTATGGGCGGTGTCGAGAGTATGGCTCGCATGTTCGTGGATCGCCGCGACGAAACGGACGTTCAGAACGATATCCTGCAGGAGACGTGAGTCACGCGCTCCACTCAGATGCGTATATCTACTAACGCGCTCGTCTCAGTCTCATCAACACCACCGCGGGATGGGCTAACCTCCTTCTGCTCTCTTCGAGTGGTCCTGTCAAGATCCCTGTTGGTGCTTGGTTCGTGTCAAGCCTCACTTTAGGAACTACATCCACTGACGATCTCCTCCAGTGCTACTACTCTTCAGTCCATCGAGTTCGCCTGCGATACGCTTCTGTCCGGCAAGGCCAAGGTCATGCTAGCGGGAGGCTTCGACGACCTGAGCGAAGAGGGCTCTTACGAGTTCGCGAACATGAAGGCGACCAACAATGCCGAAACCAAGTTCGCAATGGGCTGTGAGCCAACAGAGATGTCTCGCCCTGCAACGACTACGCGTTCAGGAGTATGTTCATTGGTCCCCATAATATGCGCTGTACTCATGGTTGCCTCATGAGTGCTAAGACTGCTATTGAGCTTGGATGCCCCGTTCGCGGTGTTATTGCTTTCACCTCGACGTCAATGTGAGTCCTGATTTCGAAGTATGTTGACGAACCGCACTTACACCCCTCGTCAGTGACAAAGCTGGGCGTTCGGTCCCTGCTCCAGGTCGCGGCGCACTCTCCATTGCTTGTGAAGTGCATGCGAGACACTCACTTCCCATTCTCGACCATGCATATCGCTCTCGACAGCTTTCGTTCCGCCGCAAGCAGATCGCACCATGGTTGGAGAATGAGCGTCGACTGCTTCAGGACGAGCTTGAGTACCGGAAGAGCAATGGGAATGTAGCCGACGAGGAGTACGTTGCTACCCGCATCGCTGACATGGAGAAGGAGGCTGCTCGCCAGGAGAAGGATGCAATCGCGACGTACGGTATGCTAGAAGGTGTCGACCCTCGCATCGCACCGTTGCGTCGTGCCCTTGCTGTCTGGGGTCTCACCGCGGATGACTTGGGCGTCCTCTCGATCCACGGTACCAGTACAGCCACGAACGTAAGTGGCGAAACAATATCGTTTCGATATCAACTGACGAGCTATACCACTCTCAGGAGAAGAACAAGATGCACATCTGGAACGACGTGTTCACCAACATCGGTCGCACGCCTGGCAACGCTGTTCCGATCATGGCGCAGAAGAGCCTTTGCGGACATTCGAAGGGCGGTTCTGCAGCCTGGCAACTCGCTGGTCTCCTGCAAAACATGGGTTCCAGCATCATCCCGGGCAACCGCAACGCCGAGTACGTATCGTGAACAGCACACACTCTTCCCCCTACTGATAGTATTCGCAGCAACATCGATGCATTGTTCAAGCAGCACATGTACTTGATCTTCCCATCGAAGACGATACACACCGATGGCTTCTGTGCAGGTGTCATGGTCAGTCGTTTCGAAATTTGACTATGCATCCGTTCTCGCTAATGGCACTGTTTCTACAGTCTTTCTTCGGGTTCGGACAAGTCAGTGCTACTTGCATGGTCATCCACCCACGCTACCTTCTCGCTGCTCTCGAGCCGTCTGTACACGAGGTGAGAAGAACCACCACTGTCAGCGCCTGTGCTACATGAACGGAAATGTTGTTGAAGAATAACCTCGTCAAGGTCAAGGATGCGCTGCCTTACTCTAGAGACCCCAAGGCTCCTGTCCTCCTCAACCCGTTGGTACGTGCAACGTACGACCTGAAGACAACCAGCTCCTGAAGGCCGCCCCCAACGAGATCTCTGACCGACCTGACTCGATGATCACATCCTGATGATGATTTACATATCTAGATGGAGTCATGTATTCTCTAGATATAGACTTAATGTCTGGATTGAATATGGACTATTAGGAGGTAAGTTACTAATAATCCGAATATAACCTAATGCGTCGGAATGCAACCTAATGCGTCGGGTTACTGCTAAGTCATCGGCTTTTATTCTGAAATATCCATACATAATAGATGTCATCAGAACGGTACTAAGACATCCTATTGACGTAATATTATTCGGTTCTATCCGGAGAGATTTGGGAAAGGTTATGACATCTGCGAACCATCCTGTCCGTCGACGTGCGTCACCACGAAGTCAACTCCGTACAACTCAAACGCATTCGGGAGCGGCTTTTGTGGGGTGAGTACGTGCATGATGCTTGTATGTTGGGGAGAGGCGGCTTACTTGGAAATGGACGCTCATCTCGACAGCCGCCTTGAACGTCTCCGCGAGGATCTCGCATACCTGCCTTTTCAGTTCCTCGATGTCTTCCGACGTGAGCGTAGGGTAGTGCGGATGCTGTGCTTGTTCAGCCTGCTGCCTCCTAGCCATACGTAGCGCTTCTGGATCGAGGGCCATGCCCATAGCGCGCGGCGGTCTCGGCTGCTGCCGCTTGGGGGGCGGAAGGCGGGAAGAGAGAACATGGCAGCCCTCAAGCTCGTCAAGCAACCGAACACCCGATTCTCCGCGCTCGGTCTGTAGTGAAGTGTTCGTCAAGTGCGCTGCCAGATCTGTCTTCTCGTTCCCGTCAGGTTCTTTCGACGGTGGTGTGAATGGAACGGCGGAGAAGAGCGCGAGTATGCGGTCATACATGTAGAGCTTGATCGCGCCGGAAGCGACGCAATAGACACGGAGGTGAAACTGATCATCGTCATCGTCTGAATAACGCGTCGCAGTCGAAAGAGATATCTGAGCTGACTTTGTGACCGTGTAGGCCATCCATGGCCGGTTTCGGAGAGCTATCCAGAGGAATCTCAGAGGGGTCCAGCAAGAGAGGGTTTTGCAGATATTCCTGCAGGAACGTCAGTTTCATACCGGTTACCGATTGTACCAACTTACTTGGATGACAAAGTGACGCAGCTGAGACGTCACCACAGCAGTATCATTTCCATCTCGATCGCCAGCTTCGTCTTGGCCGTTTTCAGAATCAGAGTCATCCTGCTCGAATTCCTGGAATATAGCCCCCAAGTCCTCCTTCGTATGGAAGAGGCGCAGACCCATGCCTCGATCCGCCATGCCAGGTTTCAATATCCACCATTTCGATGGGTCACCCTTCTCGATCTCGTCGGCTAAATCGTACAGGTCATCCCCCCACAGTTCGTCGAGCTCATCCGCGAAGCTTATCTCGAGCTCCCAGGTTCTCGGCACGCCTCTAGAAAGCACTGAGTCCGGATGTTTGGTGAGGTAGTTGCGGACGCAACAGGAGAGAAAGTGCTTGCGGATGAGAGCCTTCCGGATTACATACGAGGATGAGAGGACTCCGGAGTGGGAGAACGTAAGATCGTGATCGAGAGCATCATATGTCGCCCATTGGAGAAGTCGACCGGGCGCCGCAGTGAGCTCCCGAGTGAGGGCATCGACAACCGTCGGCGGCGGGGTCAAGGTTTTGAGTGCGTCGTGGACGAGGCGGTTGGTGAGCGGAGCAGAGGGCCAAGCGACGAACGCGGTGAACTCGTCCATGGCGGGGGCAGGGGCAGGTGAAAACGCGTGAGACGCCGGTGTATACGCGCGACGCGTGCGCGTGACTGATCAATGACGCTGGCGTCTATCTTGTCGCCTACCAGACTCGCGTCGCTGGCTCGGCCTCCCCCTCTCAACCACCTCTCCCGCCGTCGTTCGCCATGGCGTCGGCGTACTTCTTCACGCTCCAGCCGACGTTCACTCAGGGGCTCATCCTTGGCCAAGCATCTATCCTCTTCCTTCTCTTTCTCGTCCTAAAATATCTCTTCTTCGACACGGACCCTGACCGCCCGTACAGGAAGGCTTCGTACCCTCCAAAGGTTGAGCTTGACAGCAGTGACGACTTGGCCACCGCGCGGGCAGATGCCAATACCTTCAAGGGACTTAGACGAGACGGCGACTCAGAGAGCTCAGAGTGGTTGAACGTGTTCCTGCAGCAGGTGCGTCTATGCATGTGCGTAGGACATAGTGCGGCCGTGAATTCTCTTGATCTATAGGTCGTGCAATCGTACCGTGTGAAGCTGCGCGACGGCCTCAAAGGCGCGGATGGCGACGAGATAGCGCGACAGCGTGTAGAGGCTTTCGCCAACAAAATGCGCCCAACGGGACTGCTGGTGCGTGTGCTAGAGTCATTGGCCAACGACGCGATGAACTGATCTAGCCTCCAGGACTATATCAAGGTTCACTCAGTTGACCTTGGCTCGTCCGCGCCACGTCTCTCCAATGCGCGGATACGAGGTGACCTCTCCGGGAAATGCACTCCAGTAAGTCCCACTCTTATTGCGCAAGTCCTCTCGCGTCTCTTACGTTGGGCCACGCAGGAGATTGAGTACGAAATGAGCTACATAGACTCTGTCTCCATCTCTATTTCAACATCCGTGCTTTTCAACTACCCATTCCCTTCCTTTGCCCGACTACCCGTCTCACTAACTATATCCTTATCTATATTTGCTGCCCCTGTGAGTCTTCGCAAGCCCGTGTCATGCATGCACACTTATAACATTCATACCGCGCCCACAGGTCCGTCTGACACCCCCACAGCCCAATTCTCCGCATCCGACGATCACATTCACCCTCCCAACTCCTCACTCAGACTTTACCCTCGATATCAAAACGACGTCGCTGATGGGGAGCCGCGCCAAACTCGAAGACGTTCCCAAAGTTCACGAACTCATACAGAACCAGGTATTGGTTAGCGGCCCATGTCCCCACCGCGTGACCTGACGAGTCGGTTTCCCTAGATACGCAGAGTCATCATGGAGAAGGGCACGTGGAAGATTGTTCTCCCGGGTCTCGCTAGCGTGAGCGAGGTTAGGGAGGATGTGCAAATGGAGCGCAAGCTGGCATCAGGTGGCCTGAGCTGAGGACTCCGTGGTTCATGATCATGACCGTTATGACTGCATTTGTGTGCCTGATTCCTTGCCCATCCATTTGTACGAGGCATCCAAGGCGTCGCGTAGACTGCACTGCATTAAGCTATGTATACTATCCTATTGTAGTAGTAATATTTGGACACATACATGACCTACATATCGCACTAGTAGTTGTAGTTGCTGTAGGACAACAAGGGCGGATGCACAGTGAAGGTGAGCATGGCAGCCTCAGTTCGCCGCCTTCTGCCTTTTCCTGACTGGTTCTCCCTCCCCGGCTTTTCTGGTCCTTTTGGTAGGTAATGCGGCTTGCGAGCCATCCTCTGGACCGGTATTGGAGAGTGTCGTAACACCGGCTGCATTGTGAGGGTGGTGCCCCTTTTGTGTGGCTGCGAGGAGGACTTCAGCGAGCTGCTCGTTAAATCCGATGCGTTCCCAGCCCGTGCATGCCACTTTCAGGACCGTTTTCTTGTACATGTCCCTGAGCATTCTGGTGACGATTTCAGGTACCATGTCCCTGAACAGAATGGTCTTCCCCTGCAAATATTCTGTGCACTGCAAGTTGGTTGATGAGGCACTGGTACGTATAGGCATGCATCGCGAATGTACACGTACCTCCGGGGCGAACTGTTCAATTTGCTGGAAAGGCAATATAGCTCTTCCGACGCAGCGATACGTTCCGAGGTATCGCCACTTCTTGTCCCGCATGTAGAACATTTCCAGCTCCTCTCCGATGTGTCGTCCCATGTCGAATGTGGCCTCCCACGCCCCGTTTCTCCAGTCGGCCTTGGGATTGTACCGATGAGTTGATGACGCCACGACACAGTGCGCCTTCGTTTGAAATGTCGACCAGACTACTTCGTTTGCATTCTTGGACATGAATCCCGCTGAGGCACTGTAAAGGTCGACGGTGAGCAGCCGAGTGAGTGTCCGCGGCAGTCAATCCCGCGCACTCACCATAGTCTCCGGGCTTCCTGCGTCACACAATGGTGAGTAGTTGCTCCTACACAGGTTACTTATGAGGACGTACTTCTGACAGATCAAACTTGGTATCCGAAGATACAAAAGGCATACGAGCAGGTTCAGAGGCGTCTACCCGCGCATTTGCCCGCAGGAATGCTTGTGGAGAAAACGCCTGTGGGGATACGCGTCGCTCCTGCCCGCGATCGATGAGTTGCGCTGTTCGCTACCAAATCTGGGGAGGTAAGAACCTACGATCTCCTTCTTCAGTTCATCAAGACGTCCCGATGCAAGCGTTCGTTCTTCCTGTGCTCGTTTTAGCAGCTCTTCGAATCTATCCATGGACTAGAAATGATGAGGAGTAGTGAGATGCACATAGGTCGCGCGACGCACGTTCTGTAAGATCTCCTTGGTGGCCTTGGCCGCCTTGTATTTCTCGCGTTTCAGGGCCAATTTAGCTGATAGTTGCCCTTGAGCTTCTGTCTGTATCATAGATTTGGAAATCCAATGAGCGTGATAGGAGAGATGCCTCTTACAAACGCGGTACTTTTGCGCTCTTGTTCTTCTCGAAGTGCTGCCAATCTCTCCTGGTAGGGACACGTGTCATCCAAATCTGCACCAGCCAATATACCAACCTGTACTTACAGTAGCAGTGGGAAGAGATAGTTCAGTCTGTGACACTTCCACTAATCTCAGACTCGTTGCCTCGATCTCTTGTCGCAATAGCGTGTTCTCTTCTTGCAAGGCATAGACTTCCGCAGCGGAACTGAGGGTTGACGACGATCTCCCTTCCTACACAGTATGTATGAGTATTCTAAGTGCACTAACCGTCAAGGTATTGTAGATTGCATTACCATCTTCATGCTTGCGTTGCGCACCTCTTCAATTTCCCGACGCACTCGCTTCAGTTCCTCGCTAAGCAACCTCACAATTTCCATGGCCATGCCAGGGGACGTAGAACTTATGGAGTCCATGCAGGATAACCTTGCTAGAGCGCTCCTGACCTAGATAAGGATGGATATGACAGCAATGAGTGTTGCTGCGAGGCACTGCGCATGCGTGCGAGTCGAAGATGTTCAATCCAGCTTTGGCGCGCAGGGTGGGTGGTTTTAGCGACCATAGAAGGACATTTCCTCACCTTATTCGGTGAATTCCGTTGGCATAATAGGGCCGCTGGGCACACCTGGATTACGTAGGTATTGTACTGAATAAATCGCCAGATTGAGAGGCGCGCATCAGTCGGGCTTGCGCCCTCCCTCAACGCGCAGGGGCAAATGGCAGCGTGAAGTCCGAAGAGTGACAGTCGGGGGCTCTCAGGTAGTCACGGAGTGATAGGTCACCCATGACATGCAAGAAAGTGTGATGTTACCGTCACTTTGCAGAGTGACTTTTGCCCCCTTCTGAGTGTAACGCCGTGATATGACGTATGTGACGTACACGTGAAGCGTGATGTTACCGTCACTTTGCAGAGTGACTTTTCTGCTCCTTTTTCTCTGTGTAACGCCATGATATGACTGATGTGACCCGCACGCGAGCGTGATGTTACCGTCACTTTGCAGCGTGATTTCTCCCCCCTAAACCTCGGCTTACTTCGTAATCCAGGAACCAGAACATCCTCCATAATATGCGTAGACTACTTACCACGAGTCCACGACTGTAGTTTACGTTGTGATTTGTTTGAGAACAGGACTATCGACATGGCACACTGTCACGAGCCTTGATCTCATTACCGCTCGCCCCACTTATATGTATGTAATGCTTCGTCTAGCCCATGATCAAACCCGACACGCACCAGTCCGAAACCCTGGGTAGGCATCGCTTCTCCCGCAAGCATAGTCTCAACAAATTTAGTAACAACAGGTGGGACTTGATCTCGCAAGAAAACCACTCCGTTTCGCGCATGCTGTGCCGCCTGTGGCCGGGAACGCCCAAGGATCCAATGTCAGTGCCTCTAGGTCAACGTACGCTGGCGACAATAGACTTACCTGATGGTCAATCTCCTCTACTTCGCTTATACGTAGAGAAAAAGAGCGAACACATTGATATGTGCCATAATAGTACCACATCCTGTCCTTGCGGCATACCAAGTCAAGCATGGTCTGTGAATCCACTTTGGTGTGTAGGTACGCTGCCGTGTCGTTCCTCTTCCATGAATCTCTTCCGGAGCCAGTCGTATGATAGACAAATTCAGGGAACAGTGCAATGGCTCGGCGCCTTGAGGTACTCCACAAAGCCTCTTCTGAGTGCAAGACGAGCAATCGCACAGCTGGACTGACCGTAATACTGTATGTCAGAGCTCGGGCAGTCTCGGAATAGCAGGAGACCAACGACCCACAAGTTAGCACAAATGCTCTTAAGACATCGGGGTCAGTGTGTCAAGAGGCAGCTGACTTGAAGTGGTTTCTCACCTTGGGGAGCTTGGAGAACGGCCGTGAGGAGAGGAATGGGCTCATGGACTCTACTTGCGGAAAATTGGGATCGCCTGCCTCCTCCATGGCAGATAAGAATGTTGAAGCTGGTTTCTCGTTGAGTTCGAGACTCGCCTGAATACTTAGGTCAGTGAAAGACATTCACCTGCCAAGGGGCAAGACACCCACGGCTTTCAAGTCTAAAGAATCAGATTCTGTATTGATGGACTCTACTTCCGCCCGCACATGATCTGCCAGAAATTGTAGTTTGGACAATCTCTGTGATTTATAAAATATGCAGACAGCAAAAGGGGCGTGAGCGACCCACAGTACGTGGGGTAACTGGAATGCGTACCTCTGCGAGTTCCCCATTCTTGACCTTAACATTTTTGTACTTCTCCTGATACCGCTGTATCTTGGCTTCAAATTCATGCAGGTTCTGATCCTAAGTTCAGGTTGATGTTCAATTCAGTGGGAAGGCCTTGAGCCCGGCGACATTGTTGGACATGCCTGCATCTTCTCTAGGGTGACCAGCTCTGCAGTCAACTCATCGACCAAGGCTTCGGTATTTTCGCTCTCCTGACAGTTATAAACGATATAATCTCTAGTCAATCCGAAGTCCCATACTTGCGATATGATCATTTTGCTGTCCTGGTTATCTAGCGCTGCATTGACACGTAATCTCGCGCTCGCCAGCTCTTCCCGCAGTTGTTCGTTCTCCTCCTTGATCGCTGAGCTGTCAACAAGTAGGCCTTCAGATTGCCTCTGTGAGCACCGAACAGGACGAGGATCCATTCGTTAGTAGTACGGACTGGACGGCTATAGCGTGATCCGGTCTCACTATGTCCCGAAGTTCCTCCAACTCCTGACGAGCCCTCTGCAGTTTCTCATATAGTAGATCAGCCATTTCTTGAGCAAGTGCAGGGTCATTGATCACAGAGTCCATCGTGGTTAGAGGATGAGATGCTTAGCCCTATTAGGCGAGCTCGAATTCAACCCGCGCTTAATTGTCCGATCACCAATCGCTTCACTCGCTACATATGACGATCATGCCTAGGAAACGCCATATTCATATGGCTGTATGGTTGCAACAGGCATATAACTAAGTGATACATAGCATGGTTCATGTAGTAATGTCCGTAAAGTGACTACCAATGACGTCTGAGTTGACGTTTGATTGCCTCGTATGCGGCTTTGGTTTCCGTGCGACTTGGTTCCAACTCCGCTAGGTATTGCTCAACTGCCTGGTCTATCCGGAAGACAGGGAACTCGCTGCGCGCCGCCGCGGACTGTGGGCGCTTCGCCTCCTCGATCCAATCGGTAAGTAGTACCGCGATATCGGAAGAGATCGCTTGCACGTTCGCTTGCTCGTTGAACGGCGGAACCTACAGGTGCGTAACATTGAGAGGACATCGAGTACTCGGACAAGACTAGAGTACTCACCTGTGATTCGTACATCTCATGTAGGATGTCCCAAACTTCGGGGTAGGGGACTCCACATTGAGTCAGGATGCGGGGCGCCCATCCGTAGGGAATCTCGCCCTTGTGAGCAAGCGCGAAACGAACGAGGAGGGAGGCGACATGTTCTATCGCGAATCCGTCAGAAAGAACATATTTCATCGCTGATTGCAAACTCACGAAGTGGGAATGCGCTCTCTGAGGGATAGAAACGTTGACCGAGAGGCATGACCTTAGCGATGAGACGATCGGCAGCAACCTTCGCATCAACGCCTTCGACAGCTGAGCAGATCCAAGTTAGAAGATATAAACACGGGTTACAAAGTGATGTCGTTACCTTCCTCGAATATCCTGTTCCATATGGGACGCACAAGACCCTCGTCGCGATGTTCCGACACATGGAAGATAAGGAGCTTGATAAGCGGCAAGTCCAACGGGTCTGCATATAATTGATACAGCTGTCCGAATCCAGAACGTTAGTCTCACCGACTGCTGTGGCAATGGTACATATACGACACGTACCTCGGTGATGTTGTACAGACGGAATGACAGCGCCTTGAACATCTGCTCCACTTCTGGTTCGTGTTGACGGGGCAAGAGCGTGTTGTAAAGCTCCAACTGCACCTGCGCGACGTCCAGCTTCTCTTCGAGATCACTGAGGAATGCAATCGCCGTCTCGTGCTTGCCACCAACTGACACGGGATGTGACTTTGCGTTGCCAACGGCGAGAGTCAAGTACTCCAAACGGGTGTCCAGTGACAATTCGAACCTGTAGTCTGTTAGCAGAGAACCTCTCTACCGTGAGGCCTTTACGTACTCGGTGGATTCTGCAAGGACCGACAGAACCTCAGCAGCGCGGAGTGGCTGTCCGTCCTTGACGTAGAATTGCCACAGCAGTTGGAACTTCTCAACAGTGACGGGTTCCCGTCGTAGGTGTGCCTCGAGATACGCGGGTCGCATCTTGGTGGTAGGTGAGTACGTAGGAAACAGGAAGCGATCCATAGACGCACCTCAAGTAACTCGTCGGCCATCCCGCGACTTATCAGCCACTCGTAAAGGATGGAGTGGAACATCTCGTCTTCGCAGGCAAAGGCTAGTTCATATGCATGACCCCGAACCGTGTCTGGATCATCAACCTGGCCGGCACTCTGCTTGCCAGGGATGCAACGCTCCTCGAACACGAGCAGAGAGTCGAGGACGAGCTCATAGCAGTGTCTCCGACGTTCCCAGAATTGTGCTCGGGTATCGTTCGCGGGACAGCCGGCTATCCAATACTCCTGACCTTGCAGGTCGGTGTCGAAGACCTGCGCACAATACAATGGCAGTTCGACAGCCCCTGTACATTCGTCATAAGTGATCCATCCCGTGTGAATAGTACGCGTCAGCTATACCTTTCGCATAGCTGAGCTGCTGATAATCGCCGCAGATTTCTCGCAACTTGTCAAACTCGAGGTTGCGAGCACCCTTCATGAACAATCTATACGGGCCTCAGGTTTACAGTTGTAAGGCGTGGCGCTCTACCACGCACCTGAGCGATTCTCCGAGCCAAGTCTGCCGTTCCACGGGATTGCGAGTTTCCACCGCCTTCCGGACATTCTCTCGTGCCTGATAGTTGAAGTGATACGAGTTCGCTTCATCGCTTCAAGACGTGTAGTTCTCTGCGAGCGTACCTTGTACAGCATGACATCGTCCGTGCTGCAGAAGGATCCACATCTTTGCTGAAGGACTTCACTGATAGTGTCAACCTACAGTTTTGGTGAGTTAGGGCTGAAGCGACACGCAGCAGGTGGCTTACACTGATCTGCTGTCCGATCTGCTGGTTGATGATGACGTTGACCAGCGAGCGAGAAGCGGTGACACCCTTATCGGCGGTGATTAGGTCCTCAAAGGTGAGGGAGCTAACGAGCTTTTGGATGTCCGGCTCGCATCTGGATATTGTTGATCAGTTTGTGTCATAATTATAGTAGTCCGCAACTTACTGGGCAATCAGCTCGCCTAGTTGGTGGTCGCTGAGAAGCAACACGAACGAGATTGCCTCAATCGTTCGCCCGAGGAGACTGAGCAACTGGGTAACAGAACTCTGCTCTGCCTACAATTATGGGTGAGCTATCGAGTATTTAGTGATTTATGGACTGAAGACCGACCTTCCAGGCTTCCTGCTCGTTCGCAGAGGCAGAGCGTGCCCCGGTGTGTTCGCCGGGTGAAGAATGGAAGAGATAAGGGTTGGTATCCAGCAACTCCTTCAAAGCGAATAGGTTCTTCTGCGCGATGACAAGCACATCGTCGGGCACGTTCAGATCCTGTAAGCCGTTGGCTCTACGAACGACATGTGAGTACGATAGTCCCACATTGTAGGAAAATTCCACCCACCCGGCTTTCGTCATAGGCACCTTCCAGAATGGTCGCACTAGCCTGGCGAAGTATAACGCCAGCCCCTCACGTCTGCCGCTGAATGTGGCCGTGCCTGAACCCTCACCTACAACCATACGTCGTTTGGTGAGTTGATCCAAGAACATGATATGATAGCTTACTGGTGCCATACGTGACACGTTCGGCCCACGTAGGCCGTTCACCGAAGTCATAGAACGCTTGCCTTGCTAAATTCGCGATGTCACTATTGACATGGCTCATAGAGCCTACCGGAGACTGTTCCATTGGATCGAGGAACGTGTTCCCGCTAGCGATAGCCAACAGCATCGCGCACGTCTGATCACGACCATAGCTGCGCACCTTTATGTTCAGTGCATACTCATCGGTATAGCATCAACATCGCTCATACCTGTCACGGAGGTCGATCAACGACTGAGGATTTCCTTCGACCTGGAACTCCTCAAGAACTTCTTTGAGTGCGTCGATAGCCCTTCTTTTCACTATCCAGTGGAGTCCCCCGTTGTTGAGGATGATGTACTGCCGTGCAGGTTCAGAGAGTTGCGTCGCAAGCTCGTTCGTGACGAGCGGAGCGGGTGTGTTCACGGGTGCCGAGGTAACCAGAGAGTATTTCGACCGTGGGACCGGAGCGATACCCCAAGTGAGCCCAGGTATTGAGATCAGGGTTGCACGTTCTGTCAATGGGGGCCGTGAGGGTCCAGAGGGCGCGCCATAGGAAGGGTTCGCGTATTGTACAGTGGACTGCTGGGCTTGCGGTGCATGCAGTTGACCCAGAGACCCGATTTGGGTGAGATCAGGAGCCATACACAAAACATAGTCAGTGTCAGCTACATCTGCGCCTTGCGAAGCAATCGTGACTCCAAGATCATAGCAGGAATTGCTGAGACCAGAGAGAATGTAGGGACGAGGTGGCGCTGCCTGTGCTTGACCCATGCCATAGCCAACTCCAGCCTCGCGGTATTGCCGACCTTGCTCGTCAGGGTGGATCAAGTTAGGTGGGGGCAGTCGCACGTGGACGAGTGAGAGCGGGCGAGTTCCAGAAGTAGGTGCAGAATTCCAGCCGTACGACATACTGTACGACGAAGGCGAGAAGTACAGGCGAACACCGTTGGCCGTCACGGCAACGAGTTGCACGCCCGCCCTCGATTCACTGGGATGGACGACATGAAGCGCAATAGTGGTGAAGTTCTGGGGGGTCAGGGCGGGGGATCCGGGGACTTTGTCCTGAGCGGCTTTGTACAGGTTCGAGATCGTCTGGAGGAGTTGTACATGCTTGTCACCATTAGTCTTCCAGATGGAAATCGTGTTGTTGGCTGTCAAGCTATAGAAGCAGTTCCTTGCCGGGTCTGAGACTAGCATAATAATCCGGTCTGTGAAAAACACAAGTTGAGTGCACAGCGGGGCAATATTGACACAAATCAAAACTAACCATCTGCACTTGACGAGCCAAGACGTGGGAGCAAACTCTGCATGCCACCGACAGAGTGGTTGATGAGCTGCACCCTCTTGCCAAACCATCCCTCTTTCTCCTGGTAATGTAACTCATAGAGATTCCCGTCTTGAGAGCCGCACATGAATATACGACCGTCGGGGGTGCCAATTACGCCCATCATTTCGACGTCGCAAGGGATAGACATGTCCGTGGCATAGAGCTTGATGTCCAGACGAGTCTGATTGTTTGGGCCAGGTGCTGGATGAGTGGACACACCCAAGAGAAGGACTGATACAGGGGTGCAAATGACCAGCAAGGAGGTAATCTCGTCAATGAATACGCCGCTTTTGGGTTTCACAATGGCGACGTGGGTTATGACGTCCGGCTGATCGACAAAAGAGCTCAGCTCTTGGCTAATTCCAAGTGAGCATAGCCGTTCTCCAATAGCAAGCGCGAACTCAACGCACCCGTCAATATAGTCCCACAGGAAAAGATTGTGGTCTATTGCGATCCATACGCGGTCGATTTCGGGAAGCAATCCCATGTGCGTGGCGAGATTGGTAGCTAGGAACTACTGTTACTCCACGTCCATTATCTCTCGCGGAGAAGACTCACAGTTGTAGTATTGCCATAAGCTCTCCGGTATCCCAATATGTCTCCTCTTCTGAAACGGTGCTCGATAGTCGTCTGGGAACACGGTATACGAGGCAGAGGATGGCATCCCCGCTAAGAAGGAAGTCAGCATATGGTGACGCGTACATGTACCAAGTTGCACATACAAATCATGTCACCGAGGTCCGGTACGGCTTGGGAGTCCTTGACCAGCTGCTCTTGCAGGACGCGACTCGCCGCTTGTAGAGCCGGTAGGTCGAGGACGGGCGCAGGTTTCGACGCGACCTGCGTTTGTTTGAACTTGCTGCCATTGACAGAGGCAAGCAGGGGGCCCGCCGCAGATGTCGACGCGAAACCCTGGGGGGCAGCGAGGGACGACCGGAAAGCCATTGGAGGAGACGGGAGGTAGTGGCGGAAGGAGGAAGGACTCGAACAAGAGCTGTACCGATCACGCGTCATACGCGCGCGCGACTTTTTGTCTCCCTCGCGCGACCCGCGCCTGTCCCCGCCCAAGCCTTGTCTTCTCCTGCCACCTGCCCATCTTCAATTGTTCACAACATGGCTGATTTTGCTGGTCCTTCCACCCCTTCTCGCAAGCGATCAAGATGGGATATCGACGAGGACAATACGCCCCCAGTCGACAAGCCAGTTCAGAAACGACGCACAAAGCCCAAACCACAAGGAGACCGCATCTCCCACACACCCGAACGTGTTTCTACGCCTTCATTACGGTCGCTCAGCGTGGTCTCCCAGTCGCGACCTTCGCATAGTCTCTATGTCCCTCCCAGGACAGCGCATCCACCCTTACAGCCGTCTCGGTCGGTCTACTGCTACGAGCGGCTGAATTCGATCGAGGAGGGGTCATATGGGGTAGTCTTCAGGGCGCGAGACAAGGAGACAGGCGACATTGTTGCGTTAAAGAAGCTCAAGCTTGAGGAGGAGAAGCATGGATTCCCTATCACCGCGTTACGGGAGATCAATGCACTGATGTCATGCAAGCACGAAAACGTAGTGGGCATACGAGAGGTCGTCGTCGGAGACACCCTGACACAGTGAGTCCATCGCCATAGGCTCTTACCCGACACGCCACGTAACCGCCTGTAGGGTCTTCATTGTCATGGATTTCATTGAGCACGACCTCAAGACATTGCTCAGCGTCATGCCTTCGCCATTCCTGCAGTCAGAAGTCAAGACTCTCATGCTACAATTGCTGTCTGCTGTGGCTTATTGTCATGAACGCTGGATCCTTCACCGGGATCTCAAGACAAGTAACCTCCTTATGAATAATCGCGGTACCATCAAAGTGGCGGACTTTGGACTCGCCAGACGCTACGGCGACCCGGTGGGCGTAGGAGGGCTTACTCAACTCGTGGTTACCCTATGGTATCGGTATGTACGGTGTTGTCTGTATACCATGACGTCCACACTTTCAATCTATCCCTTGCCACATCCAGTGCCCCAGAAATCCTTCTGGGCGCGACCACGTACTCCACAGCGGTCGACATGTGGTCGGTAGGCTGCATCTTCGCAGAGCTGCTCCTGAACGAGCCGCTCTTCCAGGCGAAGGGTGAAATAGAGATGATATCTATGATCTTCAAACTGCTTGGGCCGCCTACAAGTCAGACATGGCCCGACTACCGTAACATGCCGCTATCCAAGACCATCACCCTGCCCGCCCCTCATCCACCGCAACTAAGACAGAAGTTCCCATATATCACCGCGGCCGGGCTGGATCTGCTCTCCCGCATGCTCGCATATGATCCTGAGGCCAGAATATCAGCCGAGGAAGCTCTCAAACACCCTTACTTCAGGTACCTTTGACACATCTCACACTCTTGTGGTTATCATACTGACGAGACACAGTGAGTCCCCGTTGCCAAAGCATCCTGATCTCTTCGGTTCTTTCCCATCTGCCGCAGCAGGCGAAAAGTGAGTCCTCTCATTGCTACTCCCACAACTAGCTCATTCACTCCGTTACATAGGCGCAGGAAACCAGATAGTCCGTCAGCCCCAGCACGGGCGGCCGACTACAAGCTTCTCACCGAATTTGACTGAACTTCGGTTGGGACCGCACGACACGTTATAGGTTGTCTGTTGGTAGATGTGTGCGACTAGTAATACAACATCGCGCGTGGGCTGCATACGCCTTAAGCTCGCTGCACGACGGCAGGGACGGTCACCGCTTGAGGATCATCGTCCTCGTCCTTGAGCGCGTTTAATACATCCCGCATCTTCTTGAACCTGTTCCTGGTCCGTACAGGATCCCCACACTTATCGTAATACTCTTGCACCTCTTCGATAGTGAACCTACACTCCGCCGCGATGTCGCGGACCGCCTGATCAATAGGATGCAACGGCGTTGCTGGATCTCCTTGAGGACTGGTTGCGTAGCATGAGTGGAGGTTGGCTGCAATAGTAGTGCAACAAACTCGCCTTGGCCGCAACCTCTTGTTGGGGCCCTCCTCTTCGTCAGCTTTCCGCTTTGCCCATGAGGGAACAGGTTCATTCCCTTCTCGAATCTGCCATTCCTCGTCGTCCTCCATCTCCTCTTCACGGGCATTCTGTCGCGCAGTCGCAGCGTCCATGTGTCCTGTCGCAGGCGTGGGCACAGACATATGCTGAAACACAGGCGGAGGAGCCCCAGGATACAAGACAGCATTGAACGCATCGCTCGTGCCGGGGACGGGTGTCATAATTCCAGTCAGAGCGGGAATAGGGACGGGCATAGGGACAGAGTATGTTTCCATCGAATGCATGTTTGACGATCCCGCGACGGGCTCAAGCTCTCCGTTCGCATTGCGCTTCTTCCTGACACGCTTTGGCTTTTCTTCTGGCTTGCGCACATACCCATACTGTCCTTTCTCCCCGTGGGCAGGCTTCTTCTGGTCGACTATCTCAGCGATCTTCAAGTCTAGCCGTGTTGCGTTCTTCTTGTACCGTTCGCGCCAGGACTGCCAGGTATGGCGGGTAACCCAGGCATACTCTGGATCGTTGGCCTGCAGTCGCCAGTGAGATCCGTCAGTGTGACTTCGACCATTGAACTGACCATCTCGCAGAGTTGCTGATACAACCTGTTCCCAGTCCTGCCGCCCGTCTCCTTGTACGGAATCTTGGCAGCAATCCAGTTGCAGAGGTGCTCCTCGTCCTGCTCCGTGAACTGAGTGCGCCTGTAGATCGGCTTTAGCTTGTGCGACAACGACAAACCGCCCTGAGAATACCTACTCTTCTCCGGGCCGGCGTCCACCGGGATTCTTGTAGACGACTGGAGTGTAGATTACTTGGCCTTTCTCGATGCACCTCTTCACCCATAGGTACGATTCGACGTACTTGTCGGGCTCGCCCTGATAGGTCTTCACCAGATGCTGAAATATCTCCGTGTTGGGGTCCGCAAGAATGACGCGGGCAGACTGAGCGCTAGCCGTGGGATCACCCCCAGAATGCTGCCACGAACGGTGAGCATGCGCCCTTCCGAAGCAACTCCTGCAGCAACGCTCGCACCCCCGCAAGGCCCTATCACGCCACCGGACCCCCGAGCCCATCCAACGCAAGCGACTACTGAATGACTGCAGAGACACAGACTCACCATAATGCGGGTAGCGAGAGCGGCGCGGACGTTCACGTTTGCTATGCTTGAGTCGATGTGCATGCGAATGGGCTGGCCTTCATGTATGAAGATCTGTTTGAGGAGCATCCCGGAGATCTTACACGCCTCCACATACGTCCACGGTACGAAATATCTGTCTGGACGTTCCGGGGTCGACCAGCACAACCGCAGACGTTCCTCCTCCGCCGTCCCGGGCTGGACGAGAACAAATCCTGCTCGAGGAACCTTGGGCTCAACACGCCCACCTAGCGCCTGCACGTCCGAGCATTGTACTATCAGACCAATGGCGATCGGAGAGGATACAATTGACAGCCAAAGGGGATACGCACGGCTATGGTTTCGCAGACTTCTGCCTGGGTCTCCTGCGGTATGTCTTTTTGGATGAAGAACTTGATCGCCATGCCATTAGCATCTTGGAAGATCGGCTGGGCCGTTTGCACACGTCAGCCTCGTTGTGGCTCAAAGGCACCAGGAGAACAAGTACCATGTTATCGCAAAGTAGGATGTGCGAGGCTCTCTGGACGGCGGGAGGAAGGTAACCTTGTGCAGGGGTTAGAGTTTGGTTTATGTATCGTCGGGGTTAGGGTTTTTGAACCCCAGAAGCGCTCATTATCCCTACGAAGCGCCCTGACCCGGCCACAACTCTCGACTGCGATGTGAAAGCAAACTCGTAGAAAGTGATGATAGAGATACATGTGTGCAAAGCTATGCGAAAGCAGTATAGAAGCAACACACATTATGGCAGCACCTTCCCCGGGTTCATAATCCCATTTGGGTCGAACAAGGCCTTTACTTTCCTCATCCACTCAATACTGGTTGCGTTCTTTGAGTACTGAAGAGCGTGCGTCTTCATAACCCCAATGCCGTGCTCTGCAGATATTGAGCCCTTGTACGAAGCTGAGTCGCGAGTGATTAGTTCCAGCCGTGGATGTGAACCTTGATCGTAAAACTCACCGACAAGTTCGTACACGAAAGGCTCGAGGGCCGCCTCGATCTCGGGTGTATACGCAGCAGCAACGATGTTCAGGTGTAAATTACCTGAGTGTGCATTGGTATACCTTTATACACGCAAACGTAGGAAACATACCATCACCGACATGACCATAACCGACAACATACTTGACAGCGTCTTCCCGCAGAAGGCCTTTCTGCCTGAGGTGCTCCCTGGTCTTGTCGACTACTTCCTGGAACTTCACCAGGGGTACCGATATGTCGTACTTGTATGCCTTGCCCTCCTTCGACACAGCCTCTGTAAGTCCTTCACGAATGGCCCATAGAGCAGAAAATTGTGCAGGCGAAGTCGCAAGAACCCCCGTGTTGATCAACGGTTCGTCAGCATCCATCAGACTCTCCAGCAGAGCGTTCAATTTCTGAAGGGTAGAGCGATGAGAAACATGCGAGCGCAGATATACACGAAGAACCAACCTCTTCGTCATGTTCCCGCTTACCACCGCTTGTCTCCACGAGAACGAAACACTCGGCACCGTCGACGTCCTGAGGGTCGAGAGCGCGACCTTGACCGTGTTTGACCGCAAGGTCATACACAGTTCGATCCATGAACTCGAAAGCAGACAAGACCTCCGAGAGCTGTCTTTTCGTCTCCTTGAACAAAGGAAGGACGTTCTCGAACTTGGGTAGCGCGAGCATCACGTTGTTGGAAGCTTGAGGTGCAGGCGCAGCCAGAATGGAGACTCCGGTGACTATTCCGAGGGTTCCCTCCGCACCGATGAACAGCTGCTTCAGGTCGTAACCTGTAGGCCATGAGGACGAGCGTGTCGCGATGATTGATATGGACTCACCCGTGTTATCCTTGCGTAGCGCAGTAAGCTGGTCTAAGATGGTACCGTCGGGCAATACAACTTCGAGCCCCAAGACGGACCCATGTAAAGACCCGTATCGAAGCAGACGAAGGCCGCCGGCATTGGTGGAAATGTTGCCACCAATTTGACAACTTTCGTATGTATTAGGTAGGGAGGTGAATACTAAATGTATTTCCTACCTGCCCTTTGCCCCGAGGTCAAGCGGGACGATGTGATTATGTGGTGCGAGGTAGTCTGTCAAAGACTGTAGGATGCACCCTGCGTCCGCAACAAGAATTCCTGTTGAGAAATGAATAAAACGGGATGTTGCCAAAGGGGTTCAGGGTACACACCAGAGACGTCGTCGAACGACCGAACTTGTGACATGTTCGACAGACTGAGAATCACCTCATCATGTACAGGTACACCCCCGCCCACGAGACCGGTGTTTCCTCCCTGAGGGACAATGCCGATTCTCCGCTCGTTACACCACTTGACAATCTCGCTCACTTCCTTGGTAGTACGAGGCTTGAGGACAGTAGTCGACTTCCCGTGGTACTTGTTCATCCAGTCATTGTTGAACGGCTCCAACTCCGCAGAGGGTGTCACACTCGGAGATAGTGTGGAAAGGATAGAGGACGAAGGAAGGATTTTGGCAAAGTGGGCGAGGTCGTCTTCAGTAACAGAGTTCAATCCTCTCAAACCAGCGTGGCCGTGAGCCAATCGACGAGGAGCACGAAGGAAGACCGGGCGGGCCAGACGTCGTGTAACGAGCATCTCTGCCTGGTCGATGCTGGTGGAAGAAGGGGCACGGTGTGGAACGGCGTCCTGTGTGAGTCGGAATGGCGAGTCCCCCGCAACACGTGATGTCACTCGAGAACGCGACGCGAACGCATTCCGATTCGGCATCCGGGAACTCGTCCCGCTTCCGCCTCGACTCCCAGTACTACTAGGTTCTCTCTCTGCAGCTGCACTTGCGCCAAGTGTCGTAACTACAGCGACGGATAGCCCGAATGAGCACGGAAGTTATCGACGTGGATGCCTTGTCGTCGGACTCCGACGAGATCCAGATGTTAGGTTTCCGAAGGAATGGGAAAGCGCGGTACAAAGTGGAGGAGTTAGAGTATGAGGGGATCGCTTACCTAGGCTTCAGAGAGAATGGGTCTCTCCGACAGCCTGCACCTCCACCACAGCATGCAAGTCAAGCAGTCATCGTCATAAGCAGTGATGAATCGGACGTCGAACAGAAGCTTGACTCTCAGCCCAAGTTTGGCCCGCCTCCCAGGAAGGTGAGCATTGATTCCGCCTGGTGTTGCCTCAACATCCATCTAGTTCCCCAATGGTAGAAACGCAAAATTTCCCGCAACTCTCATACGGGTACGCCAGCATCGGACTCAGTCTCCAGGGGTCTTCGGCACAGTTCTTGTAGTGCAGCAGCGTCTGCACCCCGGCGTAGCGCAGCAGCTCAGGTACGTTTGCTGCGTTATGTTCGACCCGGCATTGCATCTCATAGACTCAATTGGTGGAAGCTGCTCCTCCCTTTTGAGAATTCTGAGGATTTCACTATCGCCTCGCTGGACCTAGACAACGCAGAGAACGTAAGTCATCGTTCGTCTCCAACACTCACTACAAGTCATAACCTATACTGGCACAGTGGGGGCAATCAACAGTGCAGAATATTTGTTTGAATGCGCAAGACGCCGAAGATGCACAACAACGAGACGAAGATGCTACTCTGGCCCTCCAACTAGCAGAACTGTCTGTTGTCGAAGGCATGGCAAATTCTCTCACAGTATACACTCGTGGTATCCAGGAACAGGCTTCTGCCATACTCGACTGGTCATCCAAGTCCAGACCATCCCACCTACACCAGAAAGTGAGTGTACTGTGTATGTGGGACCGTGTCTGCATTCATACACGTATCAGTGTCAACAAGCTGTGTACTCCAAGTCGCATACTACCACACAATGCAGCCTACAAAGTCGCCCAAGTCAACTGGCTGGCAGGACAAGTTGCAACTTGCATCCGGTCAGGAGTGTCTATCAAGCCCCGGGCGGTAATGATCGCGCATGTTGCTGTGTTTGTATAGTGACGCATTCTCATACTGTTGTCCAGATGTCAACACTGTCCTTCAGTCTGAAGATGTGGTTATAATTGCCAGTGCTGTAGCAGATGGATCCTTCGACGGTGAAGTCAACATCTCATTTGTGAAACAATGCTGGCTTATGAAAACTCCATGCAGATAAACCCGGACCCTACAATAAGGAGGGTTCTTTAGGTGTCTGGGATAGCAGACATGGTATTTCCTCCTTTTTGCAGGCTCATTAAGTGTAACCACTAACATATTTCATGGTCTGATAGAGTACATTCTGACTAGGCATAGCAGGAGAGTCACGCGGGAACGGGGTAATGTTGCTTCCTTTATCTCAGGGTGACCCTCCATTAAAAGCCATATCTTTTGCCCATCAGTATATCCTCAGAGGCATTTTTTCACTGTCAATGATATTGCCCTTGATCCAACATCGTGGGTCAACTCTTACAATCTCATTCAAACACAATTTGACATGTATTCTAGCTCATATACATTTGCATCCGCTGGAAGAGATAAGCGGGTTGCTTTTTGGACTTATGAATCACTGGGGGATGGTGTAGCACCCCAGACTACACCCGAAGGTCAGATAAATGGATATTTCGTACCAAAAGCTCTGTGCACTAATCACAGTTCAGACACTATCCGATGTAAGGATATCCCTGAAGTCATAAAGTACCGACCAGGCCATGAAAGCCTTGCGATACAATGCAACGACGGGTAGGTCATGAAACATGCACCTTGCCCTCTAGAAGCGAGTGTTGACCCTGTGCAGCTCGGTCTATGTTGTGCACAGGAGTTTGACTCAGTTGATGGTCGCTCCTGCTGAATTGGGGCATGTGACCGCGGACATGGAATGGGGAGTCGGACCGACTGATGGTCTTCTCTTTGCCTCCTCTGCATGCTCGGCCAGCAGCAGGGGGTTCCATCGTGCTTTTGATGTTACAACAGGTCGGCCAGTCATGGAGCTAAAGGCCGACGAGCAAGCTTGTAGCACCCTCGCTCTTGACCCTTCTGGTACTACTCCATCATCGCACTTCCTCGTCGGCTCTATTGACCCACACGCTTCTCAACACACAGGAGAGCATCTGTATATTGCCACAGAGAGCCCCGACTCCTACATCCTCAGGCAGTACAGCACAAGAGAACAACTCAGCCACTGCCCGACCAACCAACATGTTGAGCTCGAACCGTTTCCCGGTAACGCCTCCCGCGCCTGGACCGACATCAATTGCCTCTCTATTAGCTCGGACGGTATCTACATCGCAGCTGGGCGGATGGACAACTGGCTCGACGTGTACGACGCGCGCATGCTCCGCCGCGGCCCGCTCTACAGATTCGCGCACGAAGGCAGGGTCGGTCCGGACACCTATGGGGTCGTGAAGGCGCAGTGGGTAGACGGTTTTCCATACGGGACTGGGTTCGTCTCGGGGGGAGTGGATGGTACGTGTGCCAGTCTCCAGGTCACCCGATGAGGGAGAGCGTCGGCGTTGACTGCTCCCCTCGACAGGTTGCATACGGTTATGGGACGTCAAGCTTGCGTCCGATGACCCTCTCAACGGCAGTATCCTCGCCCAGTGCGATTATGACATCGCAACGTTCACGCTAGGTGACATGTACAAGGGAGAAGCACCCATCGTAGTGTGCGTTCTGTCCGTCTACTTGTCTACTGATCTTCGACTCTGACCCGGTGTTGTTTCTAGGGGAGAGCGTTCAGGCAAGGTGACGATGTACAACCTGCGGTCGGACGATCGCGACTAGTAGTAGCAAGCACCGGCGAAGGACATGGACTAATGTTGTATTATGATGGTCACTGACTCGAGGCTTCGTCAGTCCCTAACATCACGCATATGGCACGTATACGTAGACACCGCTGTACGTACTCAGCCGGGCATGGGCCCGGGTACATTCGTTCTGTCGTCGTTACTGAACCGGATACGTCCATCCTACGCACGAGTATGCTCAGACACCACAATGCGGTGCAAAGGTACGTCTTCGTGGACCCCTGAGTCATATCATCTACAATCTGCAAAATGGCCACGGCACGCGCATTCCACAAGAGCCGGAGCAGAGTGGTTATACATTCGAATACACGACGAAAAAGAACAGTAACACAGCGAGGCGGCACAACAGCGAGATCGTCCCAAGTATACGGTGAGCACATAAGGGGCACTGGGCAGCGATCACCGCCCGACCCTAACAAGGCTATCTAGCTCCGAGAAGAGCATCGCATCGACCACGTCGTGGTTCATCATGAGCCCCAACGTCACCTCCTCCTGGTACGCACACAGCATCCCCAGCCCGCGCTCGACCCGACTGTCCCCATGCTCCCCATACCCGACCCCAAACGCGAGCGCAGGCATCGTCGACGACACCCCCGGGTCAAACGAGTCCTCCGCGTCGTCCACGACCTTCAACAGCTCGATCGCGCGCCGGATCAGCCCCGCGAACGTCGGCCGGCTCTCCACCGGCGTGTGCACCGTCAGCTTCTTCAGTATGCGCAGCACGACCTTCGAGAACCCGAGCGCGCCCTCCCGCTTCGCGCGCAGCTTGATCTCCGGCGGGGCGAGGAACGCGAGCGAGTACAGGCAGAGCACGAGCCGCTCGACGTACCCGATCCACGGCTCGCGCATGATCGCGTGGAAGTCGTGGTCCGTCACGGGCAGACGATGTACGAGCGCTTCAAACATGCGCCATATCCACGCGTTGGGCACGGCCCGCGCCACAGCGCGGCGATTGTCGTCGGGGAGGGTGAAGCGCGCGAACGCCTCGAGGGCCTGGTTCGCGAGGGACGGCGGCGCCGGTGCTTTGGGATGTTGTTGGTTGAGGTGGATGCCGGCCTGTACGACGTACTGGAATGGCGACAGCGTCTCGGAGGGGTCGACGAGGAAGGACGCGAGAACCTCGTATGCACGCCTTACAGTGCGTTGCATTTGCTTCCACGAACTCGCCTCCGGAGTTAGGTTGACGAACGCGCCGGAGCTGACTAGGATGTGTACGACGTCCTTGCGGATAACAAGCAGGTCGGACAGTGAGAGAATAGGAGCGAGCGGTACAGGAAAGGTCGATTTGCTCCGGGGCGCAAGACTACAGAGTCTGAGCAACACGTGGACGAGTTTGTCGTGTTTGGCGAGGTAAACGGCGCTGCTCTCGTCGCCCTGAGAGATATTCCGGATGATGTTGACCACCGTCAGTACAACGTCCGCAGGGCGGTGTCGCGGTCCATAATTAAAGTCTTTCGCGCCCTGTTCGGGCCGAAGGGCAGCGAACGGTTGCGTGGCTTCTTCGACGAGAGAGTTCACTAGCTCTTTGTGCGTCATGAACGGCGAGTCGTCTTCCAAGTCCATATCATCCTCCAAGCCGTCAAACGCAAGATCTTCAACCAAGTCGACCGCCTCGTCCAATAGATCGGGGGCCTGAGCGATAGGGAAGCCACTGTCCCGTTCACGTTCGCGCGGATGCTGAGACGGATGCTGATTGCGGGCCAGTGTGAGGAGGGCGAACGTTGTCAGCGAATACGATAGCTCGGTAGAAATCCGTGAGCGGAGAGATAAGGTGAGTGCGTCGATATCCACGTGCCCCCATTCGTCGCTGTGACGAAGTGGTCGAGCAGCAACCCTGGCCCATTCGCTTTGAATGTGGTCGAGATTCCGACCGCCGGCAGTGTCGAGCTCGGGTGCGAGTGGTACGTATTCAATCTTGCGTCGCGAAGGCTGTCGAATGGTACGGGTAATGGTGGGAGCCACCGGTGCTTCTACGGATTGTCCGGGGGCAACTGACTGCAGAAGAAGTGCGCGTGAGAGGCCTGGAGTAACAGTGTGGGGAGAGAGCGACTTACAGAGCGAGAGTCCGATACGTCCGAGCCACCTGAATGGGTATTCAGCAACGCTATCGTTCACGAGTTCTTATGTACATACCGGTCTTCTGCCTGACGCGCTTTGCCTCCGACTCAGCGACCTCCTGCATCTTACGCTTGCGGCTCTCGAAATCCTGATCAAGGTCAGACCCATTCATGAGGCCGCCTGGTTGCATCTTGTTCATGGGCATGCCACCGGCACCGTTCATGATAGTGCCGTTTGCTGGCATGACAGCACCTACACCCATTGTATCAGGTGGCTGCAGCATCATGGTGGTTGCCTGGACAGGAGAGTACTGACCAGGTAGAGAGTCCATGGCAGGCGGGGCATTCGGACGTTGCATCATCCCTGTAGCAGGGTTGCCACCGACCATACCAGGACGCGCCTGAGGAGTCATGGGACCGCGGCCTGCCATATGGCGCTGCTGTTGTTCCATAACATTCTTGCGATATGCCTCCTCGAATGGGCCGAGAAGGGCACTGTAGTATCGCTCGAGGAACATCATTGTAGGCTGCGACTCGCCGGGGTTGTTGGGGGACTGCATTATTTCGGGGAGGCCAAGTTGGCTAAGAACCAGTGGCCATGCGCCCTTTTGGGTAGTCTGGAAAAAGAGATGAAGGAGCTGAGGGGGAGCATGGTTGGGAAATACGCACTGCTTGACCACCTCCTTGACTAAGGACAGCACTCCAGAGTCTGAACAAGTCGAGGTCTACGCCTGCTAGTCTGACGATGCCGAGGTCGGCGGGGGAGATCTCGAGAGTCTTCCAGGGCATGTTGGAGGGATCATAGTTGGGCGGGAACGGGACACCGGTGAGCTGTGGGGGGAGGGGCGAACCACGTTGAGCCATCAAGGTGGCGAGGCCCTGCAGCCAGTTGCGCCTGCGTTGCTTGACGACATCCTGGGGAGAGGGGCCATTGTGTACTGGCTGCTGCTGCTGGGCGGGCTGGGAAGAGAAAGGGGGCGGAGGTGAGTGGAGGCGGAGGGGGTCGGAGTGGGAGAGGGGACGGACGTTCATGGGCAGGATTGGCGCCTGGAGATCGGTGAGGGGAGGAAAGGTGTTCGCAGCGCTCTGGCTCTGGCTCAGGCTCAGGCTCAGGCTGTCATGGAGCGGGGCAGCGGATAGGGAGCTGGACTGTCCTGTGGACTGGTTCGTCAACATTCCTCCGAAATAACCCGCCGAGGTTCCGCCAGGCGCAGAGCGGTTCACGGCCTTTGCGAGACTCGTGGCCTGCAACGCCGCCATCTGCTTCGCTGTAAAGGGGTCCAGATTGAACGCGAGAGCCAGCCCAGTGGCATCATTCGCATGCGGGAGGAACGTCTGGCTGAGGGCGGCGGGGGTGATGGGCGTGATGCTCGACCCGTTCTGCTGCCTACGCACGACCAAGAGACAGTCGGCCACTGCCCATGTCGGAAATAGGAAGGAAAGTCTACGCACATATTCGAGTCCGCGACCAGGCTCTTCTTCGTCCGAGGGGGTGCAGCCCTCTGTGTCATCGATTGTTACCGACGCCGCCGTTGTCGCTTCGCCCAGTTCGACTCGCCCTCTCCCACGCGTCCATTCCCACATAGACGCCCGCCCCCTTCTTATTTTCGCGCTCCCTCCATGCCTGCCTCGGAAATCGACGACATCTTTGCCTCCAAGGGCAGGCACTCTCTCTCTGCTCCGTCCAGAGCCTCCTCGTCGTCTCTCCTCCTCTCGGAGAAAAAGAAGAAGAAGAAGAAAGACAAGGGCAAGGACAAGGCAGAAGTAGAAACAAAACCTGCCAAACGCAAACGCGACGAGGCAGATGGCGACGCTGCTCCAGCAAAACCGCCCAAACGGCAAGTCCCAGAGACGGTCTTCGACCCCTCCGTAGGACTTTCTTCTGCCCCAAAGGCCAAGTCTGCGATGGCGGACAAAATATCGTCAACCGCAGTAAAACCCAAGAAGCCCAAGAAGGACCGGGAGGAGGAGGAACGCTTCAAGGACTCCCGGGGCACTGGCCCTCGTGCGTTGCACCGTTTTTCTCCTTCGCCTCACGTCATTGACCGATGTGCGAAGGTCGAAAAACAGAGGAGGGCTTTCTCATATATAAGGAAGATGAGCTCGGGATATCAGAGCAGGGCGGAGGTATGCTATTCTCAGCATCCAGCGTGTCATCCGCTCATTGGCTTTTCCAGATACACCGTTATGTCCATTTGATTGCCAGTGCTGTGGGTTGTTTACTATCTCGCATCTGCAACCACTCTTGCTAACTTGCCCACCAGGTTTCTGACTGTATCCGTACTGTATACCGCTGTAGCCTATAGATTCATACCCCATACGCCTGCCGACAGCCAGAACCCTCCCGTCTTCTCTCTGGCTCTATCGAAGCCTCGTCTACCGCTCTGGCAATGGCAGAACGAGGTCAATGTGTAGCCGATATTGATAAACTCTAGATTCCTCGCATACGAGGCTATGCCGCCACATATTTTGACTGGCGGCGTGCTACACTCAAGGAATGACATTCTTATCGCCCCTGAATGCCTTGTTGGAGGTATGCGTCTACGCGTTGTCGACGTAGTCGCCTTCGCTGACACGATCTTTAGCTTATGTACAATCCTCACGATGATAGGGACTCAATATATCTCTTCCTCAGTCGCCCCAGTTTAGATAGTCATCCGCTGCACCGGCTGCTAAGGTATCCTCCGGAGCCGTCACATACCACGGCTTTGAAGGTCAAATCGCAGCCAAGATCGTCGCATTCTGTTCCTGGTTCCAATCAAGGTACCCACCACTTCACTGTTGTGGGTGCCCCTTCGACAACCTAGGTACATTCGATGCTCCCTTGAGCTGCTGTGTAAATACGCGATCGATACAATTGCGAACTTGTGTAGAACAGAGTACTTTGATGAGTACTATCGCTCCCCTAGAGTTCGGAGGTTAGCCGAGGAGCCTGCTGTATCTTCCCTCCCTCACCGCCGATAATGCTGAAATTTGGTACATCAACGAAGCGTAGTACAAACAGCTAGCCTGCAAAGTTTGGTGAGAGTACATCAAAAACTGAGTGTTCGAACAGAGTAAGAGGTGCCCTCCCCTAGTGTTCGGAGGTTTCTCCGCGCGCAGTGTCACAATCAGTCACACTGCCGAAGGGTGCCGGTTATGATCTCCGACTGATGTCCCCCTCTGGAAATGGGCGCCACATGTCGGGTAACCAAAACTAGCGCTCTTGAAAGTCACGCTCGAGGACCTCGAGGACATACTCTCTACATCTGTCCCATACACAGAATGTAGAGGCTCGGAGAATTTAATATTGGACTTTTTATACCTGGAGAAATAAGTCTGTGAATTTTCAGTGAGAGCGCCCGCCATTCAAATTCAGGCGAGGGTCGCAAATGCAAGAGGGACCCATCTCCGGAACACTTTTTGCCCAAGATCGCGACGACCTCACCTCTGTTTCATCTCATTCTTTTTGTCATACATTACTCGTATCTGTGCCCACATCTTTGTATAATTTCAGCGTTCTGAAGTCGTAAACGAGCGAGCTACACCCTTATCTCCGAACACTAGGGCACCTCCGAACACTAGGGCAGCGATAGTAATGTGTTGTGGTTCATCCGTGTTGACGCGAACGCTCGAGGCGTTACGCCACCGATATGAGCGTAGCTGTGGCTTGAACTCGTCTAGGCGCATGCGCACTGCTCCGGAGCTCTCCTCGGACATGCAGTCCCCACCTCGTTTTCCCGACCTGCTCTCTCGAACCATAACCTAAACAGTCCTTCGCCATTCACCCCACCATGTCAGCAGACCTTCCTCCGACGTACACCCAGGAACCGTCAGAGACAGACGTCCAGCTCTCGGACGACTCGGACCACAGCTTTGTCTCTGCCCCCGACGGCGGCACCGACGCTTACTCGGACGCAGGCCCAGCACCTGCCTCAGCACCGACGGGCCCTCAGATCCTCATCATACCTGTCGCCGACGGCCGCGCGCACTTCCAGAAAGGCTACCTGGGCGCGGACAACGAGCGTGCTGCGATTGAGGGTGAGCTGCAGATCAAAAGTGCCGAGGCAGACTTCAGGTGGCGCAAAGTGTGAGTACTTGCTACCCGCATACATTGCTGTGTACCTTCTCGGCTATGCAACCCCCACCTAGCGAAGCTGAGAGTCAGGATCCAGGTCTAACTGAACTTGCTGTGCAGATCAGTCGTCTTACGGTCGGCGGAGAGCGCACATGGGCGGGAGATTGAGCTCGCAAGTACCGAGGTCATCCTCGCCGCTGCCCCAGACCCGAGTCCTCAGCAGCGGTCAAGCTTTCCGTTCTCTATCCCACTCCCGTACGACACCCCGCAATGTCTGCACACAGCCCGCTCGGCCCTCGTCCACACGCTCTCCGCGAGTGTATGGCCAGTGGAGGAAGAGGCGCCCCCTTTATGTCGATCGCTCCTCGTACACACACGGCGGTACACTTCGCATGCTCATGACCTGCACCCGACTCCAGAGACGTGGGTCATCTCGGAACCCAGTAGGATCGAAGTGCAGCTCCCAAGGACAACATTCAAAGCGGGCGAGCCCATCCCGATATATTTCACGGTACCCACTCCGTCCGCAGACCTAGTCGTGGAACAGGGCTTGCGCCTTCGCAATCTGCGCGCGGAGCTCGTGCGTACTGTCGTAGTGAAGAGCGATGCTGATGACGAGGAGCTTAGCGACATGGAGTTTGAGCAGTTCTATTCCGACACAGATTCTGACGACGAAGGACAACCTACCTCCCCCTCCCAGAAGACACAGCCCGTCCCGTCTACCTCTCGCCAGAACCCAGAGTATGCGGTAAGGAGGAGCGAACACGGCGAACGCAAAGTGGTCGCTCTCTCCGGCGCATCGTGTCGTCTGCATCCCTCGCGGCCTCTACAGATACGCCTAGTGCTCCACCCTCCCGTCGAGTCTCCTCACCCCGACTCCCAGCACCAACCGCCGCCATCTGAAGACTTTTACCCTGTCGAAGCGGAGGTAGAGTGTGCGTCGATCACACAGTCAACCCTCCTGCACTCCGTATCTTTCCGGCTCCTCATCCATGCGACGTTCATGAACATGTCAAACCACACCGAACGCGTCTCCACCCTCCCCATACCACTCCTCATCCTCCCGCCCTCCGCCCCTCTCCCAGAAGTCGAACCCTCGGTGGACGCCGCGTACCTTAAGAAGCACGACCGCCCGCCGACACGGACAGTCCGGCTTGACGACATCGAAGTCCCGCAGTACGAGGCCGGCCCCAGCGGCGCCCCCGGACCCGGCGCGCCCCCTCCCTTCGAAGAGCGCGAAGCGCCCCCGCCGTTCTGGTCCGAAGCGGAAGCCTCGACCTCCTCCCGCCTCCCGACGTTCCTCGAGTCCGAAGCGTCCACCTCCCGGCTGCCCACCTTCCTCGAGTCCGAGCACGAAATCTACGTTGCCCCGCCCGCCCCCTCAGACACAGACGACCCGTCGAGCGGCGGCGGGCCGGGCTTCGACCCCCTCGCGCCCCCCGCGCCCGAGTCAGAGACCGAGGTCGTGTTCGCCGGCGAGGGCACCCTCTTCGGCTTCCGCGCCGCAGACCAGTTCGACGGCTACGCGGACGTCGCCGCCCTCCCCCGGCGGGAGTACACCCCGCCCCCCACGCTCGAGATGGCCACGCGCGACGCGGACGTGACCGGGCTCGCGACGATGGCGCTCGACGAGCCCGCGACGATCGAGGCGCTCGGCCTCGCGCTCGAGCAGCAGTCCATCCTCAACCTCAACCTCAACGCCGAGGCGAGCACGGGCGACGTCGACGTCGACATCGACATCCGCGACCATCTCTTGCCCCCGCCGCCGCCCCCGCCGATGGACGACCCGTCGGACCCGCCGCCGTCGATCGACTCGGCCGAGTTCAGGGCGCCCGGGGCTCAACATGCACATGCGCACGGACACGGGCACGAGAGCCACACCCACAGCCCCCCGCGTGCGCAGAGCCCTCCGCGGGGCGCGATCGACGAAGTGGGCGAGTCTCACGGGCACGCACCGCCGCCGTATCGGGTGCCGGACGTCGACCATGACCACGACGAAGATCACGAGCGGGTGGTGCATCCCCCTCCTTACATGGACCTCGTCCACGGGTCGCGCTAGCTCCATTTCAACGTACGCTCTTCCGTTTCCACAATGACTGTTCCCATAGAATCACGACTGTGTCTGTGCTGTGCTACAACCTACATGAAAGATGCCTTGTATTGATCTGCGGCGCTGCTCGAACACTCAATTGCACCCCATGCAAATGTGTAGACAACATCATATATGATATGTCAGTCCAATACCACTCCAATACGACAGCAAATACATGTACGAGGAAGGGCCATATAGATCAAACAAGGGCACGAACAGAGAAGGAAGAGGAGGGTGAGTAATACTGTATGCGACATTAGGATCGTGACGTGAAGGTCGGAGGGACTCGTGTGTCGAAGGTGAGAGGAAACGAAGAGAGACTGCAAAGTCTAGCAATTGCACGCATCCTTTCCCTTGGCGTTGTTCTCCTCCAAGTTGACCCCACCCGCCTGAGCACCTCCCGCCGCAGCCCCAGGGCGCTGACCTCCACGGGTCGAGGCCAGGATCTGGTCGATGGGGATCTTCTTGGCTGTGTGGACGCAAGATTAACAAGATGGCGAAAACGACAGTTAGCGCAGCGCATCGCAACGGCGATATGGGGCGGGTCACATACCGATTTCAGTGAAGATCTCCACGACGCCCTCGCCGGTCTTCGCGGACGTCTCGAAGAACAAAAGCCCAGCCTCCTGGGCGTACGCCTCCGCCTCGTCCCTGGGCACCTGCCGGAGGCTCTCGGGCTCGCCCGACGCACCCGTCTCGCCCGGGGTGGCGGTCGCATCGTCGGCCTCGTCCTCCGACTCGGGCGCGGCCGCCGAGGATGAGGACGAGGACGTGACGAGATCGATCTTGTTGCCTGCGAGGGCGATGACGATGTTCGGGTTCGCCTGCCGCTGGAGCTCTTTCACCCATGTCTTTGCCTTCTCCAAGCTGGACGCCTTCGTGACATCGTAGACGACGACTGCGGCTTGTGCGTTACGGTAGTACATCGGCTGTGGATGATCATACCGCATTGTAAGAACGGCGAACGGGGAGGCTGCGGGACGGCGGGACGTACTGCAAGGGAGTGGAAGCGTTCCTGGCCGGCGGTGTCCCAAATCTCATATCGCAGCACACGGTCCTCCAGACGGCATTTCTGTGTGAGGAAGGCGGCTCCGATTGTGGGCTCCTTGTTCGGCTGGAACTCGTTCGACACCTGTAGCCGCGTAGTACGTTGTGAGTGGAGAAACACCAGCGATAGCCACAGAGGATACGCACGAATCGCAGCACAATAGACGACTTCCCAACCGCCGCCTCACCTGTGGCCGTCCAAGGCAGTTAGCATTCTGCTCTTGTCGGTATCCAGAAGCTCATCAGAGGTTCGTGTGCCAGGTCTTCCGCCGGAAAGCCAGTTTTGGCAGGGAACAGGCACGAGTTGCAATTGAAACCCCCGACCTGAGATTGGAGAAGAGTGGACGGAGGACACTCACCAAGTAGCACCAGTTTCACCTGAACAGACCTCTCCGTCGAGCCGGAAGCAGCGTCGGCCATGTCTATATGTCGAGTCGGGGCGGGGAGGGTAAATAGAATACAGGGACTCGGAGGTGAGGGAGAGAAGGGATGATGGCGTAACGAGGAACAGCGCACACGTCCCCTCAAAGTCACGCTCCTCCTTGTTTGTCGCCTTTCCGGCGCTTTCTCTCTCCCGGCCCGTCCGACTCAGAGTCAGACCAGTTCAGCCAGCCCTGCCAACTTGGCTGTTGCCCCTGAAAGTAAAACAAAAGCAAGGGATTGTTGTACGAAGCCCTCTATTGACTACATGGTTTCAGGCATTCTAAGATCGTATAACGGTTCCACCTTGTCGCAAGTGACGAAGAGTCCATCCTCCAACTCCACCTTATCCGCCCACTGGAACACCGCAGGGCACTCGAACGGAATCTCCCCACTACCAATCTGGTCCGTGGCGTCCATCATCATGCCCTTCGCCAACTCAGCGTCCGCAATCAAGTCATGCTGCGCATTCCCCGCTTCGTCCGCCTGGAGGCCCAACTCCCTCCGATGCTTGGCTGCGCGCCCGGCAGGCGAGTTGGGCAGTGCCGCACTCTGGTCGTAGAACCAAAACGGTTCGCTCGCGTAGCCGCTCTTGTGTTTCTTCAGGAATGCAGCGTACTTGCCATTCGGGTCTCCGTACGCAGCAGCGACCGCAGCGACATGCGGGAAGATGTCCGACATATCTTCCTCCTTCGGGTCAAGCGCCATCACATAGTCGAGCGCGGTCTGGATGGTGGCGCCATACTTGGACTTTGCAGTCCAGAGATTCAACCCAAGCTGGTCGCCCAGTTTAGCGTTGGTCTCGAAGAAGGCATGATGTCAATAGTGAATCAATCACGGAACAGTGAGCACCTCACGATCATGGCTTCCAGATTGAAGCAGCGATAGTGGTAGGGACGCGTCCGAACTGCCTCAAACGGTTGCTCGCCGGATTTTGCGATCTGGTCCAGAAACTGGTGCGAGAAGTAGTTCTTCAGCGCGTCTTGTGCCCCTTTAGAGTCGCCGATGTACATCTTCGCCGCCGCGAGTTGGCTTACATAGAACGTCAAATGATTGCTGAAGAAGAAACCCAGCTTCAGTATATGCTCCAGGGAGACTTCTGTGAATATGCTCACTTGGCTTTCGTAGCGCAATCCTTTCCAAGCGCGCTGTTCTGCAACCACGAGACATACAGCTTCATCCAGTCCGCCATGGCCTTGTCCCGTGCACTCGTCCAGTCTGGGCTCCCAGCAGCCTTCAAGATTTGTATGCTGTTGACGACTTTGACCGTCCCGCGCAAATCGAGAATCCCCGTGTACGTGCCCATCTGCTGCGCTTTGCCCGGTCCACGCACTTGCTGTCCGTAGTTCAGGCTCGGGTTCATAGCCGTCTGCGACGCCAGGAAAAACGTGTCTATGAACTTGGCAGCATTTTGGGAGTATACCTTGGTTTTCTGCAATGCAAAGGCGACCGCGTTAAACAGAACCGCTTGGGACATGCTGGCGATCGCCGAGGTGTCTGTGAGCTGGCGCACGTCGGGATTCACCTTGCCGTCGTGGAGTACGTAGGGGCATGTCGTCCATGCTATCACATTGGTCTGTCAACATCACAAGCTGTATGCAGTTATGGTCACGTATCAAGTACTCACTGGCTGAAGGCGCCAACGACTTCGCGGGAGAAGGTGTACACTTGCTTTTGGTTGTCTTCGCAGGCGCTTGGGCTGGAGCCGGAGTGCCGTGAACGGTCTTCCAAGTGGAGGATGACGAAATAGGTAAGGGGCCAACGTCAGGTGCAGTGGTAGGTAACGGAGGTGTGCTGGGAGCTGGAATGGAAGAAAGTATAACGTCGCCTGGAGCAGAGGGAGAACCAGGAGCATCCGGTAGTGTTGGCGAGTTGTCGGTTGGCAGATAACTCTCATACTCGTTTCCTCGCTGTTGTAGAGCATCGTGACGTCCGTGTCCGAGAAGAGAACGCCGGAATCGCAGCATACGACTGTGCGTTGAGTGCGCACCGGGAGAGTTAGTCGAGAACAAAGCCAAGTTTGCCGCGAGCACATCGGCCTCATCGTTGCCACCGTTCTCGTATGGATCATCTCCTTGGAATTGCCCATCGTCATCATCGTCAGGGGAATCATCGGTGTCATCGTCGCCCTGATTGGGACCCGACAAGTGATTGGTCCCTTTGGAGCACCAGTTGCAATCCGGCCAATGACTACGAGTAAATTGAGCTAAGAGCATCTTGACGAAGACGTGAACAAACTGTGACTCACTACGGGGCCCAACTGAGATAGTCGCGCACATCCCCGCTGGGCGGTTTGATGTTGTTTTGTTTATTCGTGACGCCTACGCTCAGTTTGGCATGACTATATGCGCACGGCCAAAAGGGCAGAACTGAACGTACTCCATGGGCCAGACTTGGCTGAGGTCCCTGCCTTGTTCGCGATGCTCTGTTGAGCTCCAGAAGTATTGTCGATGTTGGCGTGTTTGGCGACATAGTCGACGTTGACCCAATCGAGAGAGTCCGCTGAGGGATGCACAGGTTGAGCACGTCAGTGTAATCGCAATTCGAGGCGAGAACGTACCGGAAACGGGACCCGTGTATGCTGCTAGAAGGACTGCCAACAGCGAGAAGGCGACAAAGCGAGACTGACGCGACATAGCGATGTTCAGCGAGTGGCTGTTCGAATTAATGTGGCTGCACAGCAGACCAAGTGCAAAGCTCTGCTTCGCGGGGAAGAAGGACGAGAAAGACGAACGGAAAGCTGGGAGTGGAGGAGAGGAGGAGAGGAGTCCAGGAGCTGGTTGGTGTGCAGAGGCTGACAGCGGCTTGCGGGTCGACGTCGATCACTATGTCGGATGCGACACGGGCCCGACTCGCTCGCTCCGTGCGTCACATTGGGGTCAGAGTTACACAAAGACTGCAGATCCACGTCCGCTCCAATTGAAGGTGTCAGGTGCGGGTAGCGGAGGACACTCGAGCTGGATAGCAAACATATGGTCATTCAGAACGAGTTGCTCCGGGATACAATACCTTTGAATCAGACATCGGCCAACACCAGTCGCAGGCTGCAGTCCCACATCTTCGACCTTGCAGACAGACTATGAAGGAGAACTCCTCAAGCCGAGCTTGCTGGATATCAATATCTGTGATTGTAGTCTCTCATTTGCGACAGCAAGGAAGGCATATTGCATACGGCAGAACAACGCGGATTACGCTACGATGTCCCTCAGTAACTGACCTGACACAAATGAACACTTCAGCTTACGATTCTTCCAGGATAAAAACAGTCATGCCGTCGAGCTTCCCGGTGCGTTGCAGTGAAGTCAAAATCACGAACAGCCCCTGCGGTGAACTGGTGAAGATCGGCAGGTGAAGGGTTGGAAGTCGCGAACACCGTAAGCCATGCACCCGACATCTTCGTTTGTGTGATACCCTGTTGCAAATTTAGCCCGTCGTCGGACAAATGTATACGGAGGGCTCAGTAGATCGTTTAGCCCATAGTGAATATGGCGGATACTCACTCCTTTTGCACTCCCTTGTCCGCCGATGGATGGCTCTATGCTTCCGATAGCACTTACTACTATACATATCCCACGATCGCTGATGGGAAGAGACACAGTACGTCTCTCTTATTGTGACGCTTACCCTTGGGCGACGCCCTGCACTGCTCCCGTTGCCGTCCCTGTTGTTTTGCGAAGTGTCGACACGCTGGGGCGCGTGAGTGACTTCGAGGCGTGGGAGGAGAAGCGCCCAAAGATGTTGACACTGCATTATGTAAGTAGCTCGTAAAAGGCAATCGTTATGGATCGGCAAGAAGCGAACCTATTGTCCTTTCCTTCCGCGTTCAAAGGCAACAATAGTGGCCCGGACAATGAGGCATTGGAGCGTTTACATTCACTATAAAGCATTTCCAGCGTGGCCTCGTTGGGGCGGACTTCCTACTCTCAAGCCAGGTGTGCTTCGCCTCTTTCGCCCTTTACGACTTTTGCTTTCCGCCACTGGTGCTGGGACACCCTCCCGAATTTCGCGAGTCTACCTCTCTCATACACCCACCCACACTCGCTCTCGCGTCTGCAACCGACATCAAGAGTCTCATCCACACAGTCTTTCACTTGTTATTTTCCGCAGAAACATCATGCTTCCGCCCCGTGCTTGTAAGTGGTTCACTTTTTTGCGACGCTGCACTCCCAGACCAACCACAATGGCATAGATGTCTTTCTCGGTCTCAATGCCGTCCGTGCTCTCAGCATCATCTCCATGCTCCTCGTGTTCGCGAGCAGCATCTTTGTCCTCGTCAACGACATCAAAGCAGTCAATCACGCCGCCGCATCAAACGTCGACATGACCGACTGCGACTACATCGAGTGCGCACTCCCATTCCCCCATCTCTCGAGCCAAAGAAGAGTTGAACTGACACGCACCCAAACTACAGCGACAGCACTGTTCCGAACCAGCCCGCAGGCGTCTTCTGGGCAGTCGTCAACCGGCTCTTCATCATCTTTCAAGTCATCGTCCTCATCCTCTCCGAGGTCGGCTGGCCCGCGGCCTTCTTCCAGACGTACTTCCCCGTGCTCGGCCCCGACTTTGGTCTTGGCGCACTCGGTATCTTTCAGTGCCTCATCGGCGCGACCATCCTCTCGCACCACGTCGACGACTTCACGCTCGTCGCCGCCTTCTTCCTCTTCTCCCTCGGCTGCCTGAACGCGCTCATCGGCCTCTTCCGCGAGAAGGTCAAGCGCAAGCGCTCCATCATGTCCTGGCGCGAGGAGGCCAAGGGCGTCCTTCCGAGCCACAAGGACCTCCGCCCACCGTTCGCACGCCCGAACTCGACGTTCGTCGGGAAGGTCTTCACGCGCGGCGGTGAGCGAGCGGAGGCCGACGAGATGGGCCACAAGGGGTACGGATTCGGACGCCAGGGCGAGAAGGCAGCGGGATTGAAAGGTGCGTTTTCGCTGGCATGCCAAGTCTGTGAGGCTGTGGGGCTAACAACGAGGACGCTATGCCAGGTTTCTTGATTTCGAAGCCACTTGAGAGCCTTCCACGTTATGCACAGCCGGCTGCTTCGAACAGCTCTCGCGCGGGTACGCCAGAGCCTAAGTTCAAGTCAAGCGGTACTGCAATATGAGCCAGAACGCACACAATGTCTCGGACACGACGACTCACGACCTCGGACAATCTCCGGTTCTTGTGTTTCTTTGACTTGCCCCACTGTATCGCTACACGACCTCCTGTAGAATTCATTGTATTGACCTGTAGCCTAGAGATGGATAATGGGATGTCCACGCAAGGCGTGTTCTGGTATATCGTACTGTGATTATGACAATCGATCCTGGTCCAGAGCAGGTATGCTATCAGGGCACAATGCGGAGGAGCTGTCATCGTATTATAAGTCAGCGATGTACCTGGGCTGGACGTCTGCAGTGAGCATTTCATGCCACGCACCGTCCTGGCTCAACACCAGTAACCGCTCCGTCAATTTCTCACCATTAGAGCACTCTGCGAGAGATCGTTCCTGGAGGGCTGTTGGCAGGACTCTTCACGTCCCGCAAGCCTGCCGGTATAGCTTCAGGAAGGATACCACTGTATTCCTTCAGATGCCTGGGGACCATATATACGTCGTCCTAAACCTCGCTATATGCAAGGTATAAGAATTTGAGGGGACTTTGCAAGCATTATTGGCTGTGTACATCATCATGTAATGACGGAAACATTCGAGTCTTGAGAAGGCGTCTCGAAAAGAGAGTCGTAGGCAAGAACATCCTCAGCGAAAGTAAGATCGAGAGGTAGCTTCTTGTGTCATTGCCGTCAATGTGGGAGAGGCACCTGGTAGGCGGAAAGCAGTGAGCACTGGCAGCCTCAGGCAGGCAACCATGCAATAAGCGGGCTTTGGTTGGCGGACGCGTGGAGTCACGTAGGGTCACGGACGCGTACACGGCCCGGTGAGCCGTCAAATTCTCGGCCGAGTCAGCGATGGCTGAGCCTGCTCGAGTTTCTGCTGCCAGTGCACGCTCGACACTCGCAAACCCAGCGGCCGAGACGGGTAGAACACTCCAGTGACATGCGACGCTCGACGGTCTCATCGCGGGGCCTGGTGCGCAACCTCCGTGGCCCTCAAGCCTCACTCCAGCGCAGAACTCTGGCAACACCCACCTCGCTTCCAGAAAAGGATTGCACATCCATTACCCCTCCTTACAAGAATCTCCTTCAGAATCTCTCTGTCGTCCGCAGCCTGCTTGGAAACAGGCCCCTCACTCTCGCCGAGAAGATCCTTTACAGTCATGTCTACGACCCTGAGCACACACTCTCAGATGCAGGCATCACCCGGGGAGAGACATATCTGCAGCTTAGCCCGGAGAGAGTAGCCATGCAGGACGCTTCTGCTCAGATGGCATTGTGAGTGCCAGACATTGAGTGTACGGACGCTAACTAACGTTCCCTCAGACTCCAGTTCATGAGTGCTGGAATGTCAAGATGTGCAGTTCCCGCCAGCATTCATTGTGATCATCTCATTCAGGCCTCAGAGGGTGCTGAGAAGGACTTGCAGGTATGTTTTTCGTCATAGTTATCTATCCTACTCTCTTCACATCCTCGTCCCTATAGCGCTCCATTGTTTCCAACCAAGAAGTTTTCGATTTCCTCGAGAGTGCTGCACGCAAGTATGGTATCGAGTTCTGGCAGCCCGGTTCTGGCATCATTCACCAGATTGTACTCGAGAACTACGCAGCTCCCGGAATGCTCATGTAAGTTAGAATTTGTCTGCGACTCGCCTTGACCATAATTTAACCGCATATCAAGGCTCGGAACAGGTATGCATCAACATGGACTTGATTTCCAATCATGAGTCTTACACCATTTCAGACTCCCATACCCCAAACGCAGGAGGCTTAGGCATGCTCGCAATTGGAGTGGGCGGGGCAGACGCCGTCGACGCCTTGACCGGTACTCCCTGGGAGCTCAAAGCCCCCAAGATTATCGGTATGTCCACCTGCATCCCTTCCCGTATGTCTGGAGGTTCCATTGAAGTCTATCATCCGAAGGTGTGCATCTGACTGGCCAAATGAACGGTTGGACTACACCGAAGGACTTAATTCTTCACGTCGCGGGCAAGCTAACAGTACGGGTGAGCAGCACAAAAACTCTACTTGGCTCCATGCACTGACATACCTGTAGGGCGGGACCGGTGCAATCCTTGAGTACTTCGGACCAGGAGTGTTCAACCAGTCATGTACTGGTATGCCTCGTATTCGCGCACTTGCGTGTGCTTCTACTCACCACGAATCCTTGTCAGGTCTAGCGACGGTTGCGAACATGGGTGCCGAAGTTGGTGCAACAACATCCACCTTCCCTTACACTCCTCGGATGAGGGCGTACCTACAAGCCACTGGCCGAGCACCCGTCGCCCGCGCCGCAGACGAGGCTGTCGCAAATGGATTCCTTGCCCCTGATGAGGGTGCAGAGTATGATGAAGTCATTCAAATTGTCGGTATAATCTGCAATCTGCATTTACTCGTGAAGTCTGACAGATATGGTGTAGAATCTCTCGGATCTGGAGCCCACGATCAATGGACCCTTCACTCCTGACCTCGCTACACCTCTGTCGAAGTTCGGCTCGTTTGTCAAAGAGCAGGGCTGGAAGGATGAGCTCTCCGCTGCTCTCATTGGCTCGTGCACGAACAGCTCGTATGAGGACATGACGAGTGTTGCAGATCTTGCTCGACAGGCGAAGGAGGCTGGCTTGAAGACGAAGGTACATTCCTCTGGCGTGGTCAGGATCGAGTGGAACGCTGACGTGGAGTCTTTCGTAGGTTCCTTTCCTCTGTACCCCCGGTTCGGAGCAGATACGCGCAACGATCGAGCGTGACGAGGTAACAAGCCAACTTGAGAGTGTCGGTGCGACCGTGTTGGCGAACGCATGCGGGCCCTGCATCGGACAGTGGAAGCGAGAGGATAAGCAAGGCGAAGAGAACGGTCTGTTGAACGGATATGAGCGCTGCTTCTCGTTGCTAACTCGCTGTCCGTAGCCATCCTCACCTCGTTTAACAGGAACTTCAGATCTCGCAACGATGGTAACCGCTACACAATGAACTTCCTTGCATCGCCCACAGTCGTGACAGCGATGGCATTCTCGGGCAAACTCTCGTTCAACCCCGTGACAGACTCAATACCCCTTCCGTCTGGAGAGTCATTCCGCTTCTCCCCGCCGCGTGGGCAGGACTTACCCGAAGCCGGCTTCACACCCGGCGAGACACGATACTACCCCGCACCTATGCCCGCGCCTCAACCCGAAACGGAAGTCATCATTCGCCCCGATTCTCAGAGACTGGAGATTCTACAGCCCTTCCCAAGCCACTTTGGTGAAGGCTCTGGAAACCCCCGGGGTCTGGAACTGCCCCCCTTGAAGGTCCTTATGCGAGTACGGGGCAAATGCACGACCGATCACATCTCTGCTGCTGTGCGTATCTTCTCAAGCATTTGCAACCTGTCAGATAGGTGGCTGACGTCACGCTTGTTACAGGGCCCGTGGCTCAAGTATAAGGGTCACTTAACCAACATCTCTGAAAACCTTCGTACGTCACATGCGCACTGTTTATAATTGGGTCGGGCAGACCTTGACTATATGCGTGACAGTCATCACTGCTGTGAACGACGAAGGAGGTGATGTCAACGTCGCGTTCGACCATGACCACGGTGCCTCTGAGTCCGAGACGGACACTATCCCTGCGGTGGCCAAGCGCTTTAAGGCGCGCAAGCAGCCCTGGGCGTTGGTCGTTGACGAAAATTACGGTGAGGGCAGTGCTAGGGAGCATGCCGCGTTGCAGCCTCGTTTCTACGGTACGTAGTTCCCGCGGTTGAAGTCGGGACTCGAAGTGAACGAGCGTATAATAGGTTGTGCCGCCATCGTCGCCCGCTCGTTCGCACGTATCCACGAGACGAACCTCAAGGTACGCACCACTTGCCAGATGCCTACCGACAGTGCTCTATTCTGACTATCTTCACCCTTGCGTATTTGCAGAAACAAGGCATCCTCCCTCTCTGGTTCGTCGACAAGGCCGACTATGCCCGTATCGGCGCGGGAGACGTCATCGAGACGCTCGGGCTCGCGGATCTGCTTCAGGGCAAGGCGGACGCGGATATCCGTCTGCGGGTGACCCCGCGCGGGAAGAGTGCGGGCGAGGCGTTCGAGATCCCCGTGCGCCATACGATGTCTGCCGACCAGCTCAAGTGGCTCCGGGCGGGCTCTGCGCTGAACCATATCCGGGCACAAATCACTCAGGCTGCTGGCGGGGCGAACTGAGCCTGACTGGGGGCTCCGGGGATAGGAGATAGAGGGGAAAAGTATACATGTACTGTACGATCTACAATGTTTGGTTGGTTTTAGGCCGGGTTGGATTGCCCATCAGATCGCCGCATACAAGTTGGATATGGTGGTAGAGTACGAGTGACAGTGTCAGTACGTCTATGACTGTTTAGCGCCTAAGCTGTGATTGTAGCTGAGTGCTGCGCTGGTTAACTTGTCTTGTACAGGTGCGTCCGGTGATATGAGCTAAGGACAGGGATACGCACGAGGTGAGCTTGCTTCTTGCTGCTCTGAAGCAGTAAGTGTATCACGGACTGACGTGGTTGTTGGTTTGCCATCGCGCTTCGCGGTGTGCACTAGATTGACAATTCGTTATCAAAGCATTGGTGAAACAGTGGTCGAACAGATGTGGTCGAGTAACTCGCCTCACTTCGACCACAAATCGTGATCCATGGGACCTCTTATCCCACAGCTAGTGCGCCGCTCTGCTAGGACTGTCGCTCACATGCTATGCAGTTGCTAGGTTGACGTCTTCTTGCATCATACCACTCCGCAGGTGTCGCATCGCCGGAGCCTCCTGACATGATGATCATGTTCCTATAAGGTTTGCTATCATGATTTGCGTGGCTATACGTGTGCAGATCTCACGAGTCTAAGTACTGGCTATTCATCCATCCCGTGTGGGCGCGATATGCCGACGTTGTTTGTGCCTGTCCCAGCACACGCAGGTCTTCGCCCCCATCAGCCTACAGCATACCCAGTGCGGAGGCACCGCTGTTGGTTGCTTGAGCGGAATGTCGCTGCCTGCTTCCTAATGTTCACTATTGGTGGACAGTTAACATACATATAGGGCAGGTAGGAATCGTCGGCTCATAAGGCTTGCGCTTTCTCCTCGAACTCCACGGAAAGACTCTGCCAGAGAGCCATGTCATCCCAAGATATCTCGGCCTTTGCAGCGGAAGTGGCCTTTCTACTGAACGCACAGTAAGCAATATGACCATCTGCTCCGATTGTTGTTGCCCTTATGCGACTTGTCCCTTTGCGTCAGTCGAATCGTAAACTGTTGTTACATATCTACAGCTGGTGGTCGTCCTCTTCCATCGCCCCCTCAGGCATGACTGACGGTGCCTGCTTCCCAGTCTTCTCTCTATATGATCACCTCGTCACCTTCGATCGTGAACACCATTGCTTCTGGAGTGGAGGCCGAGTTTCGGGCGCATCGGCGATATTTTTCGCGAACAGATACATCAATTCCGTGCTGTCCATACTTCAAGTGTGTCGATTTCTAGAGACACTCTCAGACAAGGTGCGCCTATCCATTGCCTGCCCGCTACATCTGGCCGACAAACTCACTAAATGCGAGGTAGGGGTATGTTTGTCTAGCCACCGATGCACATGATACTGTCGAAACCCTCCAAGAAGCTGAGGTGAACCTTTCGTACTAGTTGTTTTGGGCTGCAATACGCGATTTCCATATCTGAAGCTCTACAACTTCTCCCGTGGGCATGTCAGTACCTGTTAATACCTGTTATGGCCGTCCTTTGATCTCATCTGCAGTATTCTCAACGTTGCGAGTGTACGCACTAAGCAAGCGTTACCCTCTGGCAGCCCTCGTGCTGTCTTTATCACTCGCACCTTTCGGCATCAACTTCGTGGGTTCTCCTGTCCCTCTCGATCTCCACTAATCTCAGTCCGAGCTTTCATCCGCTATAGGTACATTTTGGCTATCGATCTGTAGGGTATATCGATCCCCTCTTCGGATGCGCGTATGCGGACGCAATGCCCGAGGCACTCACAATCCAGTGAGTTCTATACTAGACTCGCCTATGGCACTGAGGCATACCTCAACATGTTCACCTTCTTCCAGTCGTAAGGTTCTTTCCAATATAAAGCTGAGTCAAACTCACTCTGGACAGTTCTCATCACAAGTCGCGTATGTCTGGTCGTCGCGGACCTCATTCTTGTCGTCACAACTTGGGTCGCCCTTCGCATGCATGTCACATCGTTCCAGATCAAAACCTTCTCCTTTGCCGGGATAATACTTCGCGACGGTGAGCAGTATACTTGACTCGCAAAGTTGAGATGACACTAACGAGACACGATCAGGAAGCATATACTTCATGTGAGCTGCTGCATTCCGCATCATGTATCTTCCGACTAAACCATATACCTGGGACCAAGCACCCTGGTGACGCTGAATGCGCTCCATCTCGCCCTATCACTGGCCTCAGTAAGTTGATGAAGCGTCCATTTGCTGCGAGAAAACTCAGATTGACTATTGGACAATAGATCTTCGGCACAGTCGGCTATGTCAGTGATATGACCGTCTTCACAAATCCGTATGTCACTTCGTGCATGAAGCACTGATATACTCACTGTAAGCCCTCACTTCCTACCAGGATCACTGCTATCCTCGTCTCTCGCTTCCTCCTCAATCTACAAGAAGCCAGTCAGCGAACGGTGAAGGTGCCTACCGACAACCCGCTACACATCTCCGAGGAATCCTGGGCCGTGAGGAGCTATGCGCGGGTCATCGGCCCTTTGGGCTCTTCTCTCCACTTTCCTCCAGATGCGGATGATGCCGTTGAGGTTTGAATCTGGAGACGTTCGCGGGTCCGCCGCGGTTTTACATATCAATATACGGCACCCATGTGCCATCTAACACGAGAATCAGGACCTATGATAGAGAAGCTTCGCACGCGTTCCAAATCTTCGAGCAATGAATGAGGTGCTCGTTGCGCCCAACAAGCCGTCAATGTCTTAAGTAGATGTACGAGATGTAGTGTACTCAGTGATTATGAACGATGCGACGCTAACGCTTGACCGAGGGCTCGAAGGTCCGGCTTGTCCGATGTCCGCTCCCCGGAGCGTCTCCTGAGCCAGGCGAGGGCCGACCGTGCGACCTCCACTGCGGACTCGGGCATGTTCGCGAGTTGTGCAACCTTGAGGCCGTGGCTGTCTCGATTGACACCAGGTCTAACTTGGTAAGAGTACGCAAAGTAGGAGTCCTAGATAAACGGAAGAGATGCATGGTGGGGTTAGTCACAGACTCTGTTCCAATGCATTTTACAGCGTGGCCGTACCTCAACATCGGAGACGTCTGTGCAGAAAAACGCGACCTTTGAGAAGGCACCTTCGCCCTTGTGGGAAGCGGGGTCATATCCGAGCATATCGGCCAACTCGTGGAAGTGCGTCGCAAACATGGCGCGGCAGCCGTTTGTGGTTAACAAGTGGTGAACGGTCGCGAACGCGATGGCTAAGCCGTCATCTACGGTCGTCCCTCGGCCGACTTCATCCATGATAACCTGCATAAGCGTCCCCAATCAGCCCAACCCCATGTTATGACCGAGCAGCTGCCGGCATCATCGCGACACATACCAAGCTCTTTGGGGTCGCCCGGCGCAGGATATCACTCGCCTCAAGCATTTCAACCATGAAAGTACTCCGGTCACGGTACAAGTCGTCCTTGGCGCCAACCCGAGAAAACACCCTGTCTACCACGCCGATCTCCGCAGCATCCGCGGGCACGAATGATCCTGTCTGTGCGAGTATGGCTATGAGCGCCGTCTGCCGAAGCAGTGTGGACTTGCCCGCCATGTTGGGGCCGGTGATGACGTGCAGCTGCGCGTCGGGGGCGAAGGTCACCGTGTTGGGTGTGAAACCCTTTCCAGACGTGAGGAGACCGAGCTCGACTGTCGGGTGGCGGCCATTGACGACGTTGAGAGACGTCCTGCTCACGTCAAAGAATAACACGAGGTGTCAGTGGCAGTGCGTTGCATAGCTGCTGGAAGGCATTCACCCCTCGTTCACGACAGGTCGGACGAAGCGCATCTCGTGTGCGAGGTTGGCAAATGCTAGTGTTACGTCGAGTTCGTCGATGATGCGAGCGTTACGTCGAAGGGCGGTCGAACAAAAAGTGACCTGTCCTACGGTGGGTTCTGGGTCGAGTAGACGAATTCCGGAAGAAGGCTCACTTCAATTCGCAAAATCTCAAAGGCTAATCTCTCCTGAACGCTGATAGCTGAGGTGGTCTCACTAATCTGTGCCGCCAACTTTGACCAGCCCTGTGATCAGCGAGTATGGTGGTCAGAGATTTAATCACTTCACCTGGACTATAGCCATACCGGGTGGAAGAAAGTGCAAGTCGAACCGCTCTCCGCCAAGTGGACGAATTCCTTGTCATCCTTCAATTTCGCAGCGTCCTTCTTGCGCGACACGTGGACATGCATTCCTTGCCCGGAAGATGCACGTAGAGACAACGTGGGCGCATCTAGCGCTATGTCAGACAAAGCTACCGAGGCATTCCTCTGATCGCAACTCACCATAGTTGTTCTGCAACCGTTGTTCGAGCGCATCCTTCTCTGCGATAAGGGCACGCAGATTGGCATGCAGAGTCGTCAGTTCTTGGGAGAAACTAGCTTGAGTCAGACACTGAGGTAATGCAATGCAAAAGGGTAGAACATACTCGGGCTTGATAATCCAGTCCGTGAGGCCCAGAGGGTTACGAAAGTCGCGGACGGGTACTGTACTCAGAGGGACATAGTCGACGGGGGTGGCTTCTTCCTCTATATCCGTGTCGCGCGGTACTATGGCCATACGGATCCGCTCGGAGAGGCTCCGGAGATCATCGAGTCTCTTCATCAAGGCTTTGATGCTCTTCCATTCAGCGCGGTCAAGCGAATTCGCTCCAGGCTCGTTTATATGTTCCTCCATGAGAATTCGCTCCTTGATGGCTGTCCAGATGTCCACTGTGACACAGATGTCTGAGAGGTCGGCGAAGGTCCCGCGTCCGATGAGGAACTTTTGAAGGATACGAGTGACATCTTCCGCATCGCGCAGGCTTGCGGCCAAGTCTTGTCGCAGGAATGGTCGGGCGTGGAAGAATGCCACCAAGGACTGCCGCGCATGTATCTCGGTCACTGACGTGCTTGGGGAACCTGTGGCACATGTTATTAAGACGTCCTGCGTAGATATGACTTTCGAGTCACTCACATAGCCAGCGCGCCAGCAAGCGAGTTCCACTCGTTGTAACCGTTCGCTTGATGGCGCTGAATAGACTGCCCGTGGTACCTCCCTCTCGCATTCCTTCGCGGATTTCCAGGGCCTTCACGGTGTGAGAGTCAATCTGCATCCTCCCACTCGAAACCTCCCGAGTGGGCGTACTCAGTCCAGGCATGTGCTCCATCAAGTTTGCATGCATGAAGGCGGTCAAGAGCTTGACTGCCGAGCCTTCTTCATCTGTGAGTACAGAAGGCAGTATCTCCTTGGATGCTTTCAATTGCGACGTGAGATCATCAGGGCTGAGCTCTTGTACCGTCCTCGGAGGCTCTTCAGGAGAGTTCTCATACGGTGCAAAATAGGACAGGAAGCAGTCTTCATCTGCGACTGCTTTACGGACCGCGTGAGTGTCATCACAACTGAGTCGTTCATGGAGGACGACCTCCTTCGGACCGATACGCACGAGCTCGTCTCGGAGAGTACCGACCGTGGCCGTCTTTGTGTAAAACTCTCCAGTGGAGGCGTCAATCCACGCCAGACCCACTGGAGTATTCGACGTATGTAGAGACGAGGATGCGGATGGAGGGTTGTTTGCCGAGTCCGAGTGTGGTCCCAAGGAGATGGACAGGAGGTAGTTGTTCTCATAGGGATTGATGAAAGGCTCGTCCACGAGTGTGCCTGGCGTGACAATCCGTACCACCCGTCGGTCGTAACCGCCCTTCGCCCCCAACGCGGGATCACGAGGAAACTCTTCACACATAGCCACAAAGCGGCCATGGTCCTGAACAAGCATTTGGAGATACTTGTTAAGGTTCATGAGGGGGAATCCGCACATGAGAATGCGCTGCCCGCTCCATGACTTTTGTGTGAGCTTGATGTTCAACAGCCTGGAGACTTCGATTGCTTGATCAAAGTAGGACTGTAGCGTGCTCAGCATGTAGAACAAGAGCGTGGCACATAACTCTACCTCGTAGAATTGCCCCACGCGAGTAAGCAAAATGCAATGGGGGTATTTAGCAAGGTTATCCAGGACTTCCGTGGCAAGAGGCGTTGTCGGAGGTGCCAACTCCATATCTATGGTTGCCAATATTGACAATGATGATCATGGTCTGTAGCTGTCTGAGAACGCACCTTGCTCCAGTTTCGCACGTGTTCTTCCCGTACGTTTCTTCGCTGCCGTGCCAGATGTACTACTGGACTCCACAAGACTTGGTGTTTCTGGTACACCAGGACTTGACTGTACACCCTTAGTCTTTGGCCTCCCCCGTCTCTTCGTCGTAGACGCATTGACGCCTGCGGACAGCAGACCTGCAGAGTCGTCTATGCTTGCAGGTCCTGTGTCCAGGAAACGTGTTTGTGCAATGGAATACAAGCATCGAGCAGGTGGAATTAGAGAGAATTATATTCGTGCGTATGGAAGGTGCGCACGTAGGGAAGTATACACATTCTCAGACTTGCCAACGGAGGTCGTATGCCTCCAATCTGAAAGTGGAGGAGCGACGGTCCCGTCCGGCAAGATTCGTGTGGTTGGGAGCTCCGCGTACTTCTTCCTCGTCACATTCGGTTTCTTGAGTGGTATGCCATCTTCAGCCGCTGTCAAGCTCAAATATCTAGCAAATTGGAGAGAGACCGCTCTTCTAGCGCAGCATGCAACAGAAAATGCGGGGACGGAGAGCATGTACGCAGGGAAGGGAGTGCGTTGGTGGCTGGGGCTGAATGGAACGGATCACGAGCGTCTAGCTAGAAGGAATGGTCCGCAGAGGAGGCGCCCGCTAGCTGGCGGAGTTTGAAGTCGCCAACGACCCATCCTTGCCTTCGTGTTCCTCGACGAAAAAGCGGTCGTCGTCGCCCAGCTCGTCTCTCTCCCATCTCTCTCCATCCTCCACTCACTATGTCGTTCGCTGGCAGACGCAGGGGAAACAAGGTCAAGAAGGGTGTCCAGTTCACCGTCATGGTCGTCGGTAAGTCTCATTCGCGCGTCTGGACGCCCGGTTTACCCTGCCAACGCGCACGGACGCCTCCTCCGCGGGTCGCGTCCTCGCGTCCATACATCCCCGTCTTCACGTTACTTACGATGTACGCGTTGTATAGGTGCTTCTGGCACTGGAAGGACCACCTTTGTGAACACCCTCTGCGAGTCTGAGGTTCTGCCGCACAAGGTCTGTGACAGTCCCGAGACTGCTCACGTCGAGGAGGGCATCAGGATCAAGCCCGTCAACGTTGGTACGTTTGCACTACATGCGCCTCAGCCTCAACGTTCTGAGCGAGTATGAGCAGAGCTCGAGGAGGACGGTGTTCGCATCGCCCTGACCATTGTCGACACCCCCGGGTTCGGTGACAACATCGACAATGAGTTCGCGTACGCCGCCTCATATTCATCTTCCCCTCGCGCAACCAGTTGAACTGTACTCTTTGACAGTTTCCAGGAGATTGTCGGCCACCTCGAGCGTCAGTACGATGATATTCTTGCCGAGGAGTCCCGTATCAAGCGTAACCCTCGCTTCCGGGACAACCGTGTCCACGCTCTCCTCTACTTCATCTCTCCTACTGGCCATGCGTATGTTTCAAATTGTAGTTTGATATCCTGCCACGATTATTGACTGTTGCCAACATAGTTTGAGGGAGATTGACATTGAGCTCATGCGTCGCCTCTCTCCTCGTGTCAATGTCATCCCCGTAATTGGGAAGGCCGACTCGCTTACCCCAAGTGAGCTCCGTGGATTCAAGAAGCGGGTGAGTGCAAATCTCATTCTATACAAACGCCAACAGCGTTGACTGACGTGGCGCTAGATCATGGAGGACATCGAGTACTACGATATTCCCGTGTACAACTTCCCTTATGACATTGAAGAGGATGACGAGGACACCATCCAGGACAACAGTGAACTCCGCGTACGTTTACTAGTCATGTCGGCTACATACAGTGCTGAGTTGGAGTCCTTAGGCCATGATGCCCTTCTCCATCATTGGCTCCGAGGAGGAGATCGAGATTGACGGGCAGCCCGTCCGAGCCAGGATCTACCCCTGGGGTGTCGCTGAGGTTGACAACCCTAAGCACTGTGACTTCAGCCGTCTCCGGGGTGCTCTGCTCAAGTGAGTGATGCGCTGATGTGACTGGTCACCCGTGATTGACCGCTGTTCTGGTTGAATACAGCACCCACTTGGCTGACCTGAAGGCTCTGACCCACGATGTCTTGTATGAGACGTACCGTACGGAGAAGCTGTCCAGGACCGTCCACTCGGACACTCAGTACGTGCTACACGTTTTCTGAATGATGTTTCATCCTGACGCTGGACTGGGTATAGGGATTCGTCAATTCTCCCCGAGGAATTGGCGAGCCAGAGTGTCCGTCTCAAGGAGGAGCAGCTCCGCCGGGAGGAGGAAAAGGTAACGTTAGGTTGGTTCACACTCTTACAGCAGACATCTCACGATTCGCTATGCAGCTGCGCGAAATCGAGCTTCGTGTCCAGCGCGAGATCAACGAGAAGAGGCAGGAGCTGTTGGCCAAGGAAGAGTCGCTCAGGTGGGTCACGTTGTTTCATCTAGTAGAGCACGGTGGATTGATGTCACGGCTGCAGGAATCTCGAGAGCCGGCTTGCGGCGCAAGGCTCGCAGTCAGACTTCAACTGATCGTCTACTACGTTGTAGTGGTGTTGGCGAAAATGGTTTCGGAGGTTCCGGTATACCCTGTCCGTTTGGCTCACCCTCGTTGTTTTCCCACTGGTCGTGGGTTCTTGTTATGGATGATATACTACAACCGTTTCAATCAGTTGCGCAGCGATACTTGACTAGCATCTATGTGACCCCTTCTGGCTCCGCTCCTTTGCACCCGAGTGTTCTGTAGACCCCCGTGTTGGTGTTGCAATGTCCTTCCGCTCATTTGGATCGCCAATAGTTCTGTCTGTTTGTCAAGATAACATGATTTATGCCGTCGAGGCAAGACGTGTGAGGCTGAGATCGACAGTGTTGAACACGAAGCAAGTTAGAGATCATGAGTAGTCCGGCATTAGGTGGTCAATGGAAGGCTGATGGATGGACGGAAAAAAGCCGCGAAGGCGGATGGTTGATGATCAGAAATAGATGTGGACGTCTGGTCCGGGAGTGTGTAGCTGCAGGCGACTTCGGTTCACAGGACTCGGCGAATGGGAGTGTTGGGATGCGAGTGCCGTACGTACTGGGAGCGGTAGCGGCCAGGTGCGATGGCGGGGATGTCGGCAGCAAGCTAAGGAGGTAGAGGGGCGAGAGTGGCCTCGGTGGTGGTACCGGTGGCGGGAGGAATGGGAGACGGCGAGGGCGGGCGTGGTGGTGGCTCGGCAACGGGATATTGGGCCCATCGGTTCGAAGAGGGGGATAATAGCAAAATAAGTATTCCTCCGCCGCCACCACGGTCCACGAACTCGAACATTGCGCTTGCCGACCGCGTCCTCGTATCCTTTCTTCGTTACCAGCTCCATCCTCCTCGCCGTCCCCGCCCCCTTCACCCCCTCCAGCTCGAGTGGAGAGCGCGTCGATCAATTTTGCATAATAGTTGGACAATCTCGCCTATACTGCTTGTGGCGTGCCCAGCTGGTAACCGATATAGGCCTTCCCGCGACCCGGTACCGACCCATACCATCTCGTCGACGGACACGCCTCAACGCCCGGCTCTGCTCACGCTGCTGTTTGTCTCGTCCTTGCTGCCTCTCTTGCCTCCTCCTCCCTCTCGCAGCCCCAATAACAAAGGCCGCGACACGCTTCTAGCCCAAACGGGGACTTTTGTTTGTCTAACAAGCATCCTGCCCGGTTTAGGCCAGTAAAGGGTGCCTCACTCGGACGAAGCATACGACGCGCTCGACGCGCACGAACGTCCTCACAATCTCCCCCCGCCTGCGATGGAACTCGAGTACGATAGCAGACCAATGTCTGCGATGCACAGGGGAAGGGAGTGGGGAGCGGGAGCGCTTAATGGTTCAACCTCACCGGTAGCTACCTCGTCCAACTTCGCGTCGCGCCGTCGCTCAACTGCGGGACACACTCCCCCTCCCCCTCCCGGGCCTCCTCCCTCGCAGCCCATTCCAAGTCTGCCCCCCGGAATGGGCTTATCACACTACGAAACCTATGATGGGCTGCCAGATGCATCAGGATCAGTCCCAGATGTTCCCAGCATGAATACAACATATTCGCGCCCATCACCATCCCCCGGTCTGGCAGCAGTCACCGCTTTCTCTCAAGCTCGATACGCATCCGTCTCCAATAACACCGGCTACCCTTCCCCCACCCTCAGCGGCTCCTCGTCTACCGACAACCTCGCCGACTCCCCACCTCCCTCCATCCTCCGTGCCCCGACATCAACAATACAGCCGCCCGGGGGTGCACAGGAACTCTCTGCGGACAGACTCCTCTTGCCTACCATGGACCATCGGTCATCCGGCCAGCAAAGACCGTCCTCGCGCAGGGCGCTGACGAGGGCCCTCGAGCTTGCGCGCGAAGCCGTACGACTGGACTCGACCAACGACGATCCCTATGGCGCGGTAATGGCGTACGCGAAGAGCGTGGCGTTGCTCAGCGAAGTGATGGAGAGGGTCATGAGAGGCGAGGACAGCACAGAGCGGCGGCGGAACGGGAGGCGGAGGAGTGTGGTCGCCCAGGAAGAGGAGGTCCGAAGGCTTAAATCCATCGTGAGTCGCATGCTGCTTTTGCGTGTTGCGTGATCTAAGCGAGTCCGCACCGTTCGTGCACGCAGCATGATACGTACGCGGATCGCATGAACATCCTCAGCGTTGTGTACGATATCCCACTCCCCCCAAACTCCCCACCATCCGTATCTTCCGTGTCTGTCTCGAGCGACTCGACCCGCCCTTCCTCTCCCTCATCAATCTCGCCCGTCTCAGAAGGCTCAGACATAAGCGGCTTGCCCGGGTCTCCCACAAGGTCGCGCGAACGAGAAAGTCGATACTCATCGGAAACTGCTCGTGGTAACGACGCGACGGATGATGAGTACTCCTCCATCAGCCGCAATAGCAGCTACACCAGCCTTTCGCCACTTTCGACCGGGCGCCAAGCGCCCCCACTCCATCCATACGCTGCCGCTGCCGCACAGGCCGTTGTATCTCCAGTTGGTTCTCCCCCGGGGCCGAGGACATCGGCCATCCGCAGCAGACCGCGAGCATCATCAACACTACCTCCGCCCGCACCCCCACCAACCACACTGCCCCCTCCTGCCCCTTCGCCGACCCGGCCAGATTATCCCGAACTGACGCCTACGCAGACATTACGACCAGCTGATATCGTTCGTTCGCGAGGAAACTCGGTGAGCCACAAGCGCACCAATTCGGGCGGCCGATTAGGAGCTCTTCGTGAGGAATCGTTCGACGGAGGCGTCTCAAATGAGCACGCGCATCCTGTCGAGGAGGCTCCTCGCCCGAGATCCCGACTGAACATCCATTCGCATGGCCATTCACCGCCTCTCCCGCCGATCCCCTCTTCTGCCAATGCAAACGAGGCCACCACACCGAGGTATCATAATGTATTAGAGCCATCGTCCCCTACGCCAAGTAGCCCAGGAAATTTCGTGACCCCCCGCCAAAGAGGAGGATCACAAGTATCGGTTCGGTCAGAAGCTACTCCCACCAGCAAGCCGACGCTAATCAACACCTCGCCGGCTATGAGCGCCATTGCCCAGCGAAGAGGCAAGACCTCCACTTCTGGCTCGGATGCACCTTCCCCTACCGACTCGTCCATATCTGCGGCCTCTGTGCCAAACATGGGCAGCAGAATGGCCTCGGCGCTGCCCGCGAGCACCGTTAACAGCCTAGGAATCGGGCGCACGCGCGCATCGTCCCAACCAGGCCGACGTCCGTCTCTTGCAAGTGCTAACTCATACCCCTCACCTTTTCCTACGTCCCAAGGCGGCTCGCCAGTCCCGCGCAAACCCTCGATACCCTCCCGCCTCGGTCCGTCCGCACCACCACAGATCAGCATCAAGACGGACGGCATCGTGTCACCCATCACGCTGTCCGCGTTCTCGCTCACCTCGCCCCCGCTCGTCCCGCCACCGCCGATACCCTACACGAATATACCCGCCGCGCCGCTCTCTCCTCTACCCCCCGTGGCACCCTCAGACGCGCACCGGAAACCGTACCACATGATGTCCCTCCTGCGGCAGACGATGACGTCCAAGACGGGCGGGTACATCACCCGCCGATTGCACGTCCCGCAGGAGGTGTGGTCGCAGGGTGGGGCGAAGCTGACGAACGTGCCGGAGAAGATCCGGGTGGTCGAGGTACTGTGCTCAGCGCTGGAGGAGCTGCAGCACTGGAGCGCGGAGTACTTTGGGGCGGGGAACGTGAGCAGCGGAATGGCGCTCGGGATCGGGAGCATCGGCCGGAAGGAGGGGGAGCAGTGGGCGTCGAGGCTGGAGGACTTTACGGGCGTGTGCGATGGTGTCGTGGGTCAGTTTGGGAAGAAGCTGGGAGTCGGGGAAGGGTTCGTGACCAAGAAGAGCAGCGGGGTGAGTGGTTTCTTCTGTTGGATTGGATTCCGCCTCGCGCGCCGTGTACCGACCGGTCGTCCCGTGCGTTTGCCAGGTCACCTCTTGGGGCGGACGTCTCACCCGACAGTTCGACAAGATCACGAACGGGAAGAAGTGCGTGTGCTCGATATCATATGTTGTGTGCCTGTGGCGAATATTGACGCGACGACCGTAGCCTCGATTCTCCGGCGCTCTACGTGCAGGTGCTCTCCAAGCTCTTCCTCGCCGCGCAGATCCTCGACGAGCACACCAAGGCGGCCTCGCCCGCGACGATGGCGCCTCTCTACGCCGCGTTCCCCCCGGACGTCCGCGCCGGCCTCGAGATGAAGCTCCGGCATGCGTCCGAGTTCTTCGCAAAGGTCGTGCTCACGTTCGTCATTCGCGACATGGCGCTCCTGCTCGACAAGTACGTCAAGAAGTGCGAGAAGTGGCTCGCGGAGTGAGGTCCCGTACGCCATTGACCATTGGACTGGACTTGGGGGAGGAGGTGGGAAATGGATGCAAACTATCATTCGGGAGGAGCAGCCAGGAAGGAAACAGAATATCATGAATACGCAAACGGCGGTCGTCCTCCTTTTCTTTTTATTTCTCTCAACGTGTACTCTTTTTATCTTCCACCCCTTTGCCATCAACCCGCCACAGACGCACGCACGCACGCACAGCACCAACCAACCAATGAAACGTACATACATTCGGGCAACACGCACAGCACAGCAAACCATTGGCAGTAGTATCCACACCCTGCATCCATACCACCACACCCACATTCCGGCTCTCATACGTATACGCGCGCGGGGGGCGGTCGTCTTTTGGGGAGCTTCCTCGACCATTGCGAAAGGCGCGCCGTGTAAAACTATGCTCACGATCGATCAAGGGATATTAGATGTTTGTTTCCTCTTTCTCCGTTCTCCGTTCTCTGTTCTTGTCTTCGGTTCACGTTCATGTTCTCTAGTATATAGTTATATTGTTGTTGTTCTCCACCATCCTTCACCTATATTCGACAGAGCTTTGGATAATTCCCGTCCGACCACCACCTCTGTTTGGAATGTCAAAGTTTGCGACCGCCGACGACGTTGACGGATGGAGTGCCGCTTGTATGTATACATCACCCACTATGCAATGATGATCTCTTCACAACATTCCACCGTGCGTTCACTTGCCCTCCTAAGGGGTTGATGCGCTAGCCTCAACTAACGCATGGTCGCAATATTTCGGCTGTCTAGACGAGTTGGAAAGCAGAATCTACACGCGCGTCTAAGTGACAAATACATACATGCATGAACGGAATGACGGCATAGCCACGGGCCGAAGATGCAAACCCCCTGGAATACAGTGCGGCAGTAGCGGAGGGAGAGAAGTGGGGACATGAACATGGGAATCATGTATATGGTACGGTGCAGAAAGTGATACACGACGGGATGAAATAGAGAGAAGAGGGGGTATATAGCCGACAGGCGGACGTTCCAAAACAGAGTATGTATATAGTACAAGACAGGCGAAGCGGGGATCCCAGTCTGGGGTCGAATTTTGACAGAGCAGGGGTGAATGCGCATGGGAATGAGTATTGCGTGCGGATCGATACGGAAATGGGATGGTCCAGGATGTGTGAGAGTGAAGAGAGCCTTGAAATGAACTACGAAGGCCGCGGCGTTGCATGCCGACGACAAATGCGATAGTGCGGGATGAAAATGAGCCCTCGAAAGGTTACTCGAAGGCTCCGGCTGTCTATAGTAAGAGCGCCCAGGAGCCGGACGTGGTCATCCCAGGGCAAGACCACTCATCGCGCCCCGAGCGCGATCATTGGGTTGACAGAACTCACACTATAAGGACCAAAGTCCGGGGGTGGGGTGGGTTCTTTGCCGCGTAGACGGCTGATAATACGTAAACGGAGCACTGTGAGGGCGAAATACATGAGTGTGAATTGCAAAAGTGCATAGATGAACAAAACAAACCGTAGTCACGTCGAGTATTCTCATCGGCGTACATCTCGTCGTCGGAGTCCAACAGCGGGTCCGTGTTCATCGATACATGCCAAGCTTCTAAGAGTATACACCAGCTCAGTCATCTTTGAATCGGAGGGAATGTAGTGCCATCTCCGGGCTCCAACGAACACTTACGTTGCAGCATAGTTCGCTTCGGTGTCTCGGAAGAAGTAGGAGCGTACCTCGGGGCGGAATATACCGGCCTAGTGTAGGGAGGTAGACTAGGCGGGTATTGATACGGCTCGTGGACAAAAAGCGGCGTCTGTGAAGCATGCCCTCGGGACCTGCGTGATTGCGTCCGTATTGGCTTCCCGTTACTATGTTGCATGACTTCAACATTTGGGCTGAGCGGTCGACGAGGATATGGATCGGTCACTGCGCGGGGAAGTGAAGTCGCCTCCTGTGAGTGATCCTGAAGAGGATGTGCCCTGTATGACGGAGTTGCGAGGCGACGATCGGTCGATGTTTGGGGGTGAGGAGAAGGAGCAGTCCGCAAGGACGGTCGACCAGGCCCTGTGCGAAGATGCGAAAGATGTAGCAAACGTAATGGGCTGCTGACGGCATACGTACCCTCTAACATGTCGTCTTCTCTGAATGAATATGGCGCCGAATGTTGACTTTCTGCTGACGCTTCTCTCATCCTGAAGACGGAACCTATTTCGGCAGGATCTTTGCCCTTCACGCGGCCGCGTCCCTTCGAACCGCTGGGTCTTGTGAATTCCCCTTCCTGGTCCTTGGCGATCATTTCCTCTTTAGCCTTGGTCTCCAGAAATCGCCGCCGAAGGTCAGTCATGTCTAGACCCCGTTGGTGTTCTTCCACTGTATCAACGTTCTCCGCATCAGCCTCCTCTTTGGTGAGTTGTACGAATGGCGGCGCTCGATCCGACAGGGCCTCCGGTCCCGCATCAGAGAAGGGATTAGCGGAGGGTGCCTCATGGTAATGATAGCAGAGCCAGAGGAATGCGCGAGCGCGCGACCTGGAAGAGATGTGTACTGGAGTGAATAAATCTAGGAACTCGACGAGTGTTCGAGGTGAAAAGTGGCTCCGTGCAATAGCCTGCGAGCGTTCACATTTGAAGCCGCTGTCAGTCACATGCGTTAAGCGAGAGCATATATGACAGCAAGCTTACTGATGAATGACTGGCGAAAACGAAGATGAGGTTGACAATGCTTGTTGGAGGGACGTGACCAGAGCGCTCGAATTCGGACATTAACGTCGGCTAAGGTCACAAGACAGGACCAGCAGGGTCATACTCACAGACCGTGCGAGAGCATCGCTGGGGGTGGTGACCTTGCCCTGATCCTCGTCTTGGAGGAAGCATGTCTTCAGTATGTTCTTGATTCGTGGGGCATCCTGGAGGTTCCCATTCGTGCGTTGTAAAGCAGGAACGGGATGATATGTTCTGAGAGCGGTCTTCATTTCAGGAAAGACTGCAATTCGGGGAGTTAGCCGTCAACCTGCGGGAGATCATAGGGAGATATGCTACGACGGAGCTAACTGTGCCGTTCAAATCCGCACGGGGTATATGCGCATGCATGGTCCAGAGAGACGGGCAGACAGACAAAGACTCACATGCCATGGTTGTGTTGATACGCCCGACGTTGGACAGAAGGGATATCATGGCAAATTCGTTGCCAAAGTCAGGGGACTCTCTGATTTTGTCACGGGATGCCTTCGAGCATCGCGGGGAGTGAATGAGAGCATTGACATAGAGGTCCCGGAAGGTGACTCGTGTACCTGCGGGATCTCCGCGTATTGTTGTGTATGGATCGGTGAACACCGCGTGCTTGTCTGTAAAGATGGCGTGAAGGAGGTCATACTGTAGGTCTACGCGCGTGAGGGGTTCTCCGTCCTGGCGTTTGACGGCGAGGTTCTTCTTGTGGTGCGCATGGGAGCTAAGGGAGAGATTGTGAGCAGGAGGCCGACGGGAAGGACGAGGGACTGACCCCGATGGTGGCATGTAGGGCGAGGAGGGCGGATGTGGTGGGAGAGAGGAGGGAAGAGATGATGCGTACGGGGACTTTGCATCCCAAACGTTGTTTCCGCCACATTTACGGCAGGATGGCCCGATGTGATCTCGTAGCCTGCGTCTGCGGGCGATCTGTCTACGCCCGCCGATTACCTAATTTGTGCCCACAGATAATTAATCCAAAGTCTGGGCAAGCGTCGTCTATTACTTGCTAGTATTGAGCCTACGCGCGGGGTAAAGCTAAAGCCCTTGCGCTCACTCTCCCACTCGTCCCAACGCAGCCACAGACGCGAACGTCATACCAGGTCATACCTCTCCACCCCGTGTATCCTCGCTATGCATATAGCCACCTCAGCCACGTCCCCTCCCCCTCAACGCTTGGGTCCCTGCCACCATCATTCCGCCCATAGTCTTATCGTCCATATTGTACCTCAGCAAGCCTCGCTTGTTCGCCACGCGCAACATGCCAGTTGCCGAATCAATCAGAGAGAAAGAACTCCTCGCCGCCCACACCCGTCGCCTCACCTTCTCCTCCGCCTCATATGACCCCCTTCTTGACGCCATTGGTCAGTTGTCGCCTCGCCCCGTTCCGCGAACGTTCGATGCTGACCAGCCTCCCGCGCGCATCCAAAAAGGCGACGCCCAGGTCGTCTTGGTCGGTGATGGCTCTCATGGGACATACGAGTTCTATGCCCACCGAGCCAATATAACCAAACGCTTGATCGAGGAGAAGGGCTTCAATGCGATTGCAGTCGAAGCCGACTGGCCAGATGCTTTCCGGGTCAACAGGTGACGCGAATCTGTCTCTCCGTTCTTCACTAGTTCACTCTCCGGTCCTGACTCCCATCCTATCTTCACACCCAGATATATCCACGGTGTCGGTGAAGGCGCGGGGTCTGGAAGGATCACAGATGCTCGTGATTCTCTGGCCGAGTTTGAGAGGTACGCGCGCTGGTCGGGTTGTACGTGTTCCGCGGCATTGATCACTTTCTGGTAGGTTTCCCAAGTGGATGTGGAAGAACGAGGTGATGCCTCCCTTCATTGAATGGCTCAAGCAGCACAATCAGAAGGTCTCCACGACCACCCACGATCCCACGAACGCTGTGTCGTTTTATGGCCTGGACCTCTACTCCTTGCATCGGTCCGCCCAGCAGGTCATTGAATACCTCGAGAGGGTCGACCCCGAGGGAGCAAAGGTGGCTCGGAAGAAGTACGGGAATTTCAAACATGGTCGCACACAAGCAAACCAATAACGCTTTATGGAAGGTACAACTGCTTCGAACGATTCGGGGAAGACACGATGCAATACGCGTACGAAACGCAGTTTGGATTGAAGAAGGTTCGTTCCTGTCTACCGTATGACCGACAGTACGCGCTCACCCAAGTTGTTTGCAAAGGATTGTCATCGTGAAGTGATTGACAATTTGAAGAGCCTCCTGCTCAAACGTCAGGAAATTCTCGAACGGGAGATGGCCAAGGGTGGCACTCGTCATCCGCACGAGGCTCAATTCGTTGCCGAGATGAATGCGATGGTAGTGAGAGATGCGGAAGAGTATTACCGCACAATGATGGCTGAAGATGTTCGAAGTTGGAATCTACGGTATGCGCCTACCGGTGCGCTCATACAGCTCGAGCAGACCTTTTACTCCGATCCCCAGGGACGATCACTTTGCTAGAGTTATTGCGTCTCTGGCAAAGTTCTTCGGGGCCGCGAGCACGTCTGGTCGTGCGAAGATTGTAGTATGGGCCCACAATTCACATGTTGGTGATGCACGAGCAACCGACATGGGCAAGAAGCGACGTGAGTCGAGTCCTCCACTTGCATGGCCGACGTAGGGGCTATTCTAATGCACGTCTCAGATGAGATAAATGTCGGACAACGCTGTCGGGAGATTTTCGGTGAGGACAACGTATCCAGCGTTGGTTTCCTGACCAACCGTGGAACTGGTGAGCTCGTCACTCACCATGGTTATGTCCCATTCCACCTGACGTGTTATCAGTAACTGCTTCACACAATTGGGACGAGCCTCCCTACTTCCAACGCATGAATCCGCCGATTGAAGGTTCCATTGAAAGCGTGTTTGACAAGTGGGCTGACGGGGACTGCTACGTTGTCACTCACAAGATAGTTACAGGCGGGAATGGAACGTCGAAGAAGGTCGAGGTCTCGGAAGACTTGTCAGAGTAAGTCCCGTCCATTCGAGGTCTTAACCGATGACCTTGACTGACGTTCGTCACGCTCAGTTTCTTGAACCGACCTCGCTACCAACGGTTCATTGGAGTTATTTATAGACGGCTCACTGAGATACGTGCAGTGTCGCTAACCAGTATGATGTTGTCGCGCATATTCGGGAATCAAGGGGCATCGAGCCCCTTGAACCAGAAAGCACGTGGAAAGGTCCGAAGGCTGAAGTGGATGAGACGTTCCCATTTAGTGTGTAATTCTGTGCCTCATCCAGGCATCACGGTGTTTGGAATGAGGCGATGCTCTTTCCATTGCGCGCCGTACCGTACCGTGTATAACAGTATGTCATCTCCGCTGTATTTCAGTGTTATACTCACCATAGCCCTAATCCTGATGGACCAAATTGCTTATCACATTCTACGCTGTGAAGGGTTATTATCACCCTCGGACGGAGTCAGTACTACATAGTCGTGGCCGTGGAGCGTGGGCTTGAAGCTCAAGGAGATAAGGAGGTCGGTAGAGTAACGATCAGGGGACATCTGAACATCTCGGGATGATGATGATCAACAGCCCGAGCTCCCCATTGGCTGCGCATCCCCCTTCCCCTTCCAACATTGCATTTCGCGGTGACCGTCAGGGAGGGAACATCTTGACGGAGCTGATGACGACGACGTACCGCTCGCCACACTGAGGCCATCTCGCGCAGCTTGTCGGGCTCGCGCCTAGGTTCGTGCCCTCGGACGTTCCTTCTCCCTCTTCCCCTTCGCGTCCTCCCCCCCTCGGGATGCTGGACATTCCCCTTCGTATTTCGTCCCGATGACTTTCTTTCCTTCTTATTCTGTCTTTCTTCTTGTACATGTTCGTGCTCTTCTGATTCTCTTCGCATATACTCTCTGCTTTGCTTCGACTGCCGCTGGCGCGCCGCCGCTCAACACTACCCTTCCCTTCGACAGTCCTCAAGTCTCTTTCTCCCGGAAATGGAAAGTCGGGCTTTTCCAAGGGCAACATCGGTTTGCATTCGTGAACGAGCCGAACGAACGCCTGCAGGTGCTCTTGCCTGGTGAGTGGTCGCCTCAAAGGACTCCGCGCCTCCGCCTCTGCCGGAAGCGGAGGTATCGGAGAAATGGGCGTCTCCGGTTGACCAGGACGTGCGCATCTTCGCAGAAAACACGTCCGCGATCTTCTACCAAGGTTTTGTGAGCTCGAAAGGCGCCTTGTTCTCGGTCTGCATAGACTGCAATGGGACCGACTCACAGAACCACACCGTCAATGTAGACGTGGACGCTCACGACGATACAGATGATGGGTCACAACCTCCGGTGAGTGATTCTAACATCTTTTTCGGGACAGTCGTCCCTTCGGAGAGAGCGTCCTGAGTTCCTCACCAAGGAGTGCGTCTGTTTTAGGAGACGCTCTTTTCCTTCACCGATCTTGACCCGGCTGTGCCCCATATCCTCGACGTCGTGAACCTGGTAGACGCTCGGTTTGACAATACCAGTCTGCTCACCTTCGATTCTCTGATCGTGACTACCGGGTCCCTAGGTACGTTTTGAATTGCCGATCCGGAACCATATTCTTTGCACGAATGCTGAATATTGCTCTGGTAGCCGACAACTCGACCGCTATTACCACAACGAGCGATAGTATCACATCGGCCAGTAGTACTGCTACCTCTGCCGACCCTGGCTCAACTACCGCTCCTGTCTCAACTATTGTAGTCACCCAGATCGGCGGTCCTCTCCGGCCCCTCCCGTCCCAGGAGTCATCTGTTACATCTGGCGGCGGTGGCGACAGCACAGTCGTTACATCCCGTCCTACTGACGTGACGTCTACAACCACCAGTACTGTCTCGGTCATCTCCGCACCGCCTGCAACACCGACCGACACGGGTAGCTCCAGTGGGACGGCGACCACTACCGCCTCAGAGTCTCTGCCCACGCCGCCAGGTTCATCAAGCACCGGTAGCGCTACTTCCGACCCTTCCAACCCTCCTTCACAGACCTCCGGAGGGGGAAGTACGACTAGCGGGCCGGGAACCACTTCCGTTTCAGAGTCACCACCACCCAGTCGAGGTGGCCCGACTGACACATCTGGCAGTCTGACGCCGTCCTCGAGTTCCGGAACACCTCAGTCGACGGGGGGCGTAGGCTCGTCCGGTGGATCAGTATCACCTGTGACCACCGCACCCGCGCCCACGGGCACGTCCGCCAACGATAACAACGGGTCGAGCTCGACCGTCTCCAAGCCCGTCATCATCGCCGTCGCCGTCATCGCCTCTCTCGTCGTCCTCGGCCTCCTCGCCGGGATCGTCTGGCTCCTCGTTCGCACCCAGCCGCCTGTCGGGGACGCCGAAAGCGGCGCACGAGGAGGCGGGAGTCTCATGCGCGAGGCCGCTCCACTGGGCAGAGAAATCTCTGCACCCCTCGCCGTCGCGATCCCTGCCCGACCAGACAACCCGTTCGCGGACAGCGTCCCCGCCGACGTCCCGATAGACTCGCCCACAGCTGTGCTCGCGATGCCGCCGCCCCGTCCGCCCCGTGAGTTTCTTCGTTGATTATCTCAAGCCGCATGAGTTCGCAGACGCTGACGAGCCGGATGGATGTGTTTGTAGCGCCCCCGCTCCCGCCCAAGAGCCCGCTGAGGAACAACTTCAACAGCGGTGGCAGGCCTCCGGCGTGGATCACCCGAGTGCCACGCACGCCTTCCCCGAACGACTGAGAGACTTAACTTATACTTTCCGGACGACCGAACGGACATTGCATGCATGTATCGATTGCTTTCGTTGTTGTTTCTTGCCTAATGACTCTGTGACCGACGATATACCATCCTTCGTTTGTTCTTTGGAAGACATCATCAGTGATCAGTACTCAGTGGTCACTACTGCAGCGCGACAGGGATTCAGAAACAACGCGTCAACATTTGGGAAGGTATACGGATTGCGGCAATGCGAGCTAACGAGGGCGGTGCATAGAAGAAGTGAGATGTGAACCAAACTGTACACCGAAACTATGCGCTAAGACTATTCCACCTCCTCCCGGGAAATCCTACAAAGTTGATCAAAATGGGTGATAAACTGGGCTGGTGATGTATGTGTGTGTCGTATGTACCATTAATCCTGTTTGTGAGGGGTGACGCGTAACGTAGGTAGTAGTTGCGATACGAGGAAAATGGAGGAGGGGCGTGTGCAATGGTATGGGATACAGCGAATGACGGAGAACGATTAGACAGCGAAAACGATGCAACATCTGGTATCTGCAGGGGAAGCGGGTGTATCTAATTCAACAACCACGAAGGGAACAACAGCGAGAGGAGAGGAAACGGGAACAAGCAAGAAATAACATAGAATTCAATCCCCTACATGACCGCCCAAACCATCGCCATCAGCCACCCGTCGTTCCCGTCAGCACGCATACACAGATGACGACTCACAATCACGCCAGAACTGGGCGAGGTGCTCGAGGACCTCGACGACGACGCCGCTTTTGAACATGAGTGCATGCTCGGCGCCCTTCACGACCTTGACCTGGCACTTGTCCGGTCCCATCGCGCTCTCCATCCACCGGACGGCGTTCTCCGCAATCTTCTCATCCCTGTCTCCGTACCAGACGCGTACGTTGTGCGGGTATGCGGTGTAGGAAAAGCCAAACGGCAGCCGGTCGTGGTTCAGAATCTGCAGCAGATCACTATGAGTGCCTTTCGACGACTCGGCATGTGAAGCCGCGATAAGGGCGTTCCCCAGGGACGCCTGGAAGCTCTGTGCAGTGGTGGGAGTAGAAGTGGGAGTCGTCTTCGATCCTGTAGTCTGAGGCGACTGCAGGTACAATGAAGGGCTGGTCAAGGAGATAGATCGACGGCCATTGGCTCGAGGAGATGACAGGGGAGTCTCGCTGAGGTTCAAAGGTGGAAGGTCTTTGTGCTTCTTCATGGATGCCGGTGACGGAGACCGCGCTTCCAGCATAGCTGGGTCAGTCCAGTCGAACTGCTCGAGTCCCAGTCCCACTTCCGGGGTCGTGTCGCTCGCTGCAGGGGGAATCCATGGTGCCGCCGGGACTGGTGGATCTGACATCTTCGATAGGGGGGCCCGCGAACGCCCTTTGAGAGAGCTCATGGATCGCAGCGCTTTCAGACGTTTGCCACTACTTGGCTTGTCGTTGCAAGTCTGCGCTTGCTGGGTGCTCGCGTTCGACTTGAACCGCCCAAGGAAGCCTCTGGAGGGTTTACGTGACGCGGTGCGACCATTCCCTGACTTGGTCTCGCTGAGCGTCCGATTCCTGGCCGAGCTCGAACTGTTCCGTCCGATGGTGCTCATGCTGTCAAAGCGGCCTTCGAAGTCTCGAAGGTCGTCATACTCTGAGAACGCAATCGACGACATGCTTGGCCGCGGTTCCTGTTCCTGCTGGGCAGACATTGGAGTAACTGTCGACGCAGAGTTCGGCGGCGAACGGGGTGTGCTCAGTGCCGAGGTCGACGACGCTGCCGACGCCGGAGGAGACGAGACCGGGGCCTTGACGTCAAAGCCAATGCCCTCAAACGCGATTGTCGGCGGCTTTCCCAGCATCCATGCCTGGACCTTCCATTCCGCTGCCTGTGCGGTCTTAAGCAGTCCGTTGGGAACATACTTCAGCCACTTGTAACCTCCTAAGGACGAGATGAACCGACGAAGGCCCACACTAGAATCCGGTGCCACTCACCACCCTCGCCACCTGCCACCCATGGCGCCAACAAGCACACTTCTCCCCTGATCCGCTCGGGATACTTATTTGCGAAGGCCATCGCGTACGGTGCTCCAGCAGAGTGCGCCATGATACTGCACTGATCGATCCCGAGCTGATCCAGTACCTCCTCCACAATGGTGGACCATTCCGGGATCCCTCTCGCGGACTTGGACTTTGGCACCTCTGTACGACCAAGGCCCCAACTGCGAGTAACTGTGAGCATATATCGACTGGCATGTGAGAGGGGGATAGTTACCGGTCGATAGTGATGAGCCGTATCCCGAGGCATTCCGCCATCTCATCGTACAGACCCATGATGTGCCTCACACACCCCAAGCCCAAGAACACAACAACTGGGAAGCCCGTTGGGCTCCCGAGATCGGACAGACTCACGGTGAGCGGGTTGCCACGCGAAGCATGGGGCGAGCGTGTGAGACGAAGGAGAGTAGTCAAGCGAGTGGACCGCAGGTACTGTGCGATGGTTTGCGAAGGCGAATTCACAGGTACCTTTGTGAGACCCATGAGATCGAGAGGAGGGAGTGGAGGCTGTTCGGAAATAGTGGTGGAGTAGGAATATATAGAGGACTCGCGACGACTGTCAGGACGCGGCGAGGAGACCGACCGCACGAGTTCCGGGGCAGAGTGCTGGTGGAAAGAGCGCGCCTTGTGCACGGTGCGGTTGACTGTAGAGACGTGTCGCTGCGCCTGGATCGTGTGCTGGATCTCTTCCGCGAGAGTGTCGACGGACGACCTGGAGACCAAGTTATCCTCCTCGTCGACGGGCTCAGGCTCTGGTTCGCGGTGCTTGGAATGAGAGTGGTGCGAATGTGCCACGCTGTCGCCTCCGTTGCTAGTCGCGTAGGAGGTTTTTCGGGAGCGTGCTTGCTGTTGCGGAGGTGCATGCGCGCGTATGATCTCGGAAATAGATGGCGCCACGGTCTTTTGGGGAGACGGAGGCGGAAACTCGGTTGTGCGCGGGCTGGGGGAAGGACTAGTGGATGGCCGGCGAGAAGATGGTTTGGGGCTGGTCACAGTCAGAGCGGAGGGAGTACGTGTTACCTGACGGTGGCTCTTCCGAGACCGCGGAGAACGCGCCCCAGACCTATCGTCCTCGTCTTCGTCCGCATCAGAGTCGCGAGATCGCTCAGACTGCTTGCGAGGTAAGCCGCCACCAAGCGTCACGCCTGGCGGTGGCTTTGGGAGGGGGGGTTGGTAAAGCGGGTGGAAGCCCGCTTTGAAAGCTTTCGATGACCGTCCGGACATACCACCCATGCCCATAAAGTGATCATCACCGCCAAACCCGTTCATCCCATCCACCAATGCGTCCATCGTCTCCACCCCCGAGATTGGCGCAGCGACGACAATGGGTGCTCCAAATACGGGGTCCCGGAAGAAGGAGTCGTCGACCGGTGTCTGCGGCGTGTCCTCGAAGTGGCTGAGCGTAGAGGAGTTGGAGTCGCGCACAGGGTAGTTGTACAAGTCGCCGCTGCCACGACTGGCGTAGCTCCGCTTGCTAGAAGGGCCCGACCGCACTCGCGGTCTCGACTGCGTGCTCTGACCGCCCTTCGAATGCAAAGAGCGGCCTTCGAGGGTCGGAAAGTCGAGAAAACTCCCCTGTGCGTCGTCGTCTCCCAGCTCGTCCCTCTCTCGCTCCTCCCAGTTCCTGTCCCGCGAGCCCGTCGGGAAGCTCTGTTCGTGACGAAGGCTGGCCGTTTTTGATGCGCGACGTTGATGACTCCCGAGGCCCTGAGGGCGGGAAATCACCGGACGTAACACGTCCTGAAAGGCATGGAACGAAGAGGGCGAAGTCGCCTTTTCGGCGTGGGATCGCCCCCCGCCAGCGAACGCAGAAGATGATGGGTCTGGAGACCGAGTCTCGCGACGTAGTGATAGGAACGATGCTTTCTTCTGAGGTTTCTTGCTAGAGCCACCGTAGGTCGGTGATGGAAAATCCTGGGCAAGGACACGGGTCGACATGGTTTGCCGAGGGTCAAAAGAGGTAAGTGAGCGTGGCGGAGAAGGAGCGGGCAGAGGAGACAGAGAGAGATTGCTGATAGCGCGGACGTCAACGCTGGCACTGACAGTCGCAGACCGTCGCTGTCGGCAACGGCGACGACGATGAGCGGGGTATCTGGCGGTGAGAAGACGAAGGAAGGTCAGGGCGCGCCGAACCGAGACGAAACAAACGAACTGGGCGCCTTTCCACTCGCTACAAGTAGTACATACTAACGGGAAGCTAGTCGGCGACTCGGCGCCCGGTAGCCAACGGCTCTCAAATCGCAGCTTCAGGGCCATCTCGCACTAGTCCTCGCAAGCCTACTTTACATCTGGTATAGTTCCGGTGAAGATACACTAATGGTACAAATGAACAGTGAGCTGTGAGTAATAGAGTACAGTAACAAGATCTGCAACATAGCGAGCTTGAGAACATGTTCACAAGATTGAGCAGGGAGATGCGGTGTATCAGGCGTGTACAGACGTGGGGGCATGCTGGTCTGTAGACATTAGGTGTCAGGTACATGGAACAAGAAGTTCAACGTGCAAGGGGAACCCATCACGCTGCCGAGTATAACAGTCAATATTGCTGTTCATCGGAAGATCGGAAGAAGGTAGATCCGCACCATATATCAAAGGTCCAGTGAGAAGGGCTTGACGAGAAGCCCACTGGTCAGGACAATCTTGCGCGATTGACAAGCCTTTTGCAGGTTGTCGTGTTGGTCCATAGACCAAACAGTGAAGGGTGGCCTATTCGTCCCAGCGGGGGCAACTAGTCGCTGTAGACATGGTAACGCCCCAGACTGTACGAAGGACGTCCAATCCTCCGGGGTTGTACGAACGATGCGACCACGGACAATAAGATCGACAAGCTTCGGACATGACTGCGCGATAGACTGGAGGGTGGCTGGGTTGACGTCGAAGCCTGATATCGCGAGCTTGCGTAGATTTTCGCAAGCTATAGGATCGTCGTCATCGAAGATGGACGCGTGGCTGGACATGTCAGCCGCGCCGTAGTGAAGCTCTTCGATATTCCCGCAAAGCTCGAGCATGGAGCGGATGTGCTCGTCCATCTCGACGGTGGACTTGCCAACGACCTTGAGGACGCGCAAGCTCTCGCAGGACCCGGAGCATAAGTCGGGGAGGAATCCGTCGACTATCTCGACATTGTCGAGAATGAGGCGAGACAAGGTCCCCGGACATTCCATGGCAGGCGGGTATACGGTGAGCGCTACATTGCTCAAAGTCAGGGATTGAAGGTAGGGGAATCTGAAGGCGACAACGTCGTCCCAGACCAAGGATGGAAGAGTGTGGGCTGTCGAGGAGGAGTGACGGTCGTCTTGGAAGGAGAACCCGTCAATATGGAGTGTGGTTATGGTACGGGTGTCCGCCATGAAATGGAGGAAGCGCTCGGCTGAGATGGCCAAGTCTCCGCCTAGGGTGACACACTCTAGGCCCTGGAGACCCAGGATGTACCGCAGGCTCTGCATCTCCTGCTCGTCAAGACCACGGCGACCATCAGCCACTGGTCGGAGCTCAAGCCCACGGAGGAAAGCGAGCAACTCGGGGTTCTCGCGGAGAGTGCGCGCGAAGAGCTTGCACGCGCGGAAGGAGCGAAGGGAAGGGTGCGCGTAGAGCCGCTTCCTGACGGGGGCGACCCATGAGGGGGAGATGAGGGCGAGCCGCTGGAAATCCCTGGGCCACCAGTGGTCGTCGCTCTCGAGGATGATAGGGATCAGGTCGTCGACGAGGACGGCTTTGCCTGTGGGGGAGAACATGGGGACTGCGCAAAACGCGAGGGATGCTAGTGGTTGGAGGTCAAGGAGGAGACCTCGACTGGCGTCCGCTGACAGCCAGGAGGGCCACGGTAGGACGCGGGAAGCATGCCGTAGTGAGAACAGATGGTTGCACGCCTCTAGCGCGTTCATGGACAGACACTGACAGCCCGTGGGCAGCGCACTTGCTGGACGCCCCCGGCCCGACAACCCCGCCCAACTTGCGTCCACTCAACTCCGATCGTTTTGTCACTCCCAACTCATCTCCCTCTCAACTCTCCAGTCCAGAGCGTAGCAGGCCGCTCTAGGTAAGATAGAGTCTACTGCGTCCTCGCCCCATGCTTTAACGCAGTCTGCAGCAGCACCGACACTGACCGTCTACCTTCAGGTGGCGTCCTTACTGCTTCCCAGCGCCGTATCGTGCCACTTGTGGGAAGCCTTCGGATGATACGCTCTGTAAACCGGGCAGCCCCGTTGGCCCTCGTCTATTTATCGGCGCGAAGTCGCAGACCAAGATAGGCTGGCTCCAACAATGATAAGATAGCAAACGCCTGTCCACACGAAATAACTCCTTCCTCGACTGCAACAACCACCTGACTTGAGGCATGGCATCGGTCAGGAAGAGCAAAGGCGTGCAAGAACGTTTCGTCAAGGAAGAAGGGAAGCGAGCGCAGGCGCAGGCGGATGATGTCTTTGGAGACGAAGAAGACCATGACATCCGCTACAAGACGCTCACCTGGCCAGTGAGTTAGACCGTAGTCGTCGACTTAGGGTCAGCTATGCTCAGACACACAGTTTGTCGCAGCACTGATGATTGCGGAGATTGTCAGCAATGGCATGCTTACGCTCCCGAATGCCATGGCGGTTGTTGGTCGGTAGTTCGGCTGCCCATCATCAACTGCACTCACCATTCGCCATCATCTTGTTCCAGGTATTGTACCATCCCTGATTCTGACCATTTTCTTGGGCCTATTTGCCTTGTACACGGCAAAGCTGCTTGTGGATTTCAAGTTGAACCATCCTGAAGTGCACAACATGGGTCGTCTCGGTTCAGCACTGTAAACGCTCCTTGTACTGATAGGAAGCTCGTACAGGTGACGCCGGGTTTATCATCTTCGGGCCCGTTGGTCGGGAGATATTCTCCCTTGGCACCGTGATTTTTGCGATTTTTGGCACGGTAAATGCTCATCTTCAACACAATCTGTTCAATACACAGAACATCGTCAGGGCTCCGTACTTCTCTCCGGACAACAAGCCCTATCAACCCTGTCCAACAACGGCTTGTGTGCAACTATACTCCTCGCAATCTTCTCCGTGGCGACGTTCATCATCTCCTTACCCCGGACGCTCGGCCGTCTCAACTGGCTGGGCCTCTTCAGTGCAACCTTGATCACAGTGTGCGGCTTCTTGGCCATGGTTGGTGCTGGTATAAATCCCGTAGCGGATCGTATGATCCAGGCTACGGTATCGACGAATTTCTACCAAGCCTTCCTGGCAATAACCGGACCAGTATGTTGCTTCCTAGCGTTCAATTGACATGTACTGAACGTCACATCACTCAGGTATTCGCTTACGCCGGTAAGAATGTGATCGCACGCGCACTCGCTACTGCACTCACCCTAATGTCAACCTAGGCCATTTCATGTATGTCGCTTCCTGCCTTTTCGAGTAGCGCAAGCGGTTGATGTACATTTGAAGGTTCTTCATCCTCATCTCGGAGATGCGGCAACCACAAGATGCCATGAAGGTGTTATGTCTCCCTCCGATGTGTTGGCGGTCAATACTGACGGGGCATTTTAGGCCGCCTGGGTCCTGCAGGTATTCGCTACGACGTACTACGCTGTATTCAGCGTGGTTGTCTACGTCTACGTCGGAAGCACAGTGGCATCCCCTGCGCTCTTTTCGCTACCACCTGTGTGGTCAAAGATCGTGTTCGCTGTAGGCTTAGGCAACTTCCTCATGTAGGTATTGATCTGACCGGGAATACCATACGCTGACGTCTTTTCACAGTGCTGGCGCCCTATACTCTCATACCGCGGCCAAACTCGTTTTCATCCGTTTCTTCCGACACACGCCACACATCTACAGTCACACCACGCTCGGATGGTCAGTATGGGTGTTCCTGTGTTTCTCTGCCACATCCATCGCCTTCGTCCTTGCCAGTGCGGTGCCAATCTTCTCCTATCTGACCGGTATCACGGCCTCCCTCTTCGCGGCGTGGTATACCTATGGCGTTGCGGGCTTCTTCTGGTTCTACGACACCTACCACCTGCAAGGGGGTATCATGGCTCTGAAACGACGGCGTATCGGTACCGCCTTGGCGACATTCACCGTTCTCGCGGGAGCGTTCATCTGTGTTGCTGGGACATACGTCTCGATCAAGGTACTGTCTCCCGTAGTTGGCAACCCGGTACGTACCTGCACTGGCTTTCGCTAACATGTGTGTTTTCTAGCTCATTGTGGACGCATATGAGGAAGGTCTCGTCGGGAAACCGTTCACATGCTAACGACGGGTTGTTCTCGGTGGATGAGCAAACCCATGGTATATCACTCAATAGACATGTAGGCGAACCACCATCGGGACATGTAGCGCGTCAGCGGATCATCGCTGTCTATGTATCACAAACTTTACACATCCAGTGAACTAGATATGCTCCTCAATATCCAAGTAGAAAATCCTGCTGGGTTCTAATTCTCTCGGTGGTGCAGATGAGACAATTGGTATCACATTTCATCAAGTATGGAATACAGCTACAAAATACACGATCCTGGATCAAGCAGACGCTTGCCGCTTGCGGAACATTATCTCTCCTTTCAAACTCGGTACCACGTTCGCACCGAAGTAGAAGTTCTCGGGGCGACGGCCATCTCCAGGAAGCTTGAGATCATAGTTGACGACGATGTAGGCGAGCATCGCCTTGAGTTCGTTCGCCGCAAAGAACCTCCCAGGGCTGTGACACGATCTCAGGAGACAAGCAAGTACACCTGCACCGCGGGGGTAAGACGTACCAGGCATGTTTACCATGTCCGAACGCGATGTACTCCACTGAGGTGTTCACGAACTGGTGCTTGGTGCCCTCTCCTGCGGCCTCGCGCATCCGCGCAAAACGGAACGGGTCGAAGGCCGTCGCATCCGGGTAGAGTCCTTCGTCGTGGTGTATCGGGTACGTTGCGGCTGCCACCAGGGTGCCTTTGGGCAAAAAGGTCCCATCGCTTAGCGTAACGTCTTTGACTGCCTTGCGCGTCACGGAGGCTGTGTGTATGCGTTAGTTGGTGAGTGCCTGGAGACGACGGGGCGAAGCACTGACCGAGACCGATCCCGTTGACGCGCTGGGACTCCTTCAAGAAGCTGTCGAGCTTCCACATCTTGCCCAACGCAGCTTTCGTCCAACCATTCTCAGCCACGGTCTGTTCGACCTCCTCCCGCAATGGCTGTATGTACTCTGGGTGCGCAGCTAGATCGAACAGTGCATGCGTGATGCTCTGGATCACGGCTAAAGTATGAGTACATTGGTCCGGCATGGTATGCGGTGATGGGACTCACGTTAGATGAAGTGTGAATAGCGGCAAAGTTTACGAGGAGAATTCGCTCGGATATAGACTCGTCCGAGCTGTTCCTGGGGATCGCCTGCTCGATCACCCATTGCAGCATGTCGTTCTAGACAGAAGGAACGTCGCCAATCATTATTTGAATGACGGCAAAGAGTCATGGGAGTTACTCACAGGCTTCTCAGCCCAATTATCGCCAAATTCCTCCATCTTCGCTTTCCGATCGTCGATGAGAGGCTTGAGATGGGGGATGGCTTTGCGAATGCAACGTCTCACGTTCCCCGTCAACGCAGACACTAGCCTGTAATATGTTGATGACTCCCTTCGTATGGTAGATGATCATCGAGAAACGTACGGTTTCAATACCGTCGGGACCACGGTTAAGACGGTTTTGTCCCCTATGACGTCGATCGTCACCTTGATAGCAAGGTCGAGATACTCTCTGTTGCGGCCTGAGTCGGCGTCAGCAACCTGGAAATGACAGTTCAAAGTACATGGCACGCACAGATCGGGAGTCCGACGAATACACGATTACTCGCACGGGCTACGATGTTCTGGGTAGTCTTCATAACGTTCACACTGATCCATTCTAGACGTGCAAAATCCGTCAGCTATCTCACTATTAGCAGAGCCTCTAAAAACGGTCGCATGTACCTTCGCCTTGCGCCGGAATGTACTCCGGCACCGCTACGCTGAGCTCGTCAATGACGTCCGGCAAGACCGCGGTGAGCGTGCGCATCAGCTTCTCCCTGATGATGTCGACGTGGTAGGGATCATCCACAGGGTCATTCCCTATCGTGAACCTCGTTTGTATGACCTAATACAAGCAATGCGTTAGTGCATACATTACTAGAGGCAACACTAGCCACATACCTCTTCCGTACCTTCGATGAAGCTGAGCTCGTCGTCCGGGCGCTTCCGGATCTCATCCACCATCTTCGATCCGCTGACGATGACGAACCATTGGTCGAGTAGGGCGACCTTGAACACCGAACCGTGAAACTGCAGACATGGTCATGGTAGGACGTGAGAGACTGCCTTGACAGTATTACGGCATGCGAGGACCTCGGCTGGGTCATAATAGACGTACCCGCTCATAGCCTTGCACAAAGAGGTTGCGCCCATTCCGCAAGAAATTGAAGGCGGCAATGTAGGAGAGCAGAGGCGCTGACGGCCCACCGACCGTTGGGATATGAGAGAGCTGCTCGCGATTCAGCACAGGACTCAAATCACGATCGCAAGGGCATGCCACTTACCGGGTCAGATCGCCATCGCACGATGTACGCGGCAGCAAGAATTGCTAGGAAAGCATACAGAAAAATCTGTGAGTCGTCCATGTCTTGAGATGAAGCCCACGAACAGACAAGGGAGGACCTGCGCTGCGATGGCGCCGAGGTATGGTATATGTACTCCGCCGTGCACGCGCATGATTTGGACTCATCGCGCCTACGGGCGGATGTAGTGCGTAAAGCATATTAGTCGCACGACATGGCCGTACGCCCGAGAAGCACACAATATCCCCTCGGCACGCTAGGACTGCATGGAAGAACGAGGAGGCCGTTGGGAGATCGTGAGTCTATTCCCAAGCCACCGGGTGTGTCCCTGTGATGGTCGACGGGTTCAACTTGAGAGACGGGAATATCATGCTGTAGTAGCCCATCTTCAAGTATGTCTGAGCTCAGTGCTGTGACATATGCAGTAGAGCGCTGTTTAGAACACACATTGGCGATTCTTCGCATGTCTCGATCTATGATTAAGTCTGAGCCCTTTGAATCTGACTTCCATGTAAGTCTTCCAGTAACCGACATCGTGGATCGTAGGCACTTACGGCGAGCGAGCTGAGCTTCTCGTTATATCTTCGGCCGCCGTGAGGCACGTTAGGATGTATAGCAACTTGAAGCTCGCATTGCAATCGAAGATATGTTCGTTGTACAAAGTCTGGAGCAAAGCGGGTGCGAACCCTTGCAAACCGCCCCGACAATTGATGTGATTGATAGACACTCGCACCGGCCCGCTGACCCGGAGGTCTGGCCGCCACTGCTCACTGCATGGTGGCCAGGCTATTAAGAATAGGACGAGACTTCTCGTACATATCCAAGCTATAGATGACAAGAACCCGCAACGACTGTAGCACAATAATTACAGAGAAGCTGCGCGCTTCCTGAAGAGCACCCGTCCATGGGGAGATGGAATGAGGGCGGTGGCGTAGTAGATGTTAGCTGGGCGTGTCCCGTCGCCTCCCATCTTCATATCATAATTGAGGACAATGTATGCAAGCATCGCCTTCAGCTCGTTTGCCGCAAAGAAACGACCCGGACTGAAGAGGTGGGATAATTAGATACAGACGGTCATCTCGGACGACAAGACGTGAAGCGGACGTACCAAGCATGTTTGCCGTGACCAAAGGATACGTACTCGACCGAGGTGTTAACAAACTGATGTTTCGTGCCCTCTCCCTCCTTCTCGCGAAGACGGGAAAAGCGGAAGGGATCGAAGACGTCGGCGTCGGCGTAGTTCGTATCGTCGCGGTGCGTGGGGTACGCCGCGGCGACAACCATACTGCCTTTTGGGAGGAAAGTCCCGTCGTTAAGCGTGACGTCCTTCAGGACTTTGCGCGTCATAGCAGCTTTGCGATATTGTTTCAGCCTGCCGAAACACAACCCGAGGATTAGGGTACTTACTGAGACCGATGCCGTTGTACCTCATAGACTCCTTGATGAAACTGTCGAGCTTCCACATCTTTCCCATGGCTGCTTTAGTCCATCCCTCTTCGGCAATGATGCGTTCGATCTCTTCCCGCAGAGGCTGAAGGTATTCCGGACGGAAAGCGAGATCGTATATAACATGTGTGATGGTCTGCACACGCATCAGTCATCAAATTCGTGCGGTAGGGAGGCGCGGAAGGGTGAAGCACTCACAGTCGTGGATGTATGAATAGCAGCAAAGTTGATGAGGAGAACCCGTTCTGCGACGTCATCGTCACCCTTCTTCCTGACAGCCGCCTCGTCAAGTATCCATTGCAACATGTCGTTCTGAAGCCGTGTACGTCTTGTCAGTGAGGATAATTACACAAGATGCAGAGCACACACCGGTTTCTCGTCCCAATCTCCATCGTGTTCCGCTAAGATTGCCTTTCGCTCCTCGATGACGGGCTTCAGTAATACCACTGCGCGCTCGATTGACTTTCTCGACTGGCTAAATAGATAGCCAACGAAACTGAACAAGAGGTGTCAGAAAGGAGAAACGAACAGACGAGCTCCAGATGTGCTCACGCCTTCAAGGGCCCAGGGACGAGATTGATGAGTATCTTGTCCTTGATGATGGCCATGGTAAACGCAATAGCGAGGTCGAGGAACTCTTGGTTGCGGCCTATGCTCGAGCAACGTCAGTTTGCCGATAATATGGATTGCGGAGATCCACACGTACACGCAGGCAAACCAACAAATGCACGGTTGCTGGCCCGTGCGACGATTTGCTGCATTGTATTCATGACATTGACGTCGACCCACTCTGTTAGTCATCATGAAGGGCTGGCCAATATAGGATGATACAGGGGGGACTGACCATCTCCCTTGGTTGGTATATGCTCTTCAGTAGCCACTTTGAGTTCGTCGATGACTTCCGGCAGGACGGCGGGGAGTGTGCGCGTCAGCTTCTCTTTAATAATGTCGATATGGTATGGGTCGTCCATGGGGTCTCTGCCTAAAGTATATTTCATTTGCATTGTCTGCACTCCCAGAAGGGGTTAGCTGGAATAGGCATAGCGATGCGCAAATCCGTACCTCTTCGATGCCTTCGGCGAACGAGAGTTCATCGTCTGGGCGTCTTCTCAGCTCGTCGATCATCTTCGGCCCAGAGACGATAACCAGCCAATGATCGAACATGGCAATCTTGTATGCCTTGTTGCGGTACTGCAGAAATATCAGCTGTTCTGTAATCCCACTTACTGATGTATGTATAGTCTGTCACCTTCAAGTAGCCTTCCTCGATGATCTGCTTCCCGTTACGCATCACGTTGACCACTCCGAGGTACGACAAAACAGGAGCAGATGGGCCCCCGAGGGTAGGAATACGGTGCAGCTAGCAATAGGCAGGAATCAGTAACAGACAGGAAGGATGCATTTGAGATGGCATACTGACCGGGTTCGTGCGCCATATGACGATATACGACACAGCAAGGATGGCAAGAGCTGTGAGGATTGTCGCCTGGAGATCCGCCATTGTGGAAGACGGGCGACACACTAATACTGGGGGCTTGACCGGGCGTAAAGGGCTAGTCGGTATTTGTAGTCAGGACTCGGTGTAGGCGCCATATATATCGTGGGATAAGTAGGGATTTCGGGCCTTGGGGGCTATGGATACGGAGCCTGTGATGTTGTCGGCATAAGGGGAATTAGTCTCGTGGGCGCCGTTTATCCGAGAAGCCCCACCGCAGCCATGATATTGAGATGGGATTTCATGGCTTCCAGCTCTCAGAACATCCTGGGAGATGAATGGGACCTCGTGACGGCAGGGAGAGTGGAAGCGATGTTTGAATATTGATGGTTCATCCGGGCGGAGGACACTGGCCAGATTGCGTGCAAGCAACGACTCAGTCTAGGAGGCGGCCCACCGAGTTCCCTCATGACAAGTCTTCCGAGTCGTGCGAAACATATCGCATCGGTTGCACATGAGCCGATCTCATCTGGGACAGCCGCCCAGTCTTCGATCGAGATCTGCATAACATTGACCGAGCGTCTAGCGAGCGCCACAACCCGACGCGTTCAACGTTGTTCTCTCAACTTTGGGCCACCTGAACGCCACCAGGTGGCCGGAACCCTCGTTGTTCAAGCGTCCACTCTCTACGCTTCCAGCTTGTCTCCCCCCATCACCTTGTCCGCACCACCTGAGTCTCATGCCGCGTAGAAAACCAGGCCCTCTGCCTAGCATCTCGGTCATTGGCCACCCCCGGGTCACAGGCCGCCAAACTCGTTTACTAACTCCCAGAACCCCCCACTCTACGGCCGGACGTGCCGAGGAGGGTTTCACCGAACTCGAACTCCAAAACTACCAAGATGAAGACAGTCAAGAGTTCCGGAGTCAGCTGCAGAAGCCGCCACTCCTTCCGTCGGGCTACAGAAGTCAGGGCGACGCTCAGGACGTTCGAATTCGCGCAAAAGCCGGGCAGCGTATACCGTCCCTCAAGGTGGAGTACTGGTCTCGACTGCTTTGGAGGAAGCTTCCCGTGATTGGGGGAGTGGCTGTCGCTGCCACTCTCCTTATATATGCATTCTCAATCAACCGACCCGAGAGTTTGGAAGCGTTTCTCCCATCAATGTCGACCGAGGGATCAAATACCCCGCATTCTATGACGACACCCACATCCTCACGACCTTTCATCTCCTACGAAAACTACACGCAATTCCCGCTCAAGGGTGATGAATACCGCGCTGAATGCGAGAAACTCGCGGATCATATGCATGGCACTGGATTCTGGGACGAGCCCACGATAGGTCCAATAGACGTCCGACACTCCGAAGAGGACACTGGTCCCGCAGAGGGAGGACGGAGCACCAAGGTCTGCTCAAATACGATCACCTACATGCTTGACGGGCATGTTGGTCTTACTGCAGACCTGGCGTTTGTGGCGCAAGCAGCCGCGTTTGCACGAGAGGTGAGCCTTCAACAAGTGGTGAGCGCTCACTACGGTCCAGACCTAACCTGACATCCTGCGTAGCGCAATAGGACGTTCCTCGTTCACGATACGTACTGGAATCGTGGAAAGTGAGTTTGGCTCCGGTGCCGGTAGGCGTGATACTAAGCGCGTCTTCTAGATGGACCGACTATTTCCGAGACGTTCGTACCACTCAGCCCGGACCAGAACCGGACTGTCACCCACCACCACCAGAAGGTGAGGCCATGTCATATGTTGAACGAGGGCCATATCTCAACCGTCTCCTCAATCGTAGAGCTCGTTGCATGTCCTCGCACTGCAAGGTACGTTGTTGCTTATACTCTCAGAATGGCGTGACTGATTCCTGTTGAAGGCACTGGGTACGCGCGTTGCTGCTAGTGGTTTCAGATCGACAACTGAACGAGTCGATGTTTGCAGGTGCTCAGTTCGAGGACCGCCAAGTTCCACCTCGGGGGTGCATTCGCTGGGCAGTATGAGATTCAGTAAGGCGGAGCCCACGGACCGCAGACATTGTGACTCTCCTGACTTGTTGCACCTACAGACACGCACAGTCCGTCTATGAACGCGCACGAGCGTCTCTAGAGCAAACAATCCTTCCAAACGCACGAAGTGCGGCACTCATCCACGGCGCTCGCGAAGAAATCCTCTCAACCTTGTCTGTGCATTCGCTCCCGCAAGATTTGGACTCCTCCGAGTCAGCCCGTGTAGGAGATGAGCCAGTGCCAAGTACACAGGCTCTGTATATCGGGGTTCACATCCACCGAGGAGAGCGCACCCTTGGTATGTCCGAGCACCGTGACTCCAAGGACGATACGATCCCGGTGGAGAAGTTCGTGGAGGGCGCGCGGTCTACATGGGATATGTTCTTCGGAAACACCTCCTCTCACAATCATTCGACTCGCGACGTCTCCTCCGGTCGCCCTGATCACTACCCAGCACCTCCAATCATGTGGCTCGCGTCGGACTCGCTAGCCGCCGCGCGCGACTTTGTCTCTCGTTTCTCGCCCGCCACCGCCGTCTTCTCGCTCGAGCACAGCACAAAGCCCGAGCTGAGGGGTCTTGCGCCCGAGAGGGAGTATGTACAGGCTGAGTTCGATGAGGAGTCGTTAGAGGAGCGCGTCCGGCTGACGAGAGGGATGATCGTCGATTTTGCGATGCTGAGCGGTCTGTGGGCAAGCTCAGGACATGCTGTGCCGGAGGCTGTTGTTTGTGGCGGAGGGTACGTCAGTTCTGCTGGTTGAGGAGATTTGGGGATTGCCAGAATGCTGATAATTGTCTGGCGCACAGCTCAAATGTCTGTAAGATGGCGGCACTTGGTCTCGGGTTCGAGCGTGCGTTCGGACATGGTCATGACCATGGTGGACCTAACAAGGCGCGGGCACACTGGGTCGATGTTGATGTTGAGGAGCGCAACCTGTCCGCGTGGCGTCCATTTGTTTTACACTAGTCGTTCTGCTCTCGGGATCGCTCTCTTTGTATCTGTCCCTCATATTTTTTGCTTTGACATCGCTGCGATTATATATATGACATAGATCAATCGACTTACTGTATGTTGCGGGAGCATGAAGCAAGCGAGAACGAAAGTTCATGCCAGTGTGATAGATCGCGTGCCAGCCACTCTTCGCGCATAAGCAAAGTGCCTGGCCAACTACTCTGCAGGGACTCCATAAAGTTGTAAGTCGTACACCGTTATCCTGCCAAAGAAATCCGAACTCTCCTCGAAGACCAACTTGATGGCTTCTATCCCGCGACCCACCATGTCGGCATCATTCGGCACGATCTCAAAGGCCTGTTGCCTGTTCACGTCCTCAGGGTATATCCTCGTGAGCGCCCGCCACGTCTTGTCCCTGTCAGCCTGCCCACAAAGGAGACACTCCAGGAGACATCTGGTCCCCGCGAAGCCTCCTTGGAATGTGAAGTCGATCCTTCTCGGAACGACAGGGGAAGGAAATGAGATCTGGATGAATTGCGGGGTTCCCTAGTGCGTATGTTGTATTTCCTTGGTCAACGACACCATGTATGCCCGTACGCACCTGCTGCGAGGTCCAGCATGTCTCTGGGCTTCCGTCTGTGAGGTTCTTTTTGCCGACAGACTTGTCGAGGGTCGAGCTCACCCTGGGCATGCGTCATCACTACAATCCTGTTCCGAGTAAGAGACGTCGCTTACCTGATCTTGGTTTCTCCGTTGAGTAGAGACTGCACCTCACCCGCCATCCTTTTCGACCTGACTGCTCGCAAACTTGTCCAGGTTGCCTTGGGCAAGGCTAGGTGACCATCATGGTCGGCTCGGTGAGTAAAAGCAAAAATGTAGAGGACGGGGATTTGTAGGATCACGTGGATCTGATGTCATCGCAGACTCTATCGCGAGCACTGAAGCAAGTCAAAACGCGTCTCAAGCCTTCATCGTCTGCTCCTTCATCTGCTTCCCAATCCCCCCAATCTGAACATACGACCATGTCGGACGCCATGCCGGATATCCCAGCCTGGCTCGAGCGATCGCACAACGCCGAACACATCACTACAGTCCTCCAGACCCTCGCGCAGCGCGAGCGGACGCGCAATGTCGCCCGAGCGGCTTCCCGGCAATCCTCGTCGAAGAGGAAGAAGGTCTCCCATCTTGCGTCCAACCTCTCTGCCAAATCGGAGCATGTTGCTCATTACTCCATTTCCGCGGGATCAGACGCAGGCAACGAAGTGTTCAATCGATATGCGGACATATACCCGTACGATCGCACGCGCGTCGTCGTCTGCCCTGGAGAACCCACGCACGATTGTTCGAGCTCCTGTCCGTCCGGGAGGTATTTGAACGCAAACTGGGTGCGCGAGCTCGCTGGCGGCAAGTGGTGGATTGCGACGCAGGCGCCTCTGCCCCACACCGCACATGCCTTCTTGAGCGTGATTCTCGAAGGCATCTCCCCTCCGCCCGGCACCGAGCTCTCGAACCTGCGCAACCTCAACCGTGTCCGAACGGTCGTGCAGCTCACCCAAAACCTTGAAAACGGCATGCGCAAGGCGCACGTGTACTTCCCGCCTCTCGAGGGTCAGTCATGGGTCATCGAGCCCGAGCCGGGCAGCGACCATGCCCCCATACAGGTCACCCTCACCCGCTCGCGCACGATCGAGAACGCACACGCCGTCCAGAGCGTTGTCTCCCTTCAGCTCCTGTCCTCCGCGCGTGGCCCTGTGGGCGAGCCTGTTGTCTTCCAGCACCTTCTCTACGCGTCGTGGCCCGATCATGGCGTCCCCGCGCGCGAGGATCGCGAAGGTCTCCTGCGCTTCGCGCGCCTTGTGGACGAAGCCAATCGGGACCTGTCTCTGTACACCGGTGTCGCCGACCTGGATCCCAACCCACCGATCATGGTGAATTGCTCCGCGGGGGTAGGCCGCACGGGCGCGTTTATTGCTCTCTGTTCCTTGCTGCGGCACTACCGTCTTCTCTCCCCTGCGCAGAAAGAAGACGGGTCAGAGATCCCTCCCCTGCCGCCGTCTCCTTTGGGGCCGCTGCCGGAGCAGCTGCAGGAAGATCTGGTCGCGCAGGAAATCGATTCTCTTCGGGAGCAGAGGCCGAGAATGGTCGAGCGTGATGACCAGGTGCTCATGATCTACGAGACCTTAATCGCCGCTTTTGCGTCGACGGATACGAAGTAATCGGGGAGGATGGATCGGAGTCACCTCATATGGAATACATGGACGAGTCATGTATAATAGGTGGGTGGCGGTCCCTTCTACATTCGTAATATGTACTAATCGTAGATGTTAACGTTCTGACTCTGCGCAGTTCTTTCCTGTTTCTGTTTCGATGCTACGGACATCATGGGTTTACAACATCATACACGTACGCACCCCATTTAGTACATAACATCGCCCTTTGCGATTCAGAAATATGCCGTATGGTATGATCACACGCGGTGGCAGCTGTTGGCTTACCTCGCTTGTTATCTCCGAGAGTCGGGGAACACTAACTATGGAGGCTACCTGCCTCCCACTCCTTCGACAGCCATGCATGATTTCAAATCCGTGCAGACGGATTCTGAGCGAGACCTCGTTCAAGTGTAAGTTCCGTGACCGGATCCTGTAGGGGCACATATATATGTGCAGGGGATTTGCTGCCTTGCACAATATCAGGTCGCACTCAATATCCTCAATAACTCGTCACAATAAAGATGACACTTCCAGAGTCGATGCGTGCTATTGCTATAGACACGACGGGCGATCTCGACGTTCTACAGGTCAAGACGCTCCCTGTCCCCGTTGCGGCACCTGGCCGTATCCTAATCAAGGTGCATCCTTTTCCTTTGGAGCCTGATAATATACCAGCATGTTCACATCGATGCGCCCCAGGTTGCCTATGGCGGAGTGAATTTCAGCGATACATACTTCCGGTAGGTGGAGACGTTCTTGACACCGATCAGCGTCGCTCACGTAGAACGGTACCCGCTCTCCAGTGCAGGCGGTCTGTATCCTATTAAGTCCTTTCCCTACATTCTGGGTATGGAAGCATCCGGGACCGTTGTTGCGCTACCCACCGACCACGATGATCTGCTCAAGCACGAAGAGTACAAGGCGCGCGGGCTGCGCGTCGGGAGCAAGGTTGCTGTGGTACGTCTTTACCCGGCTTCCGCCGTATGATATATCTCTCAAGATCAGTTTTCGTTGTGCGACGCCTCTTGCCAGTGTTACTTGGAGGCTCACGCCGAGTACATTTCCATGCGCTGGGACAAAGTCTTCCCCCTTCCCGACGAGGTTTCCCTCCTGACTGCTGCAGCTGCCACGCTCCAGGGGCTCACTGTGCTCACACTCCTCGAAGAAGCATACCACGTCCAACCCGGGGACTCCGTCCTCATCTACACCGTTGCTGGAGGGTTTGGGCTCCTCGCTGCCCAGTACGCGAAGCTCGCGGGGGCCGCGCTCGTCATCGGTACGACCTCAACCGAGGAGAAGGCGGGTATCGCTCGCGCTCACGGCGCTGACCATGTGATTCTGTACACGAAGGAGAACATCGTCGAGCGGGTCTTGGAGCTTACAGGAGGGAAGGGCGTACACGTCGTGTACGATGGGGTTGGTCGTGATACGTGAGCACTGGGCCTCTCCCGTACGATCCGAGGAAAGGTATGCGGATACTGAGAGAGGGCTCGTTGACAGGTCCATGGATAACTTTAAGCTAATCCGGCGCAAAGGCACGCTCGTCAACGTTGGTCACGCGTCGGGACCTGTCGAGCCTTTGTCCCCGCTGAAGCTCACGGAGAAGAATGTCAAACTCGTCCGTCCAACGTGGGTCTCTTACATGAACTGGTTCATCATGCTCGACGAGCTCAATACGCGACCTAGATTCCTCAACTATGTATGCACGCCCGAAGAATCAGGGTATTACAGCCGAAAGCTGTTCGATTTGATTGCAGAGGACAAGCTCAAGATCACCATCCAGAATGTGTATCCGTTCACAGCAGAGGGCGCCAAGCGAGCTCAGACCGATTTGACGAGCAAGGGGGGGAGTACCGTTGGAAAGCTTGTCTATAAGATCGGTGACGACTGATTATATTACTGTGTGAGTCACGCATTCACCTGTTCCTGGATTACGAAGTAAGCCGAGGTTTAGGGGGGAGAAATCACGCTGCAAAGTGACGGTAACATCACGCTCGCGTGCGGGTCACATCAGTCATATCACGGCGTTACACAGAGAAAAAGGAGCAGAAAAGTCACTCTGCAAAGTGACGGTAACATCACGCTTCACGTGTACGTCACATACGTTATATCACGGCGTTACACTCAGAAGGGGGCAAAAGTCACTCTGCAAAGTGACGGTAACATCACACTTTCTTGCATGTCACGGGTGACCGCTATCACTCCGTGACTACCTGAGAGCCCCCGACTGTCACTCTTTGGACTTCACGCTGCCATTTGCCCCCCGCGCGTTGAAGGAGGGCGCAAGCCCGACTGATGCGCGCCTCTCAATCTGGCGATTTATTCAGTACAATACCTATGTAATCCAGGTGTGCCCAGCGGCCCTACTATGTCGTATACATACTGACATAGGACGAAGACGGATGTGACTTCGTATTCTTATCTCAATGGCTTACTTGCCAAATCAATCATGATAGGCCATGTCGTATGACCACGGAAGGGGCCGCGGAGTCCCGTCGATTTCCACGGCTATTTTGTGGACAGCATCGACACCACAGATAAGTAAGTCATTCATGCCTCCAGCTAATCCTGACTCCCAGGTGCTGTCAAAATGGTATGTTCACAAGGTTCCTGACCGATGACACCATCCTCCGTCATCTCACGGCGCGAGCCTGAAGTACCAGAGAATAGCTGCACTGCGTATCTCCCAACTCTCATGCCATTTATCGCGCATTTCCAATACTTGGTCAACAAAGATGGCCTTGCCAGAGATTATGAAGGCGATTGCGATCGACAAGACAGGGGATATTGACGTCCTGGAGGTCAAGACCCTCCCAACACCGAGTCCGGTGCCAGGAAACGTCCTCGTCAAGGTGCGATTCCATGTAATGTTTCAAAGCGTTCTGGTTGGCTGATTGGCTCCCTTGCCAATCCAGGTGGCCTATGGAGGGGTAAACTTCATTGACACATACTACCGGTACGTCCTTGAGTGGTCACACCGGGCATGAGCGCAAACGCACGCCCTGCAGAAAGGGTGGCATCTACCCCATCAAGTCCTACCCCCAGATTCTCGGGATGGAAGCGTCCGGGACGATCGTCGCGCTGCCCAACGACGAAGCTGCGCTCGCCGACGAAGAGTACAAGAAGCGCAACTTCCAGGTCGGAAGCAAGGTCTCGGTGGTACGTCCCCCGTGTACCCCCCAAATAAAAGCAGTCCGTCGCACACCCCACCCCACAGAACTTCCTAGGCGTCCACGCCGAGTACATCTCCGTCCCCTGGCCCAAGGTCTTCCCCCTCCCCGCGAGCGTCTCCCTCCTCACCGCCGCCGCGGCGACGCTCCAAGGCCTCACCGCGCTCTCCTTTGTCGAGGAAGCCTACCGGATCCGGCCGGGCGACACCGTCCTCATCCACACCGTCGCGGGCGGGTTCGGCCTCCTCGCCGCGCAGCTCGCGAAGCGCGCGGGCGCCGCGCTCGTCATCGGCACGACGTCGACAGAGGACAAGGCGGCCGTCGCGCGCGCGCACGGCGCGGACCACGTCATCCTGTACACGAAGGAGAACGTCGTCGACCGCGTGCTCGAGCTCACGGGCGGAGAGGGCGTGCATGTCGTCTATGACGGGGTCGGGCGCGACACGTGAGTTGCATCTTTGAGGTCGCTCGATCGTGCCGGTGAGACTAGGGATGTCGTTGGTAGTTTCATGGACAACTTCAAGCTCGTCCGGCGCAAAGGCACGCTCGTCAGCGTCGGCAACGCCTCGGGCACCGTCGAGCCTATCGCGCCTTTGAAGCTCGTAGAGAAGAATCTGACCCTAATCCGACCAACGTGAGTTCGCTCCTATTAATATCGTTTGTTGGAAGAACGCTTAACCTGTGCGGACGATGACCAGGATGATCAATTACATATACACGCCGGAGGAAGGGCGATACTACAGCGAGAAGCTTTTCGACCTGATCGCAAAGGGCGAGCTCAAGATCAACATCCAGAAAGTCTATCCCTTCACGACGGAGGGCGCGAGACAGGCACACACGGACTTGACGACCAAAGGCGGGAGCACGATAGGGAAACTCGTGTACAAGATCGGAGACGACTGAGCGCACGAGTATTATCAATGCGAAATCCGCTGTACCTCGTATATGTTTGTAGGTGTCGGGTCAGTCATGAGACGCTGCGCAGCCTAATAATATACTGTATATTGCGTCCTCGATGGAGGCGAGCTCATCAAGGTATATGTAACGGAGGATTAAAGGGCTATAATGTAGAATGTGAAGTAAAGGAGGGTGTTGTTGTGTAGATGCTAAGTCGACGAGGAGACAGGTCCAGGGTCGGAGAAAGTGGAAGTGGCAGTGGCAGATACCGTGTCCATCGAAGGTGTTGCAGAAACGGGCTCGCTGGAGAGCGTCATGGACGAGGCGCTGGCGGTGCTGCTGGAGCCGAAGACAGAAGACGAGTCCAAGAGGGTCGTGGATGACATGTTGTCTGTCGAATTGCCTATAAGAGTAGACGCAGCAGTAGTCGCAGAGAAGGTGCTCGAGGGTGGTCCCTGGATATCGGCGGCCTTGAAGGCGGGGAACAAAGGCGGACCGTTCCTAGCCATTAACCTACTTGATACGGGGGAGCTGACCGGTGTGTTGGGCGGATTAACAGGCTCAGTGGCGTCCATAGAGGATGTGGGCATTGCGGAAGTCATCGTTTCAGAGGCTGTAGAGTAAGAACTAGAGGTCGAGTTGAAGACAGAGGGTGTACTGGCAAGCGTTGCAGCAGTAGTGGAGGCCTCCGCGATGTCCCACTCGACGGCCCTGCGTTCGTCGTAGTTCCAGTCCGAGGAAGCTTGCGCATCATCCATATTCTTCTGTGCCTCGAACATTGCTTTCCGGAGTTGTTGCATCTGCTCTGGACTGTATTCTTCCGTGGTCTTCGGACTACCGGACGACTTCTCCTTAAGACCCAGACCCAGAATATCCAGAGTCGAATCCAAGATAGGCCCTACGATCGGAAGATTCACGAGCGTATCGGTCACAGGTGCAAGCTGCCTCCGGTGCTGTGCACTGATGTCGACGTCTGATGGTAATGGTCATGGTAAGCCAGAAGTCCAAGGTGACATATGATCACTCGCCGTGTGGGAGGACGTGCTCAGCGGGTTCGCCATGGCTATCATCCATGTGTACATCGACTTTCATGTCCCTGCCTGCGATAGCGAGCGAATGGAGACTGGACGACGAGTGCATCGAGTTCTGCTGCATGCTGCCGTGGTCGGTCGGCGCTGCCATGGTCGACGTTGAAGACGACAGAGCGAGGGTCGCCAGGAAGAGAGACGAGCTGGAGGAGATTCTCATGCTGCCTGATTACGGGGGTTGACTAGTAATGTGGAGTTGTGCAGAAAGCAGTACGAGAGCGATGCGAGAGCAAGGGGCGGCGGTCTCGTCAAGAGATCGGAGCGGTAAGAGGAAGAGGACAGCTGGGGTGAAACGAACGTTGGACTCAAGCTTTATAGGCCTGCCTGCCATGCCGGGCCCGAGCACGACGGCTGACCATCGGGCGGGCTGACAGCGAGATTGTCATTGCGTCCAAATGGGCACTCGTCTTCGGCTCCGAGTACGCCGATCGCGCTCTGTGAAGAGGTGGCGCACCTCCCCCGTTGCGGCGGACAGGGTGATGCGCGAACGTACGGCCGGGTCCTCCATATGCCCCTACCTAGTCGAGGAAACATTTGGGACCTGCGTTCGCTGCTTGAACAACAAGACGCTGGATACGCCAACGAGATAGCAGATCCACCACAAACGAAATTGAGGTTAAATGACTATATGTGTGACGGAGTCAAGCCAAGGTACGAGCAATCGCACCCAACGACAGCGAAGAGACAGTTGTAAGAGATAGCAGTCGTGGCAGGACTGTCATCTGATGCAAAGAACGACCGCGAACGCAGCCGGAGCTGGCCACATCGCAACCATGCGGCCAACTGTATTCTGCACAAGCGGGCACGCGTCAGAAACGAGGAGTGCGTCCGAGAGCGAAGCGAACAAAGGGGTACCGTCATGAGGCGGCGAGGATGGATGCGGACTAGAGTGCGCCCATACGGGATCGTCCGGTGAACTCCAGCTCGAGCAGCTCGTCCTCCTCCCAGGTACGGCCAGGGTTTCCTCGGCGGCGAACGCGATCAGCCCCGGAGCTGGAGCGCGCTCCGAGGACGAGCATCTCCCAGAGCTCGGCGACCGCTGCGCTGATAGAGCGGCCCATGCACGAGGAGAGGATGCACCAGCCCATGAGTGCGAAGCTGTGGAGAGTCAAAAGCGGATGAGAAGAGTGCCTCGTGAGGAAGGCGAGCGTAAGGGACTGTATTCACAGAAGGACGGCCAGGAAGACGGCCAGCGGCAAGAGGCCGCTGTCTTGAGAAACCATGTAGTGTTGTCGGAGAAAGATGGCGAGGGCTTAGGAAGAGGAGTGGGTGGGAGGCGTAAGCGTAGATTGGGCCACGTGGATGATCGACCGGTATCTGATAAGATGAGAAATGGGCGGGAGCCTGAGAGATGGCAGGGCTCACGCGCGGTGCTCGAGAGGGGAGTGTGTTCAGGATTGGCAAATGACGAGCGAGGAGGGCATCAAGACGCGAGAGTATGGGAGGGGTCGTTGCAGGACGTCGCACGAACTGGGGACTCGGAGGACTGTCGGACTCGGTGGCAGGGAGACGCTCGGGGTTCAGAGTCCGCTTGCAGATCAGGCTTGTGATGACGGGCTGTGCGGACGGCTCTGCGATTGACCACGACGAGGGCAGGACTTGGCACGATGACTGTCGCAGGCGAGGAGGTGCGTTGGTCGAGATCGCGTCTGCGATGAGATTGAGACACGAGATGGGACATTCCCGACAGACTGGACACGGGCAGGGTCGACGCACTCGCAGTCAGTACCGCACTCCTGGGCCGCTCCTTACGGTCGTCTAACGGTGACACTCTTATGGGCCCGCGCTCTCTCTGTGCTCGACAGCGACTCCATCCATGAGCAAGCCATCGTCCACGACCGCCGTCAACGAGGAAAGGCCGTCAACGACCACCCCTGCGCCCTCGGATGCAACGGTCAGTCCGCGCCCGTCCTGGGCCGCCGCGCGGGGCGTGTGCTGACCGTGCCGAGTCCAGCATTCCGACACAACGGTACCCGATCTTCTGCAGCAGCTCGACGCCGTCGAGAGGGCATCCGGCCCCAAATCCGTCGATGACCCCTTCAGGTTTCGCGCCGCCCTCAAGACAGACGACCAACTCTCCCAGCTCCGCAAGCGCACCAAGGGCAAGTCCATCGAGCAGTACCACCGCCGCCAGAACAACGCACGTCCTCCCCTCTCCTCCCAGACGCCCGCCGCCTCACCTCCTGACACTCCAACAGCTCATCAATGACCTCCTCAAGTCCATGGACGAACACACAAGCCAGGCGCGCGAGGAGGAGGAGCAGACCCGTCTCCCCGTACGCTCCGTCTCCCCTCATCGCCACCGCACCACGTGTTAATCTTCATTCTCCAGGTCAAGATCGCCGTCTGGGCAAGTCTCATAGCCAACCTCAGTCTGTGTATCTTGCAGAGTCAGCGCTTCCACCCCCCACCCCTCCTCGTCCACTCACCCTCCCTCAGTGTATGCCGCCATCTCCTCCCTCTCCCTCTCCCTCCTCGCGACAGGCATCGACTCCGTCTTCGACATCGGCAGCAACGTCCTCCTCTTCTGGCTCCACAAAAAAGCCGATGCGCTCGACCAGAACAAATGGCCAGTAGGAGGCTCCCGCCTCGAGACTATCGGCAACATCGTATATGGTATCCTCTCTCTCCTTCCCTTCTCCCGCTGTCGGTTGGCTTAATCTCCTTGCAGGCTTCCTGTAAGTGACACTGCGCCGCTCTAACTGCGATGCGCATCCGCCAACATACTTTGCCCAGAATGAGCTCCGTCAACCTTGTTGTCGTCGTGGAGTCCGCGCGCACGCTCATCACCCACGGCGGCGAAGACACAAACGCGCTGCACGTCCCTTCATTAATTGCCGTGGGCGCCGCACTAGGTGAGAGCGCTCGTGTCTTGGATCCGCCGCAGCCACCTCACCTTTGTCGTGCCCCGTCGTGGCATCAGCCGTCAAGTTCCTGCTCTTCCTCTATTGCTTTGGATACCGGGGCGCGTCCAGCCAGGTCCGCATGCTCTGGGAGGACCACCGAAACGACCTGTTCATCAATGGCTTCGGTCGGTGCTTCTGTCTTCATATCGCCGTATGCGCGGAGCTTACCTAGTGGGGCTACGTCCAGGCTTGCTCATGTCTGCTGGCGGCAGCAAACTCCGGTGGTGTGAGTGTCCTGTCGGTCTGCAGCAGCGAGGCCGGCGACTAATAGACGGTCCTATCGTTGTCAGATCTCGATCCCATGGGTGCGATCATTGTACGTATACACGCGGACAATTACTCGCGAGCCATGCCTTTGCGCTACGTGCTCGCTCTCGCTCACTCGACGCTTGCAGATCGCGTTTGGGGTCATCGCGGCGTGGACGCGCACGATGTACCGGCAGTTCGAGCTGCTCGCGGGCAAGTCGGCGCCGCACGACTTTCTCCAGCTCCTCATCTACAAGGCGATGACGTTCAGCGACGAGATCGAGAAGATCGACACCGTGCGCGCGTACCATGTGCGTTCTCGAGTGTTCTCTTCCTCTCTTACAGCCTCTGGCTCACTCGTCTCTGCCGTTCGCGCACGCAGAGCGGACCGGACTATTATGTGGAGATCGACGTGGTGATGGACGCGAACACGCCGCTGTGGAAGGCGCACGACGTCAGCCAGAGTCTGCAGGACAAGATCGAGGTCCTCCCCAACGTCGGCCGCGCGTTCGTGCATGTCGACCACGAGACGACCCATCGACCGGTGCGTGCTTTCTTTCTCTTGTACCCATTCGTATACGCACGACTGACGCGTCGAATGCAGGAACATCGCAAGATTGAATGAATGTACATTGCGCGCGGCTTCGGAGAGAAGACGGTGCATGCGGTTGAGAGTATACGATATGGCGCGCTTTCATGCTCACGAGATTACTCGCACCCTGGCCCCGGATTGTTGACTGCTGAAGTGTAGCGTACGATGCTCGTTTTGGTTTTCCTCCATGTGCTCATACCTTCTCATCCTCCTCTATCTCTGAGATCGAAACGGACCGGACTGGGGTACATACGCTTAGACTTGTAATGACTAACACACGTTATGCCGGTGATTCATTCGTGCGAACGGCAACGCGATTCATTGCGTGACAGCCTCTGAGAGCTGCAAGAGAATGCGAGTTGGAATTGTAGGGTGGCCGGGGCGTGCGGCGGTAAGTTGGAGTAGCGGCGACGGGAGGAAACAGGTGCGCTCGCGACGCCGTGGGCAAGACGTTGCGGTACCTGCCGAACTAGAGGGCACCTGGTTTGTGAAAAGCCACTGTGATCGGAAGGGCACTCTGAACGAGGAGGACTCATGGTGGGTTCTGCATCCAGTGCTTACTGTTTCTACCGCCACCACCAGAACCACATGTCGTAGCACTACGTACTCTGCCGTAGTAGAAGCACGAGAGACGTGGACTCGCCGTCGCTTTCCCGTGCCCTTCCCACTGTCCAGTCCTGGAGCCAGGCGAGTGGTTGAGCTTGCGCGTCTGCTCCTGTTGGAGGGGCGGGGAACCAACGGACTTGTCTTGCCTTTTACGGGTCTTTCCGAAGGAATGGAGTGCTTCGTCGGGGCGGACCCGTTCGCTTGGTTCTCTCTCACCGAACGGACGGGGACGCTAACGTTCAGCGAATCGCTTATATCTACTGTCCCGTATCAAGAAGTACTGTCTCGACCATTTGAACGTCTTGAACGTTGGAACTCTGCGAGTTGGCCGTGATTGCAGCCTAATGCTCGAGTTCTCATTGAACGCCTTACCGCTCGCGGTAGGCTTCAAGCGCACCGTCTCACACCTTCCAACAGAGATCCCTGATGCCACGGTGCATCATCGATGGCCTCCAGCAATCCCACATGTCCAGATAACCCAGGTTTTGACATCTCGGCCTAAAGACGTCGGCGGCATACGTCGACAGAACTGATCGCTCCCAATGTGATGCATATACTTAGACACAGGCTAGACCTCACCGCAAGCATGATTGTTCACGAACCAACTGACAGGACGTGGAAAGCTACTTCCGCAAGCAATATCCTGCGGGCACAGAGTGCCATGCATCGGTGTGTCTACCAGAACGCTGCCACGAACGACGTCAGCCAGAGCAACCTCCGGGAACCCTCGCGAACGGCGTTCTATTCTCGTGCACCATGAGATGCGATCGCACGCCTGTACACATGCCCTAGGGACATTTTCGCCAGGAAGGGGGACAGCGAGAAGCAGGGAAGAAGATGCGTACGTACCATGCATATGCTTGTGTACTGCGTCCGGCCGGCGGTTGTAGACACAAAGCAGAGCATACTTGCACCCAAGCCAAGGGAAGAGAAGCGAAGCGAGCGGTGCAGATCACAAGGTACTACAGTACCCCCGTCGCTGACGGTGACCTCCGCCGTGGATCTATCTAGACCTCGCTCTCGCTCTCGCCATCGGCCTCTCCGAACACCCATTTGCGCACGCGCGCAATGCCCTGTTCGAACTCGTCCAGGAGGTCCATACCCTTCCCCTTCTGCGCCTTCGGAGGCGCCGCTCTCGATGCCGTCTTCTTGCCTTGACGAGAACGAGAGCTCGTCCCAGGCGCAGTGGCCGCCGACAAGCCCGAAGGCTCGCCCCACGCATCCTCATCAACGGACGCGTCCATCGCCGATTCCATCAAGTCCAAAAGGCTCCCTCCTCCGGCGTCCGGAATGTTGGCGTGTTGGTGCTGGGACGCGTGACCGCTCGGCAGTGCTTGCATATTGGGTATGGGAGAGTAGTCAGGCAGGAGGGATGGCGGCGGTCCAGGGAGTGAGGCAAAGACCGAGCCCATAGCCGACGATGGGATCGGCAAACCTGCGCCCATCTTCTCGTAGTTGCGGATCCCTGGGTTCGCCTTCACCCAGTTTTGTATACTGCTCCAAAGAGATGAGTCTGGGCATGAGACGGAGCGTACGATAGCACTCACCATGGCTTTATGACGTCGTGCCGGGTGATAAAATGCGACGCGATGACCTCCTGGAATCAGACGTGGTTCTCAATAACGGGGATTGGGGTAGCAGCAATACATCCACCACGCACACCCCATATCGTGTCCTTCTGGGCGCCCTTCAGCCAATCGACGATAGCCCAGCGTGTCGTCTGCAGGCAAATATTCTTGTTGTACGCGATACTCCGCAGATCGGTCGGATTGGCTTGGCCAAAGCCGGGCCTATCCGAGTCAGGTCGAGAAGCAGGCGGAGCGGAGGCGAGCAGGCAAGATCGATTCAACGTCCGTCTCCGGCGATGTACGGAACCTTCACCACTCACTCGTTGAAGTACGGCAGATCGATCAGGATCATGCTCTGGATGGACACGAGCACCTGCAGCAGGGTCGACTTTGGCGACCATTGCTCCTCGGGCCTGCGGCAGCAGAAGATATGCGGAGGAATCGCACGCCGATGAATGTCGCATTATGCCACGCCCACGTCCATTCCATACATCAACGTTCCCGTCAACAGACCGTTCGAACAACCGGATAGAGCGAATCAGCATCTGCTAACGTCTCTTGCCTGACTGATGAGGGACGCACCGGCCAGGCCACGTCCCGAGCAAGGAGAGGCACACTTTGCCGTTGTTGTACAAGTTCGGATTGAAGCGCACCGAACCGCCGCCCGTTGTTCGGAGATGCATGAGCGGCGGCTTGTTCGGGTACTCGATCGGGATGAAGCAGTCAAACTCGAACAGCCCTCCGGCGTACGGCGTCCCTTCAGGTCCGGCAATCATAATTTTACTGTGGGGGCACTTAGTACAATGTGCGTACAGAGGTCGATGGGTAACAAGTGGCACGAGCATGAGAACAACAATCAACACTGCGGTACTCACATGGCGTCGTTCCGGACTTCGTCGACACGGACCCATACACCGGGAGGGAGGCTCGTCGCCATCACGGCGAGCTCCTTGACGAGGTGCAAGCGGTCCTTTGGGTTCCTCGTCGCATGCGCAGTTTTGTTCAGCTCCGAAGCATAGTTGTAATCGGGGTACTCGAGGCCTTCCCCCTTCTTGTTCGGCCGCGAGAGCGACACGTACTTGAATGCCAGCCGTTCGCACTCGAGCGCATACTTGCGTTCCATGTCGATCGCAGGATCTCGTTCTTTGCCTTTGCTCCGCGATTTTTTCTCTCGGATTGACGACGAATCGTGCGGGCATTCCGAGGAATCAGGAGTCCGGATGTCAGCCGCGGGATCTTTGCCCATGACGGTCATGGCGCGCTCGATGTCATCTCTCGCAGCAATGATGTCTCCGCAGAGGGAGGTCGCTTTGAGCGCCGTCTCCGCAACCTCGCCATCACCTGCGTCCGACTGAAGCATGCTGGAGGCACCTGTTAGAAAGGCCTCACATTGCCTGGTGAGTTTCTTAAAATGAGCATATAGTGGTTGTGTTTGTGCATATGCGTTAGTGTCTTCCGTCCGCTCCCAGATGATCTGGCCGTCGCCCCATATGTAGTCTTCCAGCCCGCAGCTTTCAGTCATCCCCCAGCGGGAGCCAATCAGCACCTGATAGTCGTTAGATTATGCGCAAGCCCCAAGTGACATGATGTACTTCGAGGGTCAATTCACAGTCGGCCATACGTCTCAGGAGCGCAAGCATAGCGTGGTAAACATCGATGCGTGCGATCCAATCGGTGACGGAGTCGTTGCGGAGAAGATTATCGAGGAGGTCGGGAAGCTGGGACAGAGCCAGCAACGAGTCGATGGATTCGTGCGGAAGCATATCGTATATTTGCGGGTCGTCAACGTACGGTGAAGGCAGGTAGCCCGTGACCGTTTTGAGGGCGCGAACGATGATCTCATCGAAGTGAGAGAGTAGCGGGCTGTGGTTAGAGTCTCTAGCGGTCCGTGAGCCGCGTCCGCGTCTGGCTCTTTGGTAGAACGACGAGTAGGATGCGAGACCGTCCATACCGTAGCCGGTGCCTCCTGGCCCAACGCTGCCAACCTGGGACTGGCGAGCCCTTGCTGCTGCTTCTCGCGCGCGTTGGTCAGATGTTTCGCGCTCGCCGAGGTACTGCTTGTCGAATCCGCCGAGGGTCTCGAATATGGCAATGACACGTACTTTGTCACAACACGTCTCAACAGCGCATTCGAGGTTGGCGCCCTTTCCTTTGCATGAGAGAGGGCATGAGAGTGGAGACATGCATCCACGACAATGGTTTGTCTGGCACTTCTTACATGGCACGTGAAGGAGGCGAAGCAAGCTGGGCGGGGGCAATTGTGGCGTGAAGACAACCTGGCGGGAGGTGCTCTACGTCAGAGGCGTTGACGATCGACGAGGTGAAACAAGCATAGCTTACATGACCACGCGGCGAAGGTAGTGTGGCGCCGCAGGAACATATCTTGTTGCCCACAAACAAATCTCTGCATTGCTCGAGCTTGGCAACGGGAGGCAGGGGAGTGACATCGGCACACTTTGCTTTGCCCTTATGGGATAGAGTGGACGATAGGGGCGGAGACTGGGATTGGGTCGCGTCGAATACTACAACATCTTCATCTTCGAGCTCCCACTGTCTCGCGAGGCGACGAGCCATTGCTTCGTCATCCTCCGGCGGGACGTTGTCGTCCGTGATGTCAATGACTTCTGAGGTGTGCATCGCGCCGGAGGCGTGTGCACCGGAGGTGGATGGACCGGGAGCATTCCACTCATCCTGGAGCTTCTTGGCGAGAGTTTCGCTCTCTTCCTGGGCTTTAATCTGAGCGAGGATGGACTCGAGGTCATCGTCGTCTTCTACGACAATGGGGGCGGTGGCGGATGTCTTTGTCCTTTTGCGGGGTGTGTCCGGCGGGAGTCTGTCTCGCTTACGGGATGTCATGTTGGCGAGAGAGCAGGCATACGCGTGCGGCGCGAAGGAGTGGATGGAGCAAAGACAAGAGCCATGTAGAGTACGGAGGCCAAAGCAGACGGGCGCCTCTCCGGCAGAGCGGCGCGGGGCGAGGGATGGCTGGATTTGGACGGGAGGGCGGGCTTGGATGTTGCAGGCCTGGAGGGCAGAGGCTGACTCTCGCTCTCCTCCTCTCGCTCCCGTCCGCCGTTCTCGTTTTATTTCTCTCCGTTGCTCCTCGCGCTCTCCTCGCACGCTTTGTTCCTCTGCTCCATTTCTCGTCCTATCCTCTCCATTCCCTCTCTCCATTTCCCGTCACGTCCCTCACGACCACATCCACGACCTCTTAAGCCACAGACGATACACTCGGCACAATGGTGAGTGCTCCCCGCCCCTCCCCTCCGCCCGATGGTGGCCCGATTCACCCAGTCGCTCATACGTTCCAACCAGGACAACCATCACCAGGACCCGGAGGAGTTCTATGTGAAACAGGACAGAATTGGTGCGCAGATCCCCTGCTATCGTCTAGCCCTTCACACTTACGCAGTCATGTCCACTAGGCAAGGGCTCTTTTGGAGAGGTCTACAAGGGGTGCGTCTACCTCCGTCACACTTTCCTCCCCCTCTCACTCGTTCGTTCCTCCCAGCTACGACAAGCGCACCCAGAAAACGGTGGCTATTAAGATCATCGATCTAGAAAGTGCAGAGGACGAGATTGAGGACATCCAGCAAGAGATTCAAATCCTCTCTCAGCTCGATTCCCCTCATGTCACCAAATACCACGGCTCTTACCTCAAGGGCTCACACCTATGGATTGTTATGGAGTATGTTCGTTTCCCCCTTCGCACGCGACTCGTCCTTATCCCACCGTCAGATATTGTTCCGGCGGGTCCTGCTCCGACCTGGTAATGACATCACGCTTGATTATCCATTCTTCCATTGAACCCTAAATCGTCTTACTAGATGAAACCGGGCGTCTTCCGCGAGGAATACATTGCGATCATCGTCCGCGAGTTGCTCAAGGGCCTCGAATATCTCCATACGGAAGGCAAACTCCATCGGGACATCAAGGGTATGTATCGCCTACTCTGTGTATGCGTAATCAGTTACTCACGCGCCGGCTTGTAGCTGCCAATATTCTCCTGTCAGCCAATGGAGAGGTCAAGCTAGCCGACTTTGGTGTATCTGGACAGTTGTCGGGTACTTTGTCAGCAAAGAAGAATACATTTGTAGGAACTCCATATTGGATGTCGCCGGAAGTTATCAAGCAGAGCGGCTATGACCATAAGGCCGACATATGGAGCTTGGGGATAACGGCGATAGAGCTAGCCAAGGGGGAGCCGCCGTATGCTGAACTGCATCCCATGAAGGTTTGTTCTTCCGCAGAGTATCGTTGTTGTATTTTGTGCGTTTCCATTGATGCATTCTGTCTGTCGCCACAGGTGCTATTCTTGATCCCGAAGAACCCGCCCCCGACGCTCGAGGGTCCATTCTCCAAGTCGTTCCGAGAATTTGTGTCCTGCTGTCTTCAACGTGACCCCAAGGATGTTCGTTGAGCCATAAATTCACGCACCATTCCCATGCTAACACAGCGCCTCCATCAGCGTCCAACTGCCCGGGAATTGCTCAAGCACAAGTTCATCCGCATGGCGAAGAAGACAAACTATTTGACCGAGCTCATCGAACGCCACGAACGCTGGAAGGCAGAGGGTGGTGAGAGAATAGAGGAGGAAGAGCGGCACCATGCGGAGGACCTGTACGTTGGGCTTTTTACTCTCTTACCAAACGCGCAGCGCCCACTCTCCACGTTCATATTGCTTATTTCGCTCGACACAGGAATGGTGGCTCTGACCCTGAGGACCTCTGGGACTTCGGCACAGTCCGTCACGCCAACACCGTAGGCCGTGCAGCGCAGAACCCGGTGAAGGTTTCCGGACCGCCACTTACGTGGGAGAACAATGGCACGACACGGTCGGACGACTCCTCCAACTCGGGAGGTTCGACATACAGCGGCGGTAGGCGTGGTGGTGGTTCCGATACATCTTCTATCGCGACCACGGTCAACGCAAAGGGCGACCTCCCTCCCATCCCCTCAGGGCCGCCAATCCCGGCCAAGGCCAAGTACGACCAGCAGGCGACGATCCGCCATGGGAACAGCGGGCTGGCGCGTGAGCCTAGCGACGAGGACGATTATGGGGCCGAATATGTCGGCCAAAACCACATTGACGACGACCTTCCAGATACCACGATGCTCGATTCGGTAGTCCTGCCAGCCATCGCTTCGGTGAGTATGCGGTCACTTGCAGCCACGCTCTATAACCGAGATCTGGGGTGATGCTCACGCAAACCCTCCTATCAGTTGTTCCCGCGAGTGGCTACACAAGAGGCACGCGTCGCGCTCAGCGCCCTCCAGCGCGCGTTCACGGATGCCGAACGCATCATCCCGGGAGTCACCCTAGAGCTCATCAACGAGATTGTAGACTCGGTCGAGCGTGTGGACGACGACCGATGAGGTCTACCGATAAATTCTGCGCACCGTCGCCTGACATCCCGTCCGCAGGCGTTTTTGTATGTTTCCATCTGTCATAATCGTACTCTCCTTGCGCCTTACGTGCGTGCGGCCTTTGGATCTGCTACTTCTGCGCCACAGTCCCTTGTTACCTGTCCTCACTATCCACGGACGAGAGATCACACTTGAGTTGTACCTATTTTTCCTCCCACCACATCGGTCCACCGTCTCCCCTCTCCATCGCCCATCCGCCTACACTTTTCTGTGTCCCGTTCCCACCCCATCAGTACACCTACCTACCTATCCATGCACTGCTAATCCTGCGACTGCATGTACATCAGCCTTTCCTCTCTATATCTCTCGCGTCTTGTACCCGTCTTCCATCCGTAGCACAGCAGTACTACCACAGATGTATACCATATTCCCCCACCGCAGCCACAACCACCCCATCCCCGTCAGCAGTAGCAGCAGCAGCAACAGTCATACCAGTAATCTGAAACAAACGTGTATTGCCAATATACAAATGTGCTCGCACTCTGTCTGCCCCGACACCGAACAACTCACGAATCAAAGACCTCTCTTCCTCTCTCTTCCTCCCGTCTAGAGTGCAACATTCAGACAGCGGCGGGCGTGAGGCTCCCCGACCCAGACTTTGTACTATTTGTCCGTTTCTTCTCCTTCTTCCCGGCCCCGGGGCCCTTCTTCTTCGCCCGCGTCACCTTGATGGGCTCCGGCGTCCCCGAGCGTGGCTCGTCCGCGTCGTCGAGGTCGTACGGCGCAAAGCGTGACGGCATCGGGGCTGCAGCAGCGCTGAGCGGTGTTCCGCCCCTGTCGCTCCCGTTGCCATACGGACCACCGGAAGCGGGGGAGGCCGAGCCAGAACCCGAGCCCCGGGCTGGGGGTCGTACAGATGGAGAACGAGGAGGGGGAGGGGAGACGGCGCCGGCGGGCATCTCGCCTGTGCGGTCGATAACGAACGTCTGTGTGGGTGGCGCTGGAGAGCCGCGGAGGGAGGGGAGGGCGGGTAGAGGTGACGTGCTCGTGGTGGCGGTGGCTGCGGCGCAGGGGAAGGGGAAGGAGGAATGTGACGGGCGTTTCGGTCACGGTGAGCGACCAGGAGATAGGGTGATTGTAGGGCGCGAGATAGCGGTGCAGAATGCAGGTAATTGTGTTGGAGGCGCGGCGAACGTTAGGATGTCAGTACTTCCGGGCGGTTTGGGACTGAAGAAAGCGTACCTTGGGCTAGCGGCGGGAGATCGTCGAGTCTGACGACCGGTATGGTGTCTACATCTGGTGTGCGCGCCCTTACCGTCGTCGAACGCGCGCGGTCGTCGATCAGGTAGTAAGGGTCGTCGCGGAGGCGCTCCAGGCGTTCGGCCTTTCTCTGACCAGGAGAAATACACCAACGCCATTAGTACGCTGTCGTACGGATCACGATGCAACTCCACGCAAAAGGAGAGAGAGAAACAGTGAATGCACACTCACGCGCTCACGCTCTGCAAGTTCCTCTGCCGTCTCGACCGGACGAGCCGCTTCTCCATCCTCATCACCTCCTGCGTCATCATCTCTCGCGCGTGCCTTACCCTTGCGCTTCGTCTTGCTCACGTCCTTCTTCTTCCCCTTCTTGGGCTTCTTCCCGTCGAGCGCCTCGTCCGTGGCGCTCTCGTTGACAGACATGGGCTCGTTTTGCATGGCGGGCACGATCCATGCGTCCAGGTCCAACCCATCCGGTACTGGAACGCTCGCCTGTGCCGAAAGCGCAACGGCGTTCAACTCGTAGGCGCCGAAGAGCGGACGAAGGAGGTACAAGCTCTTCGGGAAGTGCGGCTCCAAGGAAGAGGTGGTCGTCGACAAGGGCTCTCCGAACCCCTCGGACGCGCTGAGTTCGCCGTACACGAGGCCATTGGGCGCTTGCGACTGTGGCTTGTATGCCGTTAGGTCTGCCCGGATGAGGGTGAAGAGCTGGAGGAGCTCTGCGGTCTAGATGAATAGAACCATTCGAGTGGCGCAAAGCATGGCGATGGAGGCAATGAATACGGTCTTTCAAATAACATTCGAGGGTGGCGAGGGATAGAGACGTACCCGTTCTTGCACTTCAATATCCGTATGCGCGACCAGGCTCGAGAGCCGCTCCAGAACGTCTTCGACCACGCCACGAACTTTTAGCAGGTGGTCATCGTCCCAGCGGTCCGCGAGGTCGGCCGCCCACGAACCAAAAACCTTCATAGCGGCATGAACGTAGACAGCGACTATGTCCGAGGGCAGTGACAAGATGCGCGGCTGAAGCAGATATGGCAGGAGCTTGTACGGTTCTGCAAGTTCACTGGACCGGACCGGAAGCGCGGGCGGTCATCATCTCGTCAGGTTCGCAGTCGTACTACCGGACCTCGCGAGTACATACCTGCAGTATTCACCGCAGATCCAAGCAGCCGCCCAGAGAACTTCTGGACACCCGCCCTCGTCGGAGGCATTGTGTAGGAACGAATCATCGCTCAGCAGCTTGAACATGACTTGTACAGCATACCGGCGTGCACCGCGTACGCGTCCCGTGATGTCCACGAGCTGCTCACGGATCTCTGCTCCAACGTTGGCACGGGCGACGTAGGCTAGGTCCACAAGCACCGATATGTACCACTCGAAGTCTGTCACATTGTCGTACAGGTCCTGTGAACCGAGTGAGAGGATCCTCTGCGCGAGCGTCAACCGGTACGCAGGGGACTGCGATACAAGCGTTCCAGGCCGACCAGCTGGTACGCCTGCGGGTGCAAACTGGGACAGCGTATCTGCTGCAGAGGGGAGAGCCGATGCTTCCGCCTTGACCAGGTGGGAGAGCAGTTGTTGCAGTATCGGTTGCAGATTGTGACGGCTGACCTGACAAAACTGACATGAGCCATATGATTCCAAGCGAAGGTCAATAACCGGAGGCAGACCATAGCGGAGACAAGATCAAGAGCCCGCATCCTGATGCTGATGTCCTCGTCATTGACGCTGGACAGGATCATGTCTTGATACTCGGCGACGAGCTCAGGATGGCTAGGAACAATCTTCACCATGGCAAGGAGCGCGATGTACTTCACTGCGATAGTCTGTCAGATTACTGACAGCAGAGAAGGATTCAGGCAAGCTCACAGTTTTGATCGGCATCTTGCAAAAACCCTGCCAGCTTGGTGACGCATGTTCTCGCAAGCGCGTTCCCTGCACTGCCGTGGAGCATACCCCCGATGATGCACGTACGGACACACTCATAGAGCAAAGATATTGCTGAGGTCGTTGAGATTAGCTCAGTAATCGGGGGTTGCAATTTTTTCACTAGCCGGGGCTCGTACGGCGAGAGTGTCCCAAACTGGAGAGGACATTAGACGAGAGTACTTCCCGGAAGTAAATGTAGCACGCCTCACGAGTTTGATGATTTTGATCAACATCCAATTGTTTGAAGAGGTAGTCAACAGATGAAATAACTGAGGCGCCAGCGGCAAGTAGTCTCTAGGACTTCGATGGGCCAGTTCGCATAACACATTAACCGTCGCGGCCGTGACGCCTTTAATGTTTCCGGTGAGCTTAGATTAGCGTTATTGTAGTTCGCTTCAGACGTACCTGGGTCAGGGTCATCGAGCTTGTCTCGGAGCCTGTTCATGCTCTGTGGCAGAACCTCGGGATACTTGGCTATGACCTTATACATGGCGAGGACGGCCCGCTTCCGTATGTGCGGTCGGGAGTGATTGAGCATCGCGATCAGTTCAGGTGCCAAGTCTCGAGCCAACTCGGGTGTCACGATGTGGGACAGGCCGTTCAAGGCAATGGCGACTTCTTCCGGCCGTGAACCTAGGTCCTGATGTGAGCGGTCAATGAGATCTCTGCGAAAATTGACCGAAGCCTGAGCCTACTTTCTTCAGCAGATTCGTGGTGAGCATCAGCACGTCGGTATCTTGCTGGAAAGACTGTGCGGCGGCGAGATAGCCTATGGTCTTGAGATGAATCCTCGGTGCAGACATGACTTCGACAACATTGAACGAAGCCCAATTCATGTCATACCCCAGCATTTGTAACTTGCATTACAACAGATTGGCAAGCACGATGCATAGAGAAGGGAAGCACATACGTATGTGAGCTTCAAAACGGCGGCTGCCTTGATCTCCATGTCCTTGCTCTTGATCTCCTTCCGGATCTCGTCCACGGCCTGAGCGATGAACTTGGCCTCATCCTTCTTGTTGGCGCGCAGCCCTCGAATAAGATCCTGCAGTGTGCGTTCCCACATCGAGAGCTCGTCGGTTTAGGTACGTCTCAGAAGTCAGTGCCAGTTGTGAGTAAAACCGAGAGAGCCAGTAACAGGAAGTGTATGCAAGGACCGAGACGCGAGTACGGCACAATGAGAGAAGTTCACGTCACGCAAAGCAAGCTTCTGACCACAGCAAAGGATGCTTCAATGCACATAAGACGCGACGAAGCCCAGAGATGTCGCCAGAGGTGGTAGTAGTACAGAGGCACGGCGGTGACGTTGAGGAGCTCGCTTAGCTCGACTCAGCCGCGTGACTACATATAGCAGGAAGTTCTCACAGCCTCGCGATGTCCTCGGAATCGTCATACTCTCCCTCATGACAATGATCACTCTTAACCATATTGCTGAACCAGAACAACGTACAGACGGATATCAACGAACCTCACAGCACGCAATCTGACGGCACATGGCATTGGCACCTGAACATCCTTCAAGTCAAGCCATCGCGCGGTTCATTAGCACCGAGGGTCCCAGGTCGTGCGTGGATGTTCTTGTCCATACTTCTCCACATATCCGTCCAATCGTTCCCGCCGCACAAAGTAATGCTCGCAAAAATGTCTCGAATACTGATTTACCGCTCCTATCCCGCACTTCTTCCAGGGCATACCGAGACGTATCTCAGGTCGCATGACATCCGCGTTGCAAGCGACGATCGTCCCCGGGCACTTCTGTCCAATAGTCAGCGCACGACCCAGAGTGCTGGTGTCGGCAGGTACGCCCCCATCTCTCCCCATGATCACCTGGCGCCGAGCATCGTCCAAGGCTGCCTGTGACGAGCCAACAAAGGAATGGGCTGACCCTCACCGGCCCTTCGCCCTCAACCTACATGTGCGGAAGTTAAACGGAGGTGTCAAAGAGACACCGGTTGGTCATGGCGAGCTCATGTGGCTTGCTCTCGGCCTCGGTCACCGTCCGGTCATCCAGCCCCAATGCTCGGAGCGACCACGTATCGCTGGTCCGGCCATACATTGTTGACGTCAGGCCTCAAGCCGGTTACGGTCACCTATCACGAAGTCACCTATTGCGACGCCCATACCTTTAGAAGTTAGCATAAATTCGCGAGCCGACAATGCTAACTTTCGTAGGTAAGATGAACCCAGCCTGTTATTGAAATGCAGGGAGCTGTGGGTGGCCCTCTTACACAACCTGATTGTGGCGCCACTGCATCCTGACATCTGCCCAGGACTGCCCTGCACAAATCGACGAGAAGTGGCAGGGTTCACCTGACAAGAAACCGGTACGAATCCTACTTGCCCTGTTCAGCCAGCGATGACCGCGCTACTCCCACCGATGACCTGGTACTTACGTATACTTCTGCGCATTTCTCGAGAAGACCCCGGGTCCCGGGTTCCGAGCGCCTGCAGCATGAGCGAATATGTCAGATTGGGATGCTCGTCAATCCGTCCGAGTCGTGGCAAAAGATACGGGTCCTGGCACCACTGGCCATAAGTTTCTCGCTGACGCGCTTCTTACCGATGCCATTTGCCCGTGCTTCAGGTACCGCAGGGAAGCAGCTCCGTCCACTCCGGCAGGTCCGTTACTGGGTCAGATCCCGATGGCTCGCGGCACGTACGGGAGAACGCTGGCAGCGCCAGCGTATTCTCCTTCCGGCTAGCCTTCTCGTCCGGGGTAGCGTCTCGGGCGAGGTCAACGGGTCGAGGCGATGCCATCCTTGCGCGCAGATAAAAGGGGGCGGGAGACTGGCGCATTTGTCGTCCAAGTCCCGGCTCCGCATCGACACACAGCACAATGCCCGGCCTCACTAGCACCAGTCTTCCCTCATTCCCTCCAAACGTCCCCGTCCACAGTCTTGTCGTCGTTGACTATCAGCTTCTCCGAGCTGGCAGCAGGGATGAGATCGCGAAGCTCTGGCACGCCGCGACTCAGCTCGGCTTCTGGTAGTGAGTGATAGGGACCATTCCGTCGACCTCTGGCAACCACTGAGGATCCTCACTACTAGCTTGAGCAACCACGGTGTCGACCGAGAGGTCAACGCCATGTTCGATGTCGGCGCAGAGACACTTGCGCTCCCACTCTCAGAAAAGATGAAATACGAACAAGGCGACAATGGCGCATCGTTTGGGTACATTTCTCGCCAATATCCCCAGAATGCACGACATCGATCGCTGACATCTCTCTCACAGATACAAGGCACGCGGCACGATCGCCACGGACCTGCATGGCACCCGGGACACTGTTGAGTTCTTGAACATTGCTCAAGACGATGGGCTCTCGTGGCCCAGGCCCACGCACAGGACATATCCTCCAACCGTCAACGCGCGCATGGCCGACGCTGTGATTCCCTTCATCAAGAAGTCCATGGCGGTCAACAACACGCTACTCGACATTTTCGAGCAGTTTCTTGGCCTTCCCAAAGGCAGCCTCGCCCAGCTCCACGCGACGGACGAAGCGTGCGGAAGCGAGGCGAGAGTGGTCAAGACCCCTCCTAATCAGAGCAGCGCTGGGATCGGAGCGCACACAGACTTTGGCACCTTGGTCAGTATCGTTGCATGCTGCGGGATATCTCGACGCCGCAGACCTGATCGCTTACTCGGGGCTCGCAGACATTCCTGCACAATCGCCTCGGAGGTCTTCAAGTCATGCCGCCAGGCTCGCAAGAGTGGTTGTACGTGAAGGTTAGTTTCTAACGCCGCCGCCACACGTCGCACGAGCCCCGATTGCTGACGCTTTTCACAGCCAATCCCTGGCTATGCGATATGCAACATCGGCGATGCATTGGCAATATTCAGTGGCAGCATCCTCCGGTCGAACCTGCATCGAGTAATGTGAGTGTCCTGTCCTCCTGGATGGTGCGAGGTTGACTTACTGGTACACTCCAGGCCTCCGCCAGGGCAACAATCGCGCTGCGAACGGTACTCTGTTGCGTTCTTCACACGACCCAACGATTCTGTCGTCCTCCGGCCGTTGGCGGAGAAGAGCCGGCAGATCGCAGAAGCAGCAGCCAAAAACCCTAGGGACGAGTACACGTGCGGCGCAACCGCGGGTGAATGGACGGCTCGGCGAATCAGGAAACTGCGACTGAATAACAGAAAGGTGGGGAAGCTGCCCATATCTGTTGGGTATAGAGACTTACGGTTCTCGTTCGATGACAGGGACCAGAGACCTGGTATGAGTCGAAAGGCACTGAACACCAGGGTATCAGACACGCAGCTCCTGGCCCAATTCGAGCGTCCGCCTGATCTCGCTATGAGTACTCTATCCAGCCTACTCCATCTTAAAGTACCAGATATATATCCTACCTATCGTCTATAGTTCTCGCAAAGTTTGGCATGTTTTGTACGAATAACCTAACGATAGCATGTACTATAACTCTTGTAATACCACCCGACTTCTTGACTACATCCGACCGGCCCAAAGCTCGTTCTCCTCCCTCCAAGGTAGATGGTAAGAGCATCCGGGTGATTTTGGCGTAAACATTCTGAGACTGGTGAGGCTCAATCATTGGTGAATGGAAGGTTCGGCTCTGAAGGCTCTCGGAGGAAGGTACGCGAGGGAATAGCATGAACTGTTGACTTTCAGAGGACATTGCTGTACAAAACTAGCGTTGACTTGTGAACCACGACAAACGAATGTATAATAAGATGACCGTGTCGTGGTCAGGGCTAACGGCTTTTGCTACTACTGGAAGCGCCGGCCCGCTCCCAGGTGGCTGTGCCACGAGTTTATTCAGTGACCCATCCGAGACTCCTTGAACAAGAACGACCACCACACTAGCAAAACCGCTATAGATTTTGCCCTGTATCTTACTTGCCACCTTCAACGTTGTACGTATCTCGGCATTATGAGAACATTTCTGCGTCAATGTACTGACTCTGGCACGCAGTTCCCTTCCAAGTGCATCCGCAACGTGCGCACAATCATGAGTACACTGACCACTAACGAGTAAGTGTGACGCACTTCCATAATCCTCCAACACGCGACCCTGAGCAACTGTGTTCAGTATCGAAATTGCCACACGAGCGGCGGACCACTTCACGCGACTCTACTACTCCACGTATGACTCGCCTACGCGCTTCGAGGACCTTCCCAACTTCTACCGTCCGAACTCCGCCTTGACGTGGAACGGGAAGCCCTTTGAAGGTACCGACGGCGTACGAGAACTCCTCATCGGCATACCCGCCACCAAGCACGAGGTCCAATCCTTCGATTGCCACCCAATCCCAGGTCTGCCCCCGTCCCTTTGTTCCTCACATGGTCTTACGAGCTGACCATCGACCTCGAACAACCTCCAAACAGGCAGCCAGCCTCCAAACTTGCTCGTCACCGTCTCGGGTATCGTCACTCACGGCAAAGGCCCGAGTGCGAACCCCGCCAACACGCCGCGGCACGTCGTCGACGGGCACCCCCGAGTGTTCTCACAGACGTTCATGCTTGCTCCGGACCCGAACGCGCCTCCAACGGGGGCCGGGGAGGTCGCAAAGTACTACATTACCGCGGATGCCCTGCGCTTCGTCGGCTAGGCACCCTTGCGAGTTTCCCAGCAGCGCATGCACTTAGGTCGCGTACTCTAGGTCCCTTGATTGCACGTTCGCTCCCGGCTGACCCAGTGGCTCACTGCAGTTTGTGTCATATCAAGGTCGGAAGCCCGTCGGGCTTGCATTAGGAGAGGCCGAGCTGTTCCATTCCATACATCGTCTCCAGAATACCGATTGGCTCGTGGGTAAAGAACCAGCGAGCCCCGCAGGGAAGCATACCGCGCACTGAACCCCCCCTCCTTGCGCAAATCACAAGCGATGACAAGGACAGCATGAATGCAGTAGATAACATTACAAAAGATGTACGAATACAACAAGCGTTTAAAGCCAACGTCCGAGATCCCAAGCCATGCACCGATGCGATTAGCCAAACGTTTGACTCTGCGAACAAGGGTCGGGTCAGGGACACAGATGGCGATACGCAAGGCCATGTACATACCGAGCGTGCGCTGCGCTTGACTTTTGACAGCCGCCATTCGTCGGGCTTCTCGTACTTGTTGAACAGCGGCTCGATCTTCTCCTGCCGCTTACGTTTACTGATCTTGTTCGCGTCGGCGACCTTGAAGAATTGCGGGGCGACCTCAACCAGCCACTTGGGCTCGATCGCAGTGACGTTATGACAGTATTCGCGTGTCGTCAGGATCAGTTCATGATAGATGCACCACTCAGGGTTTCGGTTGAAGAGGGCAGAGGACGGGTGGATGTAGACCGGCGTGCCCTCGACAAGAGTCTTGTACCCTTCCTGTGGATCCTTCTTGGCCGCGTTACGGAAGTAACCGGAGCAGATCGCGCGACGCACGCGGTTGTAGTCCTTGCCCGCAGAGAGAATATCATGCTTGTACCTGCCATGACGGAATCAGCACAACATGCACTACCACGGCCACCAAGGGCTAGAAGTAAACGCATACCTATCCATGATACCAAGCAGCTGCTTGCGCACATCCTGCGCGCGTCGCATGCTCCGAGCTTGGATAAAGTTCTCGTAGCACCACGGATTGGAGAAATTGCTCGCTTTCCAGCCATTGTACACAGTGAGCAGCGTCAGGTGGTCACCTTCTGGCTGGTGGAATTTGGCTTTCTTCGAATCCGCTTGGCCTTGTTTCTCCTTCGGACGGTAGAAGACAGTCTGGACCGACAACATAGCAACGATGGAGAGAATCTCTTCGGAGCAACCCAACTCGACCGACGCAATAAGCATCTTTGCGAGGGGTGGTTCCATGGGGAAGTCCGCCATCTTGCGCCCGAGACGGGTCAAGAGACCCTCGTCATCAAGAGCCGACAGCGCGTACAGGGACTCGAGAGCGGTGATCATCGTCTGGGGTGGGGGTGGGTCCATGAAATCGAAGCTCAGCAGGTCGTTGACTCCCATGGCCTTCAGCATGAGGATGGTGTGCGCCAAATTGGTCCTTTGGATGTCCGGGATGGAATTCGGCAGCATTTCGTTGCGGAATGCGGCCTCCGTGTACAAGCGGTAGCATTTGCCGGGTCCTGTGCGCCCTGCACGACCCGCGCGCTGTCGTGCCTGCGCCTGTGAGATGGGCATGACGACGAGCGAGTCCATACCAAGACGCGGATCGTACGCATTCTGCTTTGAGAAGCCCGGGTCGATGACGTAGTAGATTCCGGGGATGGTAAGACTTGTCTCCGCAACGTTCGTAGCTACCACGACCTTGCGCGCACCCGGGGGAGTCGGTTCAAACACCCGAGACTGCACCTCGGAAGGAAGTGCGGAGTAGATTGGTAGAATGATCAGCTCTGGCACTTTCGGGCCTAGCGCCTTCATCCGCTCGTAAAGGATCTCGCACGCGGTGTCAATCTCCTCTTGACCTGTGAGGAAAAGGAGGATATCACCGGGTGGCTCCGATAGGTGAATTTGCATGACCGTGATCAAGGACGCGTCGAGATAGTCGGTCTCGGGTTCCTTGGTGTAGAGGATCTCCACCGGATATGTCCTGCCAGGGATGGTGAAGATGGGACAACCGAAGAAGTACTTCGAGAACTTCTCAGCGTCCAAGGTTGCCGAGGTGACGATGAGTTTCAGATCTGGCCGACGCTTGATAGCCTCTAGAGAAGAGTGAGTCCACTACTGATTATGCGAGAGGGTCAAACACTTACTCTTCAACAAACCGAAAAGGACATCGGTAGAAATAGTGCGCTCGTGGGCCTCGTCCAGGATGATCACGGAGTAGGAACTTAGGTTTGGATCCACGAGACACTCTCGTTGAAGCATACCGTCCGTCATATACTTGATACGAGTCTCCGGACTCGTACAGTCCTCGAAACGAATCGCATACCCGACCTCTTGACCGAGCCTGCAACCCACCTCCTCGGCGACACGCTTTGCGACGGACATGGCGGCGACACGTCTAGGCTGTGTGCAACCAATCCTGCCCTTGTCGGCGAAGCCCTCCTCCGCGAGATATTGCGTCATCTGCGTGGTCTTGCCGGACCCGGTGTCACCGACAACAATGAGTACTGGGTGCTACACAACGATTAGCACGAGGCATAATTGCGACCAAGGGAAACTTACTTCTCGAATAGCCTGCAACAGGGGCTCACGAAGTTTGTAGATGGGTAGGCTCTTCCTTTGCTCCTGGATGCTCAATGAGGTGATTTCACCGAACGTCGTTGCCTTGTTGAACGTCGCCTCCTTCCACTTCGGTTGTTCTCCCGCCTTCTGGCCACGCAAGTCTCGACGCAAATCTTGAGCGAAGACGCGATCAGTGTCCTTCGCCATCGGATCGAGCCAGGGGGCACTGAAGTCGCGCGCCTCCGAATCCGCCTGTTCGTTTGCTTCTTGCTGACGCAGTTCTCGACGTTCCTTTGCGAGCGAAGCTCCCGCCAGGGCGGCTCTGTTAAGAGAACCATCGGGTGCCTTGACGATCTTCACGGGACTCAATTCCAGGGTCTTCTTCGTCTGCCCAGCAAGGAACGGAGGTTCCTCCTCTTTGACTTCTACATCGAGCTCCTCCTCGACCTCAGCTTGCGCAAGAGGGTTAGCGAAGTCCTCATCAAGGTCAGGATACTCGGAGGCATCGAGAGCACCAGAGGAGATGAGTTGTTTGATCTCCCATCGTTCCGGAGAAGTCAAACGCTTCGCTGACCGCTTCACGGTAGACTCCTCCTTGATAGCTCCCTTAGAGTTGAGTGGTATAGCGTTCGCACCGTTGGCCGCGCGTCTCTCCTCTTCGGCAGCGAGCTCAGCCTCCGACTTGATTCGCAGATGCGGTGTGAGGTCGCGCCCGGTAGCCTGGTCGACGTCCTTCATGGACAACCCGACTCTATTACCGGCAACACTCATGACCTTGACCTTAACGGACTGTCCACGACTCAACAAGTCAGCGGCCGTGTTCGCGCGCGCCCCTTGTTGGATGTTGGAAACATGCACCATACCTGTAGACGTCGTCAATAGCATGCCTGTGACTGACTATTTGCAAGTACGTACCTTCAACCCGCCCCACCACACCCTCCAGCTGTACAAATGCGCCGAATTCCTTCATGCCATTCACGCGACCATTGTAGATCTTGTAGAGCACCGGTCGTTCGTCCAGCTGGCGCCCACCACCCCGGCCTCTCCTATCATCGTATCCCCTCCCTCTATCTCTATCTCTCGAAGGGCTTGGGCTGCGGCGACGGGGAGGAGGAGGAGAGCGAGAACGGGAACGTCTTTGCCGTTTGGGAGACCGTTCGTCGGGAGTTCGTGGTCGCGCCCTCTTCGCCGCACCCTCCAGCTGAGACATCATATCGTCCACCTCCTTCATGATAGCATCCTTGGGGACAGTCGGTTCCCAGTCTTGATCCTTGAGTCCGAGGCCGGGGAACAGGCGCTTTCTCTTGTCCGTCTCATCTACCACGCCGTCCGAAGAGTTCTCGCTGCCCGTAACAGTCGGCTTCTTCTTGTGTTTGGGATGTAAAGCGAGTATGAGACGGTCCACGTTTTCGATGAAGGACTCTGGGAAGTTGGCGCCAACCTCCTGCAGCTTGCCCTTGAATTCTGGGAGGGTCTTGGATTGGTCATGGAGTGAGATGACGAACTCGGCAAGTGTCTTGTCGTTGAGGCCCGTGTAATTGTTGATTTCCTGAGTGATTTTGGCGACCAGCGACAAGAACTCGAGGTTGTAGAGATCAGCATCAGCCATGGTGGTGGAAGAGAGAGTCAAGCCACTGGAGGTATTCAGAAGGCGCGAGACAAGTCATAGCATCCACTGGTTCATATCGGTTCGGATCAACACTTACTGGTTCAATTCTTAGGCTGAGTCAGCAGAGCAAGCAGAGTCAAGAGGGCGCCTAAGGAGACTTACCTTACTCCAAGCGCTGCAGAATCCGATGCCACCCAAGAGAGGCATTGTCAAGTCCGGGAATGCTGGAAACTCGTCCAAACCATCCAAGGATCTGCCAGCTGCTACCTCAGCATCAGAAGACAAACCACTATTCCCACCAGGGTCCAAATATCCGCTGAGTTTACTGCATGAGAGGTGCGTAAATCGCAGATCTTGCTACGGTGCTCCGGTTCAGCGTCCTCCTTGTGTTCTTGGAATGCCCTCGCAGATGCCAAAAGAACGGATGGGAAAAGCCCAATGTTGACTCGGTACTTAAGGATTTATGACAGCAATTATCTATGCGCTATAGGACTCACGAACATCATCACGTAGCGCAGGCACGGCGATGGCTACTCCTTTGTCGTCACCTTGAGTAGGCTGAATAAGAAAACATCAGAACGCGAGATTGTCCGAATGGAGCCTCACCCACCATTTATTCTACCTTCCGCTCTAGAGGCGCGTCATTGGGGCGCAACATACGCACTTTACCGAGTAAGTGCTAGGCTATTTGAACATGAGCACCATTCTGAGGCCCACAGTTTTGTAATGGCATCCAACTCAACCGCGTTTTGCCTCCCGGACCCCGGGAGTATTGGAATCAGCTCGCGGTGGAACACAAGGCCGCCCCAGAACACCAGAAGTGGATGTATGAGGCCGACCCGTTTGCTGCTCGAAAAGCTGTTGACGAACGGCAAGAAAAGGCCGCCAAGAAGAAAGACGATGCCAATCGACCGGAGAGCAGCTCAAAAGTTACCCACCACTCGTCCGAGTTTGCGAACGCACCCGAGGCCAAGATGGCGAGCACTCTACGGGACTTCGTGGAGGATGCGGTGAAGAAGGTCAGCGAATACGCATATACACGACTTAACCTAACAAATTTGATCTTCAGGGTATCGCCATGTATCCGGAAGCTGCAGACTCTGAACCTATGAAGCTTTCCGAAGAAGACCATCCTCGCCTCATGAAAGATTTAGAGCGACTTGGGTTCACTAGTGCCCAGGCCCGTCGTGCTGTCACTGCGCTTTCTCAGCCTTCTCCGATCACTACCAGTCTACTCAACGGCTTGCCACCCTTGCAGGCTTGCATCGAGTTCCTCATCTTGCAGCTTCCCGAGTGCGACTTACCGCAGCGCTTCCTCCCGTCCGCCAACTCATCCAATCCATTCATAACTGCGGCACATGCTGGCACGGACGATCTCAGGAAACGCTGGATCGAGGAGAAAGCTGTGAAAGAATGTGGATGGCCCGCTCACGTCGTCAAGGAATGCATTGCGCATCCTAAGCTGGCCGATAACTGGGGCAAGCTGGTCTTTGCTCTTGATTGCAAACTCACGGGCGTGGACTGGGAAGAGGCTGCGGCTCTCCAGGCAGACGAGCTGGAGCAGACCGACAAGGACGAAGTGGAAGCACTTGGTGGGAAGAACGGATTGAACGGCGAACTCATCCTTCCGCTCCCTGTGGCCCCTCTTGCACTGCATGTCGTCGTCCCTGAGGACGGTACTTTGCCTGCTGCGGGCACCCACCCTCCGATGTATTTGACCTCCTCATCAGTCGCTGCCTATGTGCGACTGCATATCCTCTCGAAGCTTATTCAGTCTTTCAAGACGAATACATTACGAGATCCATCCGAGAGTGTTCTCATGGCGGTCATGCGTAAGATTGAGGAGGAATGGGCGGCGGTAGAAGACGACGGTCCTCCACAGATATCTGACGTGCTCATGCACCTGCTACCTAAAGCGCACTCTTTCAAGGTCCAGGATGGGGACGCCACACGAGAAGTATCTGATTCTGACAGCGCACAGGGCAAACGGACCAGGCGACCGAGAAGCGACCAGCGCACAGACGAGCAGGTCAAGGGCGAATTCATCCAGCTCACGAGGAGAAGTGACTACGTCAAGATGTTGAGTACGAGGGAGAAGCTCCCGGCCTTCACATCACGGAACCAGATCTTGGATTTACTCAAGTCAAACTGTTGCGTCGTTGTCGTTGGAGAGACAGGTAGTTTCTTGGTGATACTTGTTACACCTTCGCATCACTGACACCAAACTCCAGGATGTGGCAAAACCACTCAGTGTGCGCTACTAGATCTGCGCTGTTTGCTCGCCTTTGCTCATACTCGTATCAGTGCCTCAGTTTGTACTCGACGAACTGATCATGGCTGGTCATGGCTCTAAGGTATCTATCATTGTAACACAACCTCGCAGGCTGTCCGCCATCGGTGTCGCTGCTCGTGTGTCCGCTGAACGGCTTGAGGACGGTTCGGTTGGGTATGCCATTCGGGGTGAATCCAAGCAAGGGCCACAGACCAAGATTTTATTCTGCACGACTGGTGTCGTCCTCCGTCGCTTGGGATCCGGAGACAAACTAGACGATGTGACACATGTCATAGTGGACGAGGTATGTTTCTACCCAGTTAAAGATACAACACGGTCGGATAATCTCGAACAGGTTCATGAACGCTCCGTCGATGGAGATTTCTTACTGCTCGAGCTCCGGGAGCTACTGAAAACTCATCGCAAGCTCAGGGTTATTCTGATGTCCGCCACTATCAATCACGAAGTATTCGTGAAGTACTTCAATAACGCTCCACTCCTGAGCATTCCCGGGTTTACTCACCCTGTCGAGGACCTGTGAGCGCTCTGTTGGTGCTCGGAACAAAGCAAGTATCGCTGACGTTTGGCGCCAGGTATCTAGAGGATTTCCTGCCGAAATTGAACTATCGTCCCTCTGGGTATAGGACCACAAGGAAAGTCAAAGGCGAAGACGACGGCGCACAGACTGAACTGCGCGAAAGTGGGCTTGACGAAGATCATCAAGCTACCATTCGAACCATAATGCGCTCAGATTCATTCGACTATGATGTGAGATCCCTCTGGGGTATGATCGCACATTGTCCTAACATTACACCCCAACAGCTCATCGCTGCGATCGTCAGACACATAGTATCGACGGCGCAGAAGCGCGGTGCCATCCTCATCTTCTTGTCTGGAGTCCAAGAGATCCGTCAGTGCATGGAGAAGCTGCGCGGCGTGCCCAACTCCAAAGTGCTGCCTCTGCACGCTAACCTGACGAGCGACGAGCAGCGGCGCGTCTTCGCGTCCACTCCAGAGTGGAAGATTATATGTTCGACCAATGTTGCCGAAGTACGTCCACTGCTGCCCACCCCCTCTGCTCCGCCAGTACTGACTAGAGCTGTAAATGCGGCCGGCAGACGTCGGTCACCATCGACGACGTGATCTATGTCATCGACGGAGGGAAAGTCAAGGAAACGCACTACGACGCTGAAGCGGGCCTGACGAAGCTCGTCGAGCAGTGGGTGACCCGCGCGGCCGCCAAGCAGCGCCGTGGACGTGCGGGACGTACACAGCCGGGAGTATGCTATAAGCTCTACACTCGTGCGCACGAGAAGCGAATGGGCGCGTTCCCTATTCCCGAAATCAAGCGTGTTCCTCTTGAGAGCATCGCGCTCACCCTCAAGGTGGTGCACAACGATGTCAAGGTATCATGATCGCTGTTGCTCGTCTTCGATGGTACTCAATCACTGACACGGTCTGCTCACCATTGGCTAGACGTTCCTCGCGCGCGCGATTGATCCACCCGACCTCTCAGCGGTTGACAAGGCACTTGCCGTCCTTGAGGAGCTCGCAGCTATTGGATCCGATGGGGAGTTGACCGCTCTCGGCCGTCATATGGTTCGTATGCGTCATGGAGTCGAATATAGGCTCACCATATTTTCTCTAGGCACTGCTTCCCATGGATCTTCGACTGGGAAAGGTTCGCTGCTTCGGAATGATTTGCTAGGTGCAATCTCAATGCTTACTCTACTGCAGATGTTGATCCTCGCTACCGTTTTCCGATGTCTTGGTCCGATTTTGACTGTGGCTGCATGCCTGTCGTGCAAGCCGCTGTTCCTCAGCCCAATGGACAAGCGAGAGGAGGCCAATCAGTAGGTTTGCAATACAACACGACAGGACTCCTCAACTCACATGAGCTCCAGAGCGCGTGCGCGCTTCGCAACGGGGAACAGCGATCTCTTGACGGACGCGAACGCCTACGAGGAGTGCGTCCGCCTCCGCAACAAAGGCGAATCTCCCAGCACCATTAGAGCCTTCTGCGAACAGGTGCGCAACCCTCGACCTGCACTCCTCGTCGGTCATCATTCTCGGTACTCATGAGCCTGGCACACACACACAGAACTTCATCTCCCCTTCGACCGTGCGAGACATCACCTCCCTCCGGCTCGACTTCCTCACCGCGCTCTCCTCGCTCGGCTTCATCCCGCCGAGCTCCAAACCAGACACGCCCGCGCTCAACGCGCACAGCGCGACCACGAACCTCGTCAAGGCCGTCGTCCTCGGCGGGCTCTGGCCCCGGCTCGCGCGCGTCCACCTCCCCAAGTCCGCGATCAAGTTCGACCGCGTGCAGGCGGGCACGGTCCAGCGCGAGAACTCGGCGCGCGAGTTCCGGATCTACGACCTCCAGGGCGCCTCTGCCCCCGCTGCACCGGGTGGGCACGGACACGCGAGCCCGCGCGTGTTCTTGCACCCGGCGTCGGTGCTGTTCGGGGCGACGGTGTGGAAGTCGCCGTTCGTGGCCTACTTCCAGAAGCAGATGACGACCAAGGTCTTCCTGAGGGACGCGACCGAGGTAGGCTCACGGTCCCAACTGCGATGTCTACGTCGGTGTGTCTGGTCGGATATGGCTGACGGCATCGTGCTTCTCTGGGGCTGCAGGTCCCCATCTACGCCCTCCTCCTCCTCGGCGGCCCCGTCGCGGTGAACCACATCGGGGGCGGACTCACCGTCGGCACCGGGCGCTGCACGATCAAGCTCAGAGCGTCGCCGCGGATCGGCGTCCTCGTCAACCATCTCCGGTGAGCTCTCCTTGTTCTCTCCCCTTCAGACTTGCATCCGCTCTCCAGCGACACGACCTCATATCCCTTCCGTCCAGCCGTCTCCTGGATGCGCAGCTCTCGAGGTGCATCGAGGAAGGCACGATCCTCGACGTGGGCGGGGGCAGCGGCAACCCGGTGTTGGACGCGATGGAGGCGCTCTTGACGGGCGACGGGTTGACGACCTGACGGACTTCGATGATGACAGTGCGCCGTCGGGAGTCGGGACTCACGCACGGTACGATGTAGCCTCGAACAGAGAAACGGACACATTGCACCTGTAGCGCTCGCGACGCACGCCGCGGCCAACGGGCCAACCTCCCAACTTCTCGTACTCGTACAACCACACCGTGACGTGCCACAAATCGAACGAACTTGCATTTCCGAATGCCTATGTATGTGAATGTATAACAATATGCGTCAACAAGAAGGACCGCCTCAAACGATCAGTGTGCCCGGATTAATGCGCCTGTGTGGTCTACTCTTCGGTGGGTGCAGCGTACGCGGTGTGCCGCTCAATAATGATACAAGAGAAAACCTCTCCGCCCCGCGTTCGTATCAGTGCTTCGTATCCGTGCGTGACTCGTCATCTATTCCGTTCCCCACGCCAAAAAATCAGCACATTTGCTCCAGCCGAGCCAACTAAACAACACCCACAATAACCATAAAGCCCCCCGAGGGCTACCTCGAGCCAGCCACGCCCTCACTAGCCGTCACCCGATGTCTCCTCCTCCCCACAGGCTCCGTCCGCGCCTTCCCCGCCTTCCCCACCAAGCCCCCCTCCCCCAACTCCAACCCCAACACGTTCCCCTCCTCCCCGCTCTCCTCCACGACCGTCTCCGGCCTCTCCAGCGTCAGCGACGCCGCCCTCCTCCCCACCCCGCTCGCCCGTCCCGCGCCAGCAGCGACAGGCATCGGCATCGGCATCGGCGCGTAATACGGTGCGCCGTACGGCTGTGTCCTTGGCACGCTCCGCGGCGAGTTCGTCGGCGCGGAGAACACGGACGCGGACGACGGCGTCGAGAGCGAGAACGTCGACGCGGACGCAGACGCAGACGACAGACTCGAGCGCGGCGAGTCGGGTGCCGAGGCGGACGACGTGGCGGGGTGGTGCGCGCCCGTCGGGTCGGAGGCGAGGGTGAGATGGAGCGAGTTGAGCATCCGGCGTGGGCCCGACGTTCGGCGCGGGGATGGCGTGGACGGGCTGCCTGGGTTTGGCGTTCCTGGACGGCCTGGGTGCCGCGGAGGTGAGCTGCTGCTGAAGAGAGAAGAGGAAGAAGGGGGAGGGGGCGTACCTGAAGGTGTTTTGGGCTTCCGTGGCTTGAGACGGAAGGGGTTGACGAACGTGGTCGTGAAGACCTCCCCGCTGGACTGGTTCCTCTGGTGCGCGCGGACATGGCCGGACGTTGTCTCTTTTACCGAGTTTCCACCGTCCGTGGAGGACTCTTGAGAGTGCACGCGAGACGTTCTCGGATCAGGCTCGTCGACGGCTTCTTCGGGTGCGACGGGGGATGGATGTGGAATCGGACTGGGGTCAGACTTTGATTTGACAGACATCCTCCTCGAGAGCGACTTGAACATCTTCGGGAGACGCACGTTGCGCGATGGACGAGGAGAGGCAGCGGGCGAGTGCGTGGGCGAGGTCCCTGGCTCCTGTCCACGCGCGATTTCTGAATCGGACGACGCACCCTCGACCATTGGCAGTTCGGGGAAGAACCGCGGTGGCGAGGAGGTATCGACGAGCGTAGACGACCCTTCGGAGAAGAGGGATGATTTGGGGCTGGGAGAAGCGCGGCCGGATTTGAGACGCGTGGGGAACGACCATCTCGGTTTGGCGGACGGCCGCTTGGACGTTGGGGGTACGGAGGTGAGAGGAGGGAGTTGGTCGCTTGTGGCAGAGTTTGAGGAAAGATCATCGGAAGGTTCAGCAGGGAGAGGTTCGGACGTCTCGATAACTGGGGAAAGGGTGCGGGGAGAGCGCGGCCTTTGCACCACTGGTGGTGGCCTTGTTCGCAAAGCGGGGATGACGCGCCCCAGGAGAAAGATGAAGACGCTCTGACCGTGCGACGGGAGGCGTTAGCGTCAGAGCAGCGTTGGAAAAAGTGGCGGGCGTACCATTGCGAACCAAACGAGACCACAAACGAGGAGCATTGGGAAGAAGAGGGATGGATGGAGTAGCCTGTGCGAGTGGACAGCTACACGTACGTTCATGAAGAGTCGTTATACGCCCCGGAAGGGATGAGGGGAATTTATGAGAGATTCAGAGGGCTGAAGCAGACATCAGCAGCTTGTGGGCGGGCCAAGGGCGGTGTGGCTTCTGGGTCGGCGAGGGTTATGGAGTGAGCCGCCAGCCTGGATCAGAATGGAAGCCGAGCTGGGATGGGAGACCTGGGGTCGACAGAGACAGCGTCGACGAGAGCAGGATGATCTGTCCGCCGTCGCGTCGGGGCAGGAGGAGGGGACGAGGGGCGGCCTGATTGAGCTGCGCCGCGGTACCGGTCCAGGCGTGGACCCAAGCTCGAAAGCGTCTTGAAAGGGGCGGGGCAAGAGGACGAGCTACGAGAGGAGACGCATCGGTGGCGGATTTACATCGACCTGCGGGAGGGAGGAGGAGGGCGAGGGCAGTCACACGTACGAAAGTCGAACCACTCTGGCCGGATTACGGGACGCCCAGAGCTCGCCTGAGGAATACGGCCCAAGCGTGGCCAGAGACCATCGCCCGACCGTCGCGGCGGACGGGGACAGATCGTGCCAGACGCAGGCGGAAGCAGGCAGGCCATCGTCAGACCCTCGTCAGCCCACTCCTCCTCTCCGCCCGCCATCCCCGACCACCCCTGCCCGTGCCCCTCGGCGCTTCCGCACCCATATCTGGCATCGTCCCGCACTCATCCGCGATCACAGCCAGCTGCCATCTCCACAGCCCTGACAGCTGTCCTCTCCAGTTCCCAGTCCCTACGAATGCCTGACCCAGCCATGTCTGGGCGAGAACCCAAACGACGCCACATGCGCATGGTCCTCAGGCTCTCCGTGAGTCCGAATCGCAGGATCGCTCGTCTCTGCAGCAGAGCTCGCTCGCCTCCTTGTATCCATTACGAACATGCTCGAGGCCGAGCGCATGATATACAGAACACATCCTCCAATTTGTGTCATATCGCCGTTCCGAGTCCCGATAACCACAACGCCGCGGCACAGACTTCATATGTATCAAGCACGAACCCCGCGCGCGATGCTCTCTCGCTCCCTGGCACTGAGGGCGTACAGCCTGCGGGTGGATACTGTCATACCTGCGCCCATGCCAGACCCGCATGTCTAGCACCTCTCACCTCGTTCCGGGCCAGCCCCTCTTGTTGTGAACTGGGAAACGGTCCGGTCGGGCGAGAATAGATATCGCATCGTAACGGCTCGTGCCGACTCGGAGGAGATCCAGCCTCGTGGCACTCAATGCCTTGAAATTCAAAACGAGACGACCCGCCTATAGAGTGAGATACAATCCTCTCCACTTCCTGGCAGTCTGCACTCAACGATATCTCCAGTCTCATCGGCACATGTTCGAGATATCAACAGGAACAAGCATCTGGCATGCACCACCTCCCCGAACTCAACATCGATGTTATCCGTGTCCTTCGTATGTCCGGGCCAGAGCGCCGAGCACTTTGCGCATCCCCTCAGAGTTGCCCTAGGCTCGATGCCGCGTTTAACACACGTCCATCATGGGCATGCGTCCGCCGTATACAAAGACGTCCTGCTCGACGTCCCGCCCTCCCTTCGTTCCGTCTCTCTGGGATTCACGCCTTGGTTCCAGGCCCACAACCTCATGAGCAACGATCCTCTCCCATTCATCCGTCACCTTTCTGGGCACTTGGAGAGCCTCGCGTTTACATGCGCCGACCTCTACACCGACTCACACACCCCGGTTTTCTCAGCGTTACGCAGTCTTTTCATCATGAATTTCAAGGTGGTCGAAGGGATCTCCGTGCTCATACGCTTGTTCCCCGCCCTGGAGGGTCTCTTGCTCGTCGGGTTATTGAATGAGGGCCACGGAGGTCAGGAGAACATTGCATGGCAACGTATCCATGGTTCCTGGCGAGGGGGCTTGCGACGCCTCACCGTAGACCATTGGACCGCGGCCAACCTGCGTCCGATTCTGCCCCATAACGAGGTTGGACTTCTATCTCGAGAATAGCGCTTCGCATGAGGAGATGGAGATCGTCGCACGAGCTGCGACCGACTGTCACCCGCGGTGCATCGGGCTGTATAACGTCTCCTCCCCGGCCGAGATACGAGAACTTCTTCGCGGGACGGACGGGGTCACCCATCTCTTCGCGCGATGTTTCATCGACGACTCTGGCGTAGTCTCGCAGGCGCCACGCCCGTTGCCGTTCGTGGAGCTCTCGGTGAGTACCGACGCTCTTTGGAAGATCTAGCGATCGCCTCGCTCACATTTTCCTGGCTATATGGCATGCAGCAGAAGTTGCTTGCCGCGCTCTGCGATTCGCGCATTGCCCACATTCTTGTCATCGTTGACGGACACTACCAAGACCTGGCGTATCAGCACGCGTCGGGCGTCGTGCAGGCCTCCATCCAGGCCTCCATCCTCCCACCGACCATGCGCGGCATCTTCGTCGATGTGCTGGGCGTCGGGTTGACGACTTGGCTGCGCTCTGAGACGACGGAGAAAGAGTGTGTTCAAGTTGGGGCGTGGAAGGAAGTGAGCGTGGCGCACGGTCATGCGGCGCTGCAAGCTCAGACTCAGAGCGCGAAGGGCTTTGTGCACGTGAACTCATGCTAGCGAATCTGATCCCTTGCTTGCTTGAATGCTTCAGATCTATATGGGCTCTCTGTCGTACCGTATGCCTGCTTCATGTAGCTAGCTAAGACCGATGGGACGCATTACAACCGAGGTCTCTCACAGTGCCCTGTACACGAGTCGCGCATGGTCTTGAGTACACTGGTTTACGTCTTCGCTAGCGGCTGGGACATGTCTAATCGACTCTGCCTTCAAAGACATGCTCGCATAGAGACATACGGGTAATATGTATGATGCATCTCAGCCTTCAGGACGAAACCACAGCGCCACCCTAGTTTCTTCCGCGCCAAAGAGGGGTACCGAGCACGTGACCAGAGAGTTTGCGGACGCGACGCGTCTCGGGGACAGCTCGGCTCCGCACAGGCAACGGCAGCACAACCTGGCACTGTGGCGATGGCCCTCGGTCAGACTCACTGCCTCCAACAGGACACATAAGTTCCCCAGGACCTCATTGCATGTTCTTTCTCTCCTCCCTGCATCTGTGTGCTGACGTTGTGGCGACATAGGATGTCTGTCGTCGAAACTGACGAGTACGACGCGTACTTTCTCCCCATCGAGCCAGAAGAACTAGCCGCAATCGAAGCCGCGACAGCCCGCGCCCTGCGTCCAGCCGCAGACGGCGCACGGACACCACAGACGAGCCACAGCTCCGCCGCAGCATCGACTCGGACAGGCCCGCTCGAAGCCCCGTCGCCGCCCTCGCCGGACGAGTACGACGGATATGACCTTTCAGAGTTTACCGCGGAGGATTTTGCGCGGATCGACGCGCTGGTCCTCGCTTCCCAGTTTAAGAGCACGACGACGTCTCCACGGGAGCGCGCCCCTCGCCCTGCGGTACATTCCCGATCCTCGACAGGCGAACCCGGAGGCGGAGTGCCCGTGGCTGAGTCCGCGAGCCGGAGCGATGGCGTTGGAAGAGGAGGGGGAGGGGGAGGCTCGGACGGCGCTGGGGCTGGCGGCAACGGAGGTCCTCGCATACAAATTGGCTTTGAGAGGGCCGAGAACGCTAACTCCTCTCGCTCTTCCAAGGGTACCCATGATGGAAGCACGGCTACGGCCACGACGACCGATGGCGCTGCGAAGCACAGTCCGTACGAGCAGTTCCGGAGCTGGAACCGGGTGCTGTCCGTTACCGACCTCGTTGGTCCGTCGTGGTCAGTGTTTCATTTCCGGCTTAGTTTTTCGTTCGTGCTTGGAATACCGGACTGACGTGATGACGTATGCGATGCCACTGCGCTTCGCGCCCGCAGGTGTGAGGTCCAGTACGACTATGGACTGCGCCAGAGGCGGCACATGAAGCTTGGGAAGAGGCCCGAGTCGTTCGTGTCCGCTGAAGGCAAGACGATCACCGTCAGCCGGAACGTGGCTGCTGTGAACGATCGTACGCTCACACGGGGAAGAGTATGTATCTCGATTTTCGTAGGCGCGAGAGTTGCTCACTATTCGCTACAGTCTGTGCACCAGGTCCTCGAGCGGGAGATTCAACCTGAAGCTGTCCGTGTGGATATCACCAGCGCCGAGGAACGATGGGCACTTCGGTGCGTGTGTTAGTGGCGACGGCGAACTTCATACTCATTGCGCTTCCAGTATCATCAACATTATCAACGGAATAGAATCCCTCAACGAGCAGGGTCGCTGTGTACGTCGCGCATGGTTCTGACTGTTCAAGTCACTGATGTCACATCCTCGCAAAGCGAGAAATGCCGGTGTTTGGCATCGTTCACGACCAGGTCGTCACGGGGATCATTGTAAGTGGAGATACTCTTGTGCAACGGGCGGCTGCTTCACGCATTTGACCAGGATGAGATCGTTCGCGAACCAATACCACTACATGAATCGTCCCTAGCAGAAGCCGCACATACCACCGGTAGCCCCAATAAGCGGGTAGCATCCGATACAGCGCCTTCCAGTCCTACCAAATCAGCCTCGAAGCGAAGTCGGCAGGAGCAACCAGAGGATCAGCCAGAGATTACGCAGTTCTTCGCACCAAGGGCGTCTCAGAACGCGGCCATGGACGTTGACTCCGACATGCCTCCTCAGACCACCCCGACTCAGCGCACACATGATCTGCCAGGCACACCTCCCCACGATAAGCCAAGGCGAGCACCATATCACCTGCGTCTATCCGACACCAAGACACGAAGATGGCCATCGCTCCCTTCGGACGACGACACCTTCGCGTCCCGCATCCAGCTGATGCTTTACCACCGCCTCCTCAGCGACCTCCTCTCCTCCGCCGACCCGACCATCCCTTCCTCCCAACCGCTCGACTTCAGCCTCCTCTGGGAACGCACCGGGGTCGACCCGACCCGGGCTTTCTCGGACGGTTTCCGCCGCCAGACCGGTCTATCGCCCGACCATACCAGCGACGTCGACCCTGATCTCGCCAACCTGTCGTGCCTAAACGACCTCACCGCCGCATGGTTCCTCACCGTCGACCGGCTCAACGTCGCCGACATCGACAACACGCTCACGCTCGTCTATCGCCAACAGCCCGCCAAGCGCGCCAGCGGCAAGCGGAAGCGCAGGCGCAAGGGCAACAAGGCAGCGAACGCGGACCTGTCGGAACGGGAGGCGCAGGAGCTCGCCGCGGCGATTCAGGCGAGCATCAGCGACGTCGCGCCGGGAGGCGGGGGCGACGGCGACCTTGCGCGCGCGGTGTTTGAGAGCCTCAGGGACGCGGTGCGCTCTGGGGCGGCGGCCGCGGACGGCGACCTCGGTGTTCTGACGCACCCGTTCGGTCCGCCCATCTCGGACGTCTCGCCGACCCTCGAAGGAGGACGCGCAGGGACCAGCGCTGAGGGAGAGAAGGAGGGCTCGGCGCCGTCGCCGCTGGCGGTGGACCCACAACTCGCGTGGGCGCTGCAGCAGTCGCTGTTGCCGCGCTTGGAGGAGACACCGGTCATGGAGGCGATCAAGGAGGAGGCTGAGGAGAGTTCAGATGGGCTCCCTTCAGGATCTGCGGGCGTGGTGCAGCAGTCAGAAGCGCCCGAAGCGGTTGATGGCGAGCCGACCGCTGAGGAAGGCATTGGCATCGCGAAGACTGCACCGACGTCTCCTGAGCCCGTTGCGAGCGAGTCTTCGGATGAGGACGAGGATATCACTGTGGCTGAGCTGGAAACGGAGGCGAAGATTCTGGGGACGAAAGTGTTCGAACTGGACGACGCCGTATTGGACGAGTACCTTGCGAGTGTGCTCGCGTGGTGGCACGGCCAGCGGCCGCCCGAGGGTGTTGATGTCGAGCATACTCGGCGTTGCGTGTGAGTCCTTGCTGCTTGTGCCTGTTGCTTGGAGGGGTGCTGACGGTTCGTGTTGTATTGGCAGTACATGTGAGTACAGAGAGGGATGTGAGTGGAGGGAGCAGAAGGCGCAGGAAGCGCTGCAGCGGTATCTCGACCGCGGGGAGGTTCCGTCGGTTTCGGGCTCAGCGGGACCATGGTTGTGAACGTTAACATTGGGACACTTGCATACATGGATACAGGATTCGAGACTTTCCGGCTTCCGGAATGCAATTCGGAACCCACCTTGGACGTACGGTATGAATTTCTTCATTATGCCCTTACGCTGACCGAGCCGGTGGTACACATCGCAGCAACCGGACGTAACTTCAGTTGGGCGTTTAACCTACCAGCAATGCTGTACATCTTACGACGCCGTCCGATTCCGAGTCGACGGTTCGTCGGACTGACCATCATGCAATGGACGCAGCCGCACCAATGTATGCAGTAGTGACTCAAGAGACTTGATCTCATGGTACGCACCAAATATTGTGACCTGTAGTCCTGCTCATGTTCACCACTGTCTTGTGGTAGAGGTCTTCGCGAATCTCCCGCATGGTGTCTCCGAATCCTGTGCTGGGAATTGTGCCGTGCAACGCCGACAAATCTGCTACACTCGCAACTCGGTCGCCCTCAAGATGCTCTGGATGGAGATAGGTATTATACTGAGCGGCATCATCAGCGTTGATGGCTTTCGAGGTCCGTGCAGCTCCGGATTTGTGGGCGGACTCGCCGTCCCCTGTCCGTCCCTGCCGCTGCATTCGCGCCGTACCTATGTTTCCATCAGTCGGCCGCCAAGGAATACAGACATGAGTGAGTTTTTGTCAGTCCATCTTCGAGCTTTACCGTCCTGCTTCCGGGTTGGCCGGCAATATCATACCTACTTCCTTCAAGTAAGCGTTCAGTGGGTTCGGACTGTGCCTTGGTCACTGAAGTGCTACAGTCATCGGAACCGTGTGGTGAGTACGGTATCTGGCATCGAAGTTACTTATATGCTTGATGCAACACTGACTCATCTTGCAATCTACCAGTGCATTACTGCGATTCATGCAATGCAAGATAAGTCTTGAGCATTTCGCGCGCATCATATGGATGGACATATCATCCATACAAACATCAGAAACCCGCTCAGCAGCGCTGTTGTCGTATCTAAGTGGACATCATCCTGTGCGCTGATTTCCACTCAAGCTGAGACGAATGTCATCGGCGCTCGTTATGAGTGCCTCCGTGGCACCTACGCCGGCGAACATGCGCTGAAGATGCGACGCTTTTGTTGCGGACTCCTGGATACACTGGACGCGACTTGAGCGGCACGATGGCCAGGCACGAGATTGTCCTTGCATTGCGCTGGACGTGTATAAAAGCTGCGCCCGCCTGACTTGCATTCCTCAGCCAGTCTCGCAGCGCGGTCAGCTCACCTGGACGTCGATCGTCTTGGCATTCACTTCTCCACCTGTACGACACTTTCACTTTCACTCTGTCTTCACCTTCGTCCTTCCTCTGTGCACTTCTTCACGACTGATACGACTTGATCAGCCATGGTTCGCTTCACTTCCTTCGCTCTTGCACTTGCATTCGCCAGCAGTATTTTTGCTGCCCCTACTCCGACGGAGACCCTCGAGAAGCGAGTGACGCACACCGGCCGGGCAAGTGTTCACCATCACTGCCCTTTAGGGATTGCAATTTATTGTGACCACAGGGTACTTTCTTCAACGTTGGACTGGGTGCATGCGGCAAGGTTAACAAGGATACCGACTTCATTGTTGCTATCGCGTCTTCGAGGTTCAATGGCGGAGGGAACTGCGACCAGGTTTGTACCTGTGGTGTCGCTCTATGTGGGCGTGGTACTGAACGCCGTGTTCATTCAGTTCATGGAGATTGTGAACAACAAGACGGGGTTGAAGCAGTTCGGCCTCGTCCGCGACTCTTGCCCAGGTTGTGGAGACGGCGATATCGGTCAGTCTTAGTACCCTTTCGGTCGAATTTGTTCGGAGTGTCTCATAGAAAGTCACGGCATCACAGATATGAGCCCTTCGCTCTTCAAAGCCCTCGGTGCATCCTTGGAGGAAGGTGTCATTCAGGTCTCATGGCACTTCAAACAGAAGGGCTTCAAGCCGTGATCCCCGTGTATACAGGAGATCGCAGAATCGTGCAATGATCCTGACGACACGGGGTCAGAGATGGGGTTAAGCCGTACATATGTCACATTACGAATTGGTACAGATTTGTGAATGCCACGACCTTGACGACACGTTCGTTGTGTACCCCTACGGGACTCGAGCCCATGTCTACCAAGCATTTACCCGAGATGTCCGAGGATTCCAGACGTCCAGGGCAGCTCCACCGGGTTTATGCACAGTGCATATTCCCCTGCTTACTCTCACGTCGCGCTACCGGATCTCATGAAATCTGGTCTCCGTAATTGACATCGCTCTATGGGAGTGACACGCCGCTTTCCAATTCCACAGCTTGAAAATGAGATTCTTCACGTCCTTCTATATCGCTACACTGTCCAAACATCGCGCACGACAATGCATGCGCAACCTCTTACGCCTTTAGTACTGAAAGACTTGGCTTTGGAACTTTCCGAGAAAATCGGAGCACGGAAGACTGCGGACACCAATGGAGAACGACGACCGTCGGAAGGCTATACTTAGCTTTCCATTCACCCAATACTGTACCTAAGCCTTTGCCAGCAAGTCCACCACCGACTCTGCGACTAAAGATGATGGACGGCGGATGGGAAGACCACCTTCACTTTGGTCTTCTGGGCGAGCATGTCTTGATTGACGGTCTCCATCTTGACTCTGCTTGGTCTTTCCTCCTTGCCTCCTTCCTCACAATCTGTATCTGCGTGTCCGAGAGGTAACGCGTTTTCGCCACTCAGGGGCCGCTGCAACTGAATGCTCAAGTTCTCAATGTATCTTGACCCGTGCAGGCTCTTGACCTATGCCATCTCCAAGAAGTGGAACCCGTTCGCGACTCGGACTCGCGTGGGCACTGCCCTGTGGCGAACTTGTCTCTACTGGCTCGTCACCTTTGATAGACTGTGCGTGTTATCCTAGGACTGAAAGCGTTGATGGGTGAAATGCGTGCTGAACGGTGGGCGGCCGCACAGGTTGTATATGCTCATTGGCATGACATTCAGCGTTGGGTGAGTCCTCCAAGTTCCTCATGGACTCTGCCCTGAATCTCACAGTCATCTAGTCTCATCATTGTAGCTGTGAGTCTCCTGAATGCCTCATAGCGATCATGCACCCTCACACCACGCAGGTCTCTACCCTCGCAGCCGGCCAGTTCGTGATCGAATACCTCGACCTCGCCCCGCGTTCACCACATGAGTACGTCCACATCTCTCGCATTCTTCATCCCTCCCCTCCTTACATCCCGATTCAACCTCCTGTATCTGCCCGATAGTGCCGAGAATATGAAGGAACCACTACTCGACTCGCCAAGAGATGATAGTTTCTCCATGGATGCCCATTCCTCCTACCCTCCCTCGCGAACGACCCGCCCGCGCTCGCGTTCCAAACCCGAGAGCATTTTCATCCACCCGAACGAGTCCAACCTCGCCCGTGCGGACGCCGCCGCTGTGCAGCTCGGCCTGTCTGGAGACACCGAGCGCGTCAAGGCGAACGTATACCCCGATGAAGAGGACGCGTGGGAGCACGGTCGCGGTCGGGACGTCGCCCGTGAGCTGCTACTCGGGCGGTGAAAGCCTAAGTGTGAGCCGCTACCTCTCTTCGTCCGCAGTGAGCTAACTCCTTTCTTCGGACAGATTTGCTGCATTATGCTCTCTATTATTTGATTTGCCACTAGAAGAGATTGGACTGGTCTCGAGCTGGATCCTCGAGCTCGCGCGGTCGTTTGCTACTAATTCGCGTAACTTATGGACGCTATATCCTAGTCGCTTCGATTTCTTGCTTTGACCATCCGTCAGTCGTTTTACATGTAGCACTCCCACAAAACTCGTATATGATATTGCCCGCGTAGATTATCATGATCGTGAGACTATTGCGAGAATGCGAGATGAATCGTGTCGGTCATGCGTCTTGAGTGCGAGTATCCACGAAACCAGACCAGTCCGTTCTTCGAAGCCTCAATCCTACCCCCGCCGCCTGCCTATCCAATAAGTGAGATACATACAACCCCCAACACAATCACCCCCGCCCCGAACCGCCGCTGACCATCCCCGCTCTCCTAGGTGGGATCCCACCCCGCCGCGCCGCCCCAGCATTGGGATCAGTCTCGTCAACCGCGCGCTGCCACCGGTCGATCAGCTTCGACACGCCCTGGAACGGCTTCTCGGGCGACGGCGAGCGCACGTTCGGGTTCAGCGCCCCAGGCTCGAGCTGCGCCGACAGCTTCCGCTCCATCTTCGGCGACGATGGAGGAACGCCCATGTCCGTCCGTGCGGACGCAATGGACGCACGAGACGGCTGCTGCTCCCGTGCAAGCTCGAGCGGGGACCGGCGCGAGGGCAGGCCGTTGACCGCTGCCTGGTTCTGAGACTGAACGGACGACCCTGGGAGGTTGTACGAACTCGAGAATCCCCCAACGGGTGACGAGCGCGGCGGGAGGCCCGTGGGCGACGTACGGTGCTTCGCAAAGTCACGGCCGTATTGGGACCGGCCTGTATCTTCCGGGACCGACAAGCTCGCCTTCGTCAGCACGGGCGACGTCGTGGGCGACAGCTTCGGGAAGCGCGTCGCGGCTGCAGATGGAGAGGGCACGGCGAGGTCAGACGACGCCGTGCTGTTCGTGCTGTGGTGCGTCTTCAGCGACAGCGCGGCTGGTTTTGCGGGAGCACCGGGGGCCGCACTGGGACCTTTGGGCTTGGTGCCGATTGCCTCGTAATGCTGAACCATGTCCGAGATCGAGCTTCGGCGGGTGTTCTTGCGTTGACGCGGGGTATCGGGTGGCGAGAGGGCTTGTTGCGCAAAGGAAGCGGCAGCTTCTGATGATGAGGAGACGCCCATCTCTCCAGGCGAGGGTCTTGAGGCTGCGACCGGGGCAATGAACATGGACGACGGACGTGAACGTCCGAGAGGAGGCTCAGCAGATGGGGCCGGGGGGAGGGCATTGGAGGGTATAGGCAAGCGTCGGGATCCTGTCTGAGTGGATGGCTGCTTCGAGTGCTTGCTTGGGGACGACAGACCACCCGACAGACCACCAGCCGGCATAGGTGTTGTCATGGGTTGCGGTGACGTCGACCTTGGCTTGTTGCCCATGGGCGGCGGCTTCATCGTCGAAGAAGCTGGTATAATGACCGAATTGCGCTTGCCTTGTGCAGACGTCGTCGGGCTCTTAGCCTTCTCCAGCCCTCCGCCCCACAGATCCACGAGATCGTGAACGGAGCTCTGCCTGCCTTTGCTCCGTGGTCTCCGTCTCCGCTGGCCCTCTGGAGGAGTGACCATGCCCGACCTGTTCCGCTGCGACCCGCTCTTGGTGGGACTGCCCTTCCTGTCGTTTGCACCGTCGCCTCCCTTCGTCATGTACCCGTTCACATCCTCCGGACCTCCATCACTGCTCGACGACTGCGAGCCATGTTTCGACCTCGATCTCTTCGGCGACGATAGTGGGCTCCAATTGTCCGTTAACCCGCTAGGCGACGGCGTCGACTTCTGCCGCGTCCTCGCCCCGACACCAGTGCCGGTTGGGATCTGCAGCCCGAGTCCTGCAGTGCTTACGTCGTTGCGCGTGATGAACGCCTTCGTCGTCGCCGGGGACTTAGACCTCGACCTCCGCTTCTCCTCCTTCGCCGACTTCCGTTCTTCCACTTTCCTCTGTTCGCGCTCAGCCTTACCCGCTGGGATGTGGTCGAGCCTGTCCAGCGCCATGTTCCACTCGCGCTCGAGCTCTGTCGCCGCCGACACGGGCGCGACCTGGGGCAACACGTTCTCCGCTTCCAGGGGCTTCGCCAGCGCGATCGGGCTGCGTTCGATATAGCTCGCACGCTTGCTTGGCGAATCTCGGAGGACAGGCTGCTCGTGCTGCGGCTGCTGCAGGCCGGTCGTGCGCACACCGAACGAGATACCCATATCGTCGTCACCGCCCGTGAGCCAGTCCTGGGGCTCTGTACGGCTCGGCCGCGACTGCTGAGGCCGGGGAGGCAACGATGGGGGCGTGGGCCCGCTCGAGCCCGAGAGCAAGTCCACATTATCTGACTGTGTGGACGGTGTCTTCATAGACACCGAGCTCCGGTGCTTCCGCGAGAGTGACGGCCGACTCGAAAGAGGCTGCGGGACTTGTCTGCTCGGACCGTCTTCGGTCTTGGTTTCTGCGCTGCGGAGAAAGGTCGAGTGGCGCGACCCAGGGGCCCGAACCTCGCGCATAGCAGTTCCAGTGACCTGTTGTGAGCGGACTCCGTCATAGCGTCCCTTGTTCCCCGGTGCGCTCAAGCCCTGGCTTGGCCCTGTTCCGGTGCCCCACGAGCCCATGTAGCTGTTTCGTGAAGGAGGCCTGTCTGTCGCGCGAGAAGGCATCGATGGCGGCTTGTCGGTGGCAGGCGCACCTGGTGATGGCGAAGCAAAGGTGCGGTCCAGATCCTCAAGAGACGGGAAACGCTCCTCTGCTGACAATCCTTCCTGCGAAGAGGAAGGTGCCTTCACATGTTGACGCCAGCTTTGTGAAGGAGGGGGTATTGGAGACAGGTTCGTCGACTGTGGCTGTGGCTGCGGTTGCGGAGGCGGTGTGGGCCGAGGTGCATGTGAACTCGGAGGACGGTACGTAGTGTTGTTGGTCCCCAAACCACCCGGAGCAGGAGGTGTAAGGTTGTATGCAGCGTGCGACGAGCTTGAGGACGTTCCGAAGCTAGCTAAACCTGTCCTACTCATTCGCGCCTGGCCAAGTGTGGGAACTTGCGGTTGTCCAGATATCCCCAAACCGTCAAATGCATCTCTACCTATACGACTTTGCCGCAGACGAGATGGTTGCTGTGGAGGCTGCGCAGAACGCGACGCCGCAGGCGGGGATGGTGATGACACTGAAGCGGCCTTCGACGGGTCAAACGCATCTCCAAATCCATTCCCAAACCCGGAGGAACCAGTTGGTGGTGTACGATCGGGAGTGAATTTGCTCCCAAAGCTTGAGAAGTCGTTATCAAATGCACGGGGATCCTTGTTGTCCGGCTTCGACGCAGACTGCCGTGAAGCGATACTCCAAGCGTCTGCGTCGACTTTGGTTCCGAGGGAAGCTACCTCGCTGCTGCTGCTGGAGGGGAGACCTGATCTCGATGCACGCAATCCTTTCCATGCGCGGTCGTCGTCATCTCCAAACTTCGTTTCGAAGGTCACCGGCTTCTCTGGACTGGCCGAGCGCGAAGGAGGCTTTCCACCCTGACCTTGTGGTGGTCGCCCACGTCGCATGGGAGCGATGGCCTCAAGAACCTTCTCCCGAGCCTCCACACCAGCATTCTTTGCAGAGGACTGTTGAGACCTGTACGACACGAGGTCGTCGAGAGGGTTGGACGCAACATTAGGAGAGAGTGCTTGCAAAGGTGCTTGGAGTGATCGTGGCGACAGTGGCTCCTTCGCTGGAATGGAATATGTGAACCTGGACTTCGTGCCACGTAGGTTATGGACGTGCTGTAGAATCTCAAAGACCGATGGACGCTGTGCTCCATGCTCCTTAAGCATCGAGGCTATACATCTGTCAGAGGGGTTCGAACCTTGAGGCGAAGTTGCACCATACCTATTAGGTTGTTCATTTGCGCCGAGTATACGGGGTAAGGGGGGATCTTGTATTGCACATTCAGGATAGCAAGCGGGCCGTGTTCTTCAAATGGGGTCGTATAGTAGCAAAGCTTGTAGAGAAGCACACCTAACGCCCAAACGTCACTCTTCTCGTCGATGGGTCGGCGCAGGTGAACGTCGATCATCTCTGGAGCACGGTATTGCAGGGTTGTATGGCGATTGAGATCGGCTTCCAGCATGCGGAGCTCTTGTGTGTTCGAGGGAACCTTCTGCACTGGTGTAGCACTGCCGAAATCGCATAGCTTGTACGAAGTAGGAGAGGCCTGGAGGATATTCTCGACCTTGAGGTCACGGTGGAGGATAGGTGGCTTGAGAGCGTGCATGGCGGCAAGACCCTCGCATACTTCCACGAAGATGGTAAGGATCTCGGATTCGGTGAGGCGTTCTCGGAGGCGACGGTTCATCATGTCGATGATACCTCCGCCTGGACAGAACTCCATGAGGATGAAGACCTCGTAAGTGCCATTTGCCATCCTGTGCCATGCGGCATCGATGAGGAAGACAATATTCGGGTGGCCCTTGAGGATTCGCTGCGGATGACGGATTGACAAGAGCATGGACGAGGGGGGAACGGGGTGCAGTTACCATTATGTCGACCTCCTTCTTGACCTCTGAGAGCATCGCCTCGTTCGGGACCGCAATGCGCTTGAGGACATGATGGGTAGTGTTGTAGACCGGCTGAGGGGTCCTGACGAGGTATACATGGGCAAAACCGCCTGTGGGGAGGCCGGGATTAGATGGGTAGGCGATCTAGCAACGAGACCTGGCGGACCTTGGCTGAGGTAGCGCTCGACTACGACAGTGTGCTTGTTGACGGTGATGGATTGGCCGGGGACGAGGGTGCCTTTGTTGGGCTGCACGTACGCCTGCTGCTGATACGCCTGCATGGCAGGCGCAAGAGAGGGCACAGGCAGCGGAGGACGGGGTACGGAGAGAGAGAGTTAATAGCTAGCTGGCCGTGGCCCGTGGCCGTCCACAACCAGCCGACTTCCAATCGCTCCTGGCCGGCAATTGCCGCGTTCCCCTCGGCGCTTGGCAGTGGCACGTCAACATGGTCAAATAACGCGTCGCGGGGTTCTCCCTAAGTCGTGTTCTTATGACAAGCCCTGCCTCCGGAGAGCCTTGTTGTGGATCGGAGGAGGTCGTGATGTTCTGTTAGAGACTCTGACGCGAATCACCATTAGTACGGGAGGCTTGTAGATCGTCTACACCTGTATGATGGTCTTCTGAACGCGAAATTCTTCCGCTGGCTATGCGGGAGCATATACTCAGGTGGCTGACATGCCATGGTGGCTGAGACGACGCGTTCAAGCCAAGGACATGAGTGTCGTGCCCGAAATAAGATGAAGCACGTGATCGAACTGCCGATGACGTCGACGCGTGATCAATAACCATTCAGGGCAGTCTGGCCTCAAACTGAGGCCGTCGAGGACGCGCAGAGGTCTCTTCCTGTCTTGTGCTCATCCTCTGCCATCTGTCTTCCTCTCGCACACAACCAGCACTATGGACAGGCCAGCCCACATCAATCTCCTCCACGTCCAGCATTCTCAGGCCAATCCCTTCTCGCGTCCGACCACTCCAGGACACCATGACGCTCTTCAGATCGGATTCTGCGGCCTTGGCGCTATGGGCTACCCTATGGCCCGCAATCTCGCGAAATGGCGCAAGGAACATGTACACGGTACCCTGCCGTTGTTTGTGTGGAACCGTACCAAGGCCAAGGCCGACGATCTTCTCAAGGAGCTCGGCGACGAGTCGATCACTGTGGCCGAATCACTCGAGGAGGTAGCCTCCGAATGCGATATTATCATCACCAACCTGTCTGCCGATGACGTCGTGCGATCGGTGTACCAGGCGTTTGAGAAAGCGTTGCAGGTGTGCACCATGACATGTCTCGCCAGGACACGCCTAAGCATGCATATCTCAGAAATCGAAACCGACCAAGACTAAGATCTTCGTCGAGACCAGTACCGTCTATCCTACTCTCGCCGGTACGTTCCCGTGCAGTCGCACCTCATTTCCGGAGACATATGTTGAACTCAACGACCTTGGTAGCCGAACTTGACTCGCTCCTTTCCGGAATACCCTCCACACACTTCATTACTTGCCCAGTATTCGGCCCTCCTGCTGCTGCCGCCGCTGCCCAGTTGCTGCTGGTCATGTCTGGCGACTACCGCTCAAAGAAGGAAGTCGCGCATATTCTGCACCCTTCGGTTGGCAGGAAGGTCATCGATCTTGGTGGGAACGTCGAGAAAGGTTTGTTTCCCCAATGGGAGGACGCGCATCATCCTGATAACCGGCATCCACAGCTCCGACTTTGAAGCTCATTGGGAACTCGTTGATCCTTGGCTCGCTAGAACTTCTGGCGGAGGTGTTCACACTATCCGAGAAGGCCGGTATTGGTGCTCCCATGGTCTACCAGTTGATCAAGGATATAATGCCAGCTCCTCCGTACGCCGTCCTTCCACGTCTGTCAGATCTCATCTCATTGTGCTATATCCAGACTGCTCAGCTATGGGGAGAAAATGATCCACGACCACTTCGATGGAAGCAAGGGCTTCGCGATCGACGGCGGCCTGAAAGATTCTCAACACGTTCGCAGGCTTGCCACCGAAATGAATGCCCCAATGCCAGCCCTGGTGAGGATAGCCATGAACTGATGTCTCTGACTGACTAACATGTTTCCCAGGACGCTGCTCATCAGCACATGCTCACAGCCCGGGCACTGCATGAGAGTCATGTTCGGGCTGGGAATGCGCATTTCGATGTCCTCGACTGGAGTTCGCTAGTTGCAGGCGCACGCGTTTCCGCAGGCCTAGACGGTTTCGATAGCAGCAAGGTGAGTGCTACACTTTCTCGCGTCCTTATCTTGGTCGTGAAGCCTACTTCTCGTAGCACTCGAACAAGGTTGTTCCGGAAGATTGAGGTCGTATATCATGCTCGTGTTGTGATACCACGATTGGTATCTGGCATAGAAAGTAGGAGAAGAGTTCGGAGAAGACTCCCCAGACGTGTAACTCGCTATATTGTACCGCTATTTTTGGGAATGATATGCTTGGCCAAGCCCATTGGAGGCACTGTCGCCTGTAAAGAGGTCCTGAGTATTGCCATCTCCGATGCTCTCGAACGCACCTTGGATTACCCATGTAGGCACTGAGCGACGTATACTGGCAATGGACTTGACGTAGTACTGCGCCCGTCCATAGAAGAATATAATCAAATGTAAATCGCTGTGTACGTATTTGCCACCCAAGTGGGCGATATCATCTCTGTTATGTCGACCCATGGTCAACTGGTAGCATGTCTCTGACGAGGCTATCACGACGTTCCACAGTGCCTTCCTTTATGGGATACGACACGAAACGCTGAATTTGCGATAGCGCCCGCCTTCAGCTCTCTCTAACACTGACCTCGACGTCTGCCACGACGGACGCGATGTTACGCTCCGCATCTCGTATCCCCGCCTCAAGGCCAATCTCTGTGCCCGCGAGGACGTATGCCATCTCGCTCAAGACACCCGTCGTCTACCCCCGGAAGTCGGCACCACGCATATATTCTGAGCGAAAGACGTACCTCTACAACCAGTACCTCCGCCTCCTCCAGTCCACCGACACCGCCCCCCTTATCCTCTTCGAGCACTCGGACTTCTCTGCGACACGGCTCATCCAGCTCCGCGCCGACATTGCAGCCGCCGTGACCAAGCATGCCGCCGCTGGCACCCCGTCCCTCGCGTCCCCCTCCCCCTTCCCCATACCGGCTTCCCCCCCAGCACAGCCAACACTCACCGTGCTCCGGACAGCGCTCTTTGGAGCAGCGATGCGGGAGATGCCCCAGTTCGACGACGCGCTCCGGGAGAACGTCGCAAAGACCGTGACGGGCTCGCTCGCCGTGCTCTCCTTCCCGGAGCTCAACCCCCCACAGCTGAAGGCGGTCCTCCGCGTGCTCGCACGCGCCGTGCCCCCGCGCAAGCCGAAGACGCAGCAGCAGCTCGACGAGGAGAGGAAGGCGGCCGAGGCGGCGTTCGTGCCGGGCAGGAGACCGAAGCGCCAGCGGCCGACGCCCATCCCGGATTTGAAGCTGCTTGGGGCGATCATCGAGCGGAGGCTGTTCATGGCGGACGGCGTGAAGAGCGTGGCGGAGCTGCCGACGTTGGACGCGTTGAGGAGCCAGATTGTGGGCCTGTTGAGCGCGCCCGCGGCGCAGCTGGCTATGGTGCTGGGCCAGGCGAGTGGTGGGCAGCTGGCGAGGACGTTGGAGGGGTTCAAGAAGAGCTTGGAGGATGCGGGGCAGGAGGGCCAAGAGGGACAGGCACCTCCTTCGTAGTCGGCATGTAGAGGTTCGGCTCACTTTTGGAAAAGTACATCCATCTAATGCGACATACATCTGTGAACACACGTGCATCTTTCTAGTCTGCGTTTGCTAGGAAGACCGATGGAGTGCATAGTATAGAGTAGGATCTCCGATCTCATGGAAATATTATTGCGGTGCATGCAACGTACAGACAGTAAGAAATGCAACAAGAACAACAGATATCAGATTGTTATCTACGTTTCGAGCTCCTGCTGCTCTCTTCGCGCTCTCCGGGGGATCCCCTGCGCTTTCTAGCAACGGACATATGCATATGAGAACACCGCATAGGACAATAAGGAGCTACCCACCTGCTGCTCCTGTCCCGGTCATCTTGGTCGGGCGTAGTACGATCTTTACGATCACTGCTCTTTTCCCGCCGTTCGGGTCGTTCGCTACGCTCCCGCTCGCCGCTTCCACCACCCCCACCGCCGCCATAGTCCAAACCCTCCACTGCAGGGGCACTGCCATCAATGTCCTTATACTTGTTCTTGTTCCGTGGGCCCGTCGGTACATTCGGAGGAAGAGGCGAAGCAGGCCTCACAGGTATACCTACGAGGGGGGTTCAAGAAAGTGAGCAGCCAGCACGGAAAGACGTGGAGCCCACAACGAACCTCTCCCGCGACCAGCGAATCCTGCTCCGCGCCCGCGCATACCCATATTCTGAGGCATGCCTCGACCACGGAACGGGCCTGGCGCGACACCGCGCGACGGTCCCGAAGGCACAGGTGCGGGTGTACCACTTCCCTCCATGCCGGGGTACATCTGCTGCCCCATCGTCGGATCCTGCCCCGTTCGCACATAAACTCTCCGCACGACCCTCGGACGAAACCACGGCAGCCTACGCACCTGCATGCCAAACTCGGGGTTCATACCCATACCCATCATGCCTTGCCCGGGGGCGCCTCCAGGCCCGAAGCCCTCCATGCCCATGCCGACTTGACCTTCTGGGGTTCCCTGGCCGCCTCCCTGAGGGCCTGCGCCGCCCCCTGGACCGCCGTCCTGCATCATGCCCATGTCGCCCATACCGACACCCATGTCCATCATGGGGTTCATCATGCCACCCATGTTCATCATCTGATTCATCATGCCAGCGTTCATGTTCATGCCCGCGCCGGGGGGCATCATGCCACCCCCTCCACCACCCGCGCCGCCGGCACCCATGAGGGCCGTCGCTCCTGTCATGACCATTGCGCGGACTTCTGGTGGAAGGGCGCCGAGTTGGTCTTCGGGCATCCCTGCAAAGTTCTACATGATGCGTATGCTCAGCACGGAGTACAGCCCGCGAATAGTGTCACTGCGTCAGCACGTACCAGGACGTTTGCCTTGAGAGTACCGGCCAATTCTCCCAGATCACGCCTTCTATAGCAGTACGCCTCCCATGATATCTCGTCGAAGCCGTAATTGAACCAGTCGCTGATGTCTGCGCCCGGCCTCCTCCAGGGCTTCTCCGCCAATGCATTCATGTCAAACTCAAATATTGATCTACCATCGACGGTTCCCGGGATTGAGGGGTCAATAGAAGGATGTGATGGTGGTGCTGTGGCTGGTGGGAGTGTGTTAGGGTCGGGGCCTTCATCCTTTACGGCTTCTTTCTCGCTTTCGGCCATTCTCTCCTTAGTTCCAGGAGTAGCAGCGAGCGGAGGTAGGGGTGTTTGAGATTGTGAGGTGGGCTGGGGTGTTGCGGCAGGCTTGGTGAGTGCCCCACGTTCTCGAGGTGTGTATTCGGTCGTTAATGACGGTTGCGGTGGTGGTGGTGCTATGGGCGGGGTATGGGTGAACTAGCGTAAATCAATGGGATCAAGTCGAACTACCTCGTTGAGGAGTTGCGAAGGTTGCACTTGTAGAACGAGGACCAGATGGTCGGTTGTGACTACAGACTGTCAGGTTGCATTCGAGGACGGATGGGAGAGCTTGTAGCACTGACCGAAAGTCCAATGACCGCGGTTGCGGACCTTCCATGATGATCTCGACATCCTGGATGACAACTTTCAGGTAGGGGCGTGCAAAAGGAATATGACGACGTACGTCTTCGCTTTCTTCCTCCTCCTCTTCCTCCTCTCCCGGATCTCCCTCGTTTTCCGCCGGTTCCTCTTCTTCGTCTCCGTTGGGAGCATCAGCTACTTGTTCTTCAAGCTTGGCAACGACCCCTTGCGAGACAGAACGAGTCTGCTCCAAAGATATTCTGGCATAGTACACGTATGAGAGATGTTGCAATTCGAGCCAATATGGACAATAACTCACGGTTGTGGCACTAAGAATCACACAGGTTGGAAGGGCATCATGAGGATTTCCATTACGCTCATAGGACAGTACAAGAGAGATAGATAGGGCTTGACACCCTTCTCATGTCCAACCGAGCTCTCACCAGATGTCTGCACTTCTGCCTTCACCGGTTCCTCCGTATTCGACTCTCCGTACAAGTAGCTGTCGTCGTCGTCCATCCTGAATAGTATATGAGATATCAATGCACGCATATAGTTGCTCCACTCACATTTTGGAGTACTCGTGAACCGGTTGATGAAGCTCGAATACGGGTGAGTAGAGTGAAGTCAAGGTGCGCAAGTCAAGCCAGCCTCGTCAACGACATATGCGCGCCTAACTCAGTCGCGGTCGGGATGAACACGTGATCCCGATCCCTGAAATTTCGCGTTTCGCGTTCTCCGCCACATTCGGCTTTCCGCTGCTCTCCTTCGACAAGGCTCTCCCACATCGACGGTCATCCGGATAGATCAAAGACCCAATTTACTCCTCGCTTTCCAACCTCCGGAGCAAATTGCGCCAAGTGCACGGCGTACGAATCTACTACATCCATCGTCTCGATTGTCACACATTCCCCCGCCCACCATCAGTTAATGCCATGGGCAAGTCGCAGAAGAAGCGCAGCATGCGTAGGCATAACCCCATGCGAGTGCCAGACTCTCATTTGCCAAAAGGACTTGCATCAGCATCGGCCTCTTCCTCCAAGAATGAGGCCATACTACCGATCATCCAGAAAGTGAGCCCTACACATATTGCACTGCTATCGGTCATTTTCAAATCGTACGTGTTCCAGATGGAGAGCATTGATCCAGCCGAACGCAAATGGGCCTGTGTAGCGGTCTCGAACCTCATCCAGAACGATCCCTCTACGAGACGTCTATTGCAAGGCAAAAATATTGTCGGCGCGCTCATCACGCGCCTGTCCGACAGCGAGGAAGAAGTTGTCATTGAGGCCGCGGGCTCTCTAAGGTGTGTGATGTGGAGTATCCCAGGCGTCCAGCTGTAACGATCTTTTCCGTACCCAGGAACCTCTGTATCGACGGCGGCTTCGATATATGTGCAGAAATGTATAACAAGAATATTTTGACGCCATTAAAAGAATTTGTACCTAAGGTAAGGGCCATATTAGCGGTTGCATCTTCTTCTGGTATCGACCTTTGAATTGCCAGGTATCGAGCACATTGTCGCAGTATTTAGCGGCGCCCAAGAATGCGCCTGAGAATGCGCAGAAGCTCGTTTACGAATTTGCGGACAATGTCATAACAATACTGTGGTGTTTGTCGTAAGTCTGGAGCTATCTCTTCAATGTGGCGACGCGTTCCCACTAATGAAGACTAGAGAGACCTCGAACAAGGCCCTGAACGCGATCAACCAAATATCGCTTGTGCCATTCTTGATGTCCTTCCTTGCTTCCAGGGATAAGTTGCCTTTGACAACAGTAACATCTGCTGGTACGTAGGTTACCCAACATACCAAGTTCCCTCGATACTCAAAGTGTATCCATGGTAATAGCACAATGTCTATACGTTCTGACGGATGAGAACTTTCCCATCATCGAAGAAGTCCGATCCAATGCAGAATACACGGCATGCCTTCTTGAGATCGTGCGCTCAACAGACATGCCGGGGAAAACGAACGGCAAAGATAAAGAAGGCGATGTTTCTGGTGCTAGTGCAGCTGCATTCCGGGTGTTATGTTGTGGTACGTTATTACGTCGCTCGTGCTGTGTCTGTCACCGAGAAGGCCTTCTAGGTATCCTTAGGAATATCACACCTATACCGCCCCCTTCCATCGCCGCAACCTTGGACCTTGACCGGGATGTTGTTCTGCCCACTCTCGAGCCGGTCTTGACGTCAATAGACTTGCTGGAAGCATCACAAGCCGCCCAGCATGCCATCGACCACCAGGTAGGACCTCTGCCGCCGCTACGTTATGGTAACCCTAAGCTTCTCTGCTATCTGTAGGAGACAATACCCCAGCTCGAAAATCTTTCTCTCAAGCACACTCCTAAATCCGACCACAAAACAGCGTCCGAGCTAGAGCTTGAACGACTGGAGACCCAGCTGCGCACGGTCCAGCTCGCTCTGGAGATTCTCACAGGCATGTGTGCAACACTGCCCGACCCGGAGATTTTCAGCGGTGCGCCTGATGGAGAAACGAACGCGCCAGACGACGATGGTGAAGGTGCGTCGCGACGCGTCCAGACCCCGCCCGTCCGATGCTTACGGACTCACGACTCCCTTCCGCAGAGGACAACGAAGACGACGAAGGCGTGGATGACGCCCAGGACATCGATATGGCAGTAGAGGATGCTTCGCCGAACGCACAAGCGCCGCAGCCGCCGGCTTTCTTCAACACCCTTGTCGCTCCGTTGCTCAAGCTCGTGCAACCGACAGCACTTTCGTTCCCTCCCCTCGGTTCGCCGTCGCCACATCCCCCGACGACGTCAGCACTAAGCGCGATCCACATCGGTGCGCTCGAGTGCCTGAATAACATCTTCCTTTCCATGGCGACCTCTTTAGGTGGCCGACCTTCCGGCCTCGCGCCAGAGAGTGGCCGGACCGTCTTCGATGCCGTATGGAGTGCGCTCGGAGCTGTCGGCACAGACATATCTGGCGCTGGCCAGGAGAGGCGCAGAGAGATGTGGCACATCGGCGTGGGTGTGCTCTGGGGCGTGGGCAATATCTGGAAGGGCGGGCTCGTGCCGACCGAAGAGCAAGTACAAGTCCTCACGCAGTTCTGCAACGCCACAAGCGACATTAGCGTGAAGGTCAAAACGATCGGTACACTGGAGTGTCTGGCGCAGCATCCCGAGTCCGTGGATGCGAACCGGGTGAGTGGCGTTTCATGCGTTGCTACGATCGCAATCTCGATCTCCGCCTCTTGTCTCTTCGCTAGCCCACCTTCCACCTTCTGCTAGTGTGTTTGGCATGACGGACTGACTAGCAATTTTCCCCAACGCGCTACTCTGCGCGTTTCAGATCATCTCTTCGTTCCTGCTATCCCTTCTTCCGCCATCAGCGACTCCGCCGACGCCCACGGAGCCGCTATTACAGGCAGTGTCTGCGCTCATCGATATCTACTCGGACGAGACGCTCCCCTACGACGTAAATTTCAGGCAAGGGCGTTACCTCGACGCGCTCGTCCGCTCCGTAGAGGGCGTGCGCCGTGCTGTGCGTGGTATCGACCGTAAAAAGGAGCGTGAGCTTCGGGTGAGGGGGGAGGAGGTCCGCGACAACCTGGTGGCGTTTATCCAGTATCGGAGAGGGCTTGGTTTCTGATTGCCAGTAGACTTTTTGACTCTTATCGGTGTTCAAACTACTTACCCAACGACGGCCATGCCTTTCTGAGATCGGGTCCGGCGATGCTGGAACGGCCACTGGTGTGCCTTGGTGTGCCCGAGGAGGCGCCTCGCGCTATTTCCTTAGACTGACGCCACATGCTAGCGCAGGATTACGGCCCCACTTGAAATCGTTCTCCGCTTAAAGCGCATTTATTTCAAGCAAAGGTGATCGATAATTGCATACTGAAATGCTATGTAGTAAGTGATTTCTCCAGAGATCTTTCGGACAGAGTTGAGTGTCAGCTGGCCACACCAACGTCTCCCTCGTGGCATCCCTTTGCTATCGCTTCCGTACGGAACGATCGCCGGAGATCGATATACAAGGCACGCTCGGTGCTGCGCGTACGATGAAGCGCGGTGACGTCGAGAATATGTATAGGCACGAAAGCAAAGCGGCAGGAGAAGTCGAAGTCGCCCATGGACGCTGAGAAGGCCTGCCTCGATCAACACCAGAACCCCAGAACGCGCTTGGTTGCAGGATCCGGAAGACATCGTACCGCCTGCGACGGGCTGTATTCTTACGCTGCGCGGGAGCTTCAGAGGGGCGTGTATGAGATGCCGTGCCTTGGCGAACGCGTGTGGTGTGTGGTGGTGGAGCGGGTGAGCATAATGAGACGTGGCCCGTCGAGTCTGCACCGAGGTGGTGGCGTGAGTGAGTGCTGACTGTAAGGATGCGCCTCGAGGTGCCCTCGACCCGGAGACCACTCGCAATACGTGGTGGCACTAGGATGGACGTGTCGTAGGAACCACCACGAAGTGGACGGAATGCCGTGTAGTCCGCGATCGTGAGCTAGTTGTCCTACGTGTATTGATTGCTGTGAGAACCCGGACGAACCACCGTCGTGCTGTCTCACGAGTTCGGGACAGTCAGGTACTGGCATGTAGAACGCACCCCTTATGGGACGTGCATGACGACTGCTAGAATGACACTGCTCCTGCCGCTGAAAACTTTGAACGTATGTCATGCGTAGCAGTTGAATTGCGCTGGTGGTTGCAGAGAACAGGAGTTTATTTGGCAGACAGCATCCACAACTTCTCCCAGTTTTTTGAGGTTCAAATTGTATAGCACTTGCGGCGGATATGCGGCCCTGTGAATTACGAGATGAAAAGACAAGTGTACGGCATATGGAAGGCGAGACTAGTAGCGAGAAGGCTGTCGCGGTCGAAGGTAGGAACTTGAAGACGCGTCCGAGTCCGAGAGTTACGGGTCCCTGTGTGCAAAGCCACCACCACAAGGAATGACGGTCACGTGGGGGAGGACGCGTCGCAGATTCCCACGGTTGGCTGTCGCGTCAATCTATGGTGGCCATGGCTCTCCGCGTTCACGACCTTTCTCCGAACGCTCATCTCTCCTCCTCTACCCCGCCCAGGACCCGGACTTCCGTTAAACAGAATATTTTACGGCATATCAAGGCTTTGAACCGGCCGTACTGCGTCAATAGCAGTCTACCTCACAAACCATAACCTCGTTGGCATAAGGAATCGCCATTGCTGGTAGGTCTGCATTGCATCACAGACGCTGTGAACAGTCTCCTTAGTCTGTCCAACTGGCAATCCTCAGAAGAGTTATGGCAGACCTCAGTCTACGCCACATCCCGGACCTCTCAGATGCTTCTGCCATCGCCGACCTCTCCGATACCTCTTTCCAGATCCCTCCCGCTGCCCACGATGCCGACGATCTCCTTCTTGCTGACAACACACTTGACTTCTTCAACAATGCAAGTGACACACTTAGCACCCCCGCGCCGCCATCTAGGCCGCGCCCACAGTCCCCTTTGACCCTTGCAGAACTCACACCGCGTTCGAAGCCGCCACCACGCGCAGCACCCGTGCGGTCGTCTCTCCGCCCCCATCCTGGGGTTGCAACTCCGCACAGGGCCACCGTAGCCACCGAGCTATCTACGGCCCTGTCTGAAGATCTATCGCCGTTCCGTAAGCAAGACCCCTCCTTCGAGCTCCCCGTGTCCCATACGCCTCGGGATGACCTATTGGCGGACGACTCCGGTGGCTTCCTTGGAGAGGAGGCAGATGATTCTATGGATCCTGGCTCACCCCAAGTTCATTCACCTATCACATTGTCTCACCTCTCGTCTGGCCTTTCTACAGCACGCAGTCCGAGCGTGGCGCCTGCCGGTTCACCTCTGAGAACCGTGGATGCCGACCCTGCCTCGGCTAGCGACTACGGCGCGGTGGCAGACGTGCCGCAGGTTAATGGGGATAGCGGTACTGCATGCCTTGTCTCCGATGCTGAAGTCCCAATCATGCCGAACATGTCGGAATTCGTTTCTCGGGGTACAGACAACGACACCACCGTGATTTCCAAGAAGGGGAAAGCCAAGGCACTTCCGAAGACCAATCTCCTAGAGCGACAGAAGAAACTTCCTGGCGGTGACAGTGCGAAGCGAAAACGGGTATATACGTTTTCTTATCGTAATGCGTCTATAACACCGGTTCACCCATGTCTCTTATTGGCTGCCTAGATATCTTCTACGACGGGAGCTCTACGATCTGCCAAACCCAAATCTTTGACTGTGGCCTTGGCACATACATTGTCGAATCCGAGTAAGAAGCCCCCTGTCCCAGCTCAACGTCGCCCCTTGCAAGGCACATCTACGAGAGGGCCTCCCAAGGGCTCGGATCGAGCCACGGCCAACAAGGCGGGTCCGTCAAAGCAACCGACTGACGGCGCGGATGCCAAACCTCTCCGGTGGGGCGGCGGACTCGCTGATACACTCATGTCGTACGGACAGAAATTAATGGCGACCACCTCGGGGTTAGTAGAACTCCAGTCCTTAAGATATAATTGACCAACGGCTGAACTTCATCACCTGTAGAACGGAACAGAGCGGGGAAGCTGCCCTTGAACCCACCCCTACAACCCCGGTCGTCACTGATACGATTCATACCTCTGGTAACGGTCTTGATCGGCTCCTTTCCTCTGCGGATGACCAGACGGACAGCCGGCGTGACAAATGCGCCATCGACCCGGGTTACCTGACGCTCTCGCAACTATCCCCGCGGAAATGTGCTTCAGGTGCTCAAGACATTTCCAGCGCAGAGGATACCAGAGTGCCAGCATCTGTCGTCGATCACCGAGCTGAAGGAGAACTTTCGCCGCCGGAGCGTTCACCCTCGCCCATGCGACGTTCGAGTAAACGCGCGATATCACCTGCTGCCGACGCTCCGGCGCACGAGCGCAAGCGGAGCAAGACCATATCCGGAGGCTCGGCGCCTTCCTCCTCGAAAGAGGTGCAAGAAATCAAGACGCGCAAGCCTGCCTTGCAACCTTCGCGCTCAAAGAACGCGCTGGCGGGTGGAACGAGGCCTGGACCCCATTCCCGACGCGTTGTCTCTGCTGCCACAGCCGCCTCTGACGCAGGCCGTGTTATGAAGCACGACGGTATCCGAAAACCCGACAGTTCCTCGCTTCGGTCAACATTGAGGGCTAGGTCCGGCAGTGGAGATAGTTCTGCGGCGGCGAAAGTTACCGACACAGCGATACGCAGGTCGACACGGAGCGGCGCTGTGACTTCACATGGAATTAGCAGATCAGGGCATTTCACGCGCTCTGAAAGGGAAAATACGCCCGTCGATCAGGACCGACAGACGGATGGCGAGGCGTCTGGGCGTTCGACATCGACATCCAATGACAGACCGGTACGTTCGCACTTCTGTCAGCTTCAGTGCATTTTGGATGGGGGGCGCGCTCGCACGGGTTGCACCCCAACTGAGTTGGTGATGGTGTCTCCGCGCCAACGAGCATCGAGGGTCCTTCTCGATGTTCACGACAGTTTACCTGCATGCGGTCATCTCTTCGACCGAACATCCTGACATGCGCTCATGGTGATTGAATCACCTCCCCTGCATCATTCATTCAAAATAGCTGCTCCGCGCTCACCAGAGTTCATTGCTAATACGCTCTGCTTCTAGTCTGCAAATTCACTTCCCGCGAAGCCGACCAAGCCATCCGGATTCAACTTTGCGACGTCAACGCGTATGGAAGCTCGCAGTCAGCAGGCGGACCTCCAGAAGTCAGCAGGGAGCAGTACGTCTCTCAAGCGCTCCCGGACACACGTCAACGTCCATCCGATCCCGGATTTCAAGGCCCTTCATGCTCTCCAGGAATCTGTCCTGGCCCAGAAGCGGGCGGAGATACAGCCCATTGTGCCGATGGAGTTTGGTCTCGCGACTGAGACGCGTGCGCATGAGCGGGAGAAGTTCGAGGAGGCCCGTCGGGCGCGCGAACGCGAGCTCGAGCGACAGGCCGAGGAACGCCGACGTCAGCGGGAGCTGGAAGAGGAGGCGGAGATCAGGGAGCTCAGGAAGCGTGCGGTCCCTAAGGCGAACGAGGTGCCCGAATGGTACGCGTACGCTCCCAAGAAGGCTAGGGCGGACTCCGGGAGTTGAAGGACGAGCGATGCATCAGGAGGCTATTCTTGGCCTCTTGTTATTTACGGTCAGGGAGAGGAGATGGGGAAAGTACCCTCTAGGGTATAGCCTCGGGCGGTCTGTAGGCGTGGGGCGACGTTCGGGTCGGACTGGAACTCGTCGGGGAGACGTGGGGCGGACACATCGTTACGCTGGTTTGTACGTTTATCTTGCAGCTTCGTCGTTATTGAACAGCTTCTCAGCATCCGCTCTCGCCCTCTGACTGCGGCGATGATATGTACCGACGCGTCTGTCGGCTCAGAAGCTTCTGTACTCAATATACCACTATCCAAGTTCGAACTCAGCAGCAGCTCCACCTGTCCTCACTAACGGGCGGATGACTACCAGCAGGTAATGCGTTCCTACGTGGGTATGCTAAGCTTGGCCGGGCGCAGCTGGCCGCTAGCACAATGTTGCTGACCTTTACTCGGTCCCAAGGTCATTCGATTCGCGAGAGGCTGACACACGCTGAGCAGCGGGTGAGCGCATTCTCTAAGTCCTGACGCGCTTGTTGGCTGTCAAGCACCCCCGCGCTTGCGGCCCCAGGTGGGACGGGATCAAGTCTAAGACACGAGCTGTGTCGACCGTCCTTCCTTGGGCGCACGCACGCGCGATGCCATCATGCGCAGAAGACGGAAAAAAAAACCCTGAGCTCGACCCTGGACGCTGTGGATATCCATGGCCAGGCTTCTGAGTGTTGATAGCGTGCAGCGTCGTCTGCTTCTAGGTGCGCTCTGCGGAACGCGGCGAGCTTCGTGTGTGTAATATATGGCCAAGCACCGTGCATGTCCACGTTAATGCCAATAGTGCTAACGCTCCGACAGGACCGGAGTGAACGGCTCGGTCACGGTACGGTCTAAACCCAACCCCTCCCCCTTCTCTGGCGCCCGGACACGGGCCACGTCGAACGGCGGACGGTCGAATGGTCTCGGTGCGATCGTTGTGGACGTCCCGTTTGGGGCTCTCAGGCTTGTCACACGCCTCCCGCCCTCGAGGCGGACGCGGGACGCGGCGCTACGGCCGAAATGCTGTGCATGCCATGCACTGTGCTGCCTCGCGGCCGACGCGTGCAGTGATGGTGCGCGTTAACGTTCCGTTCGTTGTTCCCCTGTCGAATGTTTCCACCCAGGAGTACCTTGACGTGTGCCACTCGGGTGCTGGTTAGTACTATGTGTGCGTGACATGCCAGGGACTGGCAGGTCAACGGCAACTCTGGTGTGTACGCGGGTGGCACAGGGCGCAGTGCACACTGTGCTATGTGGCTTTGGGAGCGGAACGCGCGCCCGTCACGGGTACGCGAGTGGCATGCTCATCAAGTTATGTTTCGTGCATCGTTTTCCCTGTGTCGTTCTGTTTTCTTGTTGTTGTTGCACACGCAGGGGCGCCGCCGCGGCGTTTCACATACTCGCAAGTGGAACGTGGGACGTTCACCGCCGCACACTTGTCAACGTTGTGATGGCAAGGCAAGGCCTTTCTCGAGTCCGAATGCTCGTTTGTTTCTCTATTTTTTCTGTCTTTCACGGTTGCTTGGGGGTGCCACTCGGCTTCGCACAGCATCCAGCCCCCACACCCGTGCATCACACACAGCGTCACACACTCACCAACAAAGGGAACGAGGCGGGCAACGTGCGGGTAGAGCTGTTCCGGCCCATGGCATCGCTGGGCTCGAGCTCCTTCACGTATCACTCACAGATGATAATAGCCCCCGATCGCGTCCGGCGTCCCAGTATATGACCGGCGGCTCCAAGGGAACTGATACGTGGGGTGGGGCGCGTATGTACACATTGGGCCTCCATGAGTGCTACTCGAACCGACAAGAGCGTCTGGATCGTCGCGATCTATGGACGCATGGCCAACAGCCGGTGCCACCCCTGCCGGGTCCTGGCCGGAGACAACAGGACGGTGCGAAGGGGAAGGGGGGGGGGATATGTTGATAGTTTCGACTGACTGAACGAAGTGGCGTACATTACAGCGAGGAGGTACATCGTGTGTGCGCAGTCCGCAATATATCAGGCCCTCTCAGTGCAGAGCGCCGAGGTCCCAGTCAGTTCGCAGACGAATGTGGGTGGGCCAGCATCTCGCCGCCCTGGACTCGGACGTCGTTGGCTGACAGTTGTGGACGCATGTGCTCGTCCCCTGTTCGCATCCTCCGCCACCGCTCATCCGCCTGGTGATGATGATGATGATGATGATGATGCAAGAAGGATATACAGAATACGTACAAGCACTGGCGCAACAGCGATGAGCACTCGTCGTGGGCGGTGAATGGCAAACGGTCGACTGTGACGCAGCACCGAACCAGCCGTCGGTCGGACCAGCGGCTGCACCTCAGGCGACCGAGCCCGCTCAGCTGGCAAGACTGGAAGCGGACTAGGATCGCGGGGCTAACTGCGAGGAGCAAAGCGTCCGCTCGCTTGCCCCACAGCCCGAGCCCAAGGCCGGCAGACTGGAAGGGGGAGGGGGGCGTCTGTCTGTCCGTACCTGCCGACCCCGGGACTCGCGATATCGGCCTGGCGGCGGCGCTGGTTCCGCTGCAGCACAGTGACACTGGGGAGTGGAACTGAGCGCCGGGCGCTCCTTGGGACTTGGCTAGGACTAAACGGACGCAAATTGGTACCTCTCGGCGAGCCGTGAGCGTGGGCGCGGTGCTAGCCGGTTCGAGGAGGTCAAGCCCACGGCCCACGGGGGGTGGAGAGTGGATCAAGATTCGCAATGGCGTGTTGTTGTTTCCTGCCGCCGTTGCTGTGGCTGCGGGGCTGCCTGTCTATTACTGGTGTTGCTGTGTGTCGGTTGCTCTTGCGCGGGGAAAGGGCAGGACGGTAGAGGACGTTCGGTTGGCATGTTCTGTTGCGGGCCCTGTGATCCTGGGGCAACGGACTTGTCAATCGTCGCGCCCTGCGGAGATAGAGATGTGTACATGTACGTTCCGCAGGCACCGTCTTGCTTCCGGCGGGCTGGGAGAAGAGAGAAGGGCCCGGGAGAGGCGAGATCGGATCGCGCGAAGGGGCACGGCGAGCCCTGAGTGGGTGGAGGCCCCCTCTCGTTACTGGTGACGTGAGGCGGACGGTGGTGGTCCCTGAGCGTGAATGGCACGTCGCGAGGGGGCTGGAATGTATGAGTGGTTATTTGTGGGAGCGTGTAACGGGGCTATGGCTGTCCGAGGGTGCAAAGTGCCAGCGTCGGACGAACGTGGACGGTCGTGCCACGACCTGGAGGCGAGGGGGGACAGCTCCCTCTCTCGATGGTGCACCACGGTCTAGACTGGATGGGAGGATAGAAGGCAGGGGGGATGAGAACGGTAGCGCGCACTGTATGGAGACACCGGAGGGCCGTGCCGGGGGGCCTAAGGGGAAGGTCGCCCGTGGATACAAAGCTCGTAAGAGAAGTCGGCCACAGATGGACACGTGCGGGCGGTGGAGACGTCGCGTGAGCGGTTTGAAGGGCAAGGAAAGTACGCGGGTGGCACAGCTGCACGTCCGACAGCCTCGATCGACATCAGTGGGAGAACGCCCGGGTGCGAGAAGGACTTCGGTGGGCGAGAAGCTGGGCCGACGAGGAGCGCACTACGTACATGCATACGTCGACGGCGGCTTCGTGCGCGTTCGCCCACTTTCGCCGCGATGCTTGCCAGCAGGCCGTGGGCAATGTCGCCCGGCGCCATGTCACCGCGCTGGAACGTGTGCTGGACCATATATGCGCGGGTGGTTCCTGGGAGATGCACTCGAAGCCACAGACGGCGCGGTCGCGTGTGCGCGCCAGGCCGCGGTGGAGGCCAGACGCGCCAGGTGCGGTCTGGCTCTCGTCGGGATAGAGACGAGGCAGGCAAGGCCGCCTCCGAGTGCAGACCTGGATGGAGGACGGCGTATACGGATAGAGTAAGGAGGAGTCAGCCACGAAGGACGTCGACGTCGCAGAGGGCGCACGCGTGTTCGGTACACTAACTCCGAGGAAATGGACATGGCCGTTTCCTGGGCCTCGTTGCTACCACCCGCTTCTGCGCCGACGTCTCGCACGACACCGACCCCGGTCAACCACACGCCGAGGAATGCCCATGTCCAAACAGACGTCCGGCCCGCATCACATCGACCGCCCCCTTCGAAAATCGCGATGCGATCGCCCGCAATGACAGTCTTCCCTGTCTGAGAGAGAGAGAGCAAAAAGAAAGAAGACAATCAAAGCTCACCTCCTCGCCATGGCCAAACCTCACTGCCATCGCCGCAACACGTTCCTCGCTGGCGGTTGCCCATATCGAGCACTCACTTTCGTCTCTTCACCCTCCGCCCTCCCCGCCTCACAACACTCGTGTCAGGGCGCAGGGCGCGCGACATGACACAATAGCGTCTTGGACGCCGTTGTCGCAGCACACCGCCATCCTCGTGCGCACTCGGCTAGTACTATCATTGATGTCCTCGAGGCTTCCTCTCGGACGACCCGGAGCGCAGCACAAAGCAAACGCGAGTGGCACGACCCAGCGTTATGACGAGCACCCAAAGGCAGTGTGTGATAAGCGACGTCTCCGGTGGATAGATGCACGGCGGTGGACGAAGGTGCGCGCCAAAGGACAAGGACAATGAGCCATCCTCCGGCCAGACGGCCTGTGACGCACGACGAGTTCAATGACTCACAGCGCCGAGCGTGTGCTACGGCCGAGCAGCGATCGCGAGACGAGCTGTACAATCACGCCCGACATCGACACGCTGCATGGGCGCTCATCTCGTGGCTTGGGTCTGTGGCCGTATGCCTTATCGGGACTAGCCCCCATCTCCGATCTCCTTTTCCTAACCTTTTTCGGGCGACGATGGCTTGAGATCTCCCATCTAACCCATTATTCACCTGTTTTCGTTCTTTGGTTATTTATGCATTTTTTGGCATGTATCCCCAATGCGGATTGACACACCCTTCGACTGCCCATATTCGTCGGGGATTGAATTAACGCTCGTTGCTGCCGGACTATGCGGACGACCTACCACTCGGACGTGCATAAAAGGTGGAGTCCTCCTCCGTCTCTCCTCACCATTCCGCTCCCCAAGCATCTCCCGCCTTAGCAACATCTCCTCCGCTCTTCCGTTGCCTCCAAACCTTTCTGCTACACCCCCATCCGAGCACTACCTCCGCTCCTCACCACTCACCACCACCACCACCACCACCCGTAACCATGCACGCATCTGCGTCCGCCTCCGTCTGCGTCTCCCGCTGCGTCGCGTCCTCATCACAAGCATGCGCGTCGCTGCCATCCACCGGGGCCGTCCCCGTTGCCCGCGCCGTGGACTCCGCGCCCTGCCCAACATCCGCGAGTTCCCCCCAGTGCTGCCACTGCGGTTGGCGCGGTGCCCACGCTCCTACTTGCCCGTTCAAGTAAACGCGCCTCGTCGCACCGTGTATCATAGCTGTCTCCCTCGCTCTATTATGTGAGTACCTCGCTTCACTCTCTCGCCCCTCTCTCCTTCCGCGCCTCGCCCGGCCACCGCCACTCCCTTCCGCGACTCTTCCCCCCTCCCGTCCCCCCTGCGCGCGCGCTCCGGAATGGGCAGCTGACGCGCACCCCTTCGCTGCAGCTGTCACTCTTATAATCGATCATGCTCTCGCCGTTCGATCCCGCAAGTTGTATCACCACCCACCGCATGCTGAGCTTCACGCCGCTCTATTCGTATTCGATCCGCGTATTCAAGCCCGCACTCCCCCCACCCACCACCCCATCCCGCACCCACATTCACGACGCAGCGTTGTACGAGAAGTATTATAATTGGAGGAAGGAAGAGGATAGGAAGGAAAGCTGCTGTTCGTTTGTACATACCCCCGTCTCCCCACCCATCCACGCGCCGGTTCCCCCATCATCGCTCTGTATTCTGTTGTTGCCCACACACACACACCTCGACTCGACTCGTAAGCACATCCGCTCGACTTGCTCAGCACTGGTGTTTTAGCAGTAGCTCGTGCTGTGTAATCTCATCTGCTTTCCGCACAATCTGTGCACGATTTGTTCTCGGATCGACCGGAGTGATCATCGAGCTGCGAGAGCCGCATGCGAGTGAGAGATTGTCTTGGATGCAGGAGTGCCGCGTCGGCTGCTGCTGGGCGAGGAAAAAAAAGTGAGGATGTTATCATCTCATCACGGGCAGGGCGAGCGCGAGGAGGGAGCGGGGGATAACGTTATCATGACGCAGCGGAAGGTCGTCTGTTTCCCCGCATTCGTCTTCACCGGAACCTTCACGTCGCTCACACCGATCCTCGACTCTCTTCCTCGGCCCCATCACCTTGCGTCTCTCTCTCTCTCGCGCGCGCGCCCTCTCTCTCTCTCTCGCTCCCTCTTCTCTGAACTCTCCACCCGGCCATGTGCTCCCTCCCTTGTTCCCCCGAGTGAATGAATGGATGAATGCACGCGTTCTCCCAACCGTTCCTCGCTCCCGGCCATCCGCCGCCGGTCGGCATCCTCCACACGCATGCATCAAGTCCGACAGCCAATCCATCGCCCATCGCCCATCGCCCATCGCCCATCGGCCCATCGTCCACCATCGTTCCATCGATAAGCTGAGCTTCATGCGCGAGCCCCACGTTTCGGCACGCGCGATCGCGCACGGCATGCGCGCGCATGTGACGGCCCGTCCTTCGTCCCAAGGGTTTTTTTCTGGCGAGTTGCAGGTCGTCATAACAATTGGCTCCCCCTCCGCGAAATAGAACACTTTATTGATTGCAAGTCAGCAAACGTCTGCCGAGCGGAGCGTCGTGTTTAATTGTCCAGCTGGGCGACGACCGGATGCGCGGAGTGATGACCGCCACTCTCCGATTCTCGGTTAGAGAGACAAAAGAGAGGAAAAATTTAGAGGCAGACATGGGAAGTTTGAGCGAGTTTGAGAGAGGCGTGTCATGACGCGCGCCCTGAGGGCACCCGAGGCTTTGCGCACGCCCGCCGCGCGCGCAACCATCTCGGACGGCGGGCCTGTGTTCCGAGACAGCGCGCGTCGTAAACTCAGGTCAAGTACTTGACGTTAACCGTTTACCAGCGGAGGCACGGAACATGGAGGACGATAATGATGAAAGATCATTCGACACGCGCGGGCACAGGTCCACGCGTTGTGCTTGGACATGCCACCGGCTCTGCGACGTGCGTTCGGGAGAGTCGAAACGGCTTGCATTGTTCCACCTCGCGAGGCTATCGCGTCCGGCCATCTCTCTATCGTCCATCGCTCTCCACCCCGCATCCGTCCCCGTGCCCTGCACGTCCGTCATCGCGGTCCCGTGCCCTCCTTCCGTCCGCGCTCCGATGCTCAAACACTCCGCCACCCGCCGTCTTCTCTGCGCATCTCGAGCTCTATCTCACCAGGTGCCTTCCTTCCGCTGCCAGAACACGTAAGGGCTGCATCCCTCCGACCTCCAGGCGGCTCGCGAGACTATCGGTGCAGGCCTAAATATGATAGGATGCCGGCCGTGTTGTTTGGCACGGGCGGGTTCCCGTGCTGAGGTTCTTGTTGGCGGTTTACGTGTGTCCGAGAGACGCTGTGCGTTCCGTTCCGTTCATCCGCTGCACCAACCATGAAATCCCAATCGCATGGCCACAGCTTCGCACCGCGCTCTCTGCTTGTTTCGTGTCGTCTCACGTTATCTCCAGGGCCAACGAATAGGGTTTCTACCGCGCACGCACGTTCCCAGCCGGGGGCACGCACACCAGGTGATCAGAGTGCACGGAAGAGAGACACTGTCACCGAGTGCGTCATCGTGAGCTCGGAGCCCCCCACGCCGTTGACCCGCGCTCCGACTGAGGCGTGACAGCAGACAGGAACCCGGGGCGTGCCCGCCACCCGTCGATCAAGCCAAAGTGCATGGGATCCCGTCTGCGCATCGCTCCCTCCTTTCTGTCTGCTCCCCTTCCGAGCTCGTCTCGACGCCCACCGCCAGCTGACCGCATCAGCTGTCCCGTCCTGTGCTGTCAAGAGACGATCTGGTCCCAGCCTTGGGCTAGAGAGATGCCGGCCACCGATGGCCGGGTCGTCGCTCGCCCCATGGCTGGCATATGCATCGGGGTTATGAACCAAGAACGAAGTCGAAGTAGAGCACTGGGTCCTTGGCGTCGCAAGGACTGGCCCCGTGCGCTCTTGGGGCACCTCGACGACGACGAGCCAGGTGTAGCGATCAAACGGTCAAGTGCTTCGTTCTGATGTCAGCTGTCGATGTGGGCCTACTGCTCACTAGCACTCCCAACCTGAATTCGCAATGCATCGCTTTCCTGGACGACAGCCAAGCGCGCACGGAAGCAAAACGCCATGCCATGGCAGACGCGTTGATTGCGTCAAGCACGCTATCGTCCTATGTATCGCGCACGCATCCTTGGCGACTAACGAAGCCACATGTCATGTCCACCGTCCGATACATGGCATCAGACGATGGATCAAAACGCAACTGCACCAGATCGGAAAGGCTCGCCAGCCTGAGGCTAGTGACTACTCTTGCATCCTGCCAACGTCCAGTTGGCTGTGCTCTCATACCTGCCTCCGATAACCTCGGCCAGAGCGTGGGCGGTGATCAAGGAACGGAAACCGAATTAGCGTGCGCGGAACGCCAAACAGGTCAACGACTTGCCAGATGTTCGCGTTCGGCGTACGTACTATGTACGCACGCTTGCTTCTGGTCCGCCCCTGCCCCGTAGCGCTGGACCGTATCTGGACAGAACGATACCGTACGCCTTACGTGCGCCGGAGTGGAGGTGGCCCGTACATACTGCGTACGAGCTGAGGGAGGCGAGTGCCCTTGTGCACCCGATGCCGCCCTGGGGAGATGTCGCGATCACACTGTACCCATCCAGAGCTCATTATCAGACCGTCTTCTCGAATCCGCGACGCACGACGGCCACGACGCTCGCGACGCACTCGATCAGCGTTGGCATTAGCCGACGACGGTGATAGCACGGCGTGCGGGCTGAGCATGTTGTATATGGTACGCATGTATCACCACGGTGGGCAGGTGTGCATTCTGGAGGAGGTTAGCTGCCAGGCTGATAGCTCCTTCAGACTGTACTGGCGCGTCGGTTGCCACATTGACAACAGCAGGAGCCTTGCTGCATGGCGATTGACGCATCGCGTCGCAAACCCCGCAAAGCCCGTCATTTGAAACAACATGCACTAGTATAGCACAAGGTACTGCAGTGCCTACCAACGCCTATTAGCTGAACTTGACGTTCCGACCAGAACGGCGCCATCCCTTGACGTTGGACCAAGAACAGGCACGCGTCCCAGCCTTGCGTCTTGCCCTGGAACAGTACCCGCAGGACCGCAGCCGGGGTTTACGTACGTATATTGAACGCTCGGCAACGAAATGCCGCGCGCAGAGGCCCCTTCGCGCGCGAGCAGACGGTGCTGTGCTGCGGAAGCAAGGTGGGGGGTGCGGGCGGGGCGCGGGCGGATTCCCTTTTTCGGGGTTCGCGTACTACTCCTACTCTGTCTTCGCTTGCGCTCTGACAGGTCTGCAGCAGCACCCATCAGGCCGCTCTCGAAGTCTTGCGGACTTTGAAAACCCCGTATCTCATGCCGTTCAGTACTCACGCACGCAATGCGTCGAAGGCTTGGGACTTGCGAGCTTCATGACCTGGTGACCCCTTGAAGGTGAGCAAAACGATTGCTGTCCGGAGACTGGTAGTCTCCGATCGCCAGTTTCGGTCTTCCGAAAGTCGGCCAGCATCCTTTCCAATGGCACGCCCTGCGAGTGCCCCACGAACGCCTGCCGGTCAGTTGTATGTACGCTGCTTTCGAGAGGAAACCGGGAGTGCGGAACGAAAAGCGTGGGTGTGGGTGCCACTCTCGCGCCTCCCCGCTCGACGTGTCGCATGACCCGGGAGGGTGGCAAGCATTGACGCATCGTCCAGACGTAGACCACGCAGGGGGGCGTGCCGGGTGCAGAATCCGATTTGTAGTACGCACAATGGAGGGGCTTGGCGGCCGCCCCCTCGCGGGCGTCCGAGTCCTCTCCAAGTCGCTTCCCCTTCCGAGAAGTGAGTGAGGACGCTCCGACGCGTGCTGTGCCGAGCGAGTGTCAGCGGGCCACGGGCTTCGCGTGGAGAGAAACGGTTCGAGGGAGGAGAAGGACGCACCCAGGCGAACCCGCGTCTGCCTCGGAGGAAGCTGGTCTATGGGAGTGCGAGGTGCGTGGTTCGTGGTACGAAGCAGGAGGTCACTTGACCCTTCCCCCCTGCTGCTGATCTTCCTGAAGTTTTTCAAGGTTGCGCTCCTTCTGCGGGCGTGGCGGCCAATCAGGATCGTCCGAAGCACCTTCCTGGACGCACATCGTACCGATATGGACCAGTGAGCATTGTGATTTCGCGGACGCCATGAGTCGTGTTTGGGCTTGCGGTGTATTGTGCTGCGTGCGGAGCACCTAAGAAGGGGTTAACGCCGTAACATGAGCCCGGTAGCAGGTGTCATATCGTCGCTCCGCTATGTAGTGGGGTTCCACTCGGCACCAACGTACGTACGATTGCTCCATGAAGTTCCGCCGGATCAGCGTCCAGAGCTGTGTTTTGCGCACAAGCGTAAGGTTTGAATTTGATAGTGATTTCTCCCGGATAAGTTCGCATCTGGTATGGCGCTCGGCGTGCACCGAGTCGGACTCCATGGCGTTCATAGTACGTGCATCATTGCGAGGTCATAAGTCGCACCTAACTCCCCATGAGATTGGGTTGCAACCTTATCATGGGATGCTGACCTGACGCTCACCGGAGCAATGCAGGAAGCCGTCCTCCACGATCCTTTGTCTCACCAGAATATATCAACTTTCAGCCACCAAGGTCAGGCGGAATCGAGCTGACAGGAGCTCCCACCGTCCGCCGTCCGCGCTCCGTAACCTGTACACGTCTTGAGTACGGCCTCACGGGCCTTCCGAGCGCAACCTTGGCCAGTCTGGGGCGGCCGCGCTCCTCGTCTTCGGGTACGAGCCTTAGCCTCGCCTCCTCGAATGCGTTCGTGCCTCCCATACAAGGCAACACCGCGCATCGCCTGCCACGTCCGGGAATACCTGTCAAAGTTCTTCCTGAGTCACTCAGTCAGGCGTGCCCCTGAGCATTAGCACACACCGCATGCATAGGTGTGCCGAGATAGTACGAAGGCTCGGCGGCCGCGCGAGGTTGCTCTTTCATTTCGGACTTGTGGAAAGGAATACACACCTTAAGCTTATGTCTGATTTGCGCGGCATCTGTGCCTGTAGGTGTCCTTGTCGCTCCACATCGACGTCGTTGTTAGTAGTATTACTCTGTATCTGACATGAACGTACCGACGTTGTACCATTCACGACAGGGCCCAGACCTGGGACAGGTCAGACGGGAGGTTAGTAAGCGATTGCGCACACGTATGACGGACGTTATTACGTCGATCGTGTGGTTTGACTTAACTTCAGGACATACCCGGCGGACGATATTCACTCCCTGATCGACGACTCGGTAGGATGCCGGTCGACCACAGTCCCGAACGCGCCCGTTATGCACCAAATACCGCCGGCTCTACACGATACGAGCTTCAGGTTCGAGGAATTGCTTGCCATGTTCGGATGATCGGCCGGAGGCGCAAACGCCTCGCACGTATGTCGCTATTCACTCTGTCAACGCACCGTAGTCAGAAGGGTCTTACGCCCCGAAGGCAAGGCCAACACAGCAGTGCTGTGTAAGCTGCGGATGCAACGCAGGCGCAGCACCCAGCTAACCAGCTATGATAGGGGAATGGAGATGGGAGGATGTGGGAGAGCCATAGGATGGGTGTGGGTCAGTCCAACTTGTGGCCAGGTCGAGAGATCGATTGAAGGGAGCTAGATCGTTTCGGGCAAACTGACCCTGATCGGCGGGGTAAGGGGCGATCGTGCGGCCGACGGCACGGTTCTCGGCTCCCTGGCCTTCAGTCCCTTGGCCAGCACCCATGATGTCTCTCCAGTCCGACTGGCGTACATACACACCTCCACTCGCCTTGGCTGAGATAACGCCTAGACAGATCACATACGGCACTTGCAGTTGCAGCGGAAATAGCATGGTATTTTTGAGCTCTTGTGCTATTCTGAACTTGCGTCTTTCCCAGCTCTCTTGCGAGCAGGTACCCTACCGGTGACCACATCTATTCCTGGCAAGCACGTCAGCACATGAGCAACACACTCCAAAGCACTCACGGCCCCCCTTTGCGGTCATAGTGGACAGTCCATGCAGTAACAGAAGAACAGACCTAGGCGCTCATGATAGGACTTCGTCTCATACGCAATGTCGCGAGTGCAGAATATTCCGCCGCATTCTGCGCGGCAACCCCCTGGGAGCTGACCGAGCTTCCCGCACATGCAGGGAGTGCGAAGTCTTCGGTTCGCGCACGGCATCCTCGCCTTCCATCTCGCACGCGCCTTCGAATCTCCCATGGGACGTGGTCTTCGACACGCGTCTCACGTTGGCCATCCTTGCAATTCATGGCCTTGCTTCTGTATAGCGTTCTGTTCGTGAAGCGACGCGACGGATCGGATACTGAATGAGAACGATCGTGATCACAATCGCCTGGCGGTCGACATGAATGAGCGAAGAACTGAAGTCACGAGAGTTTGACGTTCGCGCCCTGGAGTGCCTCTTCTCCGCAGCAGCGTCTTCCCCGCCTACCGCGTATCGTGAATCCTTGGAAGAGAGAATCGGGTGCATCTACGCGTATGTGAGGTACTCATACGAAAGCCTGGACCCCTCCGCATCAGTCTCGAAATTCTAGGTCAGAACGGTCATGATTCGCGGGACTGAGCGAACGGCCGCAAGACAGAATGAATGTTGCCCACGCCAGCGTCATAGATTGCGCACAGGTGTGTCCTCCGCAGAAGACGCGACGACTGGACTTTGAAGTCATGCGTGAATTTTGAAAGAAGGAAGGAAGGAAGGAGGGAGAGAAGGTGGTGAGGGCCGGCTGCAGCCGCGGCCCCCCTCGCGTCTTCGTGTCTGGCCATTCTGGTTCCCAGTGATGGCTTCGAATTCGGAATGGCAAGAACGTTCGAAGTTGGACGTTGGACCCGTGCGCGTCTTTCGTCCCCTCGTTCCATCTCCGCAAGTCCGAGTGCGCGTTCTTCGAAGGTGAACTGTGCGCATGACGAGGGCAAGAGAAAGGGATGAGCTGATTCGGCATCCACAGGCTGCATTGTCGTTCGAAGGGCCACGGCTTCGGAGAGAGGGGTCAAGGAAGCTCACCGCGGCGATAGGAGGTCACGGAGAGGTTGAGTGTGCTCATTTCAGGGCCCTCGGCAGCCCGAACACTTCCTTGAATGTTGAGGCACAGATTCTGTCCCCTTCATGCATCAAACTCTGCCGGACCACTCGCTACGCATCGCATATCGCGCACCTCGCAGCCAGTGAGGGCCCGACCGGCGGCAAGAGGGTCGCGGGAACGCCAGCAACACCCTCCTTCCATACGCGGCGCTTATGGTGCACACTTGGCCAAACGTGACCCGTTCCTGTAAACTTGGGAACTGGCGAACTTCCTATGTACGCATCCGCAATCAGCCACAGTCGAACGCCACTGATGGCTGAACTGTGAATGCAACAGTCGCACCTCGAAACGTCCGCGGCCGACACGAGGCCAACCAGGTCCTTCGTCTTCCTATCATGCGCCGCTCCGTCCGATACGGAGTAGGGTCGGGCTGCCATCTTGAGGATAAAGGGGTCCACCGACAACGTGGACGTTTTCGCGAGCCATGTTACTGGAATGGCATTTGTGATGCCATCCTGCCGTGGCATACCAGCAACCGCGATACGCAGCCTACCCTGCAGCTGCCCCGATCGATGTGTAATCGTGAGATGCTTCCGCGGTCTGCTTGAAGCGATATCTTGATGGCAAAGTGCGTGAGCGTGTGAGGATGACGTCGCTCGACGAAATGCTTTTGCGGGGAAAGACTCTTCGAGTCGAATATGCGCGCCAGTTAACGGTTTGCCGGAAGAAGACGGTATTAATTAGGCTGCTGTAATCGCAACCATCACATGCATCCGAAGCATAGTTTGCGGCTGGAATGGCATAGGCGAGTAGTAGACGCGAAGGCATTGCAGCCCTCCGGAACTTCTAGAGTGTGGAACGAAGGAGACCAGAAGAACCCCATCGTCATTCTTCCGAGTTGGTTCCAAATCTAGGGTAATGAGCTATGCGTATATCGTTCGGACGTAACGTGTTGCTCTTGACTCACTTGGGCTACCCTTCTTCAACTCACTCCTTCACAAGCTATCATTGTAACTCAGCAAGTTCGCGTCAAGTGCTGCGCCTCGAACGAACCCCGCAATGCTTCTGAAACGTCCTGGTCATCAGTATGTAATGCGAGAGCGCCCCCAACATGGCGCAACCGGTGGTCGGTGCTCTTGAGGGCTTGCCGCCTTTCTGTCGGTACCAAATGCTTCGGTATGGTTAGCTCGGGCGGGACAGCCTGAGAAAACGCACCCTGTGCACGGTCACCTGTACATTCCAGCGGGGATCGCATATCCTTGAGAACCACTGTGTAGCCCCAATCTGGCTAAGCATGACTCCGGAGTTGCATCCCACTCCGCTTGTAACCGACAACGGATCATCGTTGAGTAGAAAGGGTAGACATCGCTCAACCCGAGGGTTGATGAATATGGTGAATATGGGGAGAACATATCGGAAGCCGAGATGCACTATAGACTTGACGCACATGTTGTATCCGCATCGGCTTCCCAGTGAAGTGACGAGTCAGTGAGACGACTCTGTCAAAATGCAGTTCATATGAAGATGAAGGTAACAGCCGTCAACAGATGTGCCTTAAACGATGGCAGCCTGTGTTTGTGACGGTGCAGGCGAAGAGAAGATGAAGAAGTGGGGAGTTAAATGAGATCTGGGGCAGAGATTAGCTAGACAGGATGGATGCCACCGATGCGCCCATAGCATGAGGTTAGCGTTTTCGATCTGAGAACGGCCAGGTCGCTGATACTGGCACTTCAAGGTCTTGTAAGGAGTTATTCAAAGAAGCGAGATGAGCGGTGTTTGTTTGCTATATTCTGGCCCCTGGAGACGGTCGACAAGAGCGAATATCCGCCTGTCTGCGGCGCGCTGTTCGGTTGATGACTGAGAATTCGCCAGAAGTTCAGTACATGCACGAGAAGAGAAGTACCAGCACACGGCTGCGAACCTGTGGGAATGTGGAGATGGTGATATTGGAAGGTTGTCAAAGCAGCAACACAGCCCGTATGATGGGCCATGTTCCCATTGTGAAAGATGCATGAACCAAACCGACGGTGGCATCCGCTGCGGCCGCACTGCGTCCACCAAGCCTATTAGAGACAAGCTCGCGCGCATCGCAATACATCTATCTGTCTTGGGGCTGTGGGAAGCTGAAGGAACCAGAAGCAGGCGAAATTTTTTTGCTCGTGGAAGGGAAGAGAGCGTAGGTGCGAGCAGGCGAAGAATGCGGCAGTTTGGTGGGAGAGAGGGTGGAGTGAGGTCAAATGTGGTCCCGAAGATCGGTTTGGGGACACGAGTGGTCGTGTTCGAGCGAAACTCGTAGTTCGTTGAGACAACGGGAGGATGAGAGCGCTGATTCCCGTGCCGTGTGAAGACAAGAGCTAGTCGTGCATGCCGCCACAGGGCTGCAGAGGGCATTGCTAGTCGCAGGTGTGGAGAGGTAGCCAGGGAACGGACCTGGCGGACCATGATGTCAAGCCGAACTAGGACGAAGGTCGGAAGGGGGTTAGAAGCTGCGTGATCGTCGCTGCTCTATTCCGGCCGTGTCAATGTGTCACCATGCCCAGCATGACGTCAGTTTATTCTGGATAACTTGCCCACACTAACTGTCTTCTATCCCTTACCTACGCAGATAAGCCCTTGCATGGTCCTGGTATAGATCTGTCCCGATCCGGGCCATCATCCCAAACCATAACTGCTCGTGATCTCGCCTGCGTTAGTACAGCATTCAACTGCGAGCCGAACGACCTCCTGCACTCACCAGGGTATATTCAGGAACTCGTCCATTCAACTACGTGGTACTCACTCCTGCCTACTATATCCTAAATGATATAGAAGAACTTCTGCGGCCCAAACACCTCCGCATTCTCGATCTATCGTAATTGTTAGCATCCCCCCGATACACGAGATTGCACAGCGACGAACCCAATCAATGAGCACACCCAGGATCAGATCCAAGTTCTCAGCGTCTTTACCCAGCTCTAGCACTTCTGTGCGCGCGTACTTTGCATAGTCGCCGCCCTTAGGCGCCTGGTATGCAAAGAATATCCATTGGTCGCCACATGTGACAGCACCTCTTGCACATTCCTTACTGCAGAAGCAAAAACATCAGCGCCTACACACAAGTATTTGCGCTGCACTTACTGTGTTTCACGACATGATGTCGCTACCGCAAGCACGGCCTGCATCAGACCCGACTGTAGTTCGGCGACCGTCCTAGCTTCGTATATGTTCGAGGACCCGGTGTGCACCAGGTCCGGTCGGTTCAGCGCTCCTATAGGCTCGGACAATATCAGCCCTGTTACACGGTGATCAGCTTCCCACTACCACCTTGGGCGTCCGCACGCGCTCACCGGAATACTTGGCAGGCCGTTTGGTTATCAGGTAGTCGATGACGCCTCCGAGCGACGGCCCCGGCACCGTGTTCAGAGCAGTCCATTCCGGGATGATTGAAAGCCTATCCTGGTCGGAACTCAACACCGCCGCGAGCCGCAGGAAGACGACATCGATGAGCATCCGGCAGCCAGCCACAGACTGTCAAGATAGGGATAGGGAGCAATAGGAAGCTGATGAATACGTGTAGAAACGTCGATTCATGGCCAAACAAGAGGTACGCACCGCTCGAGACATGTGGTTGCGCACTAGGGAGACGAGGGCCTTTGTGTTCGCCAGAGTGAGAAAGTTGCTGCCAACTTCTTGTGCACCGCGCTCGCGTAGCGCCTTGGCAGCTTCATCTTTGAATTCGAGCCCGTACGGGTATATGTGGTTCTCTTGCAAGTCGAGGGCAGTCGCGATTGACGGTGCGCGCTGGTCAGAATGTCACGACCAATTTCACTTGTCAGCGAATCAGGAATGTACTTACCGATCCTTGCTTCAGCCTCTGAAACACAGACTCAATCGCCTCCACCACACCCGCCGTCTTCTCATCGTCTCTATCCAGACTGGTCATGAATGGGAGCAGTGACTGGACGAGCGGGTCGATCTCATTGGGAGTGAGGTCTGAGACCTTGCGTTTGTAGCTTGCCATATTGTACGTGCTCCTGGACAGAACTCAGGGATGTGAGCCCAACGTTAGGATTGTGGGTGTCGTGCAGCAAGAACGCCGGGCGGAAGTCGACTGGCACGTCCGCGTGCATCATAGAAAATCGAAGGTGATAGACGATCGCTAGCTAAGCTATATGCGTAAGTACCGCGTGGATTCCAGCTCAGTGTGTGTAACCACTGACAGATGTAGTGTACGCGTCTGGGAGTCTTCGCTCAATGAGCCTTTCTTAGACGATGATGAACGAGATTGAGGTGAACGTGGTAGTACAAGTCAACAGGAACAGTTGGCCCGTCATGGATCTACGAAACGAGATCTAGGCGCGGCTCCGACGTCATCGGCGTCTATGGGTATGGGACAACTTATCTACGTCTCTACGAGAACCCACATAGATGGACGAAATCCCGCAGGAATTCGCCGCTTGAACGACGCAGACGTCGCCCTACGTGTGATCCAACTTAGCCAATACAAAGGGAGGCGAGTTTCTGGCAGGTTGGCGGCTGTCAGACATCAACGAAAAGTCGGAGAAATTCGACGCCTCGGACTGCACAATTCCTCGTATCACCACCTATTCGCGGTCATGACCTGGTATTTTATGCGTTCCGGGACGAGCATGCATCCGCATGACAAGGCGTGAGAGGCCCTGTGGACCAGCTGAAGGATCCTGAACATGACGACATCAGCCGCTGACTGTCAGACAGATTCCGCAAATACCGGGCATCGAACAAGCAACTCCAGCTCCATTTGTTCGGTAAACGGTAGCGCGACAAGCATCCAGGAAAGCATGGAAACGCTGAGCGTGTAGCCTGTAGGGTCATCAGCTCTCGCGTCAGAAAATTGCAACATGTGGGTGGTGTCGGTGCTGCAGGCGGCCGTCGTTCGAGCGTCGCGCCAGGAAATATGGCCAGCTATATTACAAGGGGTCGCTAATCGTACAAAAGGAAAGCGGTAGAATGGCAGGTCGGAGCCTAATCGAACTTGATAGTGCCATCGAGAATGTACAGCATGCCGTTGGACGCCTGCGCGGGAGAACAGATCGGTCAGGATGTATGACTTCCTCAGAAGCCGAAGCACCGAGAGCGGGATCGATATGAGTGAGCAACTGACCTCTTTCACGCCGGCCAAGCGCACAGAGTCGTCGACGAGAACGCGTGTCCAGTCCGGCGCGCCCTTACTATCTCCGTCCACGACCGTGATAGAGACATTCTTGGCCGGGAGAAGCGTCTCGTACTCGCCGTCCGACGCGAGGGAGATCGGAGATTGCTGCGCCCGCGCACGGGTCAGTACTTCGTGTACCCCAGGTTCATTGGCGATTGGTGCTCACCGGGATAATGTGCGCCGACACCCAACGCTCAACGTTCTTCTTTGACATACTGTCGAACTCAGCCTCTGATAAGATGACGCCATCGTCCAGCGGTTGAGGGCCTTCATGACTATGCACACACGCCGACCCTTGAGCTCTGTGGCACATACTATGGAAGCACAAAGAGGTACGCACGGCTTTCTTGGCAGCGCAACCACAGCCTTGTTCGTCGGAACAAAAACGGTGCTCCGAGCCTTGGGATCACTGAAGAGCTGACTGAGCTCCACCTCTCTCGCGTAAGAGTAGAATATTGAGGCAGAGGACTCGATTGTGAGCAAGTCCGCAAGGGAGGGCTTGTCGGAGTAGGTAATGGGAACAAAGCCGCCGTGGGTGTGGGTTTCTGGGAGGACCATTTGCTCGTCGATAGATGCAGAAACCATGAAGGGTAGCACGAGGAGAGACAGAAGATGTAAACGCATGTTGGTGGTCAGCAACCTCCTGGTGAATGGCGTTCGTTGGAGACTCCGTTCCGTCCGGCGTCTGGCCTCGGACCCAAGGAGTCGGCCCGATTAGGACGAAGTTCCCACGTCCCTTCCACTTCGAATCCGCCAACTTGATAGAACTCTCTAAACTTGGTTCATTTGTTTCCGTCAACTCACACTGGCATACAATTCAGATGCACCGACGCTGCCATTCCTACCTTTACAAAAGGTCTGTATTCTGAGGTTCCCAGCTCGCTCCCAAGCAATGGTCCCCAACCATAGGACTGCATATATATATATGGGTCATTCAGATTGCACTAAGTACTTAAGCTTATTCCAAGTCGAGTACGCTTTGGTCGCACTACCACAAGTATGTGCGGTCTTGGGATTCAGGGCATGGATATATGCGCTCAACCACACGCTCAGCCCAAACCTTCAGCACGTTCGGGCTCCATGCTCCAGCGCACGTACGAGTTGACGGCAAGCGTGACGTTGGAAAGTACGTATACTGGCCGCCATTGCATGTGCATGGGTGCGTTCCTCTCATGGAATACTTTCGATACCCTTGTACGTGCGTTCCTGTACCTGAGAAGGGTTCACAAATCGCTCAGCTGACCGAGCAATGGCCGATATAGGCACTCTCCCATCTCTTGCATAGCGCATCAGCCAATCATCCAATCCGGGCCGGGAGAGATAGTCTCGAAGCATATGTCATCGCGATACTCGTGGATGCCGACGCATCGACGGGGCTCCGCGCGCGAGTGTATAAGAAGACTATTAAAATAGTTTGCGCGAGCCTTGATCGCCCACAGATCGTCGACGCTAGCTACCCCACCGCGACGCGTTCCGAGCGATTTCAAACTGCCATCGTGAGCCGAACTTCACGTCAAGCAACAAGACAAGACCAAGTGCAAACGTCAGAATTGATAGAAATATGTCGTTCGTGTACGAGCCCAAGAATATGCCGTTCAGGAGGCTGGGCCCGAGCGGCCTGCGAGTTCCTGTCTTTTCCTTGGGCGCATGTACGTCGTGATATTGATTTTTCCATATCCACTATCTACGTCGCGGACGTCGCAACCGTGCTTTGAACGTAAATTGGGTTGATGCTGACTACATTCCAATTTACCAGGGCTGACCTATGGCGAAACTGTGGTCGGAGATCCTGTCAAAGTGAGTGTCCTTCCTGGGTCCTAGTGCTTGCAAATCGAACGGCTCTTCGACTGCTCCTCCTCGGGCCGCGTGCTTATTCCCTGTTTCCAATGGGAATCGTAGGACATCATTAAGATTGCTCTCGAGAACGGCATCAATATGTATGTGGAATTCGGGCCCTTCTCCGCAATGTGACGCGTGCTTGACATGAACACTTGATAGGTTCGATACCGCAGAAGGGTATGCTTCGGGGAAGGCAGAGCTTGAGATGTGAGTGTCAAATGTATCGTCTATGCAGTAACGTGGACGGGGCCACTTACAGTGTTATTCATCAGGGGTCGTGTTTTCAAGGAACTCGATGTGAAGCGGTCCGATCTCGTCATTACGACGAAGATCTTTTGGGGTGGTCGTGGACCAAACGACATGGGCTTGTCCAGGAAACAGTGAGCGCAAACATGGCTGTCGTCGAATAATCTCCCGCGGACGCCGAACACTCACTTCTATCGCCGCCGACCTGTACAGCATTATCGAAGGCACGAAGAAGTGCCTTGAACGTCTGCAGATGGACTACGTGGATGTCATCTTCGCGCACCGCCCCGACCATACTGGTGGGTGCTCTTTACGTGTTCGCCGCTCAAGTTCTGGCCTCATGCTGTCAGTGGCGGCACTCCACAGTGCCTATGGAGGAGATAGTTCGCGCCTTCAACTATGTGATTGATCAAGGTTGGGTACGTGCTATTCGTCCTTCATTCACTGGCCCCATCGCGTCCCAGACGTTCTCGAAGCACGGCGGCGGAGGGAAGCCAGGGCGGGTGCAGTGGTCCCATATCCGTTCCTGCCATCTCACAGGCCCCCTCCTTAGGCTTTCTACTGGGCCACGTCTGAATGGTTTGCGCAAGAGATTGAAGAAGCATACCGTGCGTGTGACATTCCAGACTCCCGATTCGCTGCGGGTGCCCCGGGCTCATCATAGCGCCCTCCCTCGCCTTCTAGACGTCGCGTCGAAGCTCGGGCTCATCGCCCCTATCGCAGAACAGTGCCAACACAAGTACATGTGTCACCTTCATGCTCTTTATTGCTCGATTTGACGGCCGCCTTTGCAGCATGTTCTGGCGTGAGCGTCCGGAGAAGGAGTACGCGTGAGTGTGCTGTTCTTCGTCGCTCTCGCGCTAGTGCCGGTGAACCTTCGTTCACATGGACGTACCCGCAGGCCGCTCTACCAGAAGTATTCCATCGGAACGACGGTATACTCACCCCTTGCGCGTGGTGTTCTGACTGGCAAGGCGCGTCCATGTTTACCCTTAAATCCCCAGACCATGGTGTTATTGACTTGCGCGCACTCGTCGTGTCATCATGTCTACAGTACAACAATGGCATCCCTCCGGACTCTAGATATGCTCTCCATGCCGATTTCTTCAAGGAACGACTCTCGAAACTCCAGGCTGAGGAAGGTCGTAAGGAAATCGAGAAGGTCAAGGTACTGTCCGAACTGTCCGAGAAAGGTATGCGTCGCACGTCCACCTGGAGCTGATTCTTCGACACGCGCGGAATTTTGTGCATTCATCGGAGTCTTTTTTGCATACTGATGGCGATATTTCGGTCCATCAGAACTCGGATGCAGTATCACCCATCTTGCGTTGGCATGGCTCGCGGTGAACCCGAACACGAGCACGGTCATCCTTGGAGCCTCGAAACCGGAGCAGGTCCTCGACAACTTGAAGGCGTTGGATGTTATCCCGAAGCTGACAACGGAGATCCTGGAGAAGATTGAGAAGATTCTCGACAACAAACCTGCCCCTTGGGTGCGCATCCCTCTGTTTCCTATTGGGTCGGCACCTCGTTGACATTGTGCTCCATTACAGTCGTCCTATGGCCGACCTGCGTTGGACAAGTTTGGCAGGCTTTCCCCTATGTTCGCGTAACCTTGGAGATCCTGGCATTCGAGATCAAAGGATTTGTTGGTGGAAATGTTAGTGCAAGGTTCCTGTGTATTGGGCATCAATGCCTTCAAGTATCGCGGAAAATGTGCATGTAAATCAAGTGTTCTTGTATATGCGTATGATTTGCAAATATGACTTGCGGTGATATGTGCGACACATGAACAACAGCAACTGTTCATGCATACTCTCAGCTCGTGGTTGTTCCCTGTCGCAGCCGCCCACCAATGCTATGTTCGGTAGGCGCCCATTGAAGCAGACACGTCGCGTCTACGAGCTCAACGTACGAACCTCTCGCTAGAACGCTTCCTTCCTGTACGACGCTCCGGAACGACCCTTCTTTGAGCCTCGCATTGCTGTCCACGGGACCGTCTGAGGATAGCGCACATTGACACAACATGGTATGTATTGTCTGCCAGTTACGCTCTGCTTCACGCTATAACTCCTCGGTTAGGTCGTCTTAGCAGCCTCGATATGCACCAAGGCCGGGAAGGGTATGTTCGAAACCAAAGAATGCTATACGAGGATGCTTTTACAAGCTACAATATAGCCGTTATCTCCCGCCAGTTCCGCGATATGACAAGAGCCAGGATAGAGTCCCTCCTGGCATCATTCCCGAAACTCATTCCTACTGGTTCCCAACATACATCGGTCGAAACGGAGGATGTTCGCTATGTCTATCAACCGCTAGAAGATCTCTATATTCTCCTCATTACGAACAAGGCGTCGAATATCCTCCAGGACATCGAAACCCTCCATCTCTTTGCCCGTGTCGTCTCGGACTTATGCAGGAGTGCGGAACAGCGGGAAATCTTGAAGAATACCTTTGAGCTGCTGGGAGCGTTTGACGAGATTGTGAGCATGGGGTACAGGGAGCAGGTCAATCTCATGCAGGTGCGCAACGTGCTCGAGATGGAGAGTCACGAGGAGAAGATCCAGGAGATCATCGCCCGGGTACGTCGATTCTGCGCATATAACCTCAGTTTGAAGTCTCTTATTATCGGGGGCGAAAATTAGAACAAGGAAGCGGAGGCGAAGGAGGAGCTCAAGCGGCGCGCGAAGCAACTCGAGATGCAGCGCAGAGAACAGCAACGACGCGCCGCCGCCGGTGGTCCCTCGGGAGGCAGCTACCTTGGTGGTGGTATCAGTGGATATGCGCCAGTACCACAGCGCGAGTTCAACGCGCCGACCCCTGCGCGTACCGCATCGCCTGCGCCGTCAAGCCTGCGCACTCCGGCGTTCAAGGGCAGCGGTATGAAGCTGGGTGCGAAGAAGACGCAGCAGTCTGCTTTGCTGGATGCGCTCGGTGGAGAAGCACTCTTGTCAGAGGACATGTCCGTACCAACGACCCCTGCTATCAGTAACACGCCCGAACCGGTCATGACTGCGCCCAAGAACGAACGGGGCAGCTTGCCGCCAGTTACGCCTGAGAGGTGAGGGTCTTCCTTGCGTCGTCAATCGAGGAGCGGTTCTAATCGTGCTGCACGTAGTGTTCACATCGTGGTCAAGGAGTTCCTGAATCTAGAGCTCATGCGTGAGGGCGGGCTTAACAACCTCGAGCTTCGTGGAGACATGAACTTGCAGATTTCGGACCCTGCCCTGGGGCGTGTGAAGCTCACCCTCGCGCCTGCTCCCGCCAGCTTTGGCCCTGAGCTTCAGTTCAAGCAGCACCCGAACGTCGGGAAGTTCGCCGCGAACAGGGACCGCATCGTCGCGCTCAAAGACCCCTCGCGCTCCTTCCCGGTCGGTCAGCCGCTCGCTGTCCTGAAGTGGAGATACGCCGGCAAGGACGAGACATACGTCCCGCTGTCAAGTGAGTCTATCTGAGCCGATCATTCTACTTGCACAGTGCTATTCGCGCTGGTAGCAAGGGTCACTAGGAGACTGACTGTATGCTGATCTATCTTCAGTCAACTGCTGGCCGACGCCATCCAATGACGGGACGTGCGATGTCAATATCGAATATGAGCTCGAAAACGAGAACGTCACTTTGCATGATGTTGTCATTTCCATCCCATTGCCGTGAGTAACCGCTCAATGTATCCGTTCATCATGCACATGCTTATTTGACTGACACTTTCAGGGATGGCTCGTACCCTACCGTGACCTCGCACTCAGGGGAGTGGGCACTCAACTCTTCCAGTCACTCGCTCGACTGGACCATTTCTCAAATTAACGCGGAGGAGCGGTCTGGATCCCTGGAGTTCTCGGTCGGGGGAGACGACGCTGGGGTGTTCTTCCCTGTCAAGGTTGCGTTCGTCGCACAGGGCAGCGTCGCCGGGGTGAAGGTTGCTTCCGTTGTGCGGGTAGACAACGGCGAAGACGTGGTGTACTCGGAAGACGCGACGGTGGTGGTCGAAAACTACACCGTGGTGTAGAGCTGTACATATGCCTCGCTATGTATTCGTTGTTCGAGAATGGATGTATCGATGGAACGGAGACAAGTCGTATCAGTGTAAGATGATGTGCATACAAAGTCCCAATATATGCGTAAGATGGAAGAGTCCGTATGTCCGAGAAGACTGGAGGGGCGATAGCAAGAAAACATGGTGAAGGGATGTTATTCATGTAGCGTCAGTCCGTGTAGATTCCATGTGCGTGAGGGTCATCAACAGAGTCGTCATTTATCGAGAGCTGGGTTGGAGCGGAGGTGTGCGCGAGTCCGTCGTTCTAGCCTTGAGGTGCATCGACGCGAGAGACTCGCCCATCTCGTTCACGTCGTTCATCGACGCAACACGCGCTCTGCCCGGGAGCCGTCCTCCAGTGGAGAGAGCAACATTCGGCGGGACGAGCTTGTGATCGCTCACAGATCGCTGGGTTGGGAAGTACGACGCGCGTTGGTTCACGTTCGGGTCTTGGAAGGCGTCCGGGGTTGGCCCCGCCGCTCCTGGACTGCCATACATGCCTGGGGCCATGACACCCATTGACGGGAAGACGGCCGAGGGAGGCATGAATGCGATGGACGGGGTCACCGAGGGACTGCCACGGTGCGGGCCACGCATCATGGCGGTCATTCCATTCGCAGGCCTCGGAGTCGGGATCTTGGTGTCTGGATCAAGGAGAAGCTGTAGACCGAGCAATGTGGTGAATGCGGCGTTGCCAGCGTTGTGCAGCACACGTTGAGCGTCGACGCCGAGGGACTGGAGGAGAGCGGAGAGCGAGAGGCTGGAGCCTTGTTCGCGGGGCCGGCCGGAGGGTTCTTGCATTGCGCCGCGCAGGCCGGCGGCGTAGAGCTGACGCTCGAAGGCCATTGTGTCGAGGATGAGGAGATTGTGCGGGAGCTCTGTGAATGCGGGAAGAGTTCGAGGCAAGTGTGAGTGTGAGTAAGTCTGAGATGGAAGCAGGGTGACAGGTTCGAGAAGGGGACATGGAGACGTACTGATCTTCATCTCCTCCAGCCGACGAAGGTCCCCTGTCGTGCCGTGAGCGACCAACACCAGGGTGTTGGGTATTGTTTCCGAGTCGGGACTGATGAGACTGCTACAGAAGGGCGCGAAGGTTCAATATCACGACCGAACGAAGTGGCAGCATGTTCGAGGGTCGAGCTTACCTGATGATTGCTTGTATCATCTGCGGCAGCCTTGCCTTCGAAATCAATTGGCTTTCTCCGAACTGGACAGGATCAGCGTACGCTCGCGAAGAAAGGTACGGCCCTCAGCCGACTGTCTGCTCACCGCATACTGACAGAAGAGGGTGAGCGCGTGCACTCGTGCGACAGGAAACTGAACGTACCGCCCACGGAAAGCTCGGCTTGAGCCTGTTGTGTACCTTGTCCACATACTCGGAAACGATATAATGGCCACGCCTTGAGCAGTGGGCCGTAAGCCCGATATCTCGCGGAACGAACCAGGAAGCGGCGGGGAGAGGACGCACCTGTAATTCGGCTCAGGATCTGGGGGCCATGCACCCGCACTGGAAAAGGATGGGAAAATGCCAGCTCAGCATGGGACGACCGTCAACGAGAACTCTTACTGACGTGTCCAGGTGACCGCAGCGTACGGCACAATGGCCCCATTCAATGCATGACGCGGTGTTACGCTCAGACCACTCGAAGTCTAGAGCCAAGAACGTCTTGTCCCTGGTAGCCCATAGCTCCCGAATGGCTTTGGGTTCGCCGTTCCGAACACGAACCTTCTGCGCGGAGAGGACGACTGCGGGCAGTGTCGCGTACAACTTCTTGTACGTAGTGTAATCCGAGATGGTACGTAGGTGGCGTTGGGATGTTTCGAACGGAGTGATCCGAAGAAAATTATCCACCATAGGCAATGTCTCGCCAAACCTGCGATGACAGAGTTAGCCGATTCACGAACCACACGATGCCGATGTGCTGCATACCTAGTCTTGAGCATCTTGAGGAAAGCGTTGACAGTCGACATGCGCACTACGATGTGCGCCCGCCCAGTCCATGCGTCGGTTACAGTGATCGTAGGCCACGAGAAGGTGAGGAACTCCTCGAAAGTCTCGAAGAATACGCCCCAAGAACGGTCATACCTGGATATTGTCGAGTACACAACTAAGGCGGAAGAGCCTCGCACTTACCATGGCACGTTATGGAGCTGGAAGTGACCCATGTACGCCGAATAAACCTACGAGTCATACTGAGCACATCGTTTACCTGGCACACATGTAGAATAGAGCGCCACATACAGACTGAAGATCGCAATCCCATCCCTTGGGATCCACGAGAGTGAAGTTTGACATTCGATCTCAGTCGTTCTGACTCGATTATGACGGCGCCAAGCTGGCAGTGGTAATCGATGGCTTGGATGACGCGTTGTTGACCTGGAGCCCCCGCGAGAACTCAAGGTGATACGCGTATCGACCTCCCAGCTCTAGGACTAGCAAGCCTTGCGATCCAGGACGACCGCGTCGAGTCGAGTACGATGACAAGGACAAGCTGGGAAACATTCCACCAGCCGTCTGCATCGTCAGCGTTTGCCCGGCAGCTTCGGGATTCGAGGCCATCAACGGCGGAGACGACCTTCGTGTACTCGACCGTTCTCTCCCGGTCTCCTCTCTCCGCCTCCGCGTGCTCACAGCCATTCACAGGTGATCCATGCACTCCTCTGTACCCACTGTAACACGCATCGATACAGGCTCAAACTCAGTACTCTCATATGTATATTCATGCATAACTTACGGACAAGCCTACGCTACGTCTGAACTAACAAGCGACGGACTTTACCACATGGAACATGAAGAACTTACAAGCGACACGCAGATTCTTGGTTTGACTGTAGGCAAGGAAAGGACGGGGGCTGTGCGGTCCGAGAGTCAGCTATCGGCATGCCGCAAACTTCAAAGGGCACAAGCAGGAAGAATCAGAGACTTGAATGGTTCCAAAAGGAATTGCTCCCATCGTGCGCAAACACGTCGAGTAGATTTGCAGAATAGTTTCATCTTACAGGCGAGCAGGAAAATACGATGCTCACCTCACAGACCCAACATCCCAGAGATCTTGCAAGACAGCATATATGTGAACGCTATAGAGGAAGTCAGCATCGTCGTCAATGCAGAACAACAGAAAGATCAGCAGTCTAACATGATAAACTCTCATGACCCATATAGGGTTCGAAGTGAGCTGAGTGAAAGTTCTCATCTCAGGAGGAGAGAGGTTACAAACACGGACTCACCTTATCGAGGTTCGACCCGCCCAGCACACCGGAGTCAGCAGAAATCTCCCGCTCATGGCCGCATCTGAGAGGCTTCTTGCTGTTGATGCGTCCAATAATGCTCAGAAGAAAAGGGATGAGTACGTGGCAGAAATCAAGCCAAGTCACACGCGCTTCTGGGCTGGGAGTGGGCTGGGCACGTGATCGTGTACCGCCTGCCCTGAAGTCAGCCACTTGTCACCTGCTGTACAGTCGTTTCCCAGGCTCAGTCCTTCACCGTCACCTAGAGTAAGTCTCGTCGTCCGCAAGCCCACTATACTCGACGTTGACCGTTCGTGAAGATGCAGATCTTCGTCAAGACCCTTACGGGGAAGACCATCACCCTTGAGGTGGAGTCTTCCGACACCATCGACAATGTCAAGGCCAAGATCCAGGACAAGGAGGGGTGAGTCTGCGGTGCCCCATCGGAGGCCTAATACACGCTAACTTGTCTGCTAGTATCCCCCCCGATCAGCAGCGTCTCATTTTCGCCGGCAAGCAGCTTGAGGATGGCCGCACCCTCAGCGACTACAACATCCAGAAGGAGTCAACTCTTCACCTCGTACTCCGGTGTGTTTGTCTTGAAACCTCGGTTTGCTCTACAGAGTCTCATATATGGTCCAGTCTCCGTGGTGGCATCATTGAGCCTTCGTTGAAGGTCCTTGCGTCAAAATACAACTGTGACAAGCAGATCTGCCGGAAGTGCTACGCTCGTCTCCCTCCCCGTGCCACTAACTGCCGTAAGCGGGGATGCGGCCACTCGTCTCAGCTCCGCCCGTGCGTATCTTATGCCATCTGGCCGTCTGTAGTCATTGCCCTTGCTCACCTCCTGTGCATTACAGTAAGAAGAAGCTGAAGTAGTGGTATGCGCTCAGCATATACGGGCATATGTATGGCCTTTGGATGGGTACGTCGAGCAGTCGGAGAGGGGCCTCCACACATGTATTTCCGCTCGATATGCACTACTTGATATGCATCCACGCCGGCCATGTAGTATGTGCGTCCGTCCTTGTATGATCAGTTGGAGTTTCACCGCCTATTCCCTCATCTCATTCCACACTTCGACGCGAGGCGATTGCATATTTGCGCACCCGGTCCGCGAAAGCTCCAGTTGGACGCTAGTCTATGACCCAGAAGAATGCGTAGCCTGTGTGGCTAGAAACGCTATACATATAACAGATGACATACCGAATTCCAACATGTTTCATCCAGTAATATAGCCCAAGCGACAACTCGGGCACGACATGAAGAGTACACCGTCAGGGGCGACATTACTTGATCGTATTGATGGGATACTAACTGACTCATGACAAAAAGGTATATGCGTAGATTGCGGCCCACGTACGGACGAGGGGAGTGGAAGAAAATGCGTGACGCAAAGCACAGGATTAGTATGCTCTACGAAGTCTCCGCCGCAATGGGTTTCGTTTTCTCGTTCCCGTCGACTTGGCCGCTTGCGGAGATCTCGCCGGGTCCAATTCCCCCGCCTTCGCCATCCTCATTCTCTGCATGACGTGCCTCTAGTGAGTATCTCCACCTCTGCTTCCCCTTGTCCAGACGGGGTTCCGGTACGCTCTCCTCCATGAGAGTCGCAAAGCCACTCTGGAGACTGCTCAATCCATCCACGCCCGCCTGCAGGACCTTGAACTCGACGTCTAGCGTGAGGACAAGGTCGCGTGGTGACTCGGGGAGCGCTATGGACACACGCATCAAATACTCGAAAGCCTCGAAGCGACGCAAAGTGAACTCCATAGACGCGACGCCGTTCCTCACAGGCCATCGAGAGACGTGATCGGGATCGTGCTCGGACGAGTCGTGTTCGCAGAAGCATAGACTCGCAGGAGTGGTGGAAGGGATCCGTTGGGAGACGCAGCTCTGGACCTGTACGCGCAGGCTCCCGGTTCTGCTGTCCGGGCGGCCCAAGACGTCTGCTGGGGTGCAGTGCTCGCAGAAGCCGACGACGATGCGCATCGCTCCCGTACGGAACGCCAGGATGAAGACGTGTCGTCGGAGACACCAGCTGGACGTGGACGTCTGGGGCCGGTCCATGACGAGCTTCTGCACCTTGATGCCTCGGGCCGCCAGCGCGGTCGTTCGCCAGCTGGGCATCAAAACGCTGCACTTCCCGGGATGCACGCGCGGGTGCGTCTCTGAGTTCCAGCGAGGGTTTAACCTGACGGCGGGTGGGCCGCCGCGGAGTAAGTGCGTCAACGACAGCGACAGACTGCCTATGTGCATCAACCGTTGTAGGAATTTACTGCCTATCTTGACCAAGCGATAATTGTCCATGGAACCATCGTCCATTGGAACGCGGCACCCAAGGAGACACAGGTCCTTGGGGGCAGGACGGGATGCCTGTTCCTCCCCATAGACGGACGCCGGACGTAGAATCAACGCCACTAGGTCTCCCGTCACGTCCTCACACATCAGAAAGGCGAGTCTCAGATGAGTGAGCGCGACAGAGGAAGTGCCGCGAAATGAGAGCACGGGTAACTCGGCCTGCACGCCGTAGCGCGTAATCGAGAAGGTAGGAGGAGGGCGAGCTGCTTCCTCGTGCATTTCCAGCCGTGTCATGAGCTCCTCTTGGTTGATCGGCCAGAGGTCTTTGGAGAACTCGAAGCTCTTAGGACTTTCGGCGAAGATTCTCCCATGGTAGTCGGGAGGATTCCTGATGTGGGTGAGAAGTTCAAGATCTTCGAGCTGAGTGAGGGGAAAGGCGTCACCCCATCCGAGCAGTGTGTCGTCTGGATAATGTTTCAGAATCTGCTTCTGAAGTCGTACGAACGCACTACGCCCCTCCCCGTATATCGCAGGCATGTTGATATTGAACAGACCCATGAGTGAGTAAGCCTGGTCCTCTATACGGGTAGTTGTACGCCTCGCTGCCCATGACATGCGTCTGGCGACGCTGACAACCTCGAGGATCTCGGTGCCCTTCAAGATGCCTTTATCTATCCCTGTCACCTCTTCCACCACGTTGGCGAGGCTATGCTTGGTCCCTATGGGGCGCCAATTCTTGGTGAGGAAGACCACCGAGGGAGGAGCAATAAGCTCCTGCAGGGTCCATCCGCGCCTGAACCACTCGGATTCGCGAAACTGCGAACGATGCCTGCGAGGGTCATCGGCATCATCGACGTCATAGAGGTAGGCATAGCACTGGGACGCGCAGCCATACCACTGGTACATCGAGTTGATGGCTTCTGAAAGCTCGGCGCTACTTGACTTGTCGATGCAGCACGAGTCAATCCAGAGATACTCGTAGCCGTCGTCCAGAGCGCAAGCACAAGCGCGTCGGATCTTCTCTGAGATCTCGTGGGGGATGTTGGTGCTTTCGAGGCCCTGAGATCGGTGAATTATAGTCATAACCTCATGGTAGGACTGCTCTGCCCGAGTCCGCGACCATACGTGCGAGAGGATAGCGTAGTCGACAGAGAGGGGATCCTCGACCCAGTCAAATTGCAGGGTCCTGGTATGCAACAACCGCATATTGACGTAGGTGACAGCGCTGTGAGACGAAGCCAATAGCTATAGCAGGTACTGCCACCGTTTTTAGACGCAGATGGACGTACCCGTTGGTTGTAAAGGAGAATGGGCAGAGACCGCCGAGCCTGGGGAGCAACAAGCGTACTCAGGGTAAGGTGGGCTTTCTTGATAGTGAAGGCAATGTATATGTAACTGTCGGTGGCCACTCGAGAGCTGGAGGCGGTGTTTCTCAGGTACTCGGCGAGCTTGGAAGCGCGAGGCATGGGAGCATCGCTGCGGGTTCCGTCTAGATGAGCCACGTATAACACCTAAAGCACTGGCTGTGTATCCCTGTACTGGTCCTGGGGGGACACTTGACCTGCCCACCTCTGAGAAGATGCATGGAACGTGAGATAATCGGCCAGCTGACTGTGGTTCTGCGCGTCAACTATAACAGCGACACTGATGGACGTCTACATTCGACCTCAAGCCACAGCAGGGGCTTGCATACTTGGGCATCAGCGTCCTGTGGAAGCTCATGTAAGGAAGCCTGTTAATGCGCGCTGTGAATGACATGACGTATAGCTACCTTGCACCGCAAGCGTCATCAGTTCTTCTTCATATCCCTCGATTGGATGGGTACCCTGGAGTTCAGTCGGATGAGTGCAAGGTGTCTATGATAGACTACGATACTTCACTTCCTCCTCGCACCAAAATCTTTTGACATGTGTCTTAATAGGGCGTGGGAAGGGCATGTAGTGAAGTGCATATGGCGCAGAGATCTGAATAGGATTCAGGGATTCTCGCGTCCAGGATTTGGTGACCATCTCTGAGACAGGGTCGTATATGTTGTTCGCGAGGTCAGATTGCACCGATACGGGTTATATCATGTCGGTGCATAACAATCGCAGGGTAATGCTAAGAGTAGTGGCGATTCGCCACATCCTAGTAGCCACCAAGGACATACGTTTCGGAAGCACCCCATCACATAAGAGAGATTATGAAGGAAAAAGATATAGCGGGACGCACCAAATCCGTCAATGTCGTTTTACCGTGAGGGCAGGACTGAGGGCGCAGTGCTTTAGCTGCCACACAATCCGCGTCAATATGCTTGCCGCAAACCTCAAGCAGGAATCCAGGATGATCACGGCGCTCAGTGTCGTGGAGTGGTAGAGAGTTGGAGTTTCTGTTACTATTAGCGTAATTGTCGAGTATATGTGGTGATATCAAAACGTCTGGTTCATGAGGGTGGTTAGTAGCACTGAGGGCCAGGCACAGCTACAAGTTCAAGTTCAAGTTGTGACGAGGTCGACAAACGCACGTGATTGAGATCCACAGATCTGGTTCCTGTAAGTCGTTGAGCGCCGAATTTCGTCCCGTGTTCCTTCACCCACTAGTCATTGTCTTGCTAGCGGGGTCCTTCTTCGTTCACTTTCACAAGGAGATCACCATAATGAAGAAAGGCAGATCTGCAGGCAAGGCGCCAACATTCATTCGTCCACCGAGGAAGGCCGCAAATGCGGTCGGGTACGCAAAGCGACAGAGCCTGAAGGCGAAGATTCTAGGCACAAAAATTGCCGACGTATACGAGTACCAACAGGAGAAGGTACGCCGCGCAAAAGTGGAGCCTCTTTTGGAGAGGGATGAAGCGGGAGCTATTGGCGGGGTAGCAAGCGGAAGCGAAGACGAGGAAGGCATGGGCGGACGGAGACGAGAGAACAGACCAAGATTGGTCGGGGAAAATGACGATGACAGTGGGATAGGAGAAGATGAGGATGAAGAGATTGACAGCGACGAAGCATTCGAGGAAAGCGACGAGGAACGCTTCGCCGGCTTCAGTTTCTCTCATAAGGTGCGTGAATTGTGATCCTCATTTGCTCGCATTCGATTCGACATTCTGTTGCAGAAAAAGGCCAAGAGCACGTCGGTGACGAAACAGAAAAACGGAGGCAGAGCTGTGCGCTTTGCGGATGTAGACTTGAATGAGGACAGCGACCGCGATGTCGACGAAGGTGCAGCGGACGATGCTGAAATGTCGGGAGGTGGTGATCAAGATGACGAAGAAGAGGATGAAGAAGAAGGAGACCCTAGCGAATTCATCGACGTCCTGGACGTCTTGGATGGACGCGGGGAGTCAGACAGCGAAAAGGGCGTTGGGGCTACACAGAAGCAGTCGGCGAAGACACAATTGGATGCCAGACATGCTGTTGAAGACGGCGACGACGACGACATGGGATCTGATGAGGGTTCAGTGTCGGACGAAGAAGACGAGGAGGAGGAAGGCGACGAGATTGTCTCCGCGTCCGAAGACGGCGAGGACGGTGAAACGGCCTTACAAGACCTGGAGAACTTTGTCTCTACCCTAGACGCAGGACAGAAACGCAAGGCTTTTGACGAAGACCAACACGACGGGACTGACGACAAGAGGCCTCGAAAACGGAGATTGCTTCCCGAGATGACGGAAGCAGGTGCGGAGAACGAGTACGCTGCTGCTCCAGGTAAGTTTCCGCCCAACCTGTGCATGCTGACTCTGACACGAGCACATAGGCGGGGGCAAGTTGAACCTCGATGACCTCCTTGCACCGCTCGAGGGTTATTCCTCGAATCTGCTTTCACTCAAGAAATCCGCCAAGGTGCTCGCATCGTCGTCTGGCAAGATCAAGACGTTGTCTGCCCCTCTGCCCCAGCGTACTGCCGAACGTTTGGATCGTGAAGCTGCATATGAGCAGACTAAGGAGGAGGTGGACAAGTGGAAGGCCACCATGAAGCGCATACAAGAGGCAAGATTGTATTACACGCACGCATCGTCATAATATTGACCTCCCATCTGTTTGTGTATCAGGCTGAGCATCTGAGTTTCCCGTTACAAGCGGAACCGAAGAGTAGGACATCCAACCTTGAGCTCGCCGCGAAGTTCAAGGTAAGTGTCTTCGAAAACACTACCTGCAATTACTGACAACCCGCATATAGCCCACCACCGAACTTGAGAGCGCCGTCGACAGGTTGCTCAAGTCAGCCAAGTTGCGCGAAGACGAGATCGCCCAGACCGAGTCTCTCAAGATGAACGACCTTTCCGTTGAGGAAGTTGCAGCACGTCGCGCCGAGCTCGCGAAGATGCGCGACCTAATGTTCCGTGCTGAGGCCAAGGCAAAGCGTATCGCGAAGATTAAGAGCAAAACGTACCGCCGACTCAAGAAGAAGGAGCGCGCCCGCCTGGCGGAGAAGCTCGGGGAGGGAGAAGACGACGAAATGGACGACGAAGAGGCGCGGCTCAAGCGTGAAGTCGAGCGTGCGAGGGAACGAGCCACGCTCAGACACAAGAACACCGGCAAGTGGGCGAAAGCGATGCGTAATCGAGGAGAGCTTGACGAGGATCAGCGGAGGGACATCAATGAGATGTTGGACAGGGGAGAAAAGCTGCGCAGAAAAATTAGAGGTGAAGGTGACAGTGGCAATGAAGACAGCGAGGACGAGGAGAGTGATGACGAGGGCGAAGACGGCGTGTCGCGCATCAAGGCGAAAGCCTTCAACGAACTCGCCACTCTTGAAGCCTCTGAAACTGAGGTGCCGGCTGGAAAGAAGGGGAAGAGCATCTTCGAGATGAAGTTCATGAAGGACGCCATGGCGCGGGAGCAGCAAAAGGCCCACGAGATGGTGGACGATTTCGTCAAAGAACTCGGAGGAGGTGACCCCGACGACGACGATAACCTCCAGCAAACTGCCGAAGACCCACAAGATGCCGCGGTTCAGCGTACTGGTGGTCGCGTGTTGTACCGTCCTGGAGCACTTGTGAGTTCGGTCTCTGTCGGCAGTTCTTATTCACATAACCTAACATGACGGTAGAACACGGGCATACGACCTGTCGGTTCATTAGCATCGGACACCTCAAGCGTGACGCTGAAGTCTACGGACTTCGCCCACGACGCCCAGGCAGAGAACTCTGTTTCCCCTCCGGCATCACCTGTATCCCAACGTGCGGTTCCGACACCGACTGCTGACGTTAACCCCTGGCTCGCACAAGCGAAGGGCACGAGCAAGGGTCAGACGAAGCATGAGGTCGCGGTCAGCAAGACCAGCGCGGCAGCGGAAAAGTCCAAGAACAAGTTGCGGAAACAGACGAAGAAGGGACTTGACGAGAAGGAGAAGGCGCAAGAGGACGCGGAGGTCGACATCGAGATGTCAACGGTCATGACGTTGTCTGGTCCTTCGAACGCGGGCGAATCGTCGAAGACTGCCTCCTCCAGCGCGAACCTCCAAACGGCGAGGAGTCACGCGAACGAGGACGATGACGGAAGCGACTCAGACGCGAATAGTGAACTCGAAGAGCAAGAAAGGGCAGCGGCGCTGAAGGCAGCGAAGGGCAAAGGGAAAGGCAAGGCGAACGGGGTCAAAGCGTTTGAGCAGCGGGACCTCGTCGCTCTTGCCTTTGCCGGCGACAACGTTGTCCAGGTATGTCCCATTCGCTGATGTCTGGTATAGTAGGTCAGGCTTACCGTTCCTTTTGCAGGACTTCGCCGACGCAAAGCGTCGAGAGATGGCTCAGGACGCTCCCAAGGAGATTGACACCACCCTCCCAGGCTGGGTGTGTCTCTGTTTCTTCTCCATATTTCGCCTGGTTCGCTCACCTTGAATGCTCTCTAGGGCTCATGGGGAGGGGCCGGCACCAAGAAGGCTGCTCCGAAACCGTACCTCATCAAGAAGGTCGCAGGTGTCGATCCCAAGTCTCGCGCAGACTACAAGAAGGCGCACGTCATCATCTCAGAGAAGCGCGACAAGAAGGCTTCCAAGTACCTCGTCAAGGACCTGCCCTACCCGTACACAAGCAAGGCGCAATACGAACGCAGCATGGAGGTGCCGGTGGGCACGGAGTGGAATACGCGTACTGGATTCCAACGCGCGACGTTGCCGAAGGTGGTCACGAAGGTGCGTCACCCGTCCTGGAACCTCCAACAAAGCATGAATGGGTTCTCATCCACATGTACCAGATGGGTACTCTCATCACCCCGCTGGAAAAGCAGCATTCATAAGGCCCTACGCTTTCTTATGCCGCATGTTGTTCGTCATTTCTCTCGCACGACATTCCTGTCACCACAGCTTCATCACCAATCCTCTATGTCCGTCGGCACCGTATGTCTGCATCACTGTCTATTGCAATGCATACCAGTATGTGATACATCCAAGAGTACTGAATAGTATATACTACATCATGAAGGGGCATGACCGGGTCCGTGAGTGCGATAGCAAGATGACAAAAAGCTAGTACTTGATGAATGCTACAAACTATGATAGCGTGTGAGGGATGGGGACAATGGAGGCATGCATATGCATGGCATGTACGGCAGTCCTACGCGCCTTGTCCCATGCAGAGGCCGACGATGGCGTAGACGTTCGCCGCCACGATCACAATCCAGATCGCCCACCCGACGACGGCGATCACCTTCCCGCATGAGAAGTCGACCAGCTCGTATTGCGCCTCCGCATTGCCCGCGCTCGTCGTAGACGACGCCGAGCGCGGCTCCAGGGGCTTCTTCACGCTCATGACCTTTTTGGAGGACACAAGGAGGAGCAGGGGGAAGACGATGAACGGGAGCACGATCGAGAGGATGACCTGGGAGGCGACGAGGAGCGTGTCGATCCCCGCTCGGCCTACGGCCGCAGCGACCACGAGAGCGGGGACCAATCCAAGGCAGCGCGTGAATAGGCGACGCATGACAGGCTACACGGGAGCGGTTCGCAGAGTGAGAACGTGCCGGACGGGGATAGAGAAGGGGTGGGACTTACGGAGAGCCTCCAATGGATGAAGCCTTCCGAAACTATCTGGCCCGCCAGTGTGGCTATGATGGAAGAGCTTTGGCCGGCCGCGAGCAACGCCAACGCGAACAGGATAGCAGCGGCTGGCCAAGGGGCATATTAGTCCACCTTGACTGGCATGGTGCCCGATGGGCAAAGGGTGGACGTACGTTTGCCAATGGTGCTCTTCAGCAGGTCATACGCATCAAACAAGCTGGCCGGGTTCTCGGACCCGGAGTCGCCGTGGAAGAATACCGCACCAGACAATATCAGGATTCTGCGAAAGGGGTGGTCAGCCAATGAGACCAGAGGTATTTCTGGCGTGCCAAGCACTCACAATGAATTGATCACGACAGCGAGCCCGAGCAGGCTGACGACCATGTCGACGATGCCATGGTACAGGTGCGCGCGCACAAACTCCAGCGGCCTGTTTTCCCGCTCGGCATGCGACTTCGGCTCGTTCGGCTCAGGAGTGACTGGGAGGATGCGGAAGTGTCTCCGGAAAGAGGCGGCGACGGATGCCAGGAAGGTACGTGGACCACGCTTTGCCGGCGTCGTCTCGTCCGAGATTGTCAGGTCAGAGTCTGTGGACACCGTCGAGTCTACCATCGACGACGTCTCAGAGACTGACTTCGTCGCAGGCCCGGCTCTGTCTTGGGTGGCCAGCGCGGAGCCGAGGAACAAGCTGTGAGGCATCACGGTAGCCCCGATGATACCGATCGCTGATGGCCTGGCGTAAGAGACGGTAATCACAGCATAAAGACAAATTTCGGACTCACATGTGTAGAGTGCATTCGACTGGATGATCGTCTTCGACGGCACAAAGCCAAAGAACGCGTCTCCCCATTGTACGTCTGCTTTGGAAATGATAATCGCCATGCAGATGAGCACTATAAATACCTGTATGCGCAAGACTTCGTCAGTAACCCCGTACGTCCCGCTCCGAGAATCAGGCATCGGTGGTCGGGTAGACAAAGACAGACACGCACAAGAATAGCGATGAATACTTCGAACACTCTGACCGGTTGGCCCCGTACCGGGTCCCGGAATGCGAGCAGCAGGAGGACATCGGATGCGGTCAGAAGCACCCCCGCCCAGAGGGGCAGACTGGGGAACAATATGCACAGGGCGATGGCGGACCCCAGGAGCTCGGCGAGGTCGGTGCTGATGATGGCGATCTCGGCGAGCACATAGAGGGGGTAGAGAACAAGCCATCGCCAAAGCAGCTTGTGCTTGGGACGGTCGTGGAGGAGAAGACGACAGTGAGAAGCAAGATCTGCACAGTTGCGCAGCATCAGCGTGCATACCAAACGACGGCGATGGTTGGTAGTGCCACATACCTAAACCGGTGACGCAACCGAGCCGGGATGCTTGCGTCTGTATGACGTGCAGGATATGAGAGACGATCCTGGCGGACACACTCGGGACAACGACGCACCTGCATGACAATCGCAAACAGGCCAGCGAGGAGAACGACGAAGAGCAGCTTGTAGCCAAACTCAGAGCCGGCCTGCAGGTCGACACCCCAATTGCCCCTGCAATACACATCCACTTAGCGCCCTGAAGCTGGAGGCTCGGAGAAGTGCAGCCACTCACGGATCAAAGTACGCGACGGCGCAAACGATGCCAACGCCGGCATGCTTTGTCGCATGCTCGAAGACCACTCGCGCATACGCCCTCGCGCGTCCGAGCGACGACCGTCCGCCGACCGTCTGAGCCTGCTGCGGGGAGTTCGGTGTGGAGACTTGCGGGAGGCGGGCAGTGACGTGCTTGGATTCGGACTCGACGTGCATGTTTGCGGATGCCGAGGTGGGACGTGGCGGGGGAGGTGGTGAGAGGCTGAGGATGCATGAGCTGTCTGGAGAGAGATGTTATAGGCCCCAGACGAGGGCGAAACCAACGGAGTGGATGGGCCTGCGTCTCTGGCACTGGCAGGGAACGGCCAAGTGGTACTCCGTTTTTTGGTAACTTCATGTTCCAGTGAGCGCCCCGCGCGCGTGTCCGATCCATTCCGAAAGGCAGCCCTCGCCATTTACGAGCCCCTGTCCGCGCGCAGAGTCCCCAGTGCAAGTCGTCGCGAGCGTGCGCATCAGGAGCAGAGGAGTAGGAGAGATGATGGGGGGAAGAAGGACGAGTATACACTCGCCGCTCGCTGGTTTGGGCACGATGCGCGACGCCCGGTCTTACCGGCACTCTGGAAGCGCCCATTCTACTCGAAACTTCTCGTCCTACAGCCTCCTACAGTCCACCGCTGATCCTACCAAACTCATGCACACTCTATACTCCTGTACTGCTCGCACACGACATGAAAATCACTGCTACGTTCATCTTTTTAGAGCACACATCTAGCGTAAACGCGGCACATCCAGACATAGTTGAAAATCGCATTAGGAGCACTTCCCTGAGTTGACCCCTCCAAATCAGCGGGATGCCAGTCCATCGGTCCTCTAAGCCTGTGCTTAGATGATGACCCTCGATGGCCAGTCGCCGCATTCCGTGATGCGCAGCTCAACGCCCTAGACCAGATGTTCGACGAACCGAGAGCTAGAAGAGACACATGCCAGGCGGGAAACAGTCGATCCGTGCGGTGGGGCATCTTGGGTGACATGCGGCGAAGTGTGTGGAACGATATGAGCCGTGCATGATGTCGCCAAAGAGTCATGGGACGTCGACAACAATATCGGATCCATACCACCGGGAGGGTACACCGAGAGCAGCTCCAGCGACGCAGAAAGCACAACGCTGATCTTCCTGACGGCGTATAGAGATGTTCTGCGGATATGTCGCCACTGTTTCGCGCCAAAGTCGTCCTTTGCTCGTGGGGGGTGAGCATGCGCGATGGTTGGGATGACTTTGAACGGGAGCTCCTTTCTCGACTTCTTCGTAGACGGCTCCTGAAGACCCAGACCGGCGGTGCCCGTACTGCCCGGGACGCCTAGCCCGCCCATGACTGCCCGAAGATTGGCATTGCTTTCTGCGGGTCTGATGAACGGCTCAGTCAGCCAGCGCCGTCGGCCGCCGTCGTTCGCCCGGTACCACATCTGGCACGCAAGCCACTGTCGTTCACATGCACGGCAGATATACCCTTCTTCCAGTTGGGCCAGACAACAGCGGTCGCAAGACGGCACAGAAGGAACCGGAGAGAGGGAGCCGACACCAGAAGACGTTGGTGTCGTGCACTGTCCGGTGGTCGTCGCCCGAACATACTTCGCGAGCGTGATAGGAGAACGAGGCTGAAATATCGGCGACTGCGAAATGCAAGGGGTGGGCAAGGTGAGGACGATTGACGGTGTCGCTGCCGAGCCACGACGAGGGGTGTGCGGTTCAGAACTTGAGGAGATACGAACTCCAGTGGTGCAGGATCCAGGGTCTTGCGAAGTACGCGATCCTGTGGCGTCGAGCAAACCTTCATATTCCTAAGAATAGTTCTGTATCATGTGAAAGGTGAAGACAAGGTACAGACGACTCACCTGACAGGAACTCCTCAAGTCGACGCCCGAATCCTCGCCAACGGTCGGAAGGGATGAACTGGGACTCGGTTCATTGACAGCAGAGGACAGGGAGGCAACGGAGTGGTATTGATGAATTGAGGAATCGTCAATTGTTACCGAGCATAGCTACCGCGCACTTTAACTCTCAGCGCAAGTCCAAGCCACAGATATGCCGCACGGCAGCTTACCTGGCCGAAGTCTTCAGGCTCGCTCTCTGTATCGTCTCCCTGTGGTATCTACTCGACACGTCAGCAATGTTGAAGGGGTGGGATAACCTGGTACACGCCAAGAGAAACGGGAGTCCGTGTCGCGTTGCCAAAGTAACGCAATACCCCTCTCATCGATGGTTGGGTGAGTAAGGTTGGTATTTGAATAGAGCGATGTGTGTATACCGCGTTCGGCATGACAAGGACGCACTGGCATATGCGCTTTCCACCCCGAGTCCTCTGTACCACAGCGTTCACATGCTGCTTATCGAGCCGCCTTCCCACTATGACTGAGCTGCAAGCCGCAGTGCATACGAGATATCTTCTGTGCATATAGCCTGTCTGAAAAATAGGAGGTGATGTCCCATTGGTTCAGGAGATCAATTATAACTCGGTCCTCGTTGTCACGACGTGGGGAGATACCCTGCCCGTGTCGAGACCCTTGCACGGGCTTGGGAGGCGTGTTCGTCCACAGGTAACCCGATACTATGGAAAAGGAGCACAGCGCCGACGTACCTTGCTCCTCCGCAATAACTTCGGGGGTCTGGGAAGGAGTGCATGCTGCGCTTGTGTCACTGTCTCACCGTCCTGCAGCGTGTCCGCGAACTCTGCCTACACAGATAAACAGGACAGATCCTTGGTCTTGGCAATCAACATACCACGCACCTTTTCACACACACCAGTCTCGGCAACTGTTAATTGTTCAACGGAGGATCGACTTCTCTTGTGGAGGCATTTCGGGATAGCTCGCGACTTGCAGCGCGCTTGAGTTTTCTGCGTTAGGACCCCACACCTCATGTTCAAAATGTTGTTCAGACATGATGGATGGTGAGGGAACTCACAGGACGTGTGGTTACAATGTTGCTGAAGAACCAATAGGTTCTCTCCTTGAAATCATGCGCTGAGCGCAGTCCAGATTGAGGTGGTCGAGACCTGCTCGCCGAAGCCTGGGACAACTTCAAATGCACTAGCATGGAGGATGTGTGAAACGAGTGAAGGAGACTGAGTAGCTTGGCGTTGGTCGCGATACGGCGCAATGGACTTGGGCGGTGGTAGCGGTATCGTCACGGTTTTGGTAAAAGAAGAGGTTCGGTTGTGGTTCGGCGTACATACGCAGCTGGTGACGACAAGGTTCTGTATGACATCAAGCTCGGGCCGGAGTACCGAGCGTCGCGAAAGCCACCGCGCGCACCATGCATTCATACTCCGGCCCGCGTCCACCCCACCACTTACAGTCTTAGACTCCTACATCGTTGTCTATCGCGCGTATTCGAACGCCGTCTAGGCAGTTCAGCAAGCACCGTTTACGCAAGGCTGGGACATTCAGACATGCAGGCCTTGGGGATCCAGCAAGCCGACCGCTGGCCGGCGTTGGAGGAGTTCTTCGACATTGTGCGTACAGCGATTGATCTCTCACCCTTCGCACATCTGTTTTGAATCGTTCAACGTCGTGATAGGACACCTTTGAGACCATCGCGGAGACCACTTCGGCATACGTGACTTGCGCGCAACTCCACCAACCCTTGCAGGTAACTGTCGTGATCAAGAGCGGGGCAGTCGACCCATACCTATCCAAACAACCGCATGATATCGGTAAAGAGCTAAGGATATTGCTCAATGTTAGCCACGTCAATGTGAGCTATCAATCTGCTGTGCTCACTGCTGTCGCCGCATGGCCCTGACTGGTCGCCAGATCATCAACGTGCTAGGACATACATACGAGGCACCTACCAGTACACTTCATTTCTGGATGCCTCTCGTACCCATTCACCTCTCAGATATTCTGATCAGCCCTTTTCTGTCTCCCCTCAATCCTCCGGCCTTACCGGGAGGTCCAACGAATCCCGCCTCCTTCTCTGTTATCACAAAGTCCCTTATTTTCCAGATACTCTCTGCCCTCGCCTACATCCACGAGTGCAAGATCGCTCACCGCGATGTCAAACCGCGTAACATACTTATTGCTCACGACGGCTGTGTAAAGCTCGTCGATTTCGGTGTCTCGTGGTCGGAGCAGCCAGACGACAGAGATCTTTGGCCAGAACCGCCCGGAAAAATGTGCTTCGACGTCGCCACCGGGTTCGTCGCCCCGCCCCGCCTGCTGAAGTCTTGATAATTGACTAATGTTTGTCTGTGCACTCAGTCCATATCGCGCTCCAGAGCTCTTATTTGGGACAAGAGACTACGACGCATATGCGGTCGATCTTTGGAGCATGGGGGTTGTACTCTCCGAGTTCTTCACCCCTCTGCGGCTACAAAATCCGTATGGAGGCGATGACGAGGACTGGGGCGATGTCGAAGACTCCGAAGAGGGCGCCGAGCAATCTACAGCGAAACCGCCTCTGATCATCCCAAAAGGCCTCTCTCCGGACCAACCAGATGTGGAGTGGACGCGAGATTCGCTCTACGACTCCAGCAGGGGGCAGATAGGACTCGCTTGGAGTATCTTCAAAGTACATGGGACGCCTACTACAGAGACATGGCCGGTAAGACGCCTCGCTGTCATGCGTACAAAATGTCCTCACTAACTCAATGTAGACTTTCAAGGACCTCCCGGACGCGCAAAAAGTCACGTTCGTCCAGGTTCCAGCCATAAATTTATCTACTTTGTTACCAAACCTCCCTGCGACTGAGCAAGGGCCGGAACGTGGAGATTGTCTTGACCTCGTCAAGAGACTTCTCGTGTACCCGCCTGACCAGCGCCTAAAGGCTGCAGCCGCCCGGAATCACTACCTATTTACACGTGGAGTGCCCCTCCTCTTGCCTCCTGATTATCCCAATGCGGCGGACCAAGCCGTTCGTACATGGGAGGGACGCCAGCTTGCAGACGTACTTTCTCAGTACTTGAGGAACGCCTGATGATCAATGAGATGCACGGACACGCTGCATAGTCAAGAAAAGAGACTCAATATTGTATGATAGGATACCGTATACAACAACACGAACGACATGCATGACTAGGTATACCACATGTACTATACAACCAAAATACCACCTAGCTCGCCACAGACACCGTATTGACTGGGATTGCGTTCAAAGCGTGATTGTCGATAGAGACGCCTGTGTTGGGAACAGTTAGAGTATGCGGTGGGAAAATAGATTGAGATGCATACTTCGAGTTGCGTTGGCCGTCTTGTAAATACCAATCAGACGGTGACTCAATTCGAACATATCATTCCTATCAGGAAGGGGAGGCATCAGCGTCGGAGACTTGGACAGCTGACAAGAAGTGCGTACCGCAGAGAGATGATGATGAACTGAGCGTTCTTCGTCCGGTCTTTGATGTAGTTAGCCACGATGGAGACGTTACGGAAGTCCAATGCTGCGTCGATCTCGTCCATAAAGTATAAGGGCGTAGGCTGTAGATGACCCCATCAATATTGATAGAATCATGCGGCGAGGTGAATGCGTACCTTGTACACATGGAGGGCAAAGACAAGTGCGAGCGAACTCAAGGTCTATCATCGAAGTGTCAGCCCAACCCGGGTAGCGGCAGAATGTGAGGTTTACCTTCTCACCACCTGAAAGGTTGGAGATGTTCTTCCAACTCTTCTTCGGTGGCATCACGCTAAAAATGATACCTTCGGAGAAGGGGTCCATGCTGTCGACGAGCTCGAGTTCGGCGTTGCCACCCAAGGTGATCATCTGACACAGTCTTTAACATTATGATGATCAAGAGCGACGCCACATACATACCTGATACATCTCCTTGAGCTTCAACGAGATCGCATTGAAGCCAGCCATGAACTCGGCAAGTCTCTTGTTTGTCAATGCCTCGTATTCAGCCTTCTTCTTGTCGCGTTTCTCTGTGATCTGGTCGAGCTCGGCTGCACGCTTGAGGAATTCTTCCTCTCGCTTGCGGTAGTCCTTGAGGACAGAGAGATCAGGCTTCGCGTTCTTCACCCTTTCTACGCGAGTGTCAATATCGAGACCTACTAGCACGTGCATGCATAGATTGACTCACCATCCAACAGTTCAGCATCGGCGAGAAGCTCGCGTTTCTTGAAGGTGGCGAGCTCGGCCTCGGAATAGGAGTGGAGCTCGTGAGAGGGAGTACGAGCGCGAGACTTCCGCGGTGCAGCCTCCTTCTTAACGGGACGCTCGTCCTCATCGCCGTTCTCACCGCCATCGACGCCCTCGTCACCTTCGGCACCCTCGGGCTTCCGCTCGGCGTCATCCTCATCCTCGTCCTCATCGTCACTGAAGGAGGTTAGCATCTTAGATACCAGAAATGGTGGCGGGCTCACTCTACGTCCTCGAGCTGTAACTTGTCATGCTCGCTTGTCCAGTGATCCAGCGTAGCCTTGTTGGCAGTGTGTTGCTTCTTGTCTTCTTGAAGCGCCTGTTGGATCCTCATCTGCAGTTCCACCCGTTCGGAGTCAGCACTCGCTCATCAAGCGTTAGCATCAGCGACTTGCCTCCCTCTGCCTGAACGTCTGGATTTCCTCTTCCTTCTCGTCGAGCTCTGCCTTAAGTTTCGCGAGGTCTTCGGACGACTTCTCTGCAGCAGCTTGAGCGACGTCGACCTTCTTCTTCACCTCCCGCATATAGCCCTGAAGCTCTTGGAGCGCTTCGTCATGCTGAGCGATCTCTGCCTGAGCCTCTGCGAGTTCGTTCTCGTTGTTCTCGATGTTGTGCTCGTACTTGGTGAGATCCTTCTCCGCCTTGGCCTTTGCGACCTCCGCTTTCGTGATCTCATCGTTGGCGAGGTTAATGTGCAGACGGATACCGTCGACCTTCGACTTCTGCGACAGAAGACGAGCACCACCGATGTCAAGAATCTTCTGCTCGAGGGCCTTAATCTCAGCCTCAATAGTTGCAGCTTTTTCCTTCAGCTTCTCCAGCTGTGTGGTCGCGGCACTGATGTCGCGGTCGAGAGCAGCAATGCGAGCTACATCTCCAGCGTGAGGTTGACTCTGTGATCTGTGGTAATGTTGATCAGTTATGGATGGTTGTCGCTAAGCAAGAGACATACTTGAGATCCTTGACGATTTTCTCGCTGTCCGCGATACGCTTGCTACAATTCTTGATATCAAGGCTCAGCTTGTCAATTTGAAGCTCAATCTGCGGGGTCTTATGTTTCAGCAAGTCCAACTGGCTTTCGAGCGCCTTCTGTTGTTGCTGAGCCTGCTGAAGTGCCTGCTCGTCCTGCTCGTTCTCCTGCTGATACTGACGGATGACTTCCGGAGACACGGTGTCCGCGGCGAGCTTCGAGCTCATGCCGCCTCGGGCGACGGAGTTACCCCCACCCGACATCGTGCCAGAAGCGTCAATGAGCTGGCCTGCAAGGGTCACAACGCGCCAACGACGCTGGCCACCGAAAGCGATACGATTCGCTTGCTCTAGGTTCTCGGCGACAAGTGTGTTCGTCACTGCCTTGTAGAAAGCAGGCGCAAAGCGCGGCTCTTTAGGCTTAATGAGGTCGAAGAGGCGAGGAACGTTCTCGGGAGTTGAGATCTTCTCCATGCCACGGTTGTTAAGCTTCTCCAGAACCATGAAGGAGGCACGACCAATTTGCTGGTTCCTGAGATACTCTATGCAGGCCTGGCCTTGGTCCACGGTGTCGACGACCATATGACCTAGCGAACCGCATGCCGTTGATACCGCAACGTCGTACTTGTCAGGGATAGTGCCCAGGCTGCCCAAGCGACCCTATATGACATTGTCAGCACTACGAACACGCATATCGATGGAACGACTTACATGGAAGCCGCTAATGCGCCCTTGGGCTTTGAGACGAATCAAGCTGTCCAGTACTCGGTTGTTACTGCGGCTCTGCTCCTGTGAAGACTTAGCTTCGTCCGCCTTCTGTCGAGATGCGGATGCTTTTGCGCGCAAAGTCTGAAGACGCCCTTCAAGAGCCTGCATGATATATAGTAAGACTTGCTGCTCGGCGTCATTCAGTGCGAGGACCAACCTCGGACTCGCGTTCTGCGTCGCGGATAGCGGCTTGATTCTCAGCTTTGTCGCTCTTCAGCTGTTCTAGCTTTGCGCTCTTGTCATGAAGATCTTCACGCAACTGTTTCAAGTCAGCTTCTGCCTGTTCTCGAGCAGCTTTTGCAGCTTCGGCCTTCTGGCGTAAAGCATCGCGCTCGCTCGTGGCCACGTCGATTTCCGCCTGCTTAGCGTTCATCTTCGCGGTCCAAGGCTGCAACTCCTTTTGCTTGATTTCAATCTGGTCATGGAAGACTTGGGTCTTGTCTATGGAAGGCAGATATCAGGACAATGCGCCGTGCGAATAGGAAGCGCAAAGATGAAAGAACCTTTGAGACTGTCACGAATCTCTTCCAAGGCCTTCTCAGCTTGAGCGAGGTCGCGCTCGAGGCTCTCCACCTCATCTTTCTTCCGCTCCATCTTAGCCTCGCTGTCTTCAATCGTACGTGCTGCGGCATTCTTGGCATGCTCATCCTGTGCGACACAGATGTTGAGTGTGCTTCCATCTCTTTAGCAACGGAATGCAACTTACCTCGCTGAGGGCCTTCTTGAGTTTCTTGGCCTTGGTGTTGGCATGCTTCCGTTTCTCCTCAAGGCTGATTTGAGTCTTCTCTCGTGAAGCAAGGTCCTCCACAGCTGCAGCCGCTGCGCGCTTCACTTGCTGTAGTAGAAGTTGAGTACCAGCCTGTGCGGCCAAAATCGGCCAACTCTCACCTCATACGCAGCGTTCCGCTCCTCGTAGTGCTGCTGCAACATCTCAAAATGTTCGATGTCATCACGGTTGCGGTCCCGCTCTGCCTTGAGTTCTTCCTCGCCTTCTTCCTGGAACATAGTCAGCAACAAAGAGCAGTGCTCGGCAAGAAATACATACAATTTTCTTCTCAAGCTCGGCTTCGTTGAGCAAACACTTCCAGATGTACCATTGCCACAGGCGCGAACGAGCACGAACGAGATCGTTGACCATCCTGAGATAGTCCTCCGCTTCCTTCTTCTTGGCCTCGAGCGCCTTGCGATCTTTGTCGACAATTCGAAGACGGTTGAGTTTCTCCTGACGCTCTTCAGTGAGCTTCTCCACCTCCGCAAGCAGCTCCTCAATGGGTGCCTTGTAGCCTGCGGTACCAATGATGTCCTCGAGGTATTCAAGCAAACCATCGTCGTTCTCATTGGCTGCCTTGGGTTTCATCTGAGCGATAGACTCGACTTCGCCCTGTGTTGCAGTGAGTATGAGAACACATGCTACGTCAAACCACCCGAACATACCTGCAGAATGAGGAAACGGTTGTGATCCAGGTCGATACCCCTTCCCTTGAGTAGGGTTTGTACCTCGCCGTAGTTACTCGAACGTCCGTTAATGAAGTACTTGCTCTTGTTGTCCTTATAGGCTGTACGCGTCACGACAAGATTGGAACCCGGGACCACTTCGAAGGCATTCGGACCAGGCTGAGGCGCAAAGCATATGAACATAGGTATAGTGGCAGAGGAAGCGAATACGTACAAGATCAATGATCTCGCGGAAATGCACCTCGACACTGCACTCACTGAGGTTGGGATACGCAGCTGAGTTGTGAATCAACTCTGATAGCTTTCCTTGTCGCATCTTTGACGCACGGTACCCAAACACAAAGAGGAGGGCATCAATCGTGTTCGACTTCCCCGAACCGTTGGGGCCGACGATAGCAGAGAAGGACTAGTATATGGAATGAGTGTATTTGTGGAGACTGAGCGAAGGCTTGCTGACCTTATGGAAGGGCCCGATCTCCTGCCTCCCGGCGTAACTCTTGAAGTTGACGAGGACCATCTTGTGGATCACAAGGCGAGGCTTGGGACCCTCCGACTCTTCGGGAAGGGAAGGAGGAGCAGCCTGAGATGGCTTGCTACGAGTGGAAGAGAGTGGAGGATCCAGGAGGGAGTGTTCCTCCTCAAATGGTGACTGTGTTGCCTCGCGTGTCTCGTCGAGTACGGCCGCAGCAGCCTCTTCTTCGTCGTCTTCCTCATCTTGTTGCTCCTCCGGCTCGTCTTTTGCGGCATCTTGAGCAACAGAAGGGAGCTCCTCCTTTACCTGGGCTTCTTCAGCGTCCTCCTCTTCTGCGTCCTCTTTCACCTCCATCGCCTCCTCAGCCTGAGCCACTTCTTCCTTCACGGGTGTCATCTCCTTCTTGACTCTCCTCGAGGGTTTCGACGGGCCGGCCTGTGGTGGCTCATCGTCCGAGTCGTCAATGACGTACACCACTTTCTCCTTCTTCGCCCCCCGCTTGCCCTTGGTCGGTGCAACTTTGGGCGGTGGCTTGAGTTCCTGTGGATTTCCACCCTCATCGAGCTCGTAGGGCTCAGTGTCGGACTCAATGACGATTGTAGAGACGCGTCGATTCGAGCGCGTGCCTCTCACCGAGGCCGACGCGACGGTCTTCCTTCTCGGCAGAGTAGCCTCAGAGGACTCGGTCTTCACCCCTGCGTTGGAACCACGCGTCTTCCGTGACGTCGAGGCTACCGGGGCTGCAGAGGCTCTGGACGGAGGCTTGCGCGTCCGGGATTTCGGTGCCTCTTCGAACTCGTCCTCCGATCCTTCCGTCTCTAAGGACGGACGCGACCTCTTTGCGGGCGGGGGAGTGGCTTCTTCATCTTCCTCCTGGACCTCCTCCAGAGACTTCCTGGACCGCGTCGAGGTGCGTGCTTTGGTAGGCGCGGGTTGTGCTGAAGCTGATCTGCGGGTTCGGGGTGCGGCTTTGACCTCTTCGGGCTGTTCGTCGACGTCTTCTAGGGGTCCGTTGCGTTTGCGCTTCACGGTTGGTGCCGCTGGTTCAATTGACGCAGCGCGCGACCGAGATGACCGCCGTGGTGGCATCGTTGGTCGTGAGTCTCGAGAAAGGGTTGTTAAGCGGAGTGAGAGTGTCGGTCAAGGTGGTGAACCGAACTTGTCGTCCACAACGCGTCGCGTGTGTCATGCACGTGACACGCGTGTCTAGTGAAGCTCCCCCTTGGAACTTCTCGAGCACCTCACAGCTCGAGCTCAAGTATCAAGCTAACAAGGTTATGGATACAGATTGCGACGAACTGATGGATACATCTAAAGAACCTCGAACATAGAACTTCGACGCTAACGTTGGCGTCACCAATCCTCCCATCCAGCGTCGAGACCCTCGGTAACACGCCACAATTGTTCCCCTAACCATGTCTTCAACCTGGCCTCGTCCTGCTCTTCAGCTCTTTCTTCAAGAATCTTCATGTCTCCCTGTCCCCACAAAGACAACACCGACCAGCCGACCACTAGCATACCTGGAGGTCGCTGTTCCCCAACGCTTTCTAGTGCCGCTTGAATGTCTCGGAGGGTTGAGCAGATGACACGTTGATCTGGCATGGATGCGCGTTCAATCAGGGCAATAGGCGTGCAGGCGGGAAAGGCCGGGCCATTCCGACGACTTGCAGCCTCTCCCTCAGACTGAAGGGTCTCCAGGACCTGCGGAAGGCGAGCTACACCCATCAAGATGACGAGGGTGCGGGAGCGTTCATAACCCGCAAGTTTGACTTCCTTGCCTGCTCGGCCAACGCCCGTGCACACTATGAAGGACTCGGCCGCTCCTCGTTGCGTGACGGGAATGCCAGCAAACGTCGGTCCGGCAAGAACTGAGCTAACGCCGGGGACAACAACAGGCTCGAACCCATGTGCACGGAAGTAGAGCACTTCCTCCCCGGCCCGACCATAGACAGTCGGATCACCTTGTTTGAGCTTTGTGCATTGTCAACAATGCGGATAGTCTCCGAAGAGAACAGAAAACTCACTCGTACGACAGTCAGACCACGTCGGGCAGCCTCGACGGCAGCTTCCATAAGCTCATTCTGCGCGCCGTCTGCGTTTCCTGGGAACTTCCTGGCAATCTTGACCTCAACTCCGGGAGGGATCAACGCGAGCACTGCGTCCGGTACGAGCTTGTCCGATAAGACGAGTTGAGCGTGCTTCGTTAGTGCGGCATGGGTCGCAACGGTCAAGAGAGATGGATGTCCTGGACCAGAGCCAACGAGGTATATCTTGCCTTCCTTTGGAGGAGAGAGAGAAAGCTCGTGAACGGCAGTACTGGCACTGTTATTAGAAGAAGTGTCGTTGAGGGTGGGTGGGAGACTCCGAAGACCGTCACATCCGTCAAGTACAGCCGCCATATCATCCTCCGTCAACCTCGCAAGCCGTCGCATTGGCCAGTACTCGCTAATTTGCGCTACCCACTTCATCCGTCTCCGTGCCTGTTCCCTGGCGTCCTCGTCCAATTTCCGTTGTGGCACAGGTGAGTTCGGAGTCACAGGAATGCTGTCCTCGTTGAGCTCCTCTTCTTCCGCCACCTCCTCCGGTCGACCTGACGCCTTCGCAAGAGCCCTCAGTCTCCCAAGCTTTTCTACTGCTCCACCGACGTCCTTCGGTAGGCTGGCAACGATGTCACGTCGAATGCGACCAGCCAGTCGGCACCCGTGCCCATTGGTCGTCACGCCAATCTGAAGTGGGGAGCTATGGCCGCTCTCTGGATCAGAGAAGCGATGTGTCGACATGAATGTGAAATCGCAGAGCTCCGGCATATCCGCGACGGTCGTGGGGATCTCTCGATGGCGACAGAGTCTTGCAAGGTACTCTGCAGAATCATGAGGGCGCCGATACCCGTTCGGGCCTACGAGTGTGTCGGTAACACATACAAGATGCACCTTATCTGGCAGAGTGAATATGAAAGAGTCGATGGCCTTCGCGTCGCGCCAGAAGTCCTCGGCACCAGCGGCCGTGCAGGGAAGGGCGTCGAGGTCATGGAGAGCAAGTTGGCCTTGTCGAGCTCGCCATTGCAGTTCTTCGCATGCGGCTTCTACTCCTCCTTTCGCCAAGACAATGACTGTCGCATCGGCTTCTAGAGCTGCGAATGCACGAGAGGCGGCTAGGGTGTTGCCGCCAATGATGAGGATAGTTTTCTTGACAGGTCGGAACGCTAGGAGGAGAGAGCCTCCTGGGATGGGTGTTGGAAAAGCGTCAATGGCCATCGAGGAGAACGAGGAGGATGGAGTCTGGGACAGAGGGATGTAAAACTGTTCTGTGCGCCATGGTCGAGGTCAAGCTCGAAGTTTACCGCACTCGCGCGCAAGGATGAGCAATCCAAAGCTAATCCCGGTCTGCTCTTCTGAGTCTCGGCCACACGATGGCTTTGGCGCCCGTGTCACCGGTCCGGGTCACGGGAAAGTCACAGGCTGGTCACGTACTCCGGCGCGCTTGCGAACTTGACCAGCTTCCAATGCAGCTGGTCGATAGCGAGACAGTGAGTCCCCGTATTGCATCCTATGGCCAATCAACCTCAGATTTATCCCTTCGCTAGTTTTTGAAGCAAGTGTCGACCCTGTTTGAGTCGAGCTCCAAGTCTGGGTCGATATGGCTCACGCATAAGCGATGTGCGTGTATTCACCCAGGCTGTTTCTCCAGCCTGTTCCGACCCACTCGCAGTGCTACATGAGGGCGGCGATGCCCACATGAAATCTGAAGATGACAGCGGCAAAGAATTTCCATGTCTTGTTCGCGTCACCGATGGCAAGGAGGCAAAGTACTCTACAATTGTGAGTAGATTTCATTTGTCCCATATTGTCCCATCCCATCCATGTCTCGTCTTCCTAGGTCCAGCCCGCAGACCTTGAAGAGTTCCATGCTGCATACGGAACCATCCTAAAATCGTCGATGGGTACGCTGCGAAAGCGGGACAAGAAGAGGGAAAAGCAACGAGCGGAAGACGCTGCGCGCAAGAAGCGTCGACTCCAAGAGGAGATTGCTGTGGATGGCCCCAAACGTGGTGCAGGTCGGAGAAAACGACAGAGGAAGATGAAAGCTGCGCTGAAGCTGGAGGAGTCTAAGAAGAGGGCTCAGGAGAGGGAGGAGGCCAAGGCGCGAACGAAGTCGTCATGAAGACTTTGGTCTGTGCTCCCCTAGACATGTTGTATCACCACGTCTATGCTATTCACTCCGCATGTTCGGTGTTTGTTTTTGGAGTTTATGCGTGGGCGACAGAGGTCGTACGCATCGGATTCAGAACATGATCCGAATCGTCAGATCTATACCTTCTATTGGGCGCCTATGTAATGAGACGTCCTGCCTCCGCGTTCCATTCGTCTTGAGCTCATTCACCCCCCATGCCTGTTGTCTCGGCCCCTCCGATTGCCCCCATCGAGCCTGACCTGTTTGACGATGATGATGAAGGCTGGCAAGACATGCCCGTCGTCCGCAATGACGACGACGTCGCTCTCGGACTAGACGAAGAGGACCAGAAGAAGTACCGTTATGTCCCTCCCGCCAAGAAGGATGCGTCTGCGCCCAGCGGTGCGGGGAACGCTACGGGGGCTCTGTTGGATGTCGACTACAAGGGTAACGAGTGGCGGACGAGGGCAGACCAGAACGAAAGCGAGTACACTCGGCTTCGAATCAACGAGGAGGACGAGTCGGATGAGGTCCATCTACGCACGCGGTACCTCTTCGATGAGGACAAGGCCATGACTCCACTCAGTCAAATGCAGCAGACGAAGGACATGCTCACCGAGGCGCAGCGGATCGCATACGTTGGCCTCTGTCACCTCACAACTAAGGAGATGGTCGACCAGCTGAAGCGGGTGAACCGGAAGGAGCTGAAGAAGGCGATCCAAAATATGGAGTTGTGGGCACTGAAGATCATGGGTCGACTGTATTATCATATGGAGCTTGCTACTGAAGGTGAAGTGTCCTGACCATTTCCCCACTCGCCCGGTATGGGCCTCACACTGAACAAGCCCGTTAGAGCAGAAGATGATAGAAAGTCTTGGACAGCATGGGATCGATGCAAAGGATCTCGTTCCTCCTCTCATGACCACTCACACCGTCGCCAATCCCGAATATGACCCCACAGAGGCTCGACGACAGGCCGAAATTCGTGAAGAGGAGGCTGCAAAGGAATCTGCAGACATATCCGAGAATGACACTACTACACCTCCCTCAACACCACCACCAGCATACTCCTCGACCGTTCCTCCGGTTCCTTCTAAGCCTCAGCAGACGACAGCCAAGATCCTCGAGGACACGGCTGCACCTGCGATGCCTGGCGTCAGTACCCATCTCTCCCCTGCCGACAAAGACGTTACGCTTGATATTAGGTGGACCGTACTTTGCGACCTCTTTCTCGTTCTGATCGCGGACAGTGTATACGATGCACGGTCTCGAGTACTCTTGGAGAGCGTCGCCCTCAAGCTTGGGTTGGGCTGGCTAGATGTCGTGAAGTTTGAGCGTCGGGTCACGGAGGCACTGGAAATTCAGGAAGGTGTCGAGAGACTCAAACAGGACGAGTCCATCAAGGACGTCCAGAAGAACTCCAAGAGGCGGCGATACATGATGCTCGGATTGGCCACTGTCGGTAAGTATGCTAATGTGGGTACGCGAACACGAACTAAAGCGAGTGTTCAGGCGGAGGACTCGTCATTGGCCTGTCAGCCGGTCTTTTGGCACCTGCGATTGGTGCGGGCCTTGGCACTGCTTTCGCCACCATCGGTCTATCAGGAACAACGGGCTTCCTTGCTGGCACAGGTGGTGCAGCAGTGATCACGACAGGAGGCGTCTTGACCGGTTCTGGTATTGCTGCTCGAGGTATGGCGAGGAGGACTGAGTATGTGCGTACGTTCGACATTCTGCCCTTGCACAACCACAAGCGGGTGAACGCGATCGTTACCGTATCTGGGTACGTTGCTAATCTTCCGTCTGATACGACTATGGCTAACATTCAAGTATAGCTTTTTGACTGGCCCCCTCGATGACGTTCGTCTGCCATTCAGTGTTCTTGACCCAGTGGTTGGGGACGTCTTCAGCGTGCTATGGGAGCCTGAGATGATCCGAGAAACGGGGAGCGCACTGAAGATTCTGACGTCGGAGGTGCTGTCTCAGCTCGCACAGACGGCCCTCCAGGCAACTGTCATGACAGCCCTCATGTCCGCGCTCCAATGGCCTATAAGTCAGTTATTTGGTATCCGCTGATCCTTTGGTCACCGAAGCTAACTACGCTCAATTCAGTCTTGACAAAGCTGGGCTATCTGATCGACAATCCATGGTCCAACGCCCTCGATCGCGCCAAGTCAGCAGGCAGCGTCCTCGCGGACGTCCTGCTGCAGAGATCTCTCGGAGTGCGCCCCATCACCCTCATCGGATTCTCTTTGGGCGCTCGGGTGATTTTCTATGCGCTAGTCGACCTTGCGAAGAAAGGCGCGTACGGCATTGTCCAAGACGTCTTCCTCCTTGGTGCTACTGTCACAGCTCCCTTGAGCACATGGCTTGAGGTGCGCTCGGTAGTCTCCGGCCGGTTCGTGAATGGGTACGCACGGAACGATTGGGTCCTCAATTACTTGTTCCGCGCCACAAGTGGTGGTTTGAACACCGTCGCGGGGTTGCGTCCTGTGCAAAACGTTCCGGGGCTCGAGAACGTGGACGTCACAGACAAGATAGCGGGCCACATGAGCTATAGGACCTTCATGCCGCTGATTTTGGATCAGCTCGGCTTCCCCGTATCCGCTGACTACTTTGACGAGCCAGAGGTGCGCCATTAACACATGCATAGTCAGATTGGCATTGCCTAAACGAAGCCATATGTATAGGAGCCCGATTTTGAAGGCGAGCGGGTGGTCATTCGCGAGGGAGAGGAGAAGGAGAAGAAGGGTTGGTTCAGGCGGAAGAAGAAATCGTCGACTTCGTCCCAACCTGTCTCCCGGCCACCGTCTGTGTCGACATTCGCCGCTGTTAAGCGAACGTCAACCGAGGCTACTACTGTGGACGATGATGACCTACCACCAAGAGAAGGTGCAACGACTCCAACGCCCTATCAAGCGCAGACTAAGCCTCCTCCGAAGTCCCCGACGGCCGTACAACATGACGATGGCGACCTTGGTGCGTCAGAGCTGCCTGTACACGCCGGTTTCGACTTTGCCGCAATTAAGGAAGCGCTTGGAAAGTCGGACGTGAAACCGGAGGACGTTCAGATTCCCCAGCCTTCCCGTTTCGCAGCGCCATCCATACCACCGCCCACTCTACGGACAGAATCTGCTCCTCCGCCACTTGTGGAGTCGAGTACTGCTACACCGAGGGCAAGACCTTCCCTTGATCTTCCGCCGGTCTCACGGGATGATGAGCCAATAGCGGGGCCAAGCTCAGCACCTCGTGCTGACCTGTCTGCGACGCTATCAAGATCTCTCTCGCTCAACAATATGTCGGATGCGGAGGAAGCCGACATGACATCATTCCCTAGCACTTCCGCCTCGTTTGCTTCGCGGCCGCCCGCTCTCTCGTTTGGTGGCAGTGACGGGTCCATCTGGCCATCCCGTGACCTTGATCCGACCCCAACGTTTGGAGGGTTTGGCGGCGACGACCGACCACTTTCGAACTTCAGCGCGATGCAATCGACAGACCTACTGGCAAATCCGTTTGCGCCAAAGGGACTCCGTTCGGGACCGCTACCGACTCCGCCAGATCATCCGTTCGCTTCTGGAGGAGCTCCGGCGCTATCTTTTGGAGGGGTGGACGGTTCGATATCGTTCTCTCCTGCGAGCATGACGCCAGCCGCGCGAAGTGCGTGGGACGTCGGAAACCCATACGGGAGCGGTAAGAAGGCTTCGTCGAGCACGCTTGACCTGAACCCGTGGCAGAGTTAAGGGACTTGCCCTGCTCCTCTCGCCTGGTTCGTCGGTAGCGGTAGCCACTTTTGATCTTTTGCCTATTTCCTTCTACCCCACACGATCTGCACGACTATTACATACACTCATGGCCACCCGGTGATGCTGGGTGGATACGGCATCGTGCACGTCGGCGGTGTTCTGTCCCCCTTCTCACCTCAGGATATAGGATCGATTAGACTAGTAATCAGGGATGCACAGATTTTGAGCGCAAAGAGCATACTTGGACAAAGTGGCCCTGCGGGGAACACACTATGATCTTGATAACGCATGCCTTCCTGGGTTGCGGCAGCGTCAGGTGAGGAAGCTACGGCGACGAATATAGACCTTGGTCTCGACCACGGTTGAGCTGCCTGCAGGTTACTGACCTCCTCCGACCTATATAGGCCCGTGACTCGACCGACTTTGACAACCCTGACCGTTCTCTCCACCTTGGAAAGCCAAAAGTCTGGTCAGAGGAAGAGGTGGCGACCTCTGGTGCAAGCAGTGCAGAGTGGCTCCGGCCCGTGTTCCTGTCTAGTTGCCATATGAGGCGAGTGGCTCTCTTGCCGATTGGCCTGCAGCCCCAACCCCGGAAGGCTGCCTCTCACCCCGCGCAGCCCCGTGTCCCTGCGCTCTGACAAGTTCCGCCATGTTCGAAGGTCGCGCGAACATAGCCTTTTGTGCGCATCAAAGCAGTGGTTGCACGTTGTCGCCATTCGCAGCTTAGCCCCGGACGGAACGCGACCGGTGGGAGTAGTTCAGCAGAAGACCCCAGATCGCGAATCTGCAGGCATTCGTGCAGGTGGAGTGCGGTGGCAACAGATCCTGTTGGACGCTCATGATTTCACGGTTCCATCCAGCTCTGCTACAAATTTCGTGTGTATAAAACATGCAGCCGCTGGGTAAGCAGCCTCTCTGACAGCGTAGCCACAATTATCAGTCCTACGCTTCTCCTCGTCGTCGCCGCCTCTCACCACCGTGCCCCGCGCACCGTTGTGTGGCAGCCCACAGTACCTTGTGCTATCGTCCTTGTCCTCTGACCATCTCATTCCTCAGACTCAGGGCAGTAACCCAATCCTACTACGCACCGCCAGACAACGCCAGACGCCGCCATGACCCACACCGTCTCGCGCCACCCCCGCCCCCATCCCATCTTGAAGCGCGACTCGTCTCCGTTCAAGAGCTCCGTGCTCCCCTTCTGCTCTTCAAATCGCGGGCCACTCTTCTCCCCCCATGTCCATTTCCCGCCTACTCCCCGCATAGCCGCCACATACCCCGCGCACTCGCCGACCACGTACGACCGCAAGCCGATCGTGGTCTCTCCGTGTGTTGTGCAGCTCCCCCGCCGTGGCGAGCGGGAGCTCTCCTCTCCACCCGTAGACGCTGACTGCGAGCCCCGCGGACGCAGTCGTAGTCGTGAACGGAAGAGGAACCGCGATCGCGACAACGGACATGTCAAGGGTAGCTATTTCCACCCTCGCGCATACGAGGCATGCAAGCCCGAAGTCCCAAATACCCCCTCCCCCGCGTTCGAGCACCCCGCGATGCCGCCGCTCATCCAGGACCTCTCACCCTCGGACGAGTCCGACGACAGCATCACGACCCCTCCTGGCGCGGCACCGCACTCTTCCGCCTCTTCCGCCTCGATGCCGTCCGATCTCACATCGAGGATGTCGCTGCACCTTCCGCACGTGCAGAAGGCACGACTCAACCCTGCCCCCTCCGGCGTCTCCTTTGCCGAGTTCAGCGATTCGGACTCTTCCCCGCTCGCGTCCCTCCCACCTCCCCCTCGGCCGACTCATCGTCACAGACGCCGTCCAGAACTCATGCGGGAAGAGCGCCATGTGAACGGAAAGGGTGGTACGGGTGTGTTCTCGCCCGATCTGGACGAGGGCTGTTTGGGAGGCTTCTAGCCCTCCTCGGGACGTGGATAACTCGAGGAGACGGGCCTTCTATCCTTTTCCCTGTCCCGATCTACCCTGTCCCGTCTATACCGATGTCTCTGGCATCGAGTGCATACCACCAGTACACTCTTATACCACGGACCGTCGTTGCTATATCCCAGGAATGAGGCGGGGAACACGGTGACATACGGTTTCCTGTAGCATAGTCAGCTTTTTGTCAGCGCGAGAGGGGGTCTTTAGAGGCGAGAGAAGAACAAATCAAGGTATTCTTTTGGATCGGCGAGGCGCAGGTTCGTCACTCGCCAAGGAGTACGCTGTATTCGTATGTCAGTATACGTATTAGTCTCTCCTTCTGGAATGGTATGGTGATTTAGTCGCACATTCAATTGGCCTGAGGTTCTCGATTTGCGGAGATTAGTTGGCAGAGTAGCATTACTTATTGAGTACACACTTGACGACCACCGAAATTATTACTAGAACGAACGTTTACCGCCTTGGAGTCACGGACTACCAGGACCGCTATACTAGGACTCCTCCATGAACGGACTTGGAAGTCTTCTTGGTTTCGCCATCTCCTCCTGATTCCTGATGATGTCGGTGGACTTTCTCCCATGTTATACACGACTCGAACTTTCGACGAGCTTCGCCTGAACAGTCTTCGACGGAGTACTCGAACCTCGAAGGGAAGTGACCGGTCCGGACTCGCGTCTCAGCCTGTCTCAGCTTGCCTACCAAGGGAGAAAATGACGTCATGGTGCAACACGACGTACACGCCAGGATCGCTTGAGAGCGCGGCATAGAAGCGAGGTGTACGCATCTTACACGTGTGTGTGAAGTCGGTGATAAACGAGAGGAAGATTGAAGGGCGATAGAGGTGTTTCTCCCGGTGGGTGTGACGGGAATGTGGAACATAGGGCGTAAATGGCCGGGATGACGCAGTATTGGGACAACAGAATAGTCTTACCTTGTGCCCTCTTGAATGATATGTGTTCCACAAATACTGGAGGGTCATATCATCGGCGGAGGCAAGGAACCACTTCTGCTGGGGTTCCGGCGGTGGCATCCCTCATGCGGGAGAACCAGGACATTCAAGCCCCTATAGTCTGTGATAGCACTAAGTTAGCTTCCTCCCTTACCAGAGTCGAACGTCACCTGCAACTCAAGGGATTCTCAGCGGATGCTGCAGTTCTCTGACGACGGTCCATGCCGGAAATGAAACTTGGTATGTCGCTCTTGCATTGTATGATTCAATGCGGTATACCTGTAAGTACATCCATATGGTGTACTGAGGGCGTACTGACCGGAATTAGATCACAAACTTCGGTGCATGCCTTCCCGTTCGCATGTATCGGATGGGGCTTAAATCAATTCTAGACAGTCGCTGCTGTAGCATGTTCTGTCCTAAAAACCGGAGTCAACACTTGGTCAGTACGTATACTCACTGTAGTGGCAAGTGCACTGATGATGGTAGACTACGGTGGCCAGTGGGCCACGCGTGCAGTTCAAGAAAAGCGCTCAGGCATTGCCGATGTGCCGTACGTAAGGACCCCCGATTATCCCTACAAATGCCTGGGCAATGTGCGGACCAAAATAGGTGGTCGCCAGGCCAGAGGCGTGAACCGAAATCGGACCAAAAGTGGCGGTCTGGCGACGGAATGGGTGTCTCAGGATGCGGACCAATGTACGCGGGGGTGCGGAAGGTCTGATGCTGTGCGGACCAGCGCCCGAGGGTTGATAGAGATTTCAAACTCCGTTAGGGCAACGGATAGATTGGACTTCATTTACTATTAGCGGGCTTTATCCACCGTTCTTACTCTTCAATAAAAGACAGGAAGGAATCCGCAAGGCTATATCAGAGCTGGAGAAGCGCCAGAAGGCTGGCTACAAAGGTGACGGCGATGACGACGACGACGACCCTGACAACTGAATATGCCTGTAGTACATATGTGCATACAAGGAAGGTCAAAAAGATGCTGCCCGAGTGGTTCAGCGGACCAGAAAGCGGAAAATGAGCACTGACAGCAGCGATGAGGCCTGACCCGTGGTGCGGACCAAAATGGGCGGCTGAGACGCGATGCGGACCAAAACGGCCCAAAACGACAAAAAACGTTGCGGACCAAACTGGTCAAAAATGGCCATTTTCCGGATCAGGCATCTGTAGCGATATTCGGGGGTCCTCGTACGTACTGAACGCTGTGCGGCGGCAGTCACTGAGTCAGTGCCACGTCTGTCCTGACGATCATCATATTCTCGCGAGTCGCCAGGGGAGTCACACTAGTCAGGGACATGCTCTGCTCAATCCACCGGCCTGTGCGTATATATAGCTTCACAACGCTATCTGCATGGTCCACGTTGCGTGAGTAGCTACTATACAGTAGAGTGGGGTGCAGCTACTCCACGTCGACATGATCTGGTTGGTCTAGATGAAGACGCATATAAGGCAGACATTTTTCTCAGGACCTGCCACTTCTGATCGCGCGCAGTACAACCATCGACGACTCTTCCACTGACGGCGACCGTCAAGTGAGCGTACAATGCGCTGTGTCTCACTCTCGGTGTTCCCCGCCCTCATCGCCTCAGTACTCCCAGGAATAGGTGTTGCAGCAAATCCGGTGTGGTCAGACCAGGTCGTATTAACCTCCCCGAATGCCGAAGGGTTCACAACGTCCACCGTCGCCAATTCGGACGGCGTGCTCTGTGAGATTCACCTCTTGCTCATCTTCGAGGGAGGAATACTGACCCTTTCTTCGATACAAGACGAGCAGTTTGCTCATCCGTCCTTCTCGGACTACCGTCTGCGTCTTGCTCGGCCCAAAATATGTGATCCCTCGGTAAAGCAGTACTCCGGCTACCTCGACATTTCCGAGACCCGGCACCTATTCTTTTGGTACTCTATTCTCCACAATATCTCTTACTGAAGTGCTGACTATTCGTGATCTGAAGGTTCTTCGAGGCTCGACATGACCCGAAGTCAGCTCCACTCATGATGTGGCTAAATGGCGGTCCTGGATGCAGCTCAACGACTGGTCTGCTAGTAGAGAATGGGCCTTGCACCATTGTTGACGCCAACACGACCACCACGAACCCCCACTCATGGAACAACGTTGCTAACATGATCTTCCTCGACCAGCCCATTGGCACCGGCTTCTCCTACGCGTCCGATGGGTCTAAAGTCGACAAACTCGCAGACTTGGCGGTCGACGTCTACGCCTTTCTACAGCTCTTCATGTCGCGTTTTCCCGAATACGCGGAGAAACCTTTCCACCTCGCTGCCGAAAGCTGGGGCGGACACTACGGGCCGAACATCGCGAGCTACGTCTACAATATGAACAAGCGAGGGGTGTACGCGCCGTTCCCGGGGCAAAAACACATCAACTTTGCGTCGCTGATCCTGGCCAACGGTTTGACGGACCCGAAGGTGCAGTTTGGTTCCATCGCGGAGTACATGTGCGAAGACGCTCCTTATCCTCCATTCGAACGCGAGAGCAAGGAGTGCTTCGGGCTAAAGCTGGAGACCCCTGTCTGCACGAAGATGATCGACGCGTGCTATCGGTTCCCTTCGAAGCTGACGTGCAATGCGGCCACAACCTACTGCTGGCAACGCCTCCTCATGCCCATGGCAGGTACGAGTGGGTTGTAATAGATCCAGAGCGTGCGTTGACACTGCATCTAGGGACAGGTCTGAATCCCTATGATCTCCGACAGATATGTCAGAACCCCGAGAGCTTGTGTTATGAGCAGTTGGATTGGGTGGGCAGTTGGATGAACAGCCCAAGCGTGAGACGCGAGCTGGGGGTCGACAGCAGTCCGGTAAAGTTCTTGCACTGCAACATGACCACGAACGCGGGCTTCTATGCGCAAGGCCAGGCCATGCGCAACAGTGCCAGTCTCCTGCCGCCTCTTGTGGACGCCGGGATGCGTCTACTCGTCTTCGCCGGCGATACCGATGGTATCTGCAACTACGTTGTGGGTCCATGTGTTTGTTCAGTGCAATCACCGTGCCTCCTTACATTGTTTCTGTCAAACAGGGTGTGCATCGCTGGATGCTCGAGCTCGAACACAAACATCACGAAGAACTCAACGACATGCCCCTCCTCCCCTTCGTCGTCGCCGAGACCGGCGATATCGGTGGCAAAGTGCGTAGTGCCGGCGGCGCAGGGACCGGGGCCGGAAACGTCACGTTCGTCCAGATCTTCGATGGCGGGTACGTATCTCCTTAGATCCGTGCTCAAGGGACCTATATGACTCTGTTGGTCCTCGTGTGTCTTCCGAATCTCTGATACAAACGCTGCCTCCATTTTTCCTGCCACACAGACATATGGCCCCACACGACCAACCTGAGGCCACATTGGTGGGTGCCGCTGCTCGTTTCGCTCGGCTGTATGAATCGCGGGCCGGATGCTGACGCGTGTGCTGGTAGGACATGATCACCAGATGGGTGAAAGACGTGCCCTTCGAAGTGATCGGCTGACGTGGTCGTGCGGCGCTGAACGCCAGTTAACCTCAAGACGAGGAGATGCGGCTGATACACGCGCGATGCGAGGTGTTTCCGCGGTGTGTGCTTTCTGTTTTGATTCTCTGATGCCTGTGATTTTGTCTCTCAATGCCACCACTCAATACAGTCCAGATAAGACAGTTTCAATGTATGTAGTCTCGAAGAGTAGTGATAAGAGTGCCCGATACAGATGGCCGTAATATTCTCAGCCGTATGTAAGAGCGCAGGAATTCTCATGCACAATGTGCGCGTCATGTGCGCGGTCCTGGTCAGCCTGCGATCGCGAGATGAGAAGAACAAGTCGCTACCAGGGCGAGGACCGTACGTAGACGCCCACGGATCCACGACGCGACGCGTCTGTGGCTAGGTCACGTGCAGAAACACGCGTTGGGTTGCCTGTTCGAGATTCGAGGGTGTACTTATCCCGTCGCCCCCTCAACCATACCTGTCTTTGACCTCTCTCCGGCTGTTATCGCGACGACAGAGAAATCAGTTCGAACATGCGCCGTGCACAAAGCGTCAGAAACCACACTCGACCTTCGCTTGCTATCGGCGCAGATGACCTAGGGGTCCTGAAAGAAGATGATTCGGTGGAGGATGTTCTCCGCCGGCAATTGCTCGAGAAGGACAGAGAGTGTGATAAGGTACGCATACCTATTGCTTGTGCTGCGATTCACTTGCCGGATAATGACAAGGCCGTAGTTACAAATCCAGATTCAAACGTTGCAGGCGCAGCTAGCCCAGCGTCCACCACTGGAGAAGGTCCAAGCACTCGAGAAGGAGTACACGAATCTGGAGCTCATCCTTCAGGGTACGCAGCGAGAGAACGAGCGCTGTATGGCCGAACTTGAAAGGTGCGTTCATTCATGAACGTCTGTCGCACCGCCGCTGTATGCGCGCCGTGTAGAGGGAAGGTGCGGGAGAAGATGCTAGAGCGCGAACTCGAGAAACTCGCTGGAGCGAACTGGCAGGTACGAGTCACATCCATCTCCACCATCATTCCAACCCCATTATGTGTCAGTTGAGCGGGCGGTCGTCTCACGCAGTGATCCTACAGACAAACCTGGAAATCGCACCCGCATCCGCATCCTTCCACGCACGCGCATCTTCGCTGGCTAGTTCCGGCCGCCCTAGCAGTGACAGCGCGTCCCAGAACCCGCCAGCAAGCGTCGAGGCGACAAAGGCATACCTCGAGCAGGTACGCCTCACCATCCTTGGGATGGAACAGCGCATGCAAGCACGCGAAGACAAGCTCGCGAAGCATATCGAGCGCGCCGAGACCGAAGGCGCACGATTCGAGGAAGTACGCAGGCAAGCCCTCGCTACGACGGGCTCTTGAAGTGCTGCGCCTCTTTACGCCGATGATGTGACAAGGAGCCCTGCAAGAATGTTGCTGGTTCTTGTCTTCGCCTCACTGCATGCCTTTCCATTGCCACGTTCTCGCGTTCATCTGGTCATGACAGCAGTTGCCATTTCCACATCGTTGTGTCGCGCGGTTCCTCTGCTCACATCCCGCATTCTGCCTCCGCGTCGCTCTACTACGTTGCATGCATCGCCATTGTCAGATATTCTTGTAACAATATGTACTTGTACGGAGATGGTTCGAGCCCTTCCCAGAGCGAAGAAGTACACGGAACACTTTGGCGATCAATGACACCCCGCAGGGAAGCCTGTGTGCAGATGGCCGCTTGGCGCAACACCCATGGGGCCACGCAGCACGTTCAGCTAAACGACTCGGGCCCGAGATGTGGTGTGCAGGCCTGCTATTCTGTCTTGAGGCAATGGAAGTTGGCCTAATGAAGTGCAACACAATCCAGGTTCCCGACGTACTGGAGACTAGCACAGCGGCTTTTACGCAGATTTATCCTACGCGCGCGTTCTCCGCCAGCCACGCGCCGAGCTCGACCGAGTAAGCTGTTGTGATAGGATACAGCCGTTGCCTGACCTCTGACCTCGCCGTGGAAGTTGGTACAAGGCGAGGCCGGGCTGCATCGGCTGCAGTGCGAATGGAACAGTGCGGAGAAGGCGGTGCCATTGGATGACAAGGAAGTCTGTCGGCGGTAACAGCGATAAGCCTGTGGCGCATATTTCTCTCATCTCCGCAGTCCCTGTCCCAAGGAGCTCGAGGACCCTGCACGACGGTGTTCGTTGGCGACATAAATGGAAGCTACCAACCAGCGGTGCGCCGAAGGGCGGGATCATCGACCTGTGCGGTAGAATTGTCAAGGAAGGCCTCTGTGAGATTCGTACGTAGACCAGTGAGATTGATGGGAACTGTCATGAGCGAACCAGAGTTCAGGCCTCCTCCGCGCAAGGGCGATCTCGTGAGCCGTGTAGTATGGAACGGTACCGGAGAGCAGGAGCACGCCAGGGGTAATCGGAGCGGCGGGACCACGGCATACTGTACAGTGCACATAGTACGCGGCATATACAGGCAGAATGCTACTCAGCCCGGCCCTTCGCGATAGAAGCCGTGGCACGTAATTGACTGCGAGAGACGTGGGCACCCAACGTTGTGGCTGGAGGGAAGCCGGGGACGACCGTAAAGGGCGGACAAGAGCGAAGCCGACCGTTGCGGTTTCATTGAGTCGGACCTACGCAGAACTTCCTCCGGCGCCGCTGCGGATAGCGTTGGACGTAATGAGGCACCTTCTGAAGCTGACACATATCCTGAATTCGAGAAACTGGGGGAAGGAGAAGCGAACCGGAGGCGGACTTGACAGAGCCATTAGCATGAGACGGCAGGCCCGAGGGAAGCTCTAACTTCCTATCAATTAGCCAATGTGCACGCCCGTTCATCCGACAGCTGACCAAGAAGGAAGCAAGGGGAGGTCCTCAGGACATCTTTTTGTGCTGGATGTGGGATACACTTACCTTGGAACGACTGCGTGGGTGCGCAGACGGTCATAGGACTGTCATAGGGACGACCCTGGGAGTGGTCTCTAGCCCCAGATGGTTCTGCATGAACTGGACGGCTCAATGTACGACGGTTGCTGCGCCTGCACTGGTCACAGGTGCACATCAGGGTATTACAGTGCCCCTGCAGCGAGCAGGGAAAGTGTAGCCTGGGATTGCCCAAAGGGACATGTCCTGACGTAGCGGATGGCGACAGCTGGGTGGTAGCAGCCGACGGTGGAAAGAACCTTTGAAAGATTTGCCAGCTCATCGGAACAGCCAGACTCGAAAGGGTTAGCTTTCTGCGCGGCACAAGAGTATAATGGTAGGTCAGGAGCTTGACCAATGACGGCATTCAGGGTTAGCCGAAAGCATGAACAAGTTGTGGGAACATGCGCCACAGCATGAGCATGGCTCACCTCCGCAACGCTACCGATCAGCCAGTATCAATCGACAACGGGAGTGCATAGTGACTCGCATATATCGACTGAAATGAAGGGCGAGATTGTGTACAACGTGGTCCGCCGAAACATAATTGCTCGTGGTCGCAGCTCGGGGACTCCATCGCTTCGCCATTTGGTGCGAAATGCTGCAATTCGCCGAACAGTCTTGGCTACCAAGCAAAGATGGTGAGCATGCGGTCACAGACAGAAGGTTATCGTAACGGATGCGTGGTTAGAGACATATCTCCACTCATACGACCATTCCTTCTCTTTTTTCTTTCTCGATGTCGTTCGATGCCGGACGAAACGGCCCTGCAATGCTTGGAAGCACTTCCCGATGGACGTCGACCTGCTCGTCTGTCTCATTGCGGCTGTGTTGCTGACCAGGTCAGGCTCGGGTGCAGGTACATGTGACGTCCTGACAAGAGACCAACGACAGGGTGGGACCAACAGATACTCCGGTACGATGGTTGGGAGCCAACCCCGAGTAGAGATTTGGTGATCGCAAGTGTCGTGAGGTAGGGCCTGGCTCCCTTGAACCAGGGCAGTGAAGCCAACGGTTCGAGGCCCCATTCTGATGCGCCCTCTGCCAGGGATGTCGCGCCAGTGCGAATAGCAACGGAGTGGAGGACCTGAACATAATTGCTCGGAGAAGCCAAGGAAGCCCGACTGCAGCGGGTGCCAGCCTGGAGTGCATACTAATCCCTGACTTATAGCCCTGTCCAGGGTCAGACAGACACAGGATGGAGGTTCTGACGCACTGTACTGAGGAGAGGACAGGCGGATTGTGCGGTGCTATGCACGCCGGCGGTGTTGCGATATTGTTCATGAGCGTGTCATAATTAGCTTTACCCCAAACAGCTTCACATCTTTTGGAGGGTCTGATACTGTTGGAACCTAAGCAAGTTCACGCACATGCAACGTTTACTGAGCCCCGAATACCTTGTGCGTCGAATTTTGCCTCGAGGGCGTGCCTGTTGCGGTCATGATCGCCTAATGACACCGGATCGCCTTCGCCAGCTCCAATACATGACACTTCTGGCACAAAAGTTTCAGTTAGGTCAACGATCAGGGATGTGGAGCGCCTTGTCAGAAGGGGTGTATATTAAGATGGGCGATGCACTCAAGAAAGGCGTCTGAAAGAACACACCCTGGCGCAATGGAACCTTCTTGGAATCCTGGTTCCTGTTTCAGTGTCATACAGCCACGGAAGCCTCGAAGTAGCAAGGACGCAAAAGGGACTGTCCTTTCGGCGCTCCGTCGTTCATGATGTGATGGTTATACTCGTAGGTGTTCAGCGGCGATTTGGCGTATCGGACCTCCAAACCGTGCTGTGGGGGATAGCTACGCGAGCTACACCTTTACCCAATCACGGACAGTGTCTATATGTTCGGGATGTTCACAATTATTCATTCCCCTCTTTCGCAGGGTAGAGCGATTGCTCACCTGCAGTATGACGACCGCCCATCGTCCGAGCTTGTCCGACTGGCCTTCCATACCTCCAAACCTATCATGACTCCTCAAACTGTCGTCAGTCATCACAATGATCCGCGGGCTTGGACCGTGTGCTACTCATTAAGCCGGTTTGGTTTATGTCGCTACCGAACGTTCACGGCGGGATGCTTTCGGACTGCACAGTACGGTCTCGGCCCGGCGCGTCTATACATCCGTTACAGCCACAGTGGTCGACAGTCGGAATTGAACTCTGGATCAGCGAGGATGTCCACGCATGGCCGAACAAGTATGCTTGTCCGACACTGCTTGCGCAGACGGTGGAAAGATGAGGGCATGCCCTCCTCATGTGATGCGGACGAGCGTCCGTTGAGCCGGCTTCTCGAGAGACGTCATGAGAACTGCACAAGCAAAAGAGAGGCGAGATAAGGCAGGTTCGACATACCCATTCCACAAGCATTCCCATGAGACCAATAGCACGTTCGAGCCGTCGACCCTTTCTTGCGTCACAGCCCATCAACTTGAAGCTGACGCGGCGCAGGGCGTGTGCTGGATTCAACGTCCGCTGTGTCCCGGACGCGACGAGAAGGCGAGCCAGACCGTGAGATTGGCGTAAACTTGGCGGAGCGCGTACCATCAGGACAACGGCGAACAAAGGAAGCCACTGTCTGTACCCCAGTGCCGTCCGCAATGTGCAAGCATGTGCCAGGCGGCCTACACGCCTGCCCGCCTGCCCGCCTTCACATTGTCAATGCCCTACGTTCATGTCAGCGATGGATTGGCCCTTACGAGAGACCACACGCACAGAAGGATGTCTTCCTCGGTTCTGCCGTCGACGGGACCACTGTTAAGTACGTCAACGTCGGACCTACGTTCTCCCGCCCCAGTGAGCTTCACCCGCGATCCTACACCTTCAATTTTCTTACACAGGCACTGGGAGGCCGCCGGTCAACTTAACTCGTCGACAGGACAGCTCCCGAAGTGCGCCCCTGCCAACGTGTCACGTCACATAGTGTTGCAAGTTGACGGACATACACACTCGCACGACTCAAAGGTACGCGCAAGCCTCGGATGCAGTCACTCACGGCGGCCGGCCTATAGGCATCGTGTACAGGGGTGACGTCCGAGGGCGGAGGATCTCGACACCCACGCAGGCGTTGCGCGCGAAGCCGCGTCGGAGTGTATCGCGGAGAGGACAGAGGAGCAACACGCAGTCGGAGCCGACGGCCACTCAATGTCGTGGCGGTTGAGGATGTGACGCCTGAGCACTATTGTCGAACGTTGCCATTCACAATGAGGTTGTAGCCGTGCTTGTTCCCATGTTATCCGCGTTCAGAATGCCCAGCAAGAACACCGACGTGTGGGAACTTGCACATCGCCGCCGGCCGCCTGTCGGAGGGCCAAGCGAGAGTTGACGAGACGGCATACCGAGTGCCTAGGATAGTCATTAGCACATACCGGCGATACGAGTAAATGATCGAGAAATGAGGATGGACACTCACTTCATTGGTCCGCAGTATTGGCATTGCGATGCTCGCGCGAGCCGCAACCGCACGTTCATGGAGGTTATTGAGGACGTAGGGAGATGGACATGATGGGCGGCCTCTGGGAACACCCTGAGTGGCCCTCGATCGGCATTAGAAGAGGGAACCCGGAAGCACGAAATGACCTGGATCTTACTAAAACTATGACGGGAGAAGTCGAGAACCGATGTGAGACGGAGGTAGCTCCTGCCGGTTGAGTACGCACGAACACAATCTACAAATAGGCCAAGTTTGGTCAGCTTGGGTATGGATTGGAGCTTTTTGAGTCCGATGATGTGATAGGAGGAGCACGAACATGTGCGGAGGATAGGCGTACTTGGGAGGACCTAGTTTGTCATATCAGGGACGCCAGCGGAGTTGTGTTCGGAGACGGCAGCCCCAGGAAGCCTTTCGTGGGTGCGATCCTCTATGCTAGCGATCCTGGACACCATCAGGACACGAGGCAGCCGCTGTTGTTAACCTGAGTTTGTTTGAACATTCGAGGCCTTATGACATTGCAAGTGCGACAGAGTGATGGACCATGACTGTATGCAGTCGAAATGCGTAAGCCGAACTAACGTTGTTGAGGCGTTGCAACATACTGTCAGAGTTTTTCAATGACTTACATCTTCATGCGGTCATTCAGCCACCTTTCAGGTTCAGGTGGAGTGCATGATCGTAGTCAGGTTGGCCGAGCTTGCCCATATAGAAGCGTTGTTAACTGTAACGGACGCTTCGACTACCGGACTGATAGTCTTGGAACAAGTTAGCTTATCCACGGTCCGTGTCAGTTGCGCTCACAATGAGGGTTCGCGAAGAAAGATCACAGCACCGGCGTGAGACCGCCAACACTGCGTGTGTTGCCACTTGCGTGTTGTGTCGGGAACTGTTGGCGAGAGCACCTTCCTCAACCTCCTGGACGGAGCCCAAAACGTAGGCGATACATAGCGCTGGAGATGATACTATGCGTGGCGCTATCGCCGTTGTGGCATTCTACAACTGAAGTCTGAGAGAGGTAATCATTAGAAGGGCGACACTGCGTCTCTGGATGAGCTCATATCAACCTCGACTGGCGCAGGATCGCGCCCAGAGCCGTCGGAAGCAGAAGGGGTGAGGGGGGTGAGAGATACCTACCATCTCTGACGCGTTCGCAAAACTGGCTAGTGCTCTTCCAGCGCAGTACGAGCGACGACGTTTGAGCGCGTGTGAGAGCGTGGAGGCTTTTGCGGCGGTGTGACGAAGGGCCGGGAGTGTAACTACCTTCGCTATGTAGCGAGGGCACACCAGGATTGATGTCAATCACCGCCGGGCCTCCTCCCGGACAAGACCAGACAGCAGCGATGTTCGCGATCCTGTCTAGAGCAGAAAAACGTTGGTCAATGCTAGCCAGTCATGCCAGTCCCGCGTATATGCGCGCATACATGAGACGGAACGACCAATTCACCTATGAGTTATTAGATCCCCGTTGATTGGCGTATCATCGATGCGAGGCCTCCCGCGATACAGCTCGCTTTGCCGGTGTGAACTGAGCAGAGGTCAAGCCGAGAGAAGCATGCGCAGCATGAATTAGGACGTCACCACCTTCGACTTGGTGTTCAGTTCCTGGGTCGTTGACCCGGGCCAAGGCTGTGTGGAATACACGTTGCGAACGTGCGGGGCGGGCCTTGTGAGATGGTGGATGGAGGAGAGTGGATCGAAATGTCGCCACCAGCAGCACCCAGGGCAGGAGCCGCTTGAGTTTGGCGCTGGAGCGCCGCGCACCGCCGTGCAGCACGGCAACGCCAGTCTCGAGCGAATGCCCGAGACGAGCGCAGTAGGAGTTGCATGTACATACCCATCTCGTACTCGAGACGTAATAGTTGGGAGACTCTCGCCGATGACAACCAAGCGGCGGACAAAACCCCGCCAGCCGTCGCGTGAGCGAGATATTAAGGAACGTGCTGGGAGCAACAAATTGAGGACGGGATGAGAGACGCGACGAACGCGAACGTTGGGGACGGGCCCAACGCCGCCTTGAGCCAACTGGAATGAATCTCGCGAGAGCGCAGGAGGAGGGATTCGGTGGCGGCAGGTAGTGGGCGTCGGACAAGGATGCGACGCGAGTGGCGCGGACTGGTCGCGCCCGGTCGATGATCTTGGACAGATCTGGCGGATAAGGCGCGCGGGAAGGTATGGCCATGCATAATGATTGATATCCAACCACGGAAATCCAGACTGATTTGCTCGACGCTCGCACGATAACCCCGAATGCTGCTGGGAGACTATCATACGCGGGTTGTATTCCCTGTTTTTCAGTGGCGTCTGGGCGCCGCACCATGCCGGAATGAGCGCACAGTGCACGGAGGTTACGTTTGCATAGGGTCCCTATATACACTGTGGTAGGCAACGCAAAAGGTACTTGGAACGGGCATGAGTCCGTATCCGAGATAGCAAGGTCACCCCCGTCACGAGCGGGGGCACAGCGGAAACCTGCAGGATGCTGAATGATAACAGAGGGCCATGTACCGACCACGAGCGTAAGCGGGTAGGTCAGCTGGAATTGGGCTGAGTTTCGGTGACCTCCACGATTGTGGCCAGTGGCTGTGCACGCGATACCAGGACCGGAAACCGGGAGCGGACTCTGGAAAGCAGAGACAGGATGAAGTTACAGGGTGCATTGTGGAAGAGGCACCGCTCCGAAGATATGGTTATTATAGGGATGCAGATGGCAGCAGAAGACCAGCAGACTGGATAGCAGAGCCCGGGTCGCGCAAGGGAGTCACCGATTCATGACGGCGCAATGCGTGTGTACGTAGACGATATCGCTGCCGCCAAGCTGGGCACAGAGTGGGCGGCAAGGAGGGAGCCGGAGGGATGAAATGTCGACAGAGAACCGCTATGTAGCGGATGGGACAGGCAGCGAGACAGACGAGAAAGGCCAAGACGGGTAACGTACGGCCATGGGGGTTTCGGTGGGCCCGAAATTGGGTGCGCGGCGGGTGAGCATCGAGAAGCGAGCGGGCACTGGTGAACCGGGAGATGGTGTGGACGAGCAGGGCGTTGGCGGAGGAAAGCGGCGGAGAAAGAGATAGTTGGGAGAAGGAGTCGGAGTGAGGACAATAATAGACACATTGATGATGTCCGAAAACGGAGACGGCGACTTGAGTTAGCGAGGGGCTGAACGGGAAGCGGAGGCGAGCGGGAGTATGGAGGGCAGGGAGAGCGCGCAGACAGCGGGGCAGCGGTTGGCGAACAAGACTGGGAGCGAGGCATGGACGGGAGGAGGAGGAGGAGCGACAGAGAGCGACGGGGACTGGCAACTGCGAGTGTCACTGCGAGTGTGAGGCGAGGAGGATGGCCGGACGAGACGCCGAGTGGCCGCGGGGGAGAGATCGAGATCGGAGAGTGGCGAGAGGCCCTGTTGGGAGGCCGATGGGATCTGGGCGTGACGCGTGACAGGACTCGGACTGGCCTGCGTCTGAACTCAGACTCCGAGCCGGATTTCGCGTTCGTCTTCGCTCTCTCTGCTCCGCCAACTGCTCTCGGGCGCCATCCTGCTTCGAAGAGATAAAAGTCTGGTTCGCCGACTGCCATGGCCCCCCTCATCCACCCCGCATAGCCGTGTCGAGCATGGCTCTCTACGCTCAGCCGGCCTCCCCATTCTGCACACGCCTCCCGACCGACGTCATCCTCAACGTTGCCTACGAGCTCTCCATCATCGACCGCCTCGGCCCGCCTCGTCACCTCCCTCCTCTTCTTCGCGTATGCAGGTTTATCTACGACATCCTCTCCGCCAACAGGAACGCCCTCTATGCCAGAGTCTTCCGCGCAAAGTTCGACACCCGCGCTCCCTTACGCAGGCTCGGCCGAGCTGCCCTTGCTAACCCCGCACTCGCCTTTCAGCTCGTCAAGCAAACACTCGCTCTCAAACGCCTCAAGTCCGCTCATCTCGACTCGGAGAACCTTCTCAGCGATCTATGGACCGCCTTCGTCATGTTCATCGAGAACGACGGTCGGAACCACCTCCACCTTACCGAGTACGCCCGCATACACGATCTCGTCGATGACTATATGGAGAGCCGCATATGGGCCCACCGCATGCACTCGGGTACGGGTTGGCCGCTTGACATCACCCCGAATGCCCTGATTGTATGGCTCCTCTGGTTCACCATGACACCAGGTGCGTACCGCGTACCCCTCAATCATACCCAGATGCAAACACGAGGATCCCCCAGAGCGGTTACGCGCGATGATCCCAGACCGCCGCGAACAGTACATGGGCAAACTGCGTCCGTTCGCGATCGCTCCTCTCCAATATTCACCCTTTTTCGCGCCCGACAACCACTTCAGCTTCCCCATCAACGAGGCCTTGCGCGACAATAGTCAGTTCCCCGACGGCACGGCTTTCGCCTACTTTCCCATGTATCGTGAGCCCGCCATGGTCATGGAGCGCGTCATTCACTTCGGCCAAGAGATCGTCATCATGTCTCCCATGCTGGGTCTGGGCGCGAAGATGGTCTTTCTCATGCTTGCGGAAGCGGTTCCTTACGAACCACCGTCCGTCCTTCCGATCGACCGTGCACACGCTGACCCTGCAGACGGTGTTCGCCCCACACAGGCGGACTTCGTCGAATGGGCCTCAATTCGAGGCGTTCAGTTCTACCACCCTGGCCAGTGGGAGCGCACGAATACCCTCCAACCGTCAGCCATACGTTTAGAGGATACACCCGCCGAAGAGCCGGAGTCCATCAGCTCCTATTTCGACAATGACTGGAACCGCCTCACGGGTTGTGTGGATCCGTACCGCGATCTTCCCCTCAAACGCGGGGCATACACATTCGGCTCAATTGCTGGGATGTTCGCTGGCCGCATGCAGGTTCGCCATTCCTTGTGATCGTCGCGTGCATTGGTCGTGGAAGCTCAAATTAGTCGCTATACAGATTCCTGAATTCTTCAAGTACCGCGAAATGGTACACGGCACGAACATGCCTGACGTTGCGGTCTTTCCTTCCTTGGCGGAGGTACCCGTCTATGTCCGGTTTCGTGAATATCATTGCGTCAATCCTGCTGTGCCCATCCCTATCGGTGGCTCTCAACCTGGCTTCGATGATGGCGTTCTCAACGCATATCTTCCTAGTACATTCGACTGCCAACATGTCGCGAACACGCTTCGAATCACGTTCGCTGGGATGCGCGCCGCTACTCGGTACGAGGCTTACGTCCAGGGCAAACCCAGCTCGCACAACCCGTCTTCGTGTTCCATGTGCATCTCTCGGGCGAGAAAGGAGGAAGAGCAGCTTCGCGAGCGGGTTGCAGCCCGTTTGAACGCATCGAGCATCGAGCCGTCGCCCCCATCCGATGAAGACGGCCCAAAAATCGAGGATGACGCGGAGGAAGACTTGGAGTATACTGATGTCGTCCCAGCAACTCGTCAGCGTCGCGGAAGCACCAGCTCTACGGAATCTCATGAGTCATATTTCTATGGTGACGAGAATGATCCCGAGAATGTCTTGCGCACGAGCCAAATGATGTTGGAACGCGACGCGCCGACGGAGGCATTGCTGCGAGAGTTCATGACGGAAGACGTTCCTGACTACCGGGACGAAGCTCCCTTGGAGGAATGCACTGGTGTTGAGGACATCATCATTACGGGCGAGGTGCGTCGCGTTCGATTGCTCACAAGCTCCTGAACTAAAGTGGATCAACTCAGACACTCCCTCGCCATGGCGATGCATGGCACCACTATCGTTTCTACGGACGCGTTCGCGCCTGGGATGGTCTCATTGTGCTAGTCCGTGTTCCTACCTTGTTCCCGGCCGCAGGCAAGACCATCTTTCGTGGCTACATGGTAGGCAACAGGAACTTCGTCGGCTCATGGCGATCATACGCCGAGAACATCGAGGCCATACCACTCGAAGGTCCCTTTGCCCTTAGTCGCGTCGACGAAACTCCGCAGGCCCCCTCGTCTGCTTCGTCTTCCAACCTCGCCCCTGCTGCTCTACCCGCTCCCGATGCCGGTGTTGCCGTGGACTAGGGCCGCCGATACGCACATGCACTTACGACAAGGACATATACGCCAACGATTGTGCTACATAGGTCGGACAATCCTCTGCTATATTATCATAGGTCTCCACGAGTGTATCATAGTTTTAACATGAACGTTCCTCGCGCTCTTAGACATACCTGCTGTTTGTTCTGTTACCCCTGGCATACTGTATATGTTACGATACCCCTCTACTCTATACTCTACTTCGGTTGTCGTGTTTGCTATCGCGTTGCTGTAGTCGCATTAGCGCGTGCGCCGCCTTGCGACTGCCTGGCCATGCTGACAAATGGGTTCCTTGTGTTCTGTACGCGTACATACATCGCGGGATGCGATCTCCATTCATAAATGTGACCCCGCCTGTCTTCATTTCCGGTGTCGTCGCGGGCACACCTGATCACATGCATAGCCCCTGTTGCATTCAGAGGCTATCGTCCTTCCCGATCTCCTCGTCCCCCGTGCATCCGTTCCGTATCTTCGCTGTCGCCTCTCCGCACCTTGTGATGGCCTCCTGGACCGATCCGGTCAAGGTTAACCTGGCGTATTTTCGCTCAACCGGTCGGTCAAATTACCTTTTTCTTCGTGTATGCGATGCGCAAGCCCTGTATTGCTTCTTGACTGATGCGCCAACCCCGTGGGGTCGTCCTATGTGGCTACGACATGCATTCCAGGGTTCAGTGTGGCTGTATGCGCCGCGAGCGTTCTGCCTCCACCCTGACCTCGAAACTTGCTAGCGCTTGGTACTTACCAATGTTGCCATGACGTCAACGGGCTTCTTTGAGCTTTGCCGCAGAGTCCGCGAGCCGCGAGGTTTCATTTCGCTCGCCGCGGAAGCAGTACGCGACGGAGACACAAGCTCTCGCGAAAAACGGAGCCAGGGCGCGCGCGAGAAGGGGGTGGAACAGGTGTCGTCGATCGCGATCAAGAATCGCCAGCCAGTGCCACAACGGTGCGAAACGGTCCATGTTGTTCGTCGCCGGACCGCCGGGGGATGTGCATGCGCATGCGAGCGCCCCGTGGGACCCTGTTCTGTGGTGCACCCACGACGTACGACTTGCGGCTCTGAGCTTCTTCGCCCTCTCTCTCTCCTGGAGCATGCACGGTCCTCCTGGCAGTCTGCCACGCGCGAGCACCGATCGACCTTCTTCTTGCGACACGAGCGCGGTCACGAGCACCAGCACGCGTACGGAAACGGACACGGAGACGGATACGGACGCGATGGCGAGCAGCGCCGTTGGTGTTCCCGGGACGGGTCCGCCGGGGGCGCGATCGTCCCCGAGCCCAAGAGGGACGACGGCCGGAGGAGGGGGACGGGGAGAAGGAGAGCTCGTGGGGATCTACGCCGGGAAGCTGTTCGACTCGGACACGATGCAGCTCCTCCCCCGACGCCTCGTCACCGTTGACCAGCAGCTGGGGCTCGTCGTGGACGTGCGCGAGTACTCGGACGAGGAGCTTGCGGGCGTGAACTTTGCAGATCACGCGCGGGTCGTCGACTTGCGGGACGCGACCGTCCTGCCAGGGCTCGTGGACGCGCATGTGCACAGTGAGTTTGCGTTCTGCCGCCTGCGGGACTGTCGTGCTTCAGGCATTCATGTATTCCGTGTGGCGTGCGCTCGCTCTTGGGCCGCGCGCCGTGCTGTCGGGCTCTGCGCTTGGCACATGCTGTCAACCGAGGTGGGGGCGATCGATTGACTGGGCGTTTACAGTGTTCCTCCATCCATACGCGGAAACGACGTGGGAGGACCAACTGACGAAAGAGAGCCTGGTCGAGCGCACCGTGCGCGCAACCGTGCACGCGCGGCGGACATTAATGGCTGGATACACCGCAGTACGGTGCGTGTTCTTCATTCGTAGACCATGGGCACCTTGCGTAGGTTACGACACACAACGGACGGCCAGAACCGTAGTCTACGCCGGGACAGAGGATGGATCGGTGACATCTTACCTGGTGTTTGCAGGGACCTGGGTACCGAAGGCGCCGAAGACGCCGACATCCAGCTCAGAGCATGTCTCTCTGGTCCTAACCCACTCATTCCTGGTCCCCGATATTTCTGCGCGAACCGTGCCATCATCGCCAGTGGCAGTTACGGTGCGCCCTGAGCAGTCCGTCCAACTAAAGCATATACCGGGCTTAACTATGTGTCCTCGGCCTAGGTCCGAAGAGCAAGCTGCAACTGCACCAAGACGGCGTTGAAGGCGTGACTGGCGCGCAGTTCGTCGATGGCGAGGTCGAGTGCGTGAAGGCTGTTCGCAAACAGGTCGGCGCTGGGGCGGACTGGATTAAGGTAGCGGTGATCTTCTTTACTGAAGCCGAAGGCAACTAACACATGACTGTGCTGTTCCAGGTGTACGCAGGTCAGTGGACTGTGCGCGATTAAGGTGGAAGGGGAATGGAGAGGGGGTGCTCACTTGACGCTGCCCTATGCGTTTAGACTACCGCGTTCGGACCCGGATGGCGGACGTGCACAAGAAGATCGCCGCCAAGTCGATTCCGACGTTCGCAAACAACGAGCTGAGAGCACTCACCTCCAGTGCCAGGCAGCTAGGTGTCAAAGTTGCCGCTCATGCGCACGTCTGGCGAGCCGAGCTCCTGCCGGAGAACGGCGGGTTCGACACGATCGAGCACGGGACTGAGATGGCGGACGATCTCGTCCAGTCCGTCGTGAAGTCGAGCGTCATCTGGGTGCCCACCCTCTCCGTCATGTACACCTCCGATACGGCCAAGGCACCAGGGGGAACATGGGATAGGGCCGCAAGGACGTTCCAGAAGGCGTTGAAGATGGGCGTGACGAACATCGCGTGCGGGGGTGACACAGGCCCGTTCCCGCATGGGGACAACGCGCTGGAAATGAAGCTCATGGTGCAGCTCGGGGCGGACTGGCGGCAGGTCCTGCGCTGGTCGACCCTCGGCGGCTGGCACGCCTGTCGCAGCATGGCCTGGGAGGGGGCAGAGGGTGCGGCTCGGCTGGCGCGGGTGGCGGAGTTGGGAGAAGACGCGCGCGAGATCGGGGACAACGAGGTACCTTTCGGCGCGATTAGAAGGGGCTTTGCGGCGGACATCGTGGCCACTAGCGGGGATCTCGAGACAGCGTTTGAGAATGCGATCGACAAGTCCAGCATCGTGTTTGTCATGAAGGGAGGAGAGGTGTTCAAGAGAGACGGCCGAGAAGTCGTGTAGTGTGCCGTTGCATACCGATCTTGTGTTGTAGAGCGAGCGGGAACAGCGGTTGCTCATCGATCGAGGGGTACACCTAGGACACTCGTGCTCGCCTGAAGTCAGAACGGTCAAACTCTGTCCGAAGGGAAGGCGACTTCCATCGCTGGAAGATGCACGAGGCAAGAGAGCATACGAGAGCACGTAAGGTCTGTGACGAACGTATGAGTATAGACATATGATGAGGATTGCAAAAAGGGCATTTGCTTCAACATCCCGGATCACCAGTATTTGATTGGCCAGACATACAGACAGGGCCTCGGCTCGTGTCGAAGACTTCGGGCATTTTTACGGCAGGTAGGAGGACCAGTCACGGTCAGGGTTCGGCCTTCCATGCACAGGAATGGGCGCCGCGATCATGCGAGAGGAAAGAACTCAGCTAGACGCAACACCGCATCCGCTACCCTGACAGACTCAAATCCAGGAGTGGTTTGTCATCCTAAATCAGACGTACTCATTGTGTCAGGACTCGTCACCAGTGATGAAAGTCACTGAGACGAGAGATGCTCACCGTAGCAACCGCTGTTGCTTTCGGCCAAAGGCGATTTCGTGTCGCATTGCGTTAGTTTTGAAGATGGACGGGCATAGAAGTCGTCCACGCAGCTTGTCCTTCCGGGGCGCTCGTCTGCGGAGAGACTAATATAGTTATGGCGCATACTTTCCACTCTTTTGGCACATCTGACGCTAGCCTGTAATATCCCGGTATCATGCGGCAGATACCAGAATGCGAGCCGCGGTGGGAGCGCGCATCAGGCCAACAAACCGATGCCATCCTGGATTCGCACTCCCGCTTCCAGTGACTGCACCCAAGGTGACATCAGACACGTCGATAAGACACAGAAACATTACACACCGCATATAGGAATTCGGATCCAGACGTCTATGCCCGCTGTCTCCATGTCTTACCCAAAGCACGAGACTAGTCGACATTTCAACTCCGCAGATGGTAGAAAACCGACGGAGCGCTGCAATAAGGGCGCTGACTACAAAGACGTGATATCGGCGAAGTAGCCTGAAGTTGGAAGCGGTGTGGTTCTGATAATGGCGAATACTCCTATATCATTGTAAGAGTTTCGTAAGTGCCGAGCGCATATATCGAGCCAACTCACCCACTCCGAAGTCTACGACAGATTGGAGCAAAGTAACGCTAACAAAAGCCGCCATGGTTGAATGCCACATCACTGTAGTCTCGTCAGGCATCTGGTCATTCGTGATCGGTGGCCATAGCTGCATTCATGCAGCGTTATTGATTCTAGGGGAAAATAGACAGTAAACCGGTGCCAGTGTCTTAGCTAGCCGTTCGTGGATAGGCCAGACCGCCGACATTAGCTAGGCCGCGTGGGTACGGCGGATGTAACAATATATGCGACCGCTTCCAGGTGCGCTTGATACGAAGACATGACCATGAGCTCATCCGACGGCGGCTTCAACGCGCCATCGGATTTCTGAAGTTAGGTTTGAGTACCGCCCTCTTGGTACAAGCAACCCTGGTTTGAAGGCAAGCGATGTCAGTACCCCACTGACCCTTCTCCGCAGACTTATTGCTCTCGTAATTCGCGGCAGGGTTTGCTGAGGCGTGCGAGCAGAGGACTGCTGAGTTGAAACCACACGGCTGGAAGTGACAGGTGACAGCTTGATAAGTACTGGCAGTACAAGCTGGTAGCCGTGGGAGATCGGTCCGAGGAATTCGAATCACAACCGTGGGAACTTCAAAGGGGCAATGTCAAGTTTTCCAACGGCTTGCAGCTCGCCCTTGCCTCCCACTTCGACAACCGCCTCCTTCTTCCCGTGGTGCAGTCACATCGATGCTATATGCACTCGAGGGAACGTTGTAATCCGAACTTCGAAGCGTTCAGGTCACCAGACCGCAGGGTTCAAGGGCGGTCGTAAACCCTTGTGGAAGCGGTTGTGCTGACCCCGGCGTGCTCTGCCGCTGCGGATGACACGACCGCGCCCTCTCTTGTTTGAGGTATGTGACATCTTCTTCGTTATCTTCTCTTCTTTGTCCCACGTACCAAGTCAAGACCCTTCACCATTTTTCTACGTGTAGTGTCTGTTACGGTCGTGGAAAATTGACACCTTCCGGTCGCCTTGCCTCTCGGTCTCGTCATGAGGTTGAGTGGACCCCAAGGCGCTGGATGGGTTGCGTCTCAGTAGAGTTGACAGCAGCCAGGCTCTTGCGGCCGTCTTCAACATGGCTGTTGTCTTAGTTTTGGGACATACATACCTCGCTACGCCTTGTACCTTTGTTGTATTATCAAATGAGGACACTCCTCCAACCGTACCACACTCTCCTTCCTGTGCGAACCTTCGACGCCGTAAGATTGACAGTGAATACATGATCGCTGCCTCAATATTACGTTCTGCCGGTGACGAGTTCAGGCCCGCCACGACCATCCTCCCTTGTCTCGAGCGTCCAACCAGCGCACATACGCCACACAGACCCCTGCCGCCATGAGAAGTGCCCCATCGAAGACAGCGACTTCGTTGTACCGTGTTCGTAACGCCTCCAGACCAAACGCCATGCTGTTGCTGGACATCTGAGGCCTGGGGCCCCGTTGATGGCTTCCCAATATCAGGCCAGCTATGGGAGCACCAAACAAGGCACCGAGTCCCCGGATGAAGTAGATGAAACCGTTGACGCTGGAGTAATGTTGGACCCCGTAAACCTCCGTGATTGTTGTGGGTAGGAGCGCATTGTAGCCACCGGCCATGACGCCGTACAATACGATGAAGGCAATGAATCGCGCACGGTCAGAGTCGTACCAGAGCGCGAACACCGACACGGCGGAGAAGATGACCTGATATAACAATTGGACTCTCGGGAGTTTTGAGATACGATGAAGGAACAGAGCTCACGCTAAGAACCATGGTGTTCTGACGTCCCACGCGATCTGCAAGGATTCCCATACCGATACGGGCCGCACTGTTCACTGCAGTATACACGGCTAGCAGCAGACTGCCGGTCGTGGAGTTATACGACAAAATCGAAATCGAGTACGTGGTCAAGAAGTATGTGGGAACCATGTTCCCTGCTGCTTGCAAGAAAGCACCGAGCGACTGTGTGATTGAGATGACTTTAGCCACTGTACGCGACGTCCGCGTTGCGACTACATATTGGTAGTAGCATACCTGGAGGATGAAGGTGCCGCGCTTGACGAGTGCCATGCTGACTCGAGTCCGTCCTGTGGCCCCGGCAGCAACCCCGTGTTTCTTGGTCAACACACTCGAGATAGGTATTCCCATTGCGAAGTTCCAGATGCCGAGCACTCGCAAGGCCCATCGAACGCCAAGGCGACTGAGAAGCGTATGGAAGACCGGGGACAGTACCAGTCCACCAACGCCGGACCCAGCTAGGACGATTCCCATGGCCGCTCCTCGATTTTTGTCGAAATAGGCCGGGGTCAAGGACATCAGTGGGAAATAGTACATGCTCGAGCCAATCCCGTAGAGCAGACCCTGGGTAAGGTATAATTGCCAGAGCTGCTTCGTGAACGTGCGACGGTCAATGTCTCTGAGCCTATCGGACTATAGAGAGCGAGCACGAACCCGGTCACAGAAGCTGGCGAGCACGATGCCAAGGCTCATAATGAGCGCGCCCATTAGGGAGATGAGCTTGACGTTCTCGACTCGACTGATCATCGGGTTGACGAAAATACTGCCGCTCCAGGTGAGTCCGCTGCCAATCGTCCCAACAAGGGAGACAAGCGCGTCCTGCCCCTCCGCATCTTTGATATTCGTCTCCGGTGAGGTGTAGAACTCCTGTGGCACAACTTATGAGATGTTGCATATTACTGCCCAGGGTACCCAATGTAGACGAACCTGGAAGAGACCATAGATTGAGTTAATGCCGATGACATGGAAGGTCATCATGAATCCTGCGAAGACGAGGAGACATTTGTAGGTAGTTGACGGCTCGATTGAGCCAGTACCATCAGCATCCTCGTGGATCTGTCTCACCCCTTCATCGCCGGCGTTGTCAGGTCGTACGATGTGGCTGGAGAAGGTACGGAGTGTCAGGACGTCTCCGTCGGGCTTGGTACTCATCGTGGTACCGGTCCAAAGCTAAGACAGAGCGACAGTATGTAGTCTTGGAGTCGGAGTCAGACATCAGGATGCGGGGAACAGTACTTACCCCGAATCTCGCCGGGTTCCGGCGGACACTGTCATAATATGCAAGCTCTTGCACTTACGGTTGTCGGAGATTTCCCCGCCTCCCCGTTCAATTCGTTGGTCGTAGTCTCCATGATTTTCAGCGGAGGACGCGGCCAGTGCGCGCAAAGGGCAATCTTGGAAGCAAATTGAAGCTTCTTGAAGATGATAATTAAGCGCCCACTTCCATTGGTTCAAACGTTCTCACGCCATCAAAGACAAACAATTCCCAACACATCCGTACATACCGATCAGTAGTGACCGGCTCACAGCGCCCGGTAAGCACTCTCTGCCCTGGACTGTACGTACACGGCGACTCGGACCTCTTACCTGCATACCCCAGAACCCTTTGTATTCGATCATGGCCGACGATCCCCCGCACAAGTACCCTGCGTACAAGCTCGGAGAGTATACAGTAGTTGACGAGATTGCAGAGGGAACATTTGGGAAAGTGAAGAGTAAGCCATGCGTGCCGTCCCGCATTCGCGATGGCGCCGCGTTCTTACTAGGCAACGCAACTGCACAGTGGCCGTACACACCGTGACCGGTCAGAAGGTTGCCATGAAGTTCATCTCGAAGCACGCTATCGCGAAGCACAGGACGAAGACGAGGGTGCAACGCGAGGTCGAATACATGCGCACCCTGAGACACCCCCATATCATCAAGCTGTGAGCAAACCCCTTTGTTATGGGCGTGTTCGACAGGCTGATCGCCGCGCTAGATACGAAGTGATTTCAACCCCCACGGACATCATCATTGTGCTGGAGTATGCCGGCGGCGAACTCTTCAACTACATCGTCGCGAACGGGCGGATGTCCGAGCCTCAGGCACGCCGGTTCTTCCAGCAGCTCATATCTGGGATCGAGTACAGCCATCACCTGAAGATTGTACATCGAGACCTCAAGCCGGAGAATGTCCTCCTCGACGACGACCTCAATGTCAAGATTGCTGACTTTGGCCTGTCGAACGAGATCAAGGACGGTGATTTCCTCAAGACAAGTTGCGGTAGTCCCAACTATGCCGCTCCTGAAGTCATCCGAGGCGGGCTATACACTGGCCCGGAAATTGACGTATGGAGTTGCGGCGTGATTCTGTATGTCATGCTATGCGGTCGCCTGCCCTTCGAAGACGACGATGTGCAGACGCTGTTCAGCAAGATCAGTCGTGCGTATGAGTTCTTCGTGCGATTTCAAAAGGTACTGATAGATTCTCAGAGGGCCTATACCACCTACCGCCCTACCTCTCGCCCGAGGCGAAAGGTCTCATCAACGGTATGCTTGCTGTAGACCCCGTGAAGCGCATTACCATACCCGAGATTATGCAACACCCCTTCTACACAACCGACCTTCCGAACTATCTTAGCCCCATCCCCCAGCAAGGCCCAGTCCTCGGCACACTCTCGTCACTTGTAGCACCGCCGAAGGCACTGGACTTCGATTTCATCGAGGGGTTGGGTCGTATTGAAGATGAGGTGGTAGAGGACCTCGCTTCGCGAATGGATGGTGTCGACAAGGACGATGTATGGGAATGTTTGCGGCGAGACGACGGTCCGCAGGGGAACGCTGTGAAGGTCGCGTACATGCTCCTACGGGACAAGCGCCGTGCGGGACGAAATCGTAAGTTTGTCTCTGACACCTGTGAACGATCGTCGAAACTAAGTTCAGAGCAGTGGCGGAGTACGAGGAACAGGAGCGGGATGCCAAACTAGCCACCATGGACGTAAGCCGATTTCCCCTTCACCTTCCCGCCCCGCGTGACTGACGTTACCGTCCAGCCCCGTCACCCACTCTCTCCAAACGCCGTGTCGCCGGGTGGGACCGACCTCGAGGAGAATCCATTCGACTCCGAGTTCAACGATTATGACGAGGATGACGAAGATGGACTCGATTTCTCGACGCCCCAGAACGAAGCCGAGATCAATAACTTTGCCGTCCTGAACTCCTCCCTTCCCGAGCAGCTCCCCGAACAGCACCACCTCCAGTCATACGCCAGTGCGAAACGATGGCCCGTCAAGGAGAAGAAACAACGTACGAAGTGGCATTTTGGTATCCGGAGCAGATCACCGCCTATGGAGGTCATGCTCGAGATCTACCGAACCCTGAAGACGCTGGGCATGGAGTGGAAGGAGAAGACCGATCTCGGCGGACTCGGAGCCAGCGCGCTGCTGAAGGAGAAGCGAGGCGGCGACCGCGCCAAGATCGAACGAGCGAGGGAGTACGATGGCTATGTCGACCTTCGGGCCGCGTCATCAATCTACTTTATTGAGACACGTGCCAGAGTAGAGGACGTGGTGGTGAGTTTCCACGCGTAGAGATGTCGGGGCATCGACTGACGATATGATGCACAGGTTCTGATGAATCTCCAACTGTACATGGTTGACTCGATCAACTACCTAGTAGATTTCCACCACAAGAAGACGTACAAAGCTCTGAGCGAGCCCGGCGCGGGAAAGTTTGACATGGCGCATCCGGACTACAATCTCTCCGAGACCGCATCCGAGTCAAGCCGCTCGATTAAGGACTTTAGCCTTCGCGACGAAGAGATCGTCTCCCCATACATCTTCATGGACGTCGCGTGCCGGCTCATCTTGGAGCTTGCTGGGGGTGGAGAGTAGATGTGAGCTGGTCTCAGTGCCATAGAGGGCGTCTGTTGGTGTACTTGTACGTGTTCGTGTTTTGAGCTTTGCGCTTTGTTGTGCTTGTATTACTTATAATGTGCTTGATCTGGCCAGACTGTGGATCAAATGTAGCTTCGGGATACCGAATCGTGTATTGTTAACATGCATATGTCAAGAAGGCAATATTAAGTGCCTTCTGTGGCAGACTCCGGACGTACATTCCTCGGCTGACCTTGTGAAGTGTGCATCCAGTCATAATTCGGCCCTATAAGCCGGCGTGGGGCTACCTTTACCAGGTTAATATGGTACGTACAGCTGCCTAGTCTTGGACAGCGTCTTCCATGCTCACTGCACTCCCCACAGGTTTGGGAACAACGTTGCAGGTTGTGGGGGCAGATGTGGTAGCCTCATGGTCACCGACGACGAGTGACGCATTGGCTTTCCATCAAAGAAGATACGACCTTCCTTCGAGCTTCTTTGTGCGGCAGCGCCAGACGCCTTCTCGGACTGGCATACATGCAGGTTGTAGACCCGTCGATCGACGCTTTACTCGGCGGTCTTAACGTCTTCCTGCCCCCGACTACATCGCGGGGTCCCTTCTGAAGGGCCGCATGCATGTACAGCTCGCTCATCGCACATACGCGAAGTCGGTAGAAGGCGCATACACCCAGGTGAGAGGCATTTATGACCCAACGACGATCGTTGACTTCCGGATGCCAGCGATTTCGAACCTCCCCATGCCGCTCCTTTCGGTGGCCTGTATCTTCCATGCGCGTTCCGAGCATTGCTGTCAAAGTCCCCACCCGCCACGTCTCGTGAGGGCTTCTGACCAGAAATGTCGCTCCTCTCTTCGAACAAAAGTTGCCAGAGGTCACGCCATGTCGACACCGCCCGCAACAGGACAACGCCCACGCTCTGTCAACCTTGCTCCGGGGGTATCCTCATCGCATAGGAGGGACACGGCGCATTGTAGGCCGATGTCGCGACGAGCAATGGCTTCAGTGTCATAAGCGGGGCAGGATTCGCAGCTGATGGAGCTGGCGGCATGCCAGCGGCGGCACGGAGGGAAATTGTGCGTCGCCGATGTTCATATGGCCTGTTTATCACATTGATGTGACCATCGAGAATGGCTTTACAGTTGGCGCGAAAGGCCCGCAATCATTGACACTGTCCCATCAGCATGCTTCCAATTTGCTCGATTTGGACACCGCATCTCCAAACTGAGTACTGCGCCCCTCGATGTCTCCTTCTTCGTCACCCGTGATGTTCAACGCCGCCCCACTATATAACACGCCGGGGGTCGTTTCAAGGCGCTCTCTTCATCCCCGCCAACCGTTCATTGCGGACCGTCATGGAGCAAACTACCACCTCGCAGTCGTTCGTTCCTCTCTTCGACACACTCCCTTCTTCCCGTACGTCCGCCGCTTCCATTTGGGCGCCGCAGCCTCAGCCCTCCGACACTGCTTGGACCAAGGCCATCGACTCGTTCACTCGAGTCAACTTCCCGGGCATTCCCGGCAACTCGACGCGTCCCACTCCCATGCATCGGTCGTCCTCCTATCCCGCTGCCTTCAATGGCGAAGATGTCTTCGGGCCGCTCGCGTCCGGTAGGCAGCATCGCCGGGACGTTGGAGCAATCGGAGATGGGCGTAAGAGGCTCTCGCCGACTATAGACGAGATGGTGAGCTGATAATTGGTCGACTGTATGCGCATATATTGACTTGCGGCCCTCTTGGAGCACGTCGAACAGCTCCTCCGTTCTCTCAACTTGAACTCGCCTGTCCCCACTCACCCCGCTCCGAGGATCAGGAGCGATGTGAGGCACTCCCCGACGTCTCCAGATCTATCACCTATCTCTACGACTTCTGCTCTTCTCACCCCGACTGACCTATCTCCCGCCAAACTGTTCGATCAAAAGCTTCCCCCAACCTTTGATTTCGGGGGACCTATGCGTCCCGGAGAGAGCAACTCGCTCATGTTTGAGACCGAGTTACGCTCTCAGGATGTAGGTCTCGGATCCCAAGCGTCGTTCTGGTCTTCTTCCTCGCAGTCGTTCAGCCCTGAATCGGGCTATTTCCCCACATTCGAGCCATTCTCCGACGGGCCCAATTTTACCACTTCTCGCAGTCACCAAGCCTTCCTATCTCAACCTCAGGTTGATCGGCGTCGTTTGGAGTCCAATGTTCTTCCGCCATCATTGCCGCCTCTCTTTGGTGCTCAGCGTTTCCGCACTCCACCGGAGTGGTTGAAGGCCGACGACGTCACTGAACGGGGTCTCCAATTCGTCAATGAAGCCGGCACTCGTTCGTCACAAACGTCTCAGATGTCCCCTCAGCGACACGGACACGGCCAAGGGCATGAGGTGAGAACTATCCGGCGGGAGTAAGCGCATGTACTGAACGTCGATGTGTAGCCGATCAACTTCCTGTCGCTCCTGCACCCGTCCTCGACTCCGCCTTACGCCCTTTTCGTAGCCCGTATCATCAAAGCATCCGACCAGCAGGCTTCGATCTTTCTCCAGCAGAAGTTGAAGGTCGCAGATGCTGAGGAACGTGGCAAGATTGTCGACGCCATATGCACTAGAGGGTTTGAGATGATGGCACACAGGTATAGTGTTTAAGACATTTGTTTTGTGATAGTTATTGAACTCTCCATAGATTTGGCAATTGGGCGGTGCAGAGGTGTCTCGAAGCGACTTCGAGTGTCGAGGAGAGGCGTAAGATCGTGTCATGTATGCGGTGAGTCAATGCGTTCATTAAACGATGCTCTTTGGTGCTAATAACCTCTCAGCGGACGCGTGGTGGAGCTGGCTACCAACTGCTATGGTTGCCATGTCCTTCAAAAAGCCTTGGACTGCGAAGAAGAGGTCCGCCTGCTCATCGTGTCGGAATTACTTCTCGGCGATCCTGCGCAGACGCTTGTGAATAAACATGCGTCTCACGTTTGGAGCAAGGTATGTTCGTTGACTCTCGATAGAACCGCTGATGATAACCGAGAACATAGATCATGGAACTTACCTGGACGCCTCCCGCGCCTCCGATTTTCGCCTAGTGAGTATTCGCACCTTGTGCTCACTGAAGCGGCCTGATTTTCTTTGGTCACCAGCGTCAACAAGTCTCTGAATGGCAAATGGGCGTCGCTGGCATGTCACGAAACCGGCTCGCTCGTCGTACAGGTATGTTTATGCTGTATGCGCGGATGAGGCTTTGTCTAAGATTGAATTTCTTCTAGCATGCATTTGAGAATCTAGAGGAATCCGCGAAAGATGGCATCGTGGATGAGCTTCTGAACCAAGGGCCCGTTGTGTTCAGCGAAGTGGCGAAGAATCAGTGGGGGTCGTATTGCATTCAGCACAGTGCGTCATCAGTCTGCATTTCAGGACGTCTCTAACCGTAATGCAGTTTTGGAACATGGTTCGCAGAGACATCGCGATCTAGCGTTGGATCTCCTCATTGGGGGTCTTCTCGAGTATGCCACCAATGAGCAGGGTATCAAATCGATTACCAAGGCTTTGAAGGAAGGCGGAAAGGACACCCTCGACAGAATCATCAAACGTATGTGTGAGCCCGCCAAGAGGTATGTATGTGTTGATCGCTTGAATTACTCGGTTCTTATACTCTCATCCAGCGCAAGGCGAGCAATGATTGTGGACCTCGCCTTGTCAGTCACTGGTAGTCAACTGATCGCGAGCGTGCTGCCCAACGTGCGTTCGTCGCTCCGTTCATCCGCGTATTCGCTGACCCTTCATAGGCTGACAAGGACCAGCGTGCGCTCTTGTACGACTCCATCCGAGGCCACATCGTGACGCTGCGTGGATGCAAAACGGGTTCCAAAGTTATCTGGCTCTTGTAAGTATAGCCACTCGCGACGTCTTTGATATACGCTGACAGTATGTACAACAGTGATCGTATGGTGCGCAGGACTCCTAATTCGACCTCCGAGAGTGTACTAATCCTACTACAGCGCGCATACTACGGCTACTAGATCTTCCACTGTTCTGCAGCATATCATCGGCATATCTTCAAGGCATATCTCAAGCACTGCAATTCGTTCCTGTCGCATTTCATCCATCTTGCGGCGCCGCCTTCCGTGGTCGTCACACGCTTGATCCTCATTCGCTCAACACTCCGCTCTGTACAGTATTTTATATAACGTAGACCACTTCCGAGGTCGCAAGACAATCAGCAATACGACAAGCTCGCACGGACATTCCATATTCACATTGCACTCTCATTTATGCAAGCATTCTTTCTTATTGCTCCTTATTCGCGTCATCTGCCCAACATCATCTGCAACATCCACATACCCTCCGATCCCTACTTCTGAAGCTAAATCCGTGCGTACCCTACGACAGTTTAGATGCGCAGCCCGCGAACGTTTCTCTATAGTAGAGCCGTCGCACCTGTCTTCATCGGATATAGCTCGCTGTGTAGTCAATAGAATATAAAACGAGCCACTGCTCGCACAAACGCATTGCATATGCACTGTGACAAGCTCATAACGCTCCATGTCGATGCGCATGCTCGTGTACAGTGCCATGAGTGGCTTGCTCGAATCGTTCTCTGCGCTGGACATCACATGTTCACGTCACAATGATACCCATATGCGTCCGGAAAGTAAGGAGCGTGTGCCAGCGATGTTGCGGAACGATGATGCGGCTTGCACTAGCATAACACAGACATCTAAGAGGGACTGTAGCGTAAACTCTTTTTGACAACCTACTAGAGCTCTCGTGAGTTGAAACACGTCTCCAAAGTGCCGGATACGTACTCTAGTGTATATGCTACACCTGCTCACGACGTGTACAGCTCCTCCTTGATGTTGATGCCTGAGGGAATACTCAACAACAAGCCTAAGAGAATGAAGAATGGAAGCAACGCACCGAGCTCCTCGCGGAGGGGCTTGAGTTCGTCGAGATATTGCTGGTACTGCTGCTTGTTCTCCACCTTCTCCTTGATGCCCTCGAACACCCTGACGGCAGTAGCGTAATCGTTGACGCGCCGAGCAGCACGGACAGCGGCCTCGACGACGGATGGTGCAGGGACGAGGTCGTGGGCGAAGCAGTTGTTGAGCCCTCGCTGGACCTCAAAGAGATCCTGGGCAGACTGGAAGAAGTTGACGTAGCGCTCCGTGAACGTCTCGAACGTCTCATGCCCGTGTGAGCTGGACGAGGGGCGGGCGAGCACAGGGGCGACGCGGGTCGCAGCGGGGCGGGCACGAAGGAGGGTGGCAGCGACTTGAGCACGCAACATGGTTGTAGAGACAAGGAGGTCGGGCAGGAGCTGCTCGGCGGGGCAGGGAGGATGTGGATGGTCGTGAAGAAAAGGCGGGCGAAGGGGACGCGACCGGGCGCGACTCTGCCGGGGCTCGATCCATCACCGTCACGCCCAACCGGTTCAGTCCGATTCGCGCTCGCTGCATAGCGCACGCTCGTTCCGACTTTCCATACTTCTCAGACACCCCAACGGGCATGCAAATGTTCATGACGGACCGTCGCTTTGCGCCTGTCGCAAAGGCCTTGTCCATATTCGCTGCACCGCTAGCCACAGCGAACATGCGAGGGCGGGAGAGACCAAGCGGGGCGCTCGGAGAGTGTGGTCGTGTTTGGACAGCTGGGAGCGGGTTAAATGAGTGTGGGCGCGCAAGTTGGCTCTCACCCATCTGTCACTTTCTCTCTTTCCCCTCACAAGGCTCTCCACTCGACCCCCAACGTACGCAAGAATGGATGACGGTACGTCTTCAGCATCCCGGCCAGCGACGAGGACAACGAGACATTCGCCATTTCTGTCGATTTGTACTCCCTCTCCGCCCCCGCCGTCTCGCCAGCTGGTACGGACCGCGCCAGCTTCGCATCCCCCAACAGCAGCATAGCCCACAGCCGACAGCTGACGCCTTGCGAGTGTCTGTCTGCTCCTTTTCCACGTCGCCTGTTGGCTGAAGGCCTTCACTCTCCGGCGGCCAGCGTTCGTGCCAGTGTCGACGTCGACGCGCCATTCCTTCAGCTTCAGCTTCGGCTTCCCCCCATTTCGACCGCGTTTGTGCGCGCCTCCACAGTGCATCTTACGTTCTGGTGTCACGCCGTCTATTTTCCCCGTCGCATGTCGCTCCTCCTTCTCCAGCATGCCAGTCTCCGACGTCCAGTAACACGACCTGACCTCGTTTCCATCCCTTCTCCCTCTGTCTGTCTTCGTCCTCAGCCTGGCAGTCTCAGGACATGGCCCCTCCCAGCGGCGGTATCAGCATCCCGACGAACGACTCCGGCATGACCAACAACGGTCAGAACGACGATCAATCATGGGCCAATGGTGGACGTTCTCCCCAACGGGGGAACGATCCACCGCGCCGTTCCAGTAGGAGTAGGAGTCCCGGCAGACCCGTTGACAGGTGTGTGTGCCATTCAGATCTTTTCATCTTTGCACAGTGCTGAGACGTGATGTATGATAGGGAAAGTGGTCAGTCGAACCCCGGAAACAACCTGCATGTTTCCGGTCTCAGCCACAAGGTCGACACTCGTGACCTTGAGCAGGCCTTCGCGAAGGTCGGTCGGGTGAGTCTCAGATGTTTTGCCCTCTATTCTGCGTATGATGTTGAACGCCATGCAGGTCAAAAAGGCCCAGGTGATGTATGATCCTCATACGCGAGAGTCGCGTGGGTTTGGCTTTGTTACGATGGAGTCTGCTGAAGAGGCAGATGCCGCTATCACTGCGATGAATGGTGCTGAACTCATGGGCAAGACCATTTCAGTTGAAAAGGTACGTGTCTCTGCGATGCGCCCGTAGTGATGACTAACCATGATTATCAGGCGCGACGTGGTCGCGCAAGGACTCCTACTCCTGGCCGCTACTACGGGCCGCCCAAGAGACACGAGTGTAAGTCTTCGCTGTGCTGTCATTGCGACGCGTGTTGATGTGGGTGACCAGTTGAGCGCCCTTACGATCCCCGCCCGTACGACAGTCGGTACTCCCGTGGCGGCGGCAGCGGTGGTGGTGGAGGCGGTGGATACGACGAGTACCGCCGTCGTCCTCGCTATGAGGACGACTACCGTGGTGGAGGAGGACGCGATGTCGACCGCGGTGGCTATGGCCGCGACTATGAACGTGGTGGCTATAGTGGTGGCGGTGGAGGCCGTGACTACGACCGTGGTGGCAGGTACGACGACCGCCGCTACTGAGTTCCGTGGACAGCAGCCTCGCAAGGAATATCGCCTTTCAACATACCGACGGAATCTGTATGTAGTTTGTGAGGCCCCGGCAAAATCCCTGCTCCTGTCATGTCGCTCTCCGTAAGCGTTGTCTATTGGGTGATATGTTGCTATCGTGTTTTTTGTACTTGCTACTTTCTATGATAAGTGAATAGTGAGATGTATTGGTTCTCCAGGGCCAGTACTAATACACGAGAGAGTAGTCTCTTTAGTGGAGCGACAATGCCATTGAGTCCCTCAGTTGTAGACTTGTGACCGCGACCGTAAGTCAGGCGCGCTATAGTAGGATCATACTTTACCCATGAAACTAGGTTTCGAGCACCACCAAAACTAAAAAATTGGCCAACGCCGGGATCGAACCGACGACCTTGGCGTATACGCAGCTCTAATGAGCAGCTATTAGCACCACGCTCTAACCAACTGAGCTAGTCGGCCATGGAGTTTCGTTCACTTTGTGTAAATATGTCACTTGTGCTGCCAATTCCCATCTCGACAATGAACTTCCAAGACGCCTCATCTCCTCAACAGTCTCCCCGACCTTCTCAAACTCTGCCCAATGCCTCGTCTGTTTGTCAGGACCATCCCTTGGAGGCACAGGCTCGATGAATTATAGTCTCAGTGCAAGCCACTGCATGCTCTTCACTCGCTCAACGAAGTCCTCGACGTCATCCTGCGCACCCTCGCAGTAAATCACGCCGGGGTGCCCGACCTTGGCAAAACCCGACAGCGAAAGCGCATGGGACCACTGGGAGAGCGACAGACGCTTCTACGGGGACTTGACGCGGTGCGAGACGAAGAGGGCGTGGTAATTGGGCTGGGAGGCTTGGATGCGCGAACCTGAAGTTGTGTGGTCTACATTGTCTGGTTGGGCCTCGACGTCGAGCGAGGCGTGTAATTGGGGAATGAGGTGTGGAGATCATCTCGTATAGCGAGTATCTGAGACGGATGTGAATTGTGAGCGAAAAGACGTCGAAGGAGTAGATGCCCTGCCACTGCTCTTGTTCCGCCTTGCCGAGATTACTGCCCTTCACCGCAACGGCGAGCACGCAGCCTTGTGATCTATCCCCATATCCCCCGGGCAGCTGACGGCGGAGCTCTCTAGCTTCACCGCAAAGTGCGGGGCGTGCAGTGGTGCGTCATCAAGCTGACAGTCTGGGTCAAGAGCGTACGCGTCGAAGAGATCGTTCCAAGCGTCGTCAATGAACGCAAGTGCGGGCAGCAGAGAGCATCTCAGTAGATGAGTTCTTCGAGTTCTCCGAGTCGAAGACATCGTTCATGGCACGCTCTAACAACTGCGGACGAGCAAACCGCGCGCGTTCCGGATGACACGGCCCATGTGCCATTGTAACAACCATAGGAAAATGGAACGCGCGGGAATTGCACCACGCGCAACTGTTGGACTATCCGTCTCATTGATCCCTAGTTATTACACCTTCCTCAACCTCAACCTCAGGGGTGACTAGTCCCGTCTTGGTATCTTGGTGTCTCGGAAACCGTAACGCGGTCACTCCGTGACCTGCCCGTTACAGCCATAACACTCTGACGTCACTGACATTCCACAGCGACCGAAATCTCAACCACACCATGCCGCTCATACATTTGAGCCCATCATATAGGCAACGTCGTTATCCATGTGTAACACCTCTGGTTTCGACTATCAACAGACCACTGGATACATTGGGCGCGTCGTACGAGAGTTCGGGCTCGTTATTGATTGCCAGCCTACCTGCGTACTTCTTGAACGAGAACCTTTTTGCGCATGGTTGTAGTTAATTAAGGGAGTGTATCCACATCCACAGAATGCAAAACAAGGAGAACAGCTGCATCCCAAATGCAATCAGCATGAGAGGAATCTACATAATGACTGGTCAGTCGTGCCGGCAAGCATCTGTTCTAGTTACTTACTGCAGGGCCGGAGATGAACGTCAGAATGTGGGCGGTGTCCCGGCTGACTGCGTGCCCCACTGACTTCACAAGTCCAAGGTCGATACATGCGATGATAAGAGTGAAGAGGGCAGGTAGTATAGAAAACCCGACGATGTCGAGGACGTGATGCGGGTTCCTCTTGTTGTGGAGGCATATCTGGATAATCTCTACGGTGCGACGGATGAATGCTATGAATGTGAGCATGACACCTGTCATGATTCAGAGGAGAACAATAAAGGACAGCACAAGCGAAGTTTCCTTACTTATCAAATGCAAAACCATACAGTCCGTGAGCGCCTTCGAGACGAAGTCGGCGATATTCCTGACGTGGAGGAAGTCTGCCAGGGTCGAGTCGAGGTGATATCCAAGACGGGAAGGTGAGCAATGGCTTGTATCCTTCCCCAAGTCCTTGCCAAACAGCCTGAAAGGGATGGGTACGCAATGAAGGCAACGAGTTGTGGTTAATATCATGCGCATCTGCAGTGGTGGCGTCGAGACACTCACTCGACCTCTCCGCCAGTGGCGCAATAACCCCACACTCCAAACTTCGCCAATGCGAGAACTTCCGTCTTGAGGAATCCTATATGAGCATCTGCGACCAGTTCATAAAGGTAAACTCTCTCGATGATATGCCCATGGGAGACCGCAACGGGTATCAAGAGGATTAACGAGACACATAGGGTGGCATATCCCAGGAGGAGGGTTGAGGGGATTCTCAAACATGATGATAGCAGTTTCAGGGCCATTTTCGATGGTCTGTGCTCTACTATTCAACAAGGCTTTAATAGCGACGTCTGCATATGAAAACAAGTCAGGTCATTTCGCAACTTCGCAGCATTTTTGCACACATGCGCTTGTGGCAAACCTGATATGACTCGCAAGTAGAGCAGTTAGCAACTGAGCGCGACTGCCTAGACGTATGAATAACGGAATGTGGGTGGTTAATGGAAAGACGTTGAGGACGGGATGTTCGAACATACTCATGAGCATTCTTGAGTACAAGCCACAACAATATAGCTCCATCACGAGCAGGCATACAATACGAACGCTATTATCCGCTTGCATCCGATATCTCCATTCAGTGACAGAAGCTTGTTCTCGTCGTGCTCACCATGGCGAGGTCAGCACAATTGTACAATTGGAGTATCCATGTCTAGGATGCGCAGGCGGGCCTGTATCCTGTAGATTAACTGTCAATGAGACGTCAGCCTTTCGTTGCAGCATGCTCAGCCAACTTGGTAGAGGTGTGTGTCATGTCGTGTTCGCGAGTTAATCCATGGTTAGTGGGCAGAGCGAGACCTTGTTCCGAACTCGCACGGGGGCCGCGCTCTATCAGTGCCGGGCCACTTCCCACGCCTGCTAATCTCTACCGTACGGGTACCCAGTCAGCCACAGTTACGACTCGTCTTTCCTGCTGCACTCGCTTTCCTTGTCACTCCTGTCCGCCTTACATTCGATACACGATGGCTACCGATGGTGCAAGCAATAGTGCGTTCTCGACCTGCCTACATAGTAGCAGACCTGACGAACTCGAGCACATCAGACGAAAGACTCCTCGCGGCCGCACGATCCGACAACGAGGATCTGCTCCTCGAAATATTCGAAGAGGGCAACTTTGACATAAACGCTGCGGATGGGTGTGTCCAACTCGTACTCGCGCCCTAGACAATCGACAATGACCGGAATCGGGTCTGTAGGCTGGGCAACACTGGTATGCCGTCTCGCATGCAGCCTACTTGGCACATGCAGCTGAGTTCACGCATGATCTGAATCATCACGGCTTATAGCTTTGCACTATGCGTACGTATGTCGCACCACCGTCATCGACAGAGCACACCAAGCTGATTGCTCTCTCCCACACCCCATCGCCAGTGCATCAAACGGTTACCTAGAGATCCTCGAACACATCCTCGAGTATGACGGCTGCGATGTCGATCCCCAAAACCGCATTGAGAAGGCTACACCCCTCCACCTCGCCCTACGAATAGAAGACGCAGACGTACGGAAAGCGGTCGTGGAGAGCTTGCTCGAAGCTGGTGCAGACACAAAGTGCGTGTTTTGGCATGCCCCAGACCGATCTCCCTCATCGCTCGTATGAAAGGATTAAAGATAAGAACGGAGAGACCCCTCTTGACCTTGTATCGCCCGAGGACACAGAGATCCGCGCCCTCCTAAGGAAATCGCAAGCACAGGCAAGCATTGCGCAGAGTGATGTCGCGAATGGTGAGTTGCTTGTTTGCATCCTCAGAGCATGTACGACTTGAACACCCGTGCAGATGATGATGACGATGAAGAGGGTTCTGGCTCTGGATCTGGATCGGACGACGAGTAATTTAACGAACATGAAGCTGGACCATGGAATGTAACTCAATAGTAATGCGTCGCCGCACGGAGAAATCTCAGATCCTTGCATGTTTGTCACCAGTAGGTTGAGTGGACTGATTCTATCTCTTATACACGAATAGCTATATACTACGAACTGGACATGCTCCCTCGACTCTATACTATGAGCTTTCCACTAGACCACTCTTTGAATGTCGTGGTGTCTTTGATCCACTGGATCAGCTCAGACCGTTTGACTTTGGTGCCCTTGTCAGTAGATTCCACCTTGACCTTCTTCCCGTCCACGAACTCCCACTTCTGCTCCTTTACAGTGACAAGACCCTCCTTGAGCTCGTCGCCACCCAAGATGATCGCAAATGGCACTTCGTCCTTCTCGCCCGCAGCAAACTGTGCAGGGAGTTTTGGCTTGGCCTTGAACAAGAAGTCGGTCTGCGAAAGGGGCATGAGCCATCACATGTATCACCTGTCGCACCAATAACGACGACAGACCTTGATGCCCGCTTCTCGCAACTCAGTAGCAAGGGCCACACGCTCCGAGAGCAGTCCGTCGCCCGCCGCCATCACATAAGCCATCGTCTCCTTGCTCCGCATGCCCTTCTCGACCCACTTCGGCCACACGAGCGCGAAGATCCTGTCGAGTCCGATACTAACACCTACGCACGGCAGCCCCGCCGCCTTCTTGCCCTCGCCGGCCGCGGCGGCGGTGAACATCCCGACGAGGTTGTCGTACCGGCCTCCGGCGGCGATTGACCCGACCCCGACTTGCGACTCGTCGATCTCCTCCTCGTCCTCCTCGGACTTCTTCGCCGCTTTCTTCTTCGGCTTCTGCGCAGGGGGCGGGGTGTCGTTCGCGACGGAGGGTGTTGTGGAGGAGGAGGCAAAGGCGTTGGCGGACTTGAAGGCTGGGGGCGCGGAGGCTTCGACGATGGCTTCGTAGATGATGCCGGTGTAGTAGTCGAGTCCTCGTGCTAGGGAGAGGTCGAAGGAAAGCTGGGAAAACAAACGGAGTCAACATGATTACATAGGCAGATTATCATTCTACGCACCCTATCGAGGACCCTGTATGCGGCCAGGTAGGTAAAGAGGACGCTCATCTCCTCAATGCCAGCCTTCGCGTCCTTGTTGGCCATAAGTGTAGAGTCCGCCTTGAGCATGTCGAGCAATTCAGGTCCGCCTGGCCCTCATTAGCCAAGAATAAGTTGTCAGAAGACACAATGTTGGTATACCTTTATGCTTCACGTATTCGCCGATCTTGTCTGCAGAAGCAGCGTCCAGACCTTTCTCGTCGGTCATCTCCTTTTTGACGTCTGCCCATGACATCTTGTCAAGTTTGTCGACGGCCGACGAGATCGTCCTGATCTTTTCTGGGGGTACTCCACAGACCGCGAAGATACCGTCCAAGATTTTGCGGTGATTCATCTGTATGGTGCAATGCAGACTTTACAAATGGCTTACGATAAGTCATTTGAAGAAACATACCTTTATGGTGAACTCGCCCACGTCCAACCGCGACAGAATGCTACAAATCAAGCTGATGATCTCCGCATCTGGGATCATCGTGTCAAAAGTGCCCGCGATATCGAAGTCCTGGCCCACGTTAACATCACCGTGTCCCCACATGAACCGGGGTATTCTACTCACTGCTTGCGAGAACTCCCTCATGCGGCCTTTGCTCATGACAGGGTTATCCCGACGGTACACCTTCCCGACCTGCCAGAGCTTCGCCTGGGTCGTGATCGCACCGCTCATGGCGAGGTAGCGTGCAAGAGGGACGGTGTGGTCGTACCGCAGCGCCAGCTGCTCACCGCCCTGGTCCATGAGATCGAAAATGAGCTTCTGGTCCTCGCCGTACTTGCCGGTGAGGACCTCCTTGCGCTCAAAGACGGGAGTGTCTAGCTGGCTGCCGCCGTAGGTCGTGAAGACATCCTTGACAATCCGCTCAATGTGCTCGCGGCAGAACATCTCCCCGGGGCCGTAGTCGCGTGTGCCCTACATGATTATGTGTGCATCCATGGGGCGTGGTTTGCGGTCGCATTAAGAGCAGACGTGGAATGTCGCGCATACAGCGTGTTCAAGGGCAAATCATAAAGTAGGATAGGGAAGGCCTTCACGATGAGCTTGAGTCCATGCACTAACACGTACATATAACGCGCACCTTTGGTGTCTTGAGCAGCATCCGCTCCTTCTTCTTCTCCGTCTTTCCCCCTCCCGAATTCGCGTTCTGAGCCAGTGCGAAAGCCCTCTTCAGATCGCCCAGCTTCTTCTTCGCCTCCTCTACCACCGCGTTGTCCGCTTGCTGTTTCCGAAGGTCCGTTAGCAGCGCGCTCTGCGCCGCGACTTCCTTCTCCAACGCCTCCAGGTTCTGTCCTTCTGTATTACTTGACATCTTTCTCTTCAGTCCAAGCCTGCTTAGGCTCGTCGTGTGTGTCTTGTCGTTGTCTGTGTGCGCGCGTCGGAGAGCAGAGCAGGGTGCGATCCGTGCGAGAGATGCAGCGGAAGATATGGTACACGATCTGCACGATCGATGGGTGCGGGAAAGGAGGAAGCAGGCTCGGTGAGCCTGGCGGAACATTCACGCACTTGACTTCTGCAGTTGACGATTTCACTCAGCGTGACTTTGCGATTGACTCGATCGTCATCGCGCCATCTAATCTTATCTCTTCGGCAATTGAGCCTATCTTCCCGACGCTTGCAAGTATGTATACTGACTTGCATTCCTAGCAGCTATCAGGCAGGACTCAGCTGAGTTGGGCAGGGGAAACGCAATGATTTTTGGCAAGACAACCAGTTCATTCTTATATTTATATCTAACTAGGAGCATCAACCAGTATAAAGCATTGTACTTTTGTTCGTCTGTTCATGCAGTAACGAGTCTATGTCTGTCGTACAGTAGTATCGTAAGTCATCAAACCCGTAATCTGTGTCGTGTTAATGCAGAGGCACCACTGTCTGTGTCTGATATGTTATCATTGCCTGAGGTTGCGTAGTGAAAGGGCTAGAAACCCCATTTTCACTGCTTCTTCCCGTTCACTTCCGACGCCGCTACCCATTCGCCACTCTTGTCCTTCTTACGCACCGTGAAGCATGCTATACCCAGGTATTCCGTTATGTCGTTGATGACCAGGTAGCAAAAACGGGCGTATGAGAGGAACGTCACCGCAAGTGTGACGTATATGAAAAGCGCTGTGCGAGGAAGAGTGCTCTGGATGAGTGGCGGTCTACATTGCCGGTGTTGTCAGCAAAAACTCAGAATAGCACTACAATGAACACACACACCTGTCGATGAGAGTAGGGAGGTGCGCGTCGACAGCGCCTACAATGCTCCAGATCCACATGGAGTCCCACCAAGGGAAGGGCTGCTTGGTGACATGCGCAAGAATCATGCGCGATACCTGGTGAGCGAATTGCAAGCCCCACGAGCACAGAAAAGGTAAAACCAGCGAAGAGTGGAGAATCTGCGACTCTTTGAAAGAGGGGGAACTGAGCCAGAGCACCTCAATAGCGACACAGGTGGGGAATGGGAGGAGCAAGAGCAGGGGTTGGAAGGGTCCTTGGCCACTCGATACACGAGCCTTATATACGTTGTAGTAGCTTGTGAAGAGTCAATCCCATGTTGTTATGCAGCAATATGTTGTCCTTACCTCGTTACGATGTTGAAAGCCAGAACGACGCCGCCGAGGACCATGAAGGCGTCGTTCAGACCAATTCTAGGTATATACTGAAGTACGACGGGGTATCTGTCTAGCCTGGTGAAGGCAAGGAAGTCGCGATCCCAAAACTCGGGTCCTGCAAGATGCGAATGAGTGGAAAGAATGAAGGCACTTCACGAAGTGAACTCGCCAGTGAAGCCCGTGACCACATACACAGCTACAATCGAAAGGATTCCTTCCACTGGGCCAGAGAAAACTCCAAGATACAGTTGACCTGATGTTGATGCTCAATCAAGACGAACAGCATCTGCCAGAGAGCGACGAACCAGTGTGATATTCTTCCCAGGTTGTGAGATAGAAATTTGCCAATGTAGCGATCTGAGAAGCAACAGTCCACCATGACCTGCCCAGATTGAGCGCGCGGGCACAGAGAATAACTTCAAGCTGATTGAAATTGTGGGCGTGGTTGTCGAACAGCAATATACTGGAGTACGTACGGTGGTATTGAGAGCGTCGCATCCATGGTCGAACATTTCTCCTAGGGGACCGGCCATGCCCGTACGACGCGCCTGCTTCCTGTTGCAATCTTGTCAAGTTCTGTAATCGCTGCCACTGCACAACACATACCCGTCTATAGCATCAAGGCTCTGATACAAGAACAACCCTGCCGCCCACCTATACCCACCTCAACCTCCTATTGCTTCTCGCTGTATTCGGGTAGACGGACGTACGTGAAGTAGATCCATTTCGGTGGACCTTCCGCACCCTCCTTCTCGGTCAAGAACTTGGGATCATAGTACACGAGGGTGGCAAAGTTCGCGAGTACCAGACTGAGGCCAGTCAGAGTGATCTTGGACACGCCTACGTTATGCAAAGACTCTACACCAGTATAGGATGCAACGCACTGTGTTTGGGGCTACGGATGTAGGCCAGAGAGTAACAAACCAGTTCCAGAACGGATTGAGAACATAGCGGGAGACTATGGACCTGGTCGGTTCCAGATGAATTGAATGAGCAGGCGGAAGGCATCAGGATGACGATAGTGACGCACTTGTCGACGCCGCGATATGAATACTTGTGCAGGTTCTCGAGCGCGTGCTTAGGAATGTAGCCCATCTTTCAGGCCGGCCGAGATGCAAACAGAAATGTACAGGTGCGAGCGAGGAGGACAACTTCAGGGTCTAGTTGTACTGACACTCGGAGCCACAGTGCGCCTCGGTATATAGTATGACGTAATTCCAAATCCGCCTGCAGACATTCAAGTCAAGCTTGGGGGTAAGTACTTGAAGCTATTCGTTCTTCCGTTACTGTCAATCATTACATTGACCCCAAAGATCTGCACAACCAGCCTCCGAAACGGGGGCAATTGGTGGAATCAGTGAGACCAATAGTAGTTATCATGATAACCGAGCGGAGAGTAGTAACACAAACGGCCACCAGAACACAGTATTACAACGTCCACGCTGCGTATTATCGTATATACCCCCGTGTACTCAACATCTGGCCGCGATATGGTTGGACCACAGATCGTGCCATCTACACCCTCAGGCTCAGAAACCAAGCTGCTCCACGAGAGCCTGCCAAGTCGCATCCAACACCGGCGGACCACTCGCCACTCCCATTCCCGGATCCAGCACTCCATGCCCATTCCGATTCGCGCCATTTATCCCGTTCATCCCCGCCGCGGTACTCCCGGGTACATGCTCACCACCGTTGAGCCACATATCAGCGTGCGAACTCAGACCAGGGTCGGTGCTTGAACCGGGAGCCGTAGGCGGAGAGGGCCCAGGGGCGGGCGTGCCCACCAATCCCGAGAAGTCAAAATCGGGGAAAGTGAAGTCCATCTGTGTGGGGTCGAACGCAGGCGTCATCGGGAAGTCCATGTTGAACACCGCTGTCTCGTCCCTGACGAGCTCCCCGCCGGCGCCGACATCGAATGCGCGCATGTCTTGCACGATCGTTGGGTGTATCATTTCGATCTGCACGGCGGGCTCGCAGGCGTCCTTGGATGTCCGAGAGCCGTCCGGGCATGCACCATGGTGCCGTCGGTCTTCTTTCGGACAGATGAGGTGCGTCTTCCCTCCAAACCGATCGAGCTCTGAGCGGATCCGCGCAGTATCTTCCGCTGCGTGCACTTTGTTGACCGCGTCGTGGGCTTGTCCACGTAGTTTCCGGATGGCCTCCTATTGCGTTGTGGAGTCAGGGGACGATTCACATGGCACATAGGGGCGCGAAACATACCAGGTTGTTCGACGCAATCTGACTCAGCTTGGACGCGTCCTCGAACATCTCGCAGAGCTTGTCCAGCTCTTCCAAAGAAGACTGCGCCAAATTGGTAGAGGGTGCTCGTATCACCAGCAAACACATTACAATCTGCTCGATGCGATCGTCAGTACCAAAGAACTCATTAAGGGAGTCACCACGCACACTACCCGCCAAGGTGTAGGACCATAGGATTCCCAGCCGTGCAGCTACACCTGGAAATGTCTTGTGCGCACACCTAGCGCCTGCAAAGATCCGCCATGCGGAACGATAGACAGCCATTACTGACGGTCCGTACCGGTGTCTTAGCGGATCTTGCGGCATATCGTGCAGCGCTTGCGAAAAGTACGGACGGTGCAGATTGAGCAGCGCTGTAGGGGTCAGGAAGGGTCAGGAATGACATATAGGAGTGTTCAGAACACTGTTCCACATACTCTGTTCTTTCAATAGCGTTCCGAACATCCGTTGCATCACGAGCGCCATCGTCGGAGGTGGGAACTCTGGCTCGCCGCACTGCACGCGCAACGGTATGGGGACAGGGAAATCGCGGACACGCTTATCCATCTCCATGACTTTCGCATAGGTGGGTGACTTCACACCAAATGCAGTAGTCATTATGGAGTGGAAAAACTTGGTGAATTGCCACGACCACTGGTGAACTAAAAGAGGGATAAGCATGGAGTTGGGCCAAACTCGGAAACAGATATCGGCGCACGTACATCCACTCTCTCGTTTGTCCGCCTCGATGGCCATACCGTCGGGGTCTTTGGGCATCTCACAGTCAACAAACGCGAGATTGATGCTTGGCGGTCGACCGAAGCCGAAACTCTGGATGATGCGATATGCTCAGCATGTCAATACAGAAGCACCGAAAAGTTGACACTTACGAGCCATGTGTCGTGGAAAAACAACTGCCAAAAGACGCGATTGCGATTCGCAACTGCATCTTCATCTAGTCGCCACCTATGGCTGCTCATGTCTGTCAGGTGTATCCTTAGTATTCGCTGTACTGAGAATGGATGTTATGGAGCGTATGCTCACGCAAGCCGATCTACGAGGTCGATTCAGTTTAACGGACATGGACACAAGAGAGACTATGCGCGACGTACACTGTGCCCGAGCTTGACTGCGTGTCCTATCAGCATCCACGCTTTATGCGATTGCGTATGTGCAGGTTCACAATCGCTGAGTTCAAGATATTGAGCCTGATAGACCTGCGCGAGTATTGTTAGATTGCGACAGGAAATAACGTGGCTGCAACGAACTAGTGTCTGTGTGGCTATGACCGTTGTATCATGCTGTGGAGGTGCGTAGCGCAAGGATAGCCTGGACAAGAGGTAGTACTCGTGCGCCTCCACAGAGTACGGTACCGCATTTGGATCCATCAATGTCGCGAGTGCATATACTATCCACATTAGCGCGAGCTGATGCGTGGACGCAATATTGCACTCATTGGAATCCCTGAATTCGAAGCATATGTCAGCTTCAGAAGGGAACAGGCATGAAGGTTTTGAATCGTACTTCCAGCTCTGGTACACCTTTCCAACGATGTCGTCGAAGATGTACTTACGAGGAAGAGGGTACCACCTTAGGTGAGGGGCATCAGGCTTCTATATCGAGAAACCGAAGAAGAGTAGTCTCACAAGTATTTGCCGTATTCGAGGAACGTCTCGCACATTTGGCATGCTTGTGATAACGGGGGTAATAGCTGCATCATTGACGTTCCGAGTTCACGATCTCTGCATGGCACGTCGAGCTCCTTGTTCGCCTCGTCCACTATTTCCTTAGTAAGTCGAGGGAACCGCACTTCGTTCACAGTTAACCGTTCAGGGGCCTATGATCAGACCATCGGTACGCTAGATCTCATAAAGAACTGGTGAGCGATACATACGTGGATGAGGTACTGCGTAGAAATTGTCAGATGGATAGCCTACAAGCAGCACACACATACGGACCTCTGAGCGGGATGTTGGACCGAAGAAACGCGTCTCGCCACGTGCACCGAGGGTCAAAGTGCCTATGCATTTTAAGCCAGACGTTCAGCTTGAGCGAGCACAACAGACGAACCAAACGCGTCCAATGCATCTTCTTCCTCGACGGTCAAGGGTAGAGGTGAATCATCAGATCTTGAGGAACGCGACTCTGCCGAGGGTGGCGATTCAATCGGAATGCATGGAGTGTAACTCGCGATGGCACCATCCCCATTCAGGAGAGGGTGTGGCGAGTCGGAGACAGCAGCTTGTAACGTCCTCAACGCCGTCTCGAGAGCGGCGGATCGGTTCTGGAGCAATTGTATCTTGTTCTTGAGTTCCTCGACGTCGGCCACCGCTTGTCTGCACCCCGCGTCTCGGTCTCTACCTCAATCCGAATGATCTCATATAAGCAATGCACGCACCTTGTCCCTTTGCCACCGGTGATCAACGACCCTGAACATATGCGCCGGAATGACCATCATACGCACACCTTCCACGACACAGACAGGGGAAAGACGCACCATCAGGACACAGGGCCGCGCACCCTCTTTTGACGCACGTCTCGCACGGAACCTAATGCGCCGTCGCAGTCAGCCCGCGCAGTCTTCGAAGCATAGCGCCACAGCCAGCTTTCTGGCTCACACCCAGGCGAAGGTGGGGTGGGTGCACAAAACAACACTCACCTTGCGATCACAACGCAACTTCAGCCTTTCTCCCAGTCGCCCTGATCAGTCCCGTTCCTTCAGCCACATGAGGCTACTCAACAGACACACCTTCGACACTCTGCACACGACACCGGGACCCGTCCTGGACGTTTCCTCGATTTGGGTGGGTCCGATGTTGACGACTCGGGTGAGCTCTTGTCCGAGGGGCCCTTGACCGGAGGCATGGTTTTTGAAGCTTACAGGACAGAGATGGGGTAAGGAGGGCAAGTAGTAATGAGCGGCTATAGCTCGACCTCCTTGAATCTAGTTTAGTCAGCGTTGGGCAGAAAAGTGCAGAAGAATATAGATTTGATTCCCGTTACGGTACGACGGTCGATCACAACTGTGCAGTGCAAGAGGCCTTGACTCAGCGCTGACGGCACCCAAGGGTCCATAGCGCTCAAACTATCAAGGCGCTTCTTTTGCTGTCTTGTCTCGAGATTGCGATTCTCTCGTTGTCTTCCTTCACAGGTGCCCTCGCAGTGGCTGTTAAAATGAGACAAGAAACCAGAATTGTCGCGCAACAGGATATCAGGAGAAGTATATCACAACGGCCCGTACAGCCACCGACATACTACTACAACTGCTCGGGACACTAGGATGCATATCGGACAATCCCAGCACGCTCCTTCGCGCAGATCTCTCCCTATGGATTGTTGAGAAGTGCACCAAGCAGTACCGAACCAACAGATCACCTGTACTGGTAGCAATGTACATGAGCACTGTCAGTACGCGCACCACAGGCAGAGCAACTCACCACTAACGATACAATATTCAAGACCATGAGGGCAGGCCACCACCAAGACCTTCTCAGATTCCGAGCTGCTGCACCAACGCCTGCCAAGTTGCGTCCATCTCGCCATGACTCGGCACCGGGGCAGTCCCCTCCTGCGGCTGAGGACCCTGAGGAACCCCAGAGCCACTCGCAGAATTCAAAAACTGGGTGATCCAGTCAAGGTTTGCAACCTCCGTCAAGTCCACCACCCCTTGTTGCTGCTGCTGTGGCTGCTGTGGCTGCCCAACGCCTGCCCCCGCCGTCTCTGCCGGTGCTGGCAAGAGACCCGTATCCATCGCGTTCAAAAAGTCAAAGTTGAAGTCTCCCGTGTCCGTGAGCAGGTCCATGCCCATGTCGTCAAACGTCCGCGTGTCCTGACGTGCGACCATGGGCTGAATGCGCCCGTTCGGATTCGACTGCTGCTCGAACACCGATGGGCCGAAGCGTCCACGCGGCGCGTTGTATGCCGTGAAGCACGTCGTCGAAAGTGAGTTCTTGCAAGTCGCGATGCGCTGGCTGACGGTCTGGATCAGCTGCGTCTTGCCTCCCAGCCGGTCGAGCTCGGACTCGACGAGCGCAGCATCCTCTGCCAGGACCTTGGTGATCGCTGCGTGTGCTTGCTTGCGCAGCTTGTTCAGGACGTGCTGGAAGGCGTCACTGTGAACCAATTGAATATGCGAGGACCGACGCGAAATGACGCACGATGTTGTTGGACGCTATCTGGCATTGATTGGTGGCGTCCGCAAACAACTCGCACATTTTGTCGAGCTCGATCAGCGCAGAGCTCGCCAGACTAGTCGTCGGCGCCCTCGTGACGAGAAGACAGAGCAAAATCTTGTAGCATGTCAGCAACACGAATGTGTGATGAATTCGCTGAACATACAGCGCATGCTAGCGAATGAGACCATGGCAGGCTCATTCGTGCGAGGAGCCCGGGGGCAGACTTGTACGCCGACTGCACGGCGTTCATGATCCGCCAGGCTGACCGATAGACAATCATCACGGATGCCCCAAACTTATGCTGAAGCGGGTTCTCAGATGAGTCCTTCAACGCCTGGGAAAAATACGGCCGATGCATGTTGATATGAGCTGTCAAGACTCATGTTAGCTTCTGTGTCGTGCAAGTTCAGCACCAAGAGCGACTTACTCGTCTCCTTGTATAGGACCACAAGGAGACTCTGCATCGTACGCGTCACAGTCTCCGGTGTGTCCCGCACGCAGGCCGGATCAGGGAATTCACGGACGCGCTTGTCAAGCTCCATAATCTTCGCGTATGATGGCGTCTTGGCCGCCCAGACAGAGGTCATGACATGGTGTAGCAGCTTGGTGAACTGCCAGGTCCAGACGTGGACTGCCCATGCGCGTCAGTATGGGTAGAATATATACTGGGTCATGTGCTGTAGATTTGTGAACACGTACAGTCCGTTGTCCATGTGTCGCCAGCGGGTTGCGAGACCTCCTCCGGCTCCGGGATGGCGCAGTCTACGAAGGTCAGACTCACACTGGGAGGCCGTCCGAAACCAAGACTCTGTGCCACGGTCAGCATACAACATGATGGAATCCAGATGACGTGCATACCTGCCAAGTATCTTGTGTAAACATTTGCCAGAAGACGCGGCTGCGCTTCGCTCCAGCGTTATCATCAAGTTGCCACTTGCAACTAGATACATCTGCAAGGCCATCGTGAGTAAGCGACGAGAAGATCAGGCCACATTGCTGTACGACGTACGCAGTCCAATCTACGCGGTAGTGAAGCGTCTCAGTGATTGAACTAATGCAGATGAGAAACGCAGCTTACACTGAATCCAAGAGCAACAGCATGCCTCGTGTTCATCCACGACTTGTGCGACCCCGTGTGTGCCGGCTCGCAATCACTCATCTCGAGGTATTGGCCCATGTACAGCTACGACATTGGGGATTCCGGGTCAGACCGAAGTCAATGTCATGGAGAGGGGGGCGTACCAAAGATTGGATGGCGGCCAAGGTTGTGTCGTATGCTGGTGGTGCCCAACGGAGGGCGATTCGCGCGAGGAGATAGTACTCTTGCCCTTCCGCAGCGTAAGGCGGCATATTCAGGTCGAACAGAGTGGCCAACGCGAAGATCATGAACAAGAGCGAAAGCGCATGCTTCCGAGTTACGTGGCAGTAAGGCCCGCTGTAGGCACAAGAGGGTAAGCACTAGGAAGGGCAAGCATAGCGAAGGGCATACGTGGGTTGTTGGTAGATGGCTGACACAACTTCTGTGTAGACATACTCCCTCGGAAGCGGGTACCAGCTGCTGCCTGATCAGTCACTTGCATTGAAGCACGCGAGGTATGACTCACAGGAACTTGGAACACTCGAAGTAAATCTGGACCAAACGCAATGCTTCCTCCATGGATGGGATGCATGTCAATACTTCCTCCCCCACCTCTTCGTTGGTGCAAAAGACGTCGAGCTCCTTCAAAGACTCGCTGATCGTGGCCTGAGATAGTCGAGGCAATCTCAACCTATCCACGAATGGAGTGAGCCTCTCTGGAGCCTGGGAAGGGTCAGCGGCGGTCTCACGATCATGGGCGAACGAACGGGGGAACCTACATGGATGAGATACTGTGGAAGTTGTTAGCATGGCGAGTCTCACAATTTAGCCATGAATACTCACCTCTGTTCGAGAGGTCTGTCCGAAGAATCGAGCTTCCCCCCGATTTCCCAGAGTCAATGTGCCTGCGAGGAATCATGCGGTCAATACTGGCATGTAGGCCCCACTCTAAACTGCGACAAACCGAATGCATCAAGATCGATCACAACATCATCCTCTTCTTTGGGCGATTCACCCGATGCCGCCGACGGTGACTGCGAAGGTGGAGCTGCTCTTGAAGGCCCCTCGGGCATGGTAGTTGTCTCAGCACCGGTGCCAGTGCTGGTATTCGCGGTGATGGATGCTATGGACGTCTGCTGCGTTGGAGACCCATCCTGCAGCAAGGGGTGCGGTTCGTCCGAGATCTTGGCTTGCAATGCTCGCAGAGCATTTTCGAGTTCCGAGATTTTGTCTTTCAGCTCCTCAACTTCAGCTGCTGCTTTGAGTCTAATAAAACCAAGTCGGTAAATGCTGTAGTCCCTGTGAATACGAGGACGACCCACTTCGGTCCCTTCGTGGTCGGCAGCGAGCCTGGTTGAGCAGCTGGTCAGCGTGATGAGTTAACAACACACTTCCGACGCCTACCATCTGGGCAGAGGGCGGCACAACCTCTCTTCGTGCACGACTCGCACGGAACCTGCGGGCAAACAGACAAAACGTCAGTTTATCGTCCTCTCCTGAGCCACATACAACTCCGAAACTCCGAGAGGACATACCTGGCGATCGCACCGCAACTTCAGTCTAATGAGAGAATGATGCGAGGATGGCAAAGAAAGCGTAGGAGATCATCAGCACACATATCCCGCTCGGACATTCGAAGGAACGTATATAAGTACACGCACCTCCGGCACTCCGCACAGGAGACAGGCACCCTGCCCGGCTTGCGCCTCTGCTTGTCTCCCGATCCTCCCTGTGCGCTGCTCGAGGCAGGCTGGGGGTCTTTCTGGTTGTCTGCTGTCCTCAGGGGGGCCATGGCCGTGTCTGTACTCGGTGTCTGGCAGCGTAAGGCTATGGCCAGCGATGGCTCCTGTGCCAAGCTGGGGCCGCTTATAAAAGGCCGATAACTGCAGGCGGCGACAATCGCAACGGATCGTCTGGAACCGCCCCCTGGTCCTAGACGCCCAGGATCGGGGCCTTCCAGCTTAAGCGAGCCGCACTGACGCGTCCCATGATCCGTTTCGGCCTGACTCACAAGTTCTTATCATTGACGCCTCCAGCTCTAGTACGCAGCCGAATCGCTTGGGTGACGGTGCTAACACCTCAGAAGGGGAGCTTTGAATCAATACATTCGTCTCGCAATCGTGTGTATATCATTATGTGCGTAAAACAACTTGGGGCAGCAGCGACCAGACAGCGCATGCAGCAACTGAGACGTATTCCGTAACATTCATCGCAGACATCCAAGAGAGCAGGAAACAACCGAACATACTAATCCACGACGATCTCGTCCTCACGCGCCGTACTGCAAATCCTTGCATGTCAGCCTCAGTCTGAGCACTCACTCAACCCGGGACTCACCGTGACAGACATCGAGCTCGGCCAGTAGCTGGGCAGCCCGATGTGGTTGATGAACTGGTCCGTCTCGACTCCATACTTCTCGACCGTCACCCGGTTCATCGTGCCCGTCCGTCCATTCACGCGTCCCAGGTTCGGCAGCTGGAACACCGTCTTGACCATCTCGACGAGGATCTGCAAATTGACCATCCCAAGTCAGCCCATGGTCATGTTCACAAGGGCGGTCACTTACCTCTTCCGCCTGAACAGTGCCCAGGCACTTGTAGAAGCTCGCATCCTGCATCACCGCATACACCTCAGGCTTCCGCCCAGGGTTGACAGTCAGAGGGTCCGAGAAGTCCGCCGGCTGCACCACACAACGTTTCACTCAGTCAGCACAAGCCGCACAAGGGACGATCCGGGGGTGCTCCTTACGTTGGTGAGAGCCTTCTTCAGGTTCAACACGTACGACTGTTTCAGCTGGGAAGAGGATGCCGCCTTCGCGTCCTCGCGCAAAATCGCATCAAACTGGAACAGAGCGCAAATGAGTCAGTGCACCATCCTCCTCGGGTCCGACAGTATCGCAAATGACTACCTGAGGCGCCAGACCTGTGTGCAATAGTCAGCGTCAGAGACAAATATCGAAATCGAAGTAGCGCGAGGTGGCATCGTGGAGCAGAGAAGAAAAACTACTTACGTTGACCTTCACGAACGTAGCCCCGGAGCTGCTCCAGGCTCTTCGCATCGGTAGCACCCGCAAGTCGGATGACCTCAGCACGCTCCTTCGCGCGGCTCGAGTCGAGGTAGAAGTCCACGACTTGTGCCGCGCCTGCACGAATGAATGAGTCAATGTAAGCGGCACGTCACTGTCAATGTGAGAGAACGCTGGGAGCACACGCACTCTTTGCGAGCGTGACGGCAGAGGCGACGGCGAAGCCCAAGATGTCGGCAACGACCGTGTCGTGCGGGGTCTTGGACTCTGCCATCTTGCCGAGGAAGTCGTGCGCCGGCTCGTGCGTGTGGGGCAGGAACGAGCTGATCGTTTTCTGCCAGTCTCGATCAGCACATGCACACGAATGCGAACAGGAGCGGGCGCGTACGATGATGAAGCTTCCAGGCGCGGCATCGCTCAAGGCCTTCTCAATAAACTGCGTAAAGATCTGGGCAAAGTAGGAAGCACGCTTGCTGATCGACCAGTTGTTCTCCGGCTGCGAGTTGAGGTAAACAGCGCTGAGAAAGGTCCGTCAGCTCCCTTTCTACGTAAGCTATCCTCTAGCTCACTTGAAGACAAGACGCAGCATATCATTGACTTCCTGCGGGGTTAAAATGCCATCCTTCTTGTGTGTCGTCTTCAACGGGATACCAAGCTGCCGCATACACCCCGTCAGCAACTGGCATCCCCGGATAGCGATGGTGCGCTCACAATGAACTCAGACACCCAGTACACGGGTGCCAGGTTGATGACGTTGCCGATCAGGTCGACCCTCGAACCCGGCAAACCACCGAGCTTGTACGTATGGTCCTTGATGAGCTGCTGAATGGTCGTACGGAACCACGTCTTGTGCGTCGTGAGCGCATCCTGAGTAGGGAATAGGGCCTGCGTAAGTGCAACCTTGCGCTGCTCAGGCCTACAGCTATCGTAAGCATCCTCTTCGCATTCCGATTCGTCGAGAATAATGACACGCACAGATTATCGATGACAGAGAACTTGCTGGCAGTCTTCTCGAAGACCGAGCTCTCGATGGTGCTGTAGCGGCCGTGGTCCTTGAGGATAGCAGCGATTTCCTTCACGGTCTCGACAGGCTTCGCGACGGGCTTTGCGACTGGGCGCTTAAAGTCGTATCCATCGGCGATGCCGAGCTTCTTGAGGTTCTCCTTGGTGACCTCGGGGATGAAGAAGGGGAACAAGCCATAGACGCTGTCCTGCAATATCAACGGACACGACGGCCTAGCACGTCAACACCCCATCGACACAGCTGACAAAAGGGTATGCAAGAGAAAAAAACGTACCGCAGGATAGTGCCTTGGCAGGTGGCGGAAAAGGAGTCGAGGGATCGCAGCTCCGAATGCGCCGTTGTTAGGGTCCCTCGCGCAATCTTGGAAGCCCCAGGCGGTAAGGTTAGACGCTGTTGTTCAAACCGTCGCCGGCGCAGGCAGAGAAATCCAAATGCGTTGTGGGCGCGCAGAAGCCCAGATAGACAATAAGTCACAGCATTCGAAAATGTCAGGTGTAAAAGTCAGCGCTGTCCACAGAACACTTGATGATCAATAGAAAGACAACGTACGCGTGTAGTCTGTTGTGTAGAAGCGGTCGCCTGAAACACATAAATGTCAGTTCACTGCGCATGCACCACACGATCTTGCGCTGGAAGAGTGGCGTGCTTCCAAATCAGGCAATACTCACCGCGAACAAGAGCGATCGCATCGCTCAGAATAGCGCGAGTCATCGTGTAGCCGCAGCACAAGCCCGATGCAGGTCCGAGCCCCATAATTTCCTGACAGAACAACGCGATGTCAGACGTGTCCAGTACACCCTGTGACAATCGCGCTGGAGTGAGCGCGAGGCTACGTACCTCCGCCTGCAATCCAGGGTAGAGTTCCAAGTTGTCGATGTGGCCGTACAACCGCTGTGCAGTGGCCTGTGGTGCATCAATGGTGTGTATCAGCACCGCGCCCAGGCATAGATAGGGATCTGGTACTGACCGCAATCTCAGGGTCGCTGTTCCACTCTTCGAAGCTACCGAACGTCTTCAGGCCGAGATAGGCTCGGAACTCGTTCATCGTGCAGACGCCCCACTGCCTCGCCTGCTCCATGCCCAAAATCTCGACAATTCTCAGGATGCTGGGAGAGCCCCGGGCGCGGTACGCACCCGCGACCTTCTCAGTCGCGTCCTGAAGGATCTTAGCCAGGTCGTCGTCAGAGAACCGGCCGTCGGGGCCGCGCTCGATGCCCGCAAACGTGCGCGTGCGCGGGTTCGGGTCGACCTTCTTCCAGGTCTGTGTGACAGCCGGGACGAAGTCCGAGAGCTCGAGCTTTTCGAGGGGCTTACCGGAAGCTTTGAACGCTTCCTTGAAGATCTGCTCCGTCCATTTGATGTCTTCTTGGGCTGTCGTTGCGTGCCACTGCGCCTCGCGTGTGAGCGTGACTGATATCATAGTAAGGTGGACCATTCAATAACTTACGCGATAGAGCACGTTGAATTCGACTGAGCACTGGTTACCGTCGCCGCGACCAACTATATCACCTTCAGGTGTCTTGATAGGCTGGAGTGAAAATGTGAGCAGACCGTTCACGCTCCGCCTTCTGGATACGCACATCGAACGGGTTCATGCTCCAGGAGCATCCATCGCGACCCAGACCAAGGAAGCCCGCCACATAGTCGCCAAAGATCATGGCCATGAAGTTACCACAGCTGAGAAGTCAGTCAGTTTTGGGTTCGAACGGCCCTAACGTGATCGTATTCGTACTTAACAAGGCGTGCAGTCTGGAAGATTTCTTCGTCCTGGCGAGCCCGAGCAGCCGCATCCTGAGGAGGGGGGTTTGTCCACTTGCCACGCTCGTTAAGCTTGAGGAGCATCTCGGCGATATACTGAGCCATAATCTCGGGATGAGCACATGAGCATTGATGGTAGACAGAAACTTACGTTGTGGTTCCTGCTGAAGAGCACAAGCAAGGCGGTCGAAGCAGGCGGAACGAAGATCAGCCTTTCTTCGGAAAAGGCGTCGGGATAGAGCAATCCCTTGCCCGACTCCTTGTCACGCACGGCGTCCTGCTCGCTCTGGCTCGTGCCGTATAGGATGGACAGATCGAGGTACGAAGATGTGTTGTTCTTGGTCATGTCACGCGGATCGGTGCGGAAAAGCTGGTGCGTAACCAGAGACGCGAATGCGAACGTCAACGAAGAGTTCTTTCCAGGGTGGGGTTGGAACTGATAGCATCCATGATGGTCAGTTGCATTCAGCGCCTGAGGGTCGCAAAGTACAGCTTACATCAGGTGCCTTGAGGAGCGAATCGAAGACGTCTCCCGTGTCAGGAAGCGTAGAGGGTGCAAGAGGGTACTTGTTTTGCACGGTGCGCGCGTACGCTGTGCGAGCCATGCCTAGGTTGGGCATGTTCACGTTGTTGCCGCTCCCATCCGCGCTCCTGAAAGTGGTACTAAGACGGGGACCAGGTGCGCCCTTTTCGAGAGCCGGTGACGGCGTCGGGGCCTGGGCCGCAGGATAGTCTGTACCGATATACGTGCAGGGAGGGTGAGGGAGGGTGTTGTACAACAAGGTGATGACCTGGTCGTTCAGTTTCTTGGAGGCGTCAGAGCCCTCTGGCAGACGGCAGAGCGTCGCAAGCATAGTGGTGAACTACGTTAGATCGGTCGATGAGTGGATCGGGCACCGAGATGTAAGTCATGAGGCATACCAGTTTCTTGCGGTCGTCGAGGGCATCCTGGTTGATCGCTGCGTCAGCAATCGCTGCAATAGCCTATGGCAATGACAGTGAGTGAATGAGAGACGCGATCTAGGAATGATGCTATAGTCACATCTTGATCGACTGCGTTCTTGAGCATCGGGACGGCGTTTTTGATGGTGTTGCCGAGGTTATCGACCACATTGTAGAGGTTCGAGTGAGGGTCCTTCTTGGTCGCGCTAGCAGAGACAGGGACAACCTCTTCGTCGTAACGTCCATCGGGTGCAGTAGGGAGGGGACGCGCAGCGAGGTACTGGACGTCTGCAAGCGTCTGGAGGGGGTGGGGTCACATGAGCGGATCATCTTGAGAACGAATCAGGAAGGAGGTGCATACAACGATGTTACTGAGGGCCATGGTGAGAGTGTTCTGTAGGCGTGGAGACTTGGACGGAACGGGGGGTGTGGGAGATGGCATGGAGCCTTGTCGCACGGCGGTTGATATAGAAAACGGACGTCGGCCTGGCCTACTCGAGAATGCGTAGAGGGAAAGCGCCGTGGAGGGGGAGGAAGGGAGGGGAAGACCTGTCCGGGGATTGCAAATGGCCGTATCGAGCGCCAGCCAGGACGGCGTTCAGAACAAAGTGAGCGGAAGGGGGAGAGGTGCGCACCCCAGCTGTCACAGCCCCGGGGACTCTGACGTGAAGAGGAGAGGGAAGGAGCCGATCTGCACGCAGGATTGCCAGATCAGTGCGCTGAGCACGAGATAAGCCAGACAACAGACTCACCCCAGGCGGGCTCGGACGCGGGCTCGCATGTGTGCAAGTCGGGGGTGTGCCATGAATACGGCACATATGAACGTTCCATGCCAGAGAGCGAGTTGCATTGGCTATGCGAATCATGTTCGCAATCGCATTCGCGCTAAGGCCGCACTGGCCCAAGGTCCCGACCCTGACACAGGACTTCCCAGCATCGCAAGTCGAAGAAGCTGCTGTCCTCAATACCGATTATAGCACTACCCCACCGTTGGGCGCTGCGCCTGTCTCCCGCGCCCGCTATATGGATGCAGTGCGGCCAGATTTGTGCATAATGGCCGGTGTTGCGGAGGCAAGCACAGGACGGGCGATATGTCGTCGACATGTTGCGGAGGAAACACAACATATAGTGGTTGGCGCTAAGCTCGAGGCTGGCCAGGAACTCAGCAATGAAGTTACCACTAGACGCCCATTCCCAATAGCAGGGCATGTGATCGTGTCATTCTTGACCGCCCCGGTGGGAGCGGAAGGCCATACTCGCTCATCCGCTCTCATCCACCTTTCTCCTCGGCCACCACGTACACTCTCTCCTCTTCCGCATCTGCCAAACTCGCTCTTCTCTTAATCTCCGCGGCCAACCTTCCAGCTGCTTCCGCTCCTGTTTCATGCCCCAGGATGTTGAACGGTTCGTGGTAGTTTGATAGACTTCCCGTCTGTTTCAACCGCATCGCATCGCATCCGAGCTTGTTCGGAGCCCAATGGCCCAAACGCCCATGATCTCACCAGCTTGCTGTGTAAACCTCCTCCGCTTCCTGTACTTTCTTCTGATCTCAATCAATTGTGGACCGCCATCCTTTTGTCGAATCTCTCCGATGGCCCCTCGGCTCAAGCTATCCCATATCTGTCGCAAACACTTGCGAGCTCCATGTGAGCCAGCGTTGGTTCTCGACGCCTTGAGGTTCCTTGAGGTTGTCTTGGCCCTTGCATCGGCGGCGGCTTCGTCCCGCTTCTTTCTCTGCCGGTTCGCGTATGGATCGCATGCTCTCCCTATTCCAATCCAAAACACAATACTCGATCATAGCGCACCCTCGCTCTCCGGTATCCTCTGTCTTTTCTTGGTGAAATGCCCTCTCACACTCCGCTGTGAAACCCAGCGCCGATCACTCCAGTCCGGGGCCATCTGCCAGCACCTGCACTACGTGTGGTCTGCTCCGTACCGCCGAGCGCGCTAGACATCACAACATCTGTGCACCGCCGCCGCCGAGTAACCGTCTCGTGCCATAATAGAACACTATCCCATACGGGTCCTCTTCTTCCTCGCCGCTATATATTTCTCTCCCCAATCCCTTTATTCTGCATCCGCTCTTCACGACCTTTCACGACTCTTGTTACGTTCTCCCTCAATGTCTGCCACTCGCGAAATGCCCGCGCTGAAATACCAAGACCAACCCGCTATGTCTAGCGCACGAACATCGTCCGAGGCGTCGACACATCTACGACCCACAACTCCTTCTAGTGTCCACTCGTCGTCCAGCGAACTTGGGGACAACGACATTGTCCCACCTTACCACCCAGCAGCTCCTCGCACGCTCGTGCTGTGTTTCGATGGGACGGGCGACCAGTTCGACGCTGACGTGCGTATTTTCCCTTTCGATCACTCGCCGCGCCACCTTCGGGGGTCAAGCCCGACATTACCTCGCGCCAGTCTGTCATATGCGTATGCTAACGCGCTCTCATCGTCGCAGAACTCCAACGTAGTCAAGTTCTTCAGTCTGCTGAAGCGCGACGATCGGCGGGAGCAGATGGTTTACTACCAGGTCAGTGAACGGCGTGCATTTTGAGTGTCGATCACGATCAGATTCATAATGACCGGGTTGATGTTGTACCGACGTACTGCAGGCCGGCATTGGGACCTACACGAGTCCACAACTTGTCACGACTGCTGGCCAGGCAGTATCGAAGACCCTGGACCAGATGGTTGCATGGAATCTTGATTCCCATGTCATGGGTACGTCTTCATGAAATGAACATCCAGCGTCCCGAACAAGCCTCATGGCGCCCCCTTTCTTGCAGGCGGGTATGAATTCCTGATGCAGAATTGTACGTACCATCGCGTGCAATACGCACCCTCGAATGTATGCTCACCTTTCTCGCGTCCGCCTCTCTTCGGACAACGTGCAGACGAAGCAGGTGACAAGATATGCCTATTTGGTTTCTCGCGCGGCGCGTACACTGCACGCGCCCTTGCTGGAATGCTGCACAAGGTCGGGCTCTTGCCTTCGCACAACCACCAGCAAATTCCGTTCGCATACAAGATGTACACGCGCACCGACGCTCTGGGCTGGAAGCAGAGCACGGCCTTCAAGAAGGCGTTCTCCATCGATGTCGATATCGATTTCATCGGAGTCTGGTGAGTCCATTCCCTTCCTACGCGCGACACGCCGGCGCTCGCCCGTCCATGCATCCCGACGTCCCGTCAAACAAAGGCTGACGCTTGTGTGCTCTTTGCTGCTTCCCGCCCGCTTCTTCGTGCTTCCATGCATGTCGGTATTCAAAGGGACACGGTATGTTCGGTCGGCATCATCCCGCATCGACTCCCCTTCACCGCGTCCAACACGGCCATCCGCACCTTCCGTCACGCGCTCTCCCTCGACGAGCGCCGCGCCAAGTTCAAGGCGAACCATTACAATCGCCCTTCCCAATGGGAGGACAGGCTCGGCACGCACCCCGGGGACATGCCGCGTCCCTGCGGACGTCATGCAAGCACGCACCGGCACGCGCACTCGCACGCGCGCAAGGACTCGGAGACGCAGGGGAGGTCGAGGAGCGTGTCCTCCTCACGGTTCGCTAACTGGGCAACGCACTTCAAGGAGACCACCACCGCGACCACGGCCACGGCTACTACAGCCGTCGAGACGCCCTCCGGGACAGTCAAGGCCGGAGCGGCGGCTGCGGTGGTGAGAGTGGAGAGGGAGGTGGAGAAGGAGGCGGAGGCGACTGTCGAGGCTGTCAGCGAGGAGGCGCACGCGGCCGTGGAGACCGTCGAGAAAATGACGGTGGCGGCGGTGAAGGAGACGAGCCGCGCGGGGAGCAAGCTGTGGCAGAGCACGCTGCGCACGCTCATGCGCCAAAAAGGCAAGCGCCTCACGGAGGAGGAGGATGAGTTCGACAAGGTGGCGATCGTCCAGGGCGAGACGGACGTGAAGGAAGTCTGGTTCGCGGGCTGCCACTGCGGTACGTTATCCCGCCTGTCTCACAGGGCTCTCTGCGCGGGCTGACTATCAGCGACTACTCGTGTTGTTAGACGTCGGCGGGGGCTCCGTTGTCGACGAAGAAAAGCACTCGCTCGCGCGCATCCCGCTCCGCTGGATGATCCGCGAGTGCTTCCGGACTAACACCGGCATCCGCTTCCACGCCGAGCTCCTCAAGGACATCGGGCTCGACCCCTCGACGCTCTGGCCACACGCCAAGCCCGGCGTCGAGTTTGGTCCCGGGCTCGCGCACGCGCCCCAAATCCCCCCGCTCATGCCGTCCCCGCGCATTTCGCTTGACCCGCCGACGCCCCCGGAGCGGTCGCGGGAGGAGTTGGAGAAGCGGGTGTTGCACAAGCTGTTCCCCACGAACGCGGCGTTCGCGCAGGTTCAGACTCCACCGCATACCCGGCACGTCTCGGTCTCGACGACGCACACGCTGGTAGGTGCGGGCACGGCCAAGGCTGCCCATATGGAGCCTGCGAGCGCACCCGCGGTGGACGAGGAGGCGGAGGAGCGCAAGGACGCGATGTGTCCGATCTACGACCAGCTCTCGCTCAAGCCGTGGTGGTGGATCCTCGAGTTCCTCCCTATCAAGCAGCGCAAGCAGCTGCCGGACAACAAATGGAAGAAGTATACCTCGTGAGTGCCTCACCGTTCTTCTCCATTTTGACTGTTGCGTCATAGAGAAGGTGCTGACCGCCCGTTCTCGTGCTTCCCCTGGAACGTAGGTTCAATCTCGGGCGGGGACGCGTGGTGCCACCCGACACGAACAGGTTCTACGTTCACAAGAGCGTGAAGCTACGGATGGAGGCTGAGCACCTCCGCTACCAGCCGAAAGCTTCCTGGGGCGACCTCCAGCCCATCTACGTTGACTGAGATGTGTTCATGCTACGTCAGACTTACTCCGATTATGATCCCCACGGCGTGCATAAGGCCGCACCGTCTCTGCATGACAGCTTGCTATACCTGTATCTTTATTACTCCCTGTATATGTATCACGGAAGCTAGCTTACGACCTGCTACGGTAGTAGTAATGATTCAATACTACATAACGACATTGTTAGTTTGCATTCCCCAGCGGGGTAGCGGCCCCGCTCGACGTGTCCTCCGAGGCTGTAAGCCTGTGATATGTTATGGCAGGAACATGTGGAATTGGCGTAGACTGACATCGAGACCTTGAGTCTGGATCAATCAGGGCGAACAGTTTCTTCAATCTTTCGAACGTGATACGATACCGCGAGCAGTCGATGTGGCTATTCGTAGAACACCCTCGCGGTGCTGCCGCCGCGTCGGGACGTCCCTGTGACGCGCACCTGATCGCTTTGTCGAAGCGCCTAGGAACTAGACGCGACTTTGCCTCTATCCAGCACGATCGCGATAGGTGCGCTCCTCCCGCTGCGACGTCGCGGACTCTCTGACACAGAGTTCTTCTTCTATCTTGTAGACGAGTACTAATGCTATCTCCGCCAGGCGCTATGCAGAGTTCAATCAACGAGTCCGCAGACCTGTGTTCTATACAAACGCGTATGTCTAGAACCGCGCATATCTGGTATCGCGCGCTGGAGAGCTGAGCCCGGTGCGCGATGCGGTAAGATGAGGATCGTCATCATGAGCCGCCGCCGCCCCTCGCTTATGTCGCCAGGTCGCCAGAAGATACTAATAGACTACTTATCGTACCCCTCGGGGCCCTAATCCGCGGCGGCGTACATAAGACCGTCGCGGCTCCGAGATCAGGGCCCTTCGCCCTACGCAAAGCGTCCCGTATCGTATCCCGACACCTGTACATACGGAGCCGAACTCGGAGTCCTGCGCCAGCCTGAATCCGTGAACGTTCAAGTCCAGCGATGGCATTGGCAGCCCGGGCGGTCTCCGCTGCGGTGGCGTCCGCGATACACCACGCACGACAGACGTACGTCCGTCTCTTGCTCGATTCCTTATCTGAAGTGGCCGGCTCGACGTGAAGGCGGGCGCTGACGGGGACTCGGACGTTGACAGCCAGATCAACCGCTATGCGGCGTTTTCGAGGCTTGGTGAGTGACGGGTGCTGGCTTGGGCGCGCGCGAAGACGCCCCCAATATGTTCTCGTGATGGTGCATGCAGAGGAGCTTAACAAGTTACTTGGGATACCTAGGGTTGCTAGCGTATGACGTCCTGATCAACCTCGCGCGCGAGAAGCGGCTCGTGTGGGATCAAGACTTCCGGGCATCGAGCGTGCTGTATTACATGACCCGGTACCCGGTCGTCGCGTACCAGATTTTCAACGTCACCTGGACCCCCTCGACACCACAGGTGCGTTCTTGGGTCAATTGGGTGGTCCGTCTGAGATACTGATCACCGCTTTGCTTTCTCTTAGTATGTTCATGATTTTCCCTCATGAAGGGGTGAACGGTCCCTGAAGTGCTCCACGTTAGTTGTGATGCGCTTGACAAGTTTACATGGTTCATCTCCCTTGTCCTCACACGAGTGGCTATATGCGGTGCGTCCTGTATGTGTTACGTCGCAACATTGCGACTGAAGCCACCTCTTTCCAGTGTCGTTCATACTCCGAGTGTACGCGACCATGCCGAACAGTACACTCGGATTCCTTGTTTCTGGTCTGCTTGGGCTGGTCGGGCTTCTCATTATTGCTCTTGACATTGTCGGTTGTTCCTCGTTTCATGATACATGCGAATGACTCTGATCGATGCATGTCTAGTGGCAAGATGTCGAAGCTTCCTGCTTGCAGGCCGGAAACCCCCTGTGAGTGGCTTGCATGACTCTAATACCACGCACTCAGGCTCATGTCTATGCTGATGACATAGCTGTACTACCTGTCTTTTACCGTATTCCCATTCGAACGCTGACGACGATCGCTCTCATCAGCGACAGTCCTTACATTTCTTTCGCTCATTTGTTTTGACGTGCTCGCGACAGGTGGGTGCACCAAAGCCTCTCATGATCGAATGATGGGCTGATGGCCGAAAGGCGCTCTCGGTTGGAGAATGTGCCAAATGATACAGGACGGGGGAGGCTTCAAGAGCCTGACTTCGCAGAAGCTCATCAAGCTCTTTGTTCAGTCCGGAATCATATATTTCGTGTGAGTGCCTGGCAGGCTGTGCTGAGGCTCAATGATACTGACTTCGTGTAGGACGATCACTGGATTACAACTAGGAGGCGTTATCCTCTACTTCGTGAGTCTTTTCTCTCCTAAGTTTACATCGACGCTAACATGGAAATACTATAGCTGCCGCAGGTGAGCTATTGTTGGAGCGTTTCATGTGAGATCAGAGGACTGAGCTCCACCAGGGAGTATACAGCACCGTCTTGAACAACTATACCCTCTTGTGCGTGTTACCACGTCCGGCGGAGCACCCATGTACTGATTCCTTGTCTCGCGGCAGGCTTTCCTCCATTTTGGTGTCTCATTTTCTGCTTGAGCTAAGAGCGCTCATCTACGAGGGCAACCAAGTATCGACCTCTGCGATGCACAGTATCAGCTTCGCGACCTCACCGGACGCGACCACGACACGGAAGATTCCAGGGTACGCAAGCCTCATGCTGGAATTCGGGGCCTCGGATACGTACCCGACGATGAGTACGGAAGACGAGAGCCTCCCGGTGGAGATGAGCACGACGGTGGTCTCGGAGGAGACCCCCGTGAGTAGTGCTGTGGCAGTTTAGGGTGCATACTTGTATAAGAGTAGTATACATACCTGGATAATTTGTCGTTGTCGCGGCATTCGGTGTAACACGGGGGACGTGTGTACGTGTGTGCGACGGCCTGAACGGCATACCGCGAGTCCCTGTTTTGGCTGGCAGATGAGGAAGAGTACGTAGTATTTACAAGCTATAGCATGGCTGGAAGCGAACAAGCATGAGCAGACCCTTGAGCGTGTGACATCGGTAGAAACCGGCAGCCGTAAAGATAGTCGGAGACGCCAGTTGACGACTTCCTTTCTCTTGTCACCGTCAGGATGCACGTAGCCCGCCGTATACAGCATATTCCACCCCCGGATGCTTGTGGGAGCACGGGGCGCTGCTACATGAGTAAGAGGGTCCCAAGCATGTCTGTGATGGTTTGTGAAGTCACCGCCTAACTTTCGTCCGGGGAGATACGACTCCCGAGTCACTTCCCTGCAGCAGCTGGCCAAATCCATTGCCGGTGAGTTGTTTTCGGTACTCTGCAGCTTTCAGAAGCTGAGACTAGCGTCATTGTGCGGAACATGGCCGCCCGACTGTTGCTCAGTCAACCATTCGGCCTGTCAATTCCAGACAGCTCCCAACTCTGGGCGGTCGGAGGACGCGAGTCGATCTGAGACGCGTCGGTCAGCGCATTGAACCAGGGACGAGTATAGTGCTTGTGCTTCCATTTGCTGTCAGCCTGACATGCGCACCGCGTGAATTCCCTCTCCAGCTTCGCTCGCTGTCTGGATCGGTCGTCCGCCCAAGACGCGGGCTGTCGTCTCTTCGTGCACTTATCGGCACAGGCTATTGAACCTTCCTTCCCGCTGCATTAATTAGCACGCGGCCAGTTGACATGCGTTCGCCCTCGTCCCTCGCCTTCGTTCGTTCTCTAACTTTGCAACGCTCACTGCGCTCCACTCACCATGCCCGCGCCCAATTCGAACGGCAGCACCACGATGCCCCCTTCCCCCTCCTCGCCTTTCACTTCCGAGCCACAGAACTACACGCCTGTGATACCTCCCTCGCACCCCGCCCGGACTCTCGTTCTCTGCTTCGATGGCACGGGTGACCAGTTCGATGCCGATGTTAGTTTGACTTGCCTTCATTCTTGTTCTCGCTCAGGCTGACTTGACACTCGAACCACAGAACTCCAATGTGGTGGCATTCTTTAGCTTGCTTATGAAGGATGACCGCAAAGAACAGATGGTCTACTATCAGGTCAGTTGCCCAGACCCCACACGGCTCGCATTTCATTGACACACATCCACTGTCGCTAGCCGGGTATCGGAACGTACATCTCCAGCACCCAGAATGTGACCGGTATCAAACACAAGATCGACAAGCTCCTTGACGAAATGATTGCTTGGAATCTCGGGGCCCATGTCATGGGTGGGTCAATACTACGTATTGCATGTCGCATGGGCTGACGGTACTCTCAGCGGGCTATGAATTCCTGATGCAGAACTGTAAGTTCAACGCCTCGGTTTATGAGCGCGTCTAACAGACGTCTATAGACGAAGCCGGCGATAAGATCTGTCTCTTTGGCTTCTCTCGCGGCGCGTACACCGCCCGAGCTCTGGCCGGAATGGTTCACAAGGTTCGGCTTCTCGAGTTCTACACCAATCGATCCCACTAACGTCAAACGCTATCCTCTAGGTTGGTCTATTGCCTGCGTGCAACCATCAGCAGGTCCCATTTGCGTACAAAATGTACACTCGTGACGACGAGATGGGATGGGCGCAATCGACCGCTTTCAAGAAGGCATTCTCTATAGATGTCGACATCGAGTTCATTGGCGTCTGGTACGAGCCCTGTTTCAAATTTAATCGACGTAGCTCATCGCATCCCCGCAATGGTCTTCTAGGGACACAGTTGACTCCGTGGGAGTGATTCCCCACAGGCTTCCATTTGTGCGCTCGAACACTGCCGTCCGCACCTTCAGGCATGCGGTAGCGCTGGATGAGCGCCGCGTCCGCTTCAAACCCGCTCTCTTCCGCCGACCCAAGCCAGAGGACGCTAAGCTAGGAACGCAGCCCGGAGACATGCCCAAGAACGACACGACCTATGCGATCCCAGATGGTGCCAGTGAGCCCATACCCCTGCAACGAGCCGGTTCGAGCAGCAAGGGCACTGGCAAGAAAAAGCAGCGCAAGTTCGAGAAGATGTTTTGCGAGAGCGATCCCGACTGCAACGCCGAGACGGACGTTCTCGAGGTCTGGTTCGCTGGATGCCACTGTGGTAAGTCTCTCGAAGCGGCATCGGGAGGCAGGCTCAGCTCACTAGTTGCCATCGCGCGAAGATGTGGGCGGCGGAAGCGTCGGAAACGAAGAGTCGCACACCCTGGCGCGCATCCCGCTGCGGTGGATGATCCGCGAGTGCTTCAAGACGAACACCGGGATCCGCTTCCACGCCGACCTCCTAGCGCGCATCGGACTCGACCCTGCGCACCTCCACCCGCACGTCAAGCCCCGCCCGCCACCACTGAAGCCGGAGGAGGAGCACATGAAGACCGTCGCGCCACCCGTCGCGGAGGCGACGGAAGAGGACCACGAAGTGCGCGACGCGCTCTCGCCGATCTACGACCAGCTCAGCATCGCGTGGGCGACGTGGTGGCCGCTCGAGCTTCTCCCGACGGAGAAGTCCAAGAAGACATGGTGCGTCCTTGCACCGTGCCCCACAGCGTTCGCGCGTCTGGCTCGGGATCTCCAGGCAAGTTGTCGACGTTCGCTGACATTCGTGACATCCTGTTCTCCCCAGGTTCCCGAGGCCCCACTTGGGCTACGGGCGGCACGTCCCTAAGCGCCACTCGCCGTTCTATGTGCACCGGAGCGTCAAGATCAGGATGGAAGCGGAGGGTCTCGAGGGCGGTCCGTATGCGCCCAAGGCGGACTTTGCTCTGAAGCACGAGCCTGTTTGGGTTGATTGACGTGGAATCGAGTCTGCGGACCGGGTCTGGACGAACGTGCGCACGTCCCCTTGATATTTACAGCATTTTAATCTCGCTCTCACCTTGCATGTCTGTCTGCTTGTCGTCGTGAAATTCCATCTTGAGTGCTTATTGGTTCTGGATATGTGGGCGCTTGTGTACGTCTTGAGCGATGAATCGGTGAGAGCTGCCAACTACTGTCAATCACACCAGCTACCTGCCACTGTACCTCACCTTCGGCTCGAGGTATAGAAGATCTGTGCAACGTATGTGTTCCGTATTCTCCTGTTATGCCGTATTTTGGCCTAGCCTGGTTTGATGGAGTCCAATCGGGCATGCGACGTCGCGTGTGGCCAGTGGCTCTGGTTCATGCATACCGGTAGGGACGCAGCCCGGAATGCTCCACTGGCAGCGGTATACCAACCGCCGTTGGCCCGCATCGCATCTGCTCAGGGTGCGTACCTGTTCCTTGGTCTACGGATGGTCTCGACTCACGACTCTCTCCTTCTTCAGCTCGTCTGAAACGTCCGTTTGGGTGCACGTTTACGGGTGCAAGACAGGAACGACAGTCCAGGGCACGCGAAGAAGGGCTCCGAAGCTAATGATAGTCTTCGCATGCTACCAATCGCCGGTGTACACGTCCTCTGTGGCATCGACTCTGTCGTGATTTGGGGAGGCATCTACGGTATATAAGGTGAGCCATTTCAGGTTGATTGAAAGCGTGAACTCGCACTGCTCACTTGCCCCACATGGACTCCTCTAGTGACTCGAAGAAGCACTCTGAATCTACAGCGCGATGCCTGCCCAGTGGGCGGACACTGGTTCTGTGCTTTGACGGTACAGGCGATCAGTTCGATGAAGACGTGAGTGCGGAAACTCCCCCCTACTGGCAGCTCATCTTGACTTCCTTCGCCACTAGGTCTCCAACGTTGTCAAGTTCTTTGGCTTGCTGAAGAAGGAACACAAGAATGAGCAGATGGTGTACTACCAGGTATGTCAACTCTCGACTAGTCATCTCTTAAGCCGTGAAAACAGTAACGCGCTTACATGTCACTCTATCCAGCCCGGTATAGGGACGTACATCTCGAGCACGGATAATCACAACTCGCTCAAGACCAAGGCCGATCAACTACTCGACATGATGATCGCATGGAACTTGAAGGCGCATGTCATCAGCGGATACGAGTTCCTTATGCAGAATTGTAAGGTACCTATCCCTCATGCGGAGGAATCATCATGCTAAATATCGATGAAGACCAGGAGGGTGACAAGATATCTTTGTTCGGGTTCTCGCGCGGTGCATATACGGCTCGGGCATTGGCAGGGATGATTCACAAGGTTCGTGGATGTCCCCAGTCGCGCTGATGCCCCAAGCCTGAGCTATCTCGATAGGTCGGACTGCTCCCCACCTCAAATCCCCAGCAAGTCCCCTTCGCGTACAGTATGTATGCACGCGAGGACATCAAGGCGTCTGACCATGCCAGAGAGTTCAAGAAGGAGTTCTGTATCGACGTCAGTATCGATTTCATTGGAGTCTGGTGAGCATTCTCAGTCCTGTCATTGTGCGACATGCTCACCATCACGACCAGGGATACTGTGGACGCTGTCGGCCTCATCCCCCGCACGCTTCCGTTCACCAAGTCAAACAGTCGAATCCGCGTTTTTCGTCAGGCTCTAGCGCTTGACGAGCGGCGAGTGCGCTTCAAACCCGCGCAGCATCGCCACATGACTCGCAAGGAGGAGCAGAATGTGAGCTCTGGGGACGAGTCGCAAGAGGGCACGGTGCCCACCCTCTGGAGTCAGGTCTGGAGCATGTGGCAGGGTCAGCCAGACGGGGCGGTACGATTGGCGGCCGACGACGAACAGCTGTACTATGAGAGTTGGGCAGATGAGGGACAGGCTGTGGACCGCACAGAAGAGACAGACGTATTGGAAGTGTGGTTTGCTGGCGGACACTGCGGTAAGTCCTGGTCTGCCTCTTCCTGGCATGTCCTATACACCTTCTAATGGTGCTTTTTTTCAGATGTGGGAGGCGGCAACACCCCGAATCAAGAACAGCATTCGCTTGCACGAATACCGCTCCGGTGGATGATCCGTGAGTGCTTCAAGAACAACACCGGGATTCGTTTCCACGCGGCAGCACTCGAGGCTATCGGGCTGGATCTGGCCACACTCTACCCCAAGGTCCTTGAACGACCCAAGCCCCTGAAGCCCGAGGCATGGCACTTGACTTCCAACGCGAAGAAGCCCAATGGACCTAAGGCTACTGAGGAGGAATATGATGTACGGGACGCGCAAATGGAGATGCGCGACCAGTTGAAGAAAGCCCCGTATTGGGAAGTGTTGGAATGGCTCCCACTGAGTCCCACTCCTTGGAGAGAAAGCATGGAGATGGCACATGTACGTATCATTCAGTCACTGCGCTCCGAGGCTTGGCAGGCTTACTGCAAACACTCCAGGCCGAATTTTGGCAAGCCGCGCATGGCGTTTACGCGAGGCGGGACGCGCCCTTGGTTCGTGCATCGGAGCGTGCAGCTTCGGATGGAGTCAAAGCATTTGAAGGACGGGCTGCGGTATGTACCTCAGGCTTACGCGGAGGGCAAGAGCGAGACTCAGATGACATGGGTTGATTGAACCCCAAGGCACGCCCTAAACCTGCTTTCGTACTTCATTGTGCTGCCGGGGCAGTGCTCGAGACTTGTCTAGTGATAACTGTTTACTACTAGTACTAGTAATCGTTCTAATACCGTTCCAACTGAATAAGCTCTCAAGCATACTACATATGTATTGGCGCCCGCCACACACCTTTCCCATCCAACCACCATCTCGGTAGCGCGGGCCCCACCAACAGTGATGTCGACGCACTCTCTAAGGTGGTATTGTGCCTTCCTAGTTGCTCTGCTATCACTGCCATCAGTGTCTCCAATCCATGCGGGAAACCGGCCGGTATGATAGCTCTCCACCAGCCTTAATACATGCGAACGTCAATCTAGATTGTCCCCAAAAGCGCACTGCAAGACCGCATACGGCCAATCATTTCTGCGCACCAGCTCACCTGCAGACGAAGTCGTAGAGTCAAACCGACGTGTGCGACAGCTCAGCGCTCGAGTTCTGTAGCGGCAGGGGCGCGCTCTGGAGCCAACAGTTGTTACCCAACGTCCTCCGGGCTCCGGGAACAGCGCATCTGTACATGTTCAGGGGTCTGCTCCCGAGGTCGGTGCCTTTGGAGCGTATGGGGCATGTCTCTTCCCTCTGATGACTTGATTCAATCAGGGCTCCTCTTTCTTTAGGCCGCGGAGGTCGAGTTACAGTTTGGTGCGGGAACAAGAAGGTCGGGTCGGACAGCTCGTGTCGTGCGGAGAAGACATTGGACGTCAAGAATCCCTGATTTTGGACGCGTCTCCGGTGAAGTTGGTCCTCCGTAGCCTCGACCTTCTTGTCCATTCACTCACGGAGAGCGTCCGTAGCATATAATGTGGGTCGCCACGCTTTCAATGGGCGTGCCTCGTACCTCTCTTTCTCAGCATGGACTCTGCAATCGAGGATGTGAAGCACTCTGCCAGCGCGGCGGTGCACACACCTGCCTTCGAACGCCAGCTCTCGTCGTGCTCGACCCTGGCGAACTCGTCGACGAGTGGGAGCTCGAGCCACGGACCTGTCTTCCCGCCTAGCCATCCCGCGAGGACGCTTGTCCTCTGCTTTGACGGGACAGGCGACCAGTTTGACAGCGACGTGAGTCTTCACTGTTGGCGGCTCCGGTCGCATGCTCACACTTGTCTTTGCTAGAACTCGAACGTGGTCAAGTTCTTCAGCTTGCTGAAGAAGGACGACAGGAACGAGCAGATGGTATACTACCAGGTATGATCTCAACCTCGTCTCCTGAACCAGCTTAAATGCATCATTTCCTGACATACTTAGCCTGGGATTGGGACGTATATCTCCAATACGCAGAATGTGGATGGGATCAAGGCCAAGGTTGATAAACTGCTGGATGCAATGGTTGCGTGGAATCTTAGTGCGCATGTTATGGGTGGGTACGAGTTCATAATGCAGAACTGTGAGTCGAGTCATCCCACTCTGCGGTTGACCTAATTTTTCTGACTCTCACCCAAGACCAGGCTGGGGACAAAATCTCTGTCTTTGGGTTCTCCCGCGGTGCGTATACCGCGCGGGCCCTCGCCGGAATGATTCACAAGGTTTGTACATGGCTTCGGGTCCTAAATTCTAATCTGAACGAGAACATCAGGTTGGACTTCTCCCGGTGTGCAACCACCAACAAGTACCATTCGCGTATAGCATGTATGCCCGTGATGACAAACAAGGATGGGAGGATTCAAAGCTGTTCAAGAAGTCGTTCTCTATCGATGTTTCTATCGACTTCATTGGCGTCTGGTGAGTCTCGAAGCAACTTCTCTCGTCCGTGCACGGTCTGATCACGATTCGCCGGATGACGCAGGGACACAGTCAACTCCGTCGGCCTCGTCCCGCACACGCTGCCCTTCACGAGATCGAACAACCGGATCCGCGTTTTTCGTCAGGCGCTTGCGCTGGACGAGCGGCGTGTGCGGTTCAAGCCTGCTTTGTACCGCAGTGCGAATTCGAAGAAGGACGTGGAGCTAGAGACGCAGCCGCGAGACATGCCCCACCACGACACCATCCTCGCGCTCTCTGACTGGTTCCGCAGCGCCAACTTGAAGTCGGCGGTGCCCAAGAGAGAGGGAGGGAGAGGGAGGCAGCAGCGCGCTTTTGAACAGCAGTTCTGCACGGAAGATGAGGACAATGGCGACTGCCACAGGGGGCAAACGGACGCGTTGGAGGTGTGGTTCGCTGGGGGACACTGTGGTACGTCTCTATATTCAGTTGTGGCTCCTCGTATCCTCCGTTTCTGATAACAACGTGCAGATGTGGGTGGGGGCAACACCCCGAATCATGAACCGCACTCGCTCGCGCGGATCCCGCTGCGTTGGATGATTCGCGAGTGCTTCAAGGCCAATACCGGGATCCGCTTCCATGGCAGGTTGCTACAGGATGTCGGCCTTGACCCTGCGACGCTGTATCCGCGTGTCCTGGAGCGTCCGCCTGCTCTGAAGCCAGAAATCACCCACTTGACGACGGTGGCGGGTCTGGGAGCGAGCGAGGAGGAACACGAAGTGCGCGATGCGCAGATGGAGCGGTTCGACCAGTTGGCGAAGGCGCCGTTCTGGTGGGCGCTGGAATGCCTCCCGTCGAGGAGGGAGATTAGTCTCAAATGGAAAGCGTACGTGTGCCATCTTCAGAGACATAGGATGGAATTTCAACGCTCACCATTGTCTTGCACTAGGCCGAACATGGGTCGGCCGCGGAAGGTGCCGTCAAAGAAGGGCACGCTGCCTTTTTATGTGCATCGGAGTGTCAAGATACGGACGGAGTCGCCGCATCTGAAGCGCGACAAGCCATATCGACCAGTGGCGACTTGTCTGAGTAAGGTGACTTTCGTTGACTAAACGTTGTGACAGTGGAAGGCATGCCCTTGCTTGTCATACAATGTACATAACCTGCAAAGATCGACTGAACACCTCGTGACGCAAATACTGTCGTCTGCAGACGGGGTCATGGAAAGGAAGCAGAAGACTTGCAGTCAAGTGACCTGCTTCTTCGCGGCGAGCCTGAGCTAGTTGTCGATGGGTTGATTGAAAATTGATGTTAACGAGACGCACGAGGCGGGTATGGATTAAGAGCTGTAGTCGCCGTTCATCAGCATGAATCATGATGCAGCAAGCACGTCATCAAATGCATCAAGCTTCAAGGTCAGTCGCTGCCTACTCTGACGGGAGTTGCATGCTGGGAATTCGAAGCCGGGTTGCGTGTAGATCCATAAATGGTCAGGTGGGCGCTTCATTGTCTCTTTCTGTGCTTCTTCTACTCTCTCGCCGCAGATGATCGCGCGGAGAAGCTGTCTGCAGGTGGGACCAACCCACGGTCGACCGAAGAACACACGCTATGGTACGCATGTTCTCCGCTTGCATGTAGACCGCCAACAACTCAAGCAGAGTCTCTCCTCGGAGCAGCCACTCGGACGACAGACCATAATCCACGAGCCTCGTCGCACCGACTCCCCCTGACGTCGGGCGCATCTGCGCGACTCAACGCGAGACGTCTCGGAGCGACCACTGGACGTTCGTCCTCCTGTCGGCATCGGTCATAAGCGACAGCGCCAAGGCTATGCGCCGGAGGAAGGACGACCGGGCGGTGTTGAGCGCGTCGATGTCCCGAGCCCGCCTGGTGCGTGCGAAGCACTGGCAGACTGCTGAGGGGTCCGAACAGGATCCGGCTCTAGGTGGGCTAGTCGCTGGCGGCGAATGGTGTCCGCATTGGGCAGTGCTTCCATGCCCTGTCAGAGCCTTGTGGTGGACTCGCTGCCGCCCGGGCTGGCGTGAGTTTGCGGGCGAGTGTCCTTCCCGGCAGCTCTGTGAAATCGGATGGCCGCTTGTCATGTCCTTTGCCCGTGGTCGACGTACGAGGTGGGAGATCCGCGTCCGATTCATTGGCGTCGTCCCTCCCATATCCAATCCGCCATCCCTCCTTATATAACCCTCCGCCGCCTCCCCAGCCTTGCCACCTCCCTTTCTCCCATACCGACAGCGCAATCATGGCCGCCAGTCAGAACCCGAACGTCAATGGCAAGACTGTCCCGTCGCCCCTCGATATTGCTCCAAATCAGCCAAGTAGCGCTTCGCCTCCTCGGACAGCCGAGTCTTCATCCCCATACTGGGACACCATGCGAACAAGCTCTACCGCCTACACTTCCCATTCCTCCTCAAGTGAGACGGGCGACCATGATATCATTCCCCCCTATCACCCTGCCCGTACCCTTGTCTTGTGCTTCGACGGCACTGGGGACCAATTCAGCACCGAGGTTCGTTATGTCCCGTTCAAGTATTGCTCAATGACACGCAATCTCACACATGTCATAACAGAACTCGAATGTCGTGACATTCTTCAGTATGCTCAAAAAGGACGACCGCCACGAACAGATGGTCTATTATCAAGTAAGCCAACATACGCCTAACGTCATGTTACTCATTCGCTGAACAATCTTCCCAGCCTGGTATCGGCACGTATTTATCCAACACCCAGAATGTGTCCGGCTTCAAGGCAAAGGTTGACAAAGTCCTTGACGAGATGATCGCTTGGAACCTCGGCGCTCATGTTATGGGTACATTATGCATTCCGCTATTGACTAGCTTCATTCTCATCATCGTGATTTCTAGGCGGTTACGAGTTCCTCATGCAGAACTGTGAGTGCGATGAGACGGCATCACGGATCTTAGACACTCAATCGTCCATACTCTAGATCAGTCAGGCGATAAAATCTGTCTATTTGGCTTCTCTCGCGGCGCATATACTGCGCGAGCGCTGGCTGGAATGCTCCACAAGGTCATTTCTTCACCCCTCAGGTGTCCCCACCATTCCTGAACGCTTTCTCGCCATCGGTATAGGTCGGTCTCCTCCCAACATGTAATCATCAACAAGTGCCATTCGCCTACAAAATGTACACCCGCGACGACAAAATGGGATGGGCACAATCTACTGCTTTCAAGAAAGCATTCTCGATTGATGTCGACATCGATTTCATTGGTGTATGGTGAGTTGTCCGTTACCTCACGTTCAGTCGATATTCACCGACATGCTTCCTCTTAGGGACACCGTTGCTTCTGTCGGTGTTATCCCGCATACACTCCCTTTTACGCGTTCAAACACTGCTATTCGGGTCTTCAGACACGCTCTAGCTCTGGATGAGCGCCGTGCGCGTTTCAAGCCCGCCCTCTACCGGCCTTCTCCTCCGGGAGATAGGCATCTCGGGACACAGCCCGGCGACATGCCAAAATCCGACACCACCTGGGCAATGCGTAATGGTCGTGATAGAGGGAAGAGCGCGCATGGTAGCACCCTCAAGCGCCAGGGGATGATGGAACGCCAGTTCAGTGAACAGGATCCCGACTCCATAGGTGGCACAGACGCCCTCGAGGTGTGGTTCGCCGGATGTCATTGCGGTAAGTCCGACTGCTCCAGGCTGCACAGCATACGCTGATCCTATTCTCCCTCCGCAGACATTGGCGGCGGTAACGTCAGGGACGACACGCCCCACAGCCTCGCCCGCATCCCCCTTCGCTGGATGATTCGCGAATGCTTCAAGATGAACACCGGCATTCGCTTCCACGCCGAACTTTTGAAGCGCATCGGGCTCGACCCTGCGCACCTCCACCCGGAGGTGAAAGACCGTCCGCCGGCGCTCAAGCCCGAGCCCGCCCATCTCGATCCAAAGAACGCGGCGCCGCCGGTGAACCTGAGCACGGAGGAGGACCACGAGGTGCGGGACGCGCTGCAGGCGGCCTACGACCAACTCGTCCTCGCGCCGTTCTGGTGGGCGCTGGAGTTTATACCGATGGAGGAGCTCGTGATTGGGCCCGCGCCAGAAAGGAAGCAGGCGCGCTCTGTTGTGTACGTCTTCGTATGTTACATGCTCGAGCTTGCAGGGAGCTGACGGTGGTTTGGGGAATCAGGATGAACATGGGTCGTGGACGGCTGGTGCCGAAGCATCACAAGCCGTTCTACGTGCATCGGAGTGTGAAGACGCGGATGGAGGCTCAGGGGCTTCTTAAGGAGGGCAAGTATTCTCCGAAGGCGAAGTATGTCTGTGAACCCATTTGGGTCGACTGAGAGGCCCGAGATTTGTACTGGGTCGCTTTTGCTTTGCATTGCTGTACTCGCGCTGCTGTACATTACTGTACTATATTGTACGTTCCGGCTTCGACATGGTGTATGATGTACCCCTATCCTACTGTATTCATGAGCTTTCTCGGTTTTCAAAACGATATGGAAATAACACCCCGGCTGCCCCCCTGGATAAGTGGTTCAGAATACCTTGATGAAACGGTCGGCGGAGCTTTGGATGATGGCAGGAGCTTGAACAACAAAGTATTCTGGACCAGAACAATCCCGTTGGAAACTTGGAACATGTCGAACGAGCGCTTGCTAGCCGGCGGTTACCGAGAGGTTCTACTACATATGATTTGTGTACTCATCTGTCTCGTACCACGACACTATTGTACAGCCGGAATCCATATTCTCTCTTGACCCAGCCTATGGCGCGCTCGTTTACTCCAACAAACTTTATCACGCACACTGACTGCTGTACCTGTCATCTATCCCAGCTGCACGCCTGGTATAAGACGCGCGAGCCCCAATGGCAGCCGCGCCAGTCTACTAGGAAGTCGACTAGACATACCTTGAGAGCCATATACAATCGGACATATAAGTCCCAGGTTTGATTGTAGAGCCTCCCCATACGGTGTCCGCGACCGGCGCGTCGATCGAAGGCCGCGTGGCTTGGGAGTTGGAGGCCGACGGAGTACCATGCGGTATCGCAGCGATCTCACCCTGTGGAGAGCTGGTCGCTTGGCACCCACTGGCCAGCGCGACGCGCCACGCCCGCCAAATGAATTCGACAACGTACACGGGATACACGATCTCCATCTCCGGGATGCTACACGGCCCCCGCCGTGGTTCGTCCATCCGTGTACGCTTGCCACCGGCGGCGAGCAACGAGTACTTTAGGCAGATCATGGTCTTCTCGCCCGATGGGAAGTACTTGGCGGTAGGGTGCAGCGGCGGCGCGACGGTGCTGTGGAGGACGAGCGACGGGAAGCACCTCGCGACTCTCCGGGAGCACGGAGGGCGGGTGACTCTCGTCAGGTTCTCTGCCAATGGGGAGGTCCTTGTCGCGAGCGATGACGTGGGCGGTGTCTCCATCTACCACCTTCGCGACATCATCTCGAGGAATGCATCGTTCACGATGCACCCTGTCCGCTTGGATACCACGAGGGCTGGACCGGACGGCCTAGAAATCAGGGGAGTATCTGAAAGTCCACTGGCATGTCAGTCGATATCGCTTTGACTGGTTGTGGAAAGTTTGCGAGCTTGTGCTCGAGCGCAAGTACGTACTTAGTACGGTCGAATGTACGATGAGGAATGCGGCGTCGTAATCCAACATGCGAACCTAATTTTCTATGATCATAACATTGATAGAATATTAGAAACAGAACAAGACCGTTCCTTTTCCACCACAGCCAGCGGTGCCCGTCCGCAGAGAACACAAAGAGTTTCCTCACAGCTACATCCAGATTGAAAGCCTGTAATTAATCCTAGTCGCGTCGTTCAGATGCCGATCGCGAAAGGTGTGACGGGACGAGCTGCAAAGTCCTTTTATTTGATAGATTAGCCAGTCCGTAAAGATAGTGCCTACGAACTCGAACGAGAGACAAACAGTAGTGATGCGTGGGGTAGTAGTTGGGGCGAACGGTCAATGTGAACAGACCATTGTCAATGTCATGGAGGGGTGCGCATGCGAGTGTCCGTGTGGAGTGGAAACCGAAAGACAGCGATCCACTAATAAAGTACGGGGTTGGTGTGGTACGGTTCATGTAGGGTGACGGAAGAAAGTACGAAAGCCAAGATATGGAATAGGAACGATGTTCGTGCGCTCATGCAAGAATCCGTATTCCAAGCGTCATGATGAGTCTGGACCGATCTCTGCCCGATAGGCAGAACGCTCAGAGCCTCGAAACCGCACCAACGGCCCCCACGAAGGCGCCAAACACACCAACGACAAGCGCAGTCCACACACCCTGCGAGAGGCCGCCGACAGCGCCGTTGAAGGGCGTGTACGGGTCTGCGGTCTCGCTTGCCTCCTCGCCGTCCGAAGAGCTGACCTGGTCCCCAGTGAGGTTCGCGCCATTGGGGCCGATCGGGCGCGAGGAATCCGTGAACTTGCACGACTCGGAGGTGCAGATACACTCGCCCTTGATCGGGTCCCAGAAGGGTGTCGAGCAGTTGGACGCGACTGCAAAACGAGGTGAGCGCTTGTCACGATGCCGAGCAGTCATAAAAGAGACACTCACGACGGCTACGAGGGGCAGCAGACGAAGTCGATTGAGGTGGGGCCGGGTTCGAAGGGCTTGGGGGCTCTGCAGGACAGCCGTACTATTGGGCCCCGACACAATGTCAGCTCACGCAGCAGGCAGTGGATAAAAGCTGCACGCACGCAGGTGTAGAAGGGGAAGTCGGAGAAGGGGCACAGCTCGACAAGACCAGCCTCGTTCTGAGGGATACCATTGCAGATCTTCATCGACGGGTCGACAGCGGGCGTTGAGCACTTGAGGGGCGCGAAGTCGTTAAGCTTCGAGATCGGCGTGGGGTTCCTGACCCATGCGAGCAGTTGTTCCGAGGACACGATCCAGACTGCAATATAAACGATCAGGCTTTGACAATACGACAGGCGTGCAGCCACAAAGCGTACCGTTCTGCTGTTGTTGAGCCCAGTCGAGGAAGTCATTAATCATTTTGATGGTTGACTTCGACGCAGTGGATCCCGGGACAGAAAGCTGTCGTAGATCGTCCTGTCAACATCATGGTAGCACGCCTTCCAAGCACGTGCACTTACAGAGACGTGGATGGGGTGAGTGTAGAGGCCGAACGGTTGACGCTTGCCGTTGTAGTGTGCAGTGAACGTGCTCTTGAGGTACTCGAGAGTGGCAGTGTCGTTCACTTCGTTCGCGCCGTTCGCGGCATCCCTGTATAGGCATAAGCAAACGAGCAGTCTTCAAGACAAGAATGACTTACAGCCAGGGGTCCATCAAATGGGGTCCGTCGATGCCACGACTATCGAACTGAGCGTACATCGGAATCTCCCAGAAGCCTGGAAGTTTGGGCTCGCCCTTGCAGATGTTCTCGACAGCGAGACAGTCATTGGCCATGCCGTTGTCGAGTGTGTAGGGCCAGTACGCATCGGTGTCGTCCTCGGTTACGGGAATGGAGGCAGACGCCGACGAGTCGTAGGTGAAACCGAGTTCGTGGAGCATCTTAAGGGTGTCGACGGTGTAGTTGAGGAAGGGTGCACGGAAGCCCTGAATGGACGAGAGCGGAATACCGGCGAGCTGGTTGAGGGCAACAAGGTTACCGGTGACCTCATCTTTCGGCGGAGAGCCGACGTGGGTCATTCTGGGTGAGATGAGGTCGATTAAGACGTTGAATTCGAATAGCAGACGACAGAACGTACGTGTGATCCGCAATCTCGTTACCGGCAACGTACCAATCGGTGACAAGGGTGTAGTTGGTGTAGTCGATGGAGGTGTAGTACGTCATCTTGGGCTGGCAACCATTAGGGTTTTTGCGGTGTGCGAGGAACTGGTTGACGGCATCGAGCGTGAAGCTCTGGACAGCGTCATCGGCGGTGAAGACGAGAAACATGGGAGTTTCCGACTATTGCGAAGACGAACGTGTCAGTACTAGCAGGGATGCGGGAAAATGGAATATTTCGAGGAAGTGTGGCGGACAGATCCTGTCTGGTTCGCAGGCTGCCAAAGGGGTGTGCCCAACAAGATTAAGCTTTTTGACACTTACAGGTTGAAGACCGCCAGGAGGGTCTGTGCTCGCACAGTGGCAATTAGGGAGCTTGCAGGAGTTTGGATCGCAGGAGTAACCGGCTGCTGCTGCTGAGGAGGTGGGGCCGGACAGGGAGCCCTCCTCGGCGAGGACGTAGCCCACGAGGGGGAGGACGGCTGCGAGGAGCGTTGGGGGCAGCATGGCGGATGTCGTGAAGAGAGTCGGGGAAGATGGGAGAAAGACGAGGGCGAGAGGCAAAGAGCGAGTGGGGCGGGAGGAGGGTATATAAGAGAGCGAATGTGTTGGAATGCACTGACGGCGGTCTGGAAACGCGGGCGCCACCCAGCGCGCGCTCATCCCGGCCTCATCAGCCCGTCGACAAACACACAGATCCGCCCGACAGCCTCCTCGACGCCCAACACGGCCACGGCCTCTCCTCCAACGACGACCAGCTCGCCTCTTCCCAACCACGACCTGCCGCTTTCGTCGTCGACACCGAGAAGCAGAAGTTGCGAACGCTTCCCACATCTTGCCTCGTTCTCGACAGCTTGCACTCCGGCCTCCGAGTTCCCGCCCCGACAACTGCCCACGCGCACCGCGTCCCTCCCGCACATGGGTCTTATTAATAACCCTGAAATCCGCGCTCTTTCTGTGCACCCGGACTCGAGGCCACCTGGATACCCCTGCAGAATCCTCGAGAACGCTCATATGCTTCCGTTCAGCAGACAAGCTCGTTCTGGAAGCTTCAATCCCTCCCAACATTGGGCCATTCAAATTCCTAGAGATATTCAACCCCTTGTCATTCGGTCGGTCATCTGCATCATCTCGTGAGTAGCATTCCGTACTTCTGTACTTCTTTCTAGTCAGGCAGTGCGCTACTCAGCCTGTTATGCCTACCATGCATCTGTCGAGGTGCACAGTACTCGCCAATACATCGCATCTTCATCATGCTCTTATGATTGCATCTCCGGAGTCGACTACGACCAACGTTGCTTCTGCGCACGACAGCATGAACCGCATGCAAGAGTTGCATGGTACCGTAGTACGGAACACTACACCGCCTCTGTCTATTGCAGGATCCAGTGGTGTCGGTTCATCCACGGTGCCAGGTAAGCAAATAAACCTTCTGTACCGTCAATTCTTGCGCCCACCTTCCATCAATGCCTGCCGCTCAACTTCCATATCATTGCACGGCCCTCATTCATGAGGTGTATGAGCCGCATATGGCCTGGTCTCACGTGTAGCACCAAACGAAGCATGCTTGCAGCACTTTGGTAACCTCCAGCAATGTTTCCTATCGTCGACAACGATGGGCGCATGCCTGACAGAGGTACCCCACCTGGTCAATTCTGACCGACTTTGAAGTGATCACGTTTGATAGGCAGCTTCTTCGGTACTGCGCGACCACCCTAAACTCCTCACAATGGTCACATACGATGGTGACGCCCACATATTCTCCCCTACATCACATGGCACCTGCCCAAGCCACGACCATCGTCCTCACCCGCACCTACCGTGCCCGTCAGTGCAGACGATCCCGCCTTCAGGGTTGTGGACGTGAGGCTAGGACTTTTGGACGCTTCCGCGAGTCGCGAGCTTTGCCATTGCTCGCTCATGGATCGCCAAGGGCCCACCGAAACGGACACCGAGCTTGGACGTGGGTAAGTAGCTTCCGAGAAGCGCGATAAGAGATGCGCTTTGTAGGGGCGCAGCGCTCTGAACAGGTCTTAGCACCATGCTCCCCTTTCTGTTCCTCTCACCTCAGCAGGACTCCGGACTCCTGGCGAGGATGGAACACAAGTGGTCGCGCCCATCGGTGACATCAACGCTCGGGCATTGGCCTCCATCCTCATCAGTTCGCCTCTTGCTTCAGCTAAGATGTCGTGAACTGTAGACAGTGGCTTTCGCGTTGAATTTCATGATCATAGGGAAGATGTCGAGTGTTGGGTCTCAAATAGACATGCTGTCGCGCCCGTTGTCTCGTGCAAATTGAACCCGCCGCTACCCTACCGATCAAAGTATCGTATATGACTTCCCGGCCTCCTTTGCACATGAACAACATGGAGCCTCGCGCTCTGTTTCTCTGAATGTCTGTGTCCAGCCCGTAACTCGAACTCTGGACCGGGTGACTCGGCTAACCCACGTGGCAGCGGAGAAGCGCCCGGCGCGCTGAAGAGAGCGACGGCGAGTCGCGTCCGGCTTTTTCTTTTCTTCAACGCACCTCACGTCAAATTGCAGGCCGACCGATACGCAGTGGCTGGTCTGTGCCAAAACAGGGCGGAGAGATACCGGATGTCTGAGTGCTCAATTCGCTGCTCTGGGTCGCGCTGTCTTTGCCAGCATCGGCTGCCAGAGGAGCAGAGCCGGTGATTCGTACATCTCTGCTAGTCTACCACCTGATCGTCTCTAGTCTACGCTTGTCGCTCTCGCTGTAGCTCTTGGAAATCCATGCGCTTTGTTTGACCTCGATTCCACACGTTCTTGCTTGCTGTACAGGCTATCGTGAAACATACTCCAAGATGCGGGCCGTACGACGCTTCGTGGAGGGTATACGCGGGCGACAAGGGGGAAAGAAAGGGAAAATCCATGGGACATCTGCACTCGTATGTTCAGCGGAGACGACGGAGACAACCATCCCTCCCATCTCGCTCAAGTCGGTCAGCGAGGAGATGCAGACCTGGGCAGAGAGGGCAGGCGTTGAAGTGGAACACAGGGCAGGTGTGTGGTGGCATCCGGGAGATTTGGATCAGGCCCTGCGACAGGTACGAGACGACACGTCCGGAAGGGTTGGGCTGCAGTTTCATGGAGGAGGGTATGTCCTTGGGAGCGCGGTAGACGTGCGTTCGGGAGGATCTCGTATGTGTTCTCTACTCCTCCAGTCAGCGAGTTGCCTCGACGCCTTCTGACCGTGCGTTGCGTCACTGCAGGGATCCCGCGAGGCGTCGTAGAGGTATGTACATGTCTGCCTTTGGATTGGTGATGTTGTTCTGACGGCGAGCAGCATGGTATTTGTTCATGCGTTCTGGGTGAGTTGGACCATCCAGATTTGCTACAGGTCGGATATACTGAAGCCGGGGTGCAGCTGTAGAATACTCCCTCGTCAATACCCAAGACGAAGAGCTCAACCGCCCATTCCCGACCCAGATCCTAGAAGCGTTGTCCGCGCTGCATCATCTCGTGCAGGACGTGCACGTCCCGCCAGGTCGCATCATCCTCATCGGCGACTCAGCAGGAGGACATCTCGCGCTTGCGTTGCAACGCTACCTCCTGCAATGCGGCACCGAGCCTTCGCCGGGAGGCATCATCCTCGTTAGCCCCTGGTGCGATCTCTCTGTGTGAGTCTCGTCGATACCCCGTACGTCATCCATCCGTATCTGACCACGTTCTCCATTGTGATCGACAGCGAGGGGCAAGTCCTGCACGTACGCCGCCTCTTAGGTCCGCTTCCGCAGGAAGAACTGGCCAACCCGTATTTCTCCCCTGCTCTTCACGCTCCACCACCGAGGTGGCCCTCCACGCTGGTCTACTATGGCGAAGCGGAGAGCTTCAAGTCGTCGATCACTGCCCTTGCTGCAAAGCTAGCCGAGGGCGGAGCAGATGTCACGACGCATGTCGCGAAGGAGATCCCGGAACGCTTCAGTCATGATTTCTTGCTGTTCGTGTCGGTTGAGCGTGCCTGGCCTGCGGAGGTCGGTCGTTGCTGGGAGAGGCTCAAGGTGTGGGCGGACGGTTTGACGCCCGCATGATGAGGGATATCGCGCACTTCCGTTATTGGCGCTGTGTTGTTGGTCACGGTAATGGTTACAGTTGTGCTAAACTGCGTAGCGTACGGATTTACGGATTCAATGCTAACAGAGACGGCGTTTCCAGGGAACGCGGACGCATCCATCATCTGCTCGTCTCTGTTGGTGTGGTATCTCACTTCACCAGATGACGCACTTGAGCGTTCACGAGCAACATCATCGAAAACATTGAGGAATCTGTAGGGCTACTTGAAGGGTGGTGTCTGGTGGTGATGTGCAGGAGCCTGTTCGGTCAAAAGGCTCGCAAACCGGTCTGTTGTCTCATTTGGCCCGCGAAGTGTCAGTGCTGTACTCTGTTAATCTCTGACACGAACAGCAACATACCCGGCGTCAGGATCTGCTGTCTAAAAGCCGTGAATCACATCCACAATGAGGACGACCATCATGACTGTTATTGACAGGCCATAAAGGCCCGTCCTTTCTGATGATTCCTCCGTTGTCCAACGTCCTTCCAAAGGCTTGAGTTCTGCTGTACTAGGCCGGCCTTCATATGGTTCAGTGGCGACTCACACCATCTCCTCTACTAGGATTACTCACCCTACTCGTCAAGATGCGCGCCACGATTAGCTTTATCAACCGAACGATAGACGACGTACATGGGGATAGTGACACTGGACGCGTCCCAGCGTACAATCCGCCGACAGAATGGCAACAGGGTGCCAGTTGTTCAATATGTAACGTCCGCCTCGATACCAGAGAGGTCTTTGATGGAACCTGGCACGACACGACACAACACTCCGGGGATTCTCTTCCTCGTTCCATCGAGGTCACCTTCGAGGGCATCGCGGTGTACATGTACAACGCTCTTGCAAACCATGTGCCTGGAGCCGATACGATCACCGACCTCACATTTCATCTTGACGGCGCACTCGCTGGAAGGTTTTTGCATGTCCCCAACAATATAACGGAATACGAGTACCACGTACCCGTGTTCGCGAAGGAGAACCTGCCGGATGCCGAGCACAACTTGATCATCACGGCTACACCGGGATCAACGTCTTTGATCCTGTTCGATTATATCGTCTATACCGTCGTTGAAAGCGATCCACTGTCGCCTATGCTAACGTCGGCTGTTCTCTCTGTTACTTCACAGGCATCGCAGGGTTCCAGAGTGAGTAAAATTCGCGTCTCTTTATAAAACGCGATTCCCCAGTCACATTCCGAATGCACTCCACTATAAGTCTCGAATACATCGCAATTTCCTCTGGCAAGCACTTCGTTCCGGTACATCGCAGACATGTTGTGCTGATTTGTGCGTGCGGCCAGATTTCCCCTGGGTCAACTGTTATACGCACGCAGACACCACACCGAACTGGATTACCATCCTTTCCTTCTGATACCGCCCTCCCGACTTCAGGACGAACGTCGATGCCCATCGGTAGTGTTGCGGGCGGCGCTGTTGGTGGTATATGCGCGATGCTCATCATCGCAGGAGCTATTCTTTACGTTCGAAAACGATACGCAGGATGTTCCCGAGTATCCTCTGCTGATAGGAAAACGGTCTTCCTGATCGACGAGGATAGGTCCACCATACCCCCACCATCTCCGATCAGGCATAACCAATATCTATTGGCGAGACGAACATCATCTGGTAAGCTCCCAGCTGCTTAGGAAAACCACCGTCGTAACTGATGATTTCCAAGAGTTAGCCACACGCTCTGACTCTGCACCTCAGTCCACAATGCGTCCACCACGCTCTTTAACGCTAGCAAAGTCAGGCCGGGAACAGGGTGAGCCATGCTTGCATAAGCTCTGCGAGATAGAACACGCTCTGAACTCCTTCGCGTCGGTCTACCCTTGGTAAAATATTCTCTGCCAATCACAGTGACCACAGTGCCCCGATCGTCCGGAAGCGTGTTTGCCGAACGACCACTACGCTCACAAGGAGCGATGCGCTCTATTGATCAACGGAGCGGATCAGGGCCATTGCGCCAGAGGGAATCCGGTTTGCAAGCCATTCACAGCGTGACCAGAGTCATACCAACAGCTGGCTCACAAAGTCGCTCGAGGCCAGGAACGACCAGTAGCGTCCCCATACGCGAGGAATTGGCGCTATTACGAGCTGAGAACGCGATGCTTCGGGCAAATCTGGAGATAGATGAGGGACTTCCGCCGTATAGCAAGTGAGCGGAGAATGGTGCGTTTTCTCATAGCACCCTCTGCAACGTCTCTTGTGAATCGTCAGTGACGGCACCACTCCAGGAATATGGAAAGTCATGGGTATTGTCACCTCTCTTCTGACTAAGTGTATACATCACAGAATGTATATGACTCCAACGTCTACCACATTGTCCCTACCATGCTCAGTGAATCAAATGTTCCATCCAACCTGATGGCGCTCTTATACTCAGTGAATATGCAACCGTGCTTCACAATCACTCAGGTTCTGGCTCGGTGTTTCTTGATGAATTCCGTGGGGATGCTGATCCAATACGACCCCTTGTCAGCTCGTACTCGACAACCGTGGACATGGATGTACACAATGAAGATTGCGTTACTCACTGTCCAGGCCCGGGGTACTGCACGGTGACCGGAATCCCAAAGCCAAAATTCAAGCCTTTCCGCAGGACTTCCTCCGCGAATCTTCGACCATACTCGAAGAGGTGTTCCAGCTCGATGACATGTAGAACCTGAACCAACCTCTCGTTCGCCAGGTCAACGAGCGCCTCTTCGACCCATGCGCGACAGTCCCAGCCCGGCTTGTCCGCACGGACCCGGCGCGGGTCGCCCAACAACTCTTCAACGCTCTTGAGCCGCTTGCTCTCGACTGTTCCGAGCCACATGCGGCCTAGCATCGAGGGCGTACGCACGCACTCCGTCTTTCGGTGCTCGAGCGCCCAGTGACCGTTCTTGTTGGTGGCGTGGTAGAGCGTTGTCGTTTGCTCGAAGGAGTCTGGATTCTCCTCCCTTGGTGGGGGCGCGAGGAGTAGAGCCCAGTGAATCCTGATGTCTGAAGTCACTATTCGTGTGTTGTCATACGCAGCGAGGTAGAGGTGGAGTAGTTTGGCCATGCTCTTCCGAGTAGTAGCAACTGGCAGGGAGTGGCGCTGGGGTATGTATATGGAGGTCTCGGACGGATTCGCGATTGATCACTCACTGTGAATGGTGACAGGTCTCAAGTAAAGTATACAGCATGCATGGTCGCATCGATGCAGCGAGTTTTATGCTGTTTCATCATAGCCTTTGTTGTGATTTTGTGCTCCCGCTTTGTCTGAGCTACCCTTGTGGCTTCAAGTACCGCTACTGGAGTCTTGACACAATCACGGTATTCAGTGGCCAAGTGCATCCGCTCATCAAGTACATATGAATATCTCGGTCAAGCAGACTATTCTGTCCAGTGGTTCGTCACATACAGCGAGGATGGTACATTATCAAGTCCCACTTTCCTCACCCTGCACAACAAATCACTCTAGGGAAGCTTTGCGCTTGTAGCTACAACGGTATCCCTTCATGGGGCTATTAGGAGACAAAAATGGACGTTCAGGGGATTGAACCCTGGACCTCATGCAGATCGTAAAGATGCAAAGCATGCGCGCTACCACTGTGCCAAACGCCCTTAGACACAAAAAGATTTATAGCATACTGAGCACAGGGCGGACACGAGCGGTCCGTCGACGGGCCGACCTGGACTTGTACTGAACGTCATGGCACTGGAGGGACGATGCGAAGGTTGTCACGGCCAGTGTGGCAGGTCATCTGCTCACTCTCAGACTCTCAACACGCTTCCGGTCCCTGGCTGCTGGTCACTCGTTGCCGCGATCCGCTATCATGTGGCCAATGCCGACTCTCAGTAATTTCGGACAATCTCAACCGCGACCACCTGACAGCGATTTCCTCTTGAGCTCCCTCAGTCTTTAGGCCGGTGGCGCGCTCATCCAACAGTCCTCGACGCGTCCCTGGTATACCTCCGGTTCGTGTCACACGCATCTCAAGGGTCATAAGACGACAGTGCGACAGTCGACTGGCTCTTTGTGACCCAGCGTACGATTTCTTGTCAGAATGGCTCTCTCGCGTTGCGGATTTCTGCTACTCTTCTTCTCCTACGTGGCAGCTTGGACAACTTATGTCGTACCTCACACTGACGGTCAGGACGATACACCTGCTTTGAAGGCTGCCCTCGCTACTGGCAACTACTCTACCAACGCGACCATTCTCTTCGCGCAGGGTGTCAAGTATAACATCTTCACTCCCGTCAAGTTCCCTACATTCACCAACGTGGAAGTTGCAATTGAAGGGAACATCAGCTATCCAGCAGAAATTGCGACTGTTCAAGGTACGTCGTCCACCGCTCGCTGGCAGCCTGGAGTAGTGTCTCATACTCCTCTCAGCTGGTGTCACGTCTTCTGTGAGTGTATACGCCGTTTCGAGGGATACTAGCAACTGACGACGCGGTCAGGGATATGGCGGCGCATGGTACGCATACCGCGTGTGTAACTCGGTTGGGACGTCAATTCACAAACTCGCAGGTTCACATTCACCGGTGGCACCAATGTTACCCTTCGCGGATCTAAGGACGAGAACTGGGGATGGGTTGATGGCCATGGCCAGGCGGTACGTGTTATGCTTCCCTCATATGTCACTTGTCATAACCCGGCGAATAGTGGTGGGATGCGGTCCAGCAGACGAACCGCCCTCACGGCTGGGCATTCAGTAAAATCACCAACGGCGTCATCAGGGATATGAAGTTGTGGAAGGTGCGTTATATTTGCTATCAATGTGACTAACTGCTCAAACATTATACTCGCACTTTCAAGCCCATTGCCTGGAACTTTGCCACCAGCGGCTCAAAGAACGTGCACGCATACAACAACAAGATAGTTGCGGTTTCCGACACCGACGTAAGTTATAGCTTCGGTACATCAACTTACAAGGTGGCTGAAATGTGAGCAATAGTCTTTCCCCTTCAACACGTAAGTGCAAGTTTCAAATGGCACACTTCTTTCAGCTCAGCTAGGCTATTCCTCTATTCCTAGTGATGGTAGGTGGTGTATGTAGCATAGGTGAACAAGACATTGACTGCGTGTAATAGGTTTCTCCGCTGGTGGAAGCGACCTGCTGTTTGAGAACAATCATATCCAAAACGGTGATGATTGTCTGACCGTAGGAAACGGCGCAAAGAACATTCACTTTAGGTTTGCTTCTTATCAAGTGATCCATCCTTGTTGATCGTGTGGTCTCATGTTGTGACTGTTTCCAGGAACTCTTACTGCGAAGGTGGTCACGGTCTCTCCATCGGATCCTTGGGTAGTGGCGGCTCTGTTGCGGATGTTCAGAACGTCCTGTAGGTGTACATTCTCTTCGGATACGCCAAAAGCTCATGCTCGTCCTTTACTGTAGCATCGAGAATGTTGTCATGGTGAGCTCAGACCGACATTCCCATTGAAACCTAGCTGATCGTCTCGTGAAATACAGAAAAACTCACTGTATGGTGCACGCTTCAAGAGTTGGACTGGAGGCAACGGTCTCGCCCGCAAGTGAGCCATTCTTGATTCATGCGGTAGGACTCCTTCTCACTTCGTTGTGTCAGCGTGACATGGAAGAACATTGCGTTTGTCAACGTACCATTCCCGGTACGTGTTGTACCAGTCGTTGGTTTCACAACGGCATTCATTCGTGCTTCATCTTTGTCCAGATTTATGTGACGCAGAAGTAAGTCTAGTCGTCGCTGGCGTGGTCAAGTGCTCATATTCCAAACTCCAATCCTAGCTACTGGGACCAAGGGGTACGTCTCATCCTATCACACACATGACGTCCGGTCATGAACTGCTCCCATGTATAGAAAGGACCTCGTCCGAACTCGACGAGCACGAATAATACGCATATCCAGGATTTCCTGTTCGAGAACTTCGCGGGCACGATTCGCGAGTTAGACCATTTCCTTCCTCCAGAGCACGACAGACCCACCTGACTATTATTCCTGTGACGTTAACAGCAAACCCTACGTCGAAGGCTCCTGCGTGACTGACCCATGCTGGTAGGCCACAATGCATTGCGTCAGGGTGAGACCGGGGCCTGATCAGCGCGGGCACTTAGGTACGCCGTCCCCGGTGCGACTGGCAAGGAGGTCGCCATCTTCGACTTATATCCTGGAACTGGTCAGTCTCCTACAAGGATCGCGCGATGTCCTGCGGCCGTCAGCTCACTCCACTCTCATGCACGCAGCGACCAACATCGTGGCCAAACACATCCTGGCGACTACCGAGACTCACTCGCCCGTCCGCGTGATGTGCAACTCGACTACGGTAGGCTGCAGCTCATCTAAATGGGGCACCGGTCGCATGCGGCTGACTTTGGTCGGTGCACTGCTTGCGATGACAGGTCACTTCGGACGTCGGCTTCAAGTGCTGGAACGGGCTGTTCGTCCCTACTCTGAAGGGACTGCTCTGATCTCTCTCTGCATGGCAGTGTGGCGCTCGCGAGGTCTGTACGTTCTCTGATTCTTGCATGTTCGAGCGGAGCTGCTCAGGAGGCCCACCCGGTAAAGAATGAGTAAATTCTGCACCATTATGTTTACCTACAAGTCACCCTGGGAGCTTTTGTGCGTCTGTCCATCTCCTCTACTTGAACTCATTCTCGTTGAGTTGTGGCTGGATGTCCGTCTGGACCTCTGTATCGCAAAACGTGTGTGCAGCATGTCTCCTCGCTCTATAGGCTGGTGGCGAGTGGAGGGGAAAGTCGGTCTAGATGTATTCTGGCCCATGCTCCCTTGTTCGAGACGAGTCGTCGAGGCGGTTCCCGTGTCTAGTCTTCGCCTTCCTTTCGGGCAGGCTTTCGTTCGGACCGCAGTCTATAGAGAAGAGTGTACTGCGGTGCAGAGAGTGATGTCATCTGAGGTACGCGGGTCTTGAGGCCAGGTTGTCGTCTAGGGCAGACTGCCTAGCTTGAAGGGCGACACCTCCGTCTCTGCTTCTTTATTCTCTGGGGGCTTGAAGTTACCGACTTCACGGCCTTTCGTCACGAGGTGTCCGAAGAGGTGGATTCTGGGGTATGGGGGTGGGGAACCCAGATCGGCCTGGAGTGTAGTACGGCGGCAGTGGTTAATGCAAGGTCAATGCAAAACATCGGCTGGACGATCGGCACGCACCGTGTACGCCATCGCTGAGCAAGTCTACGGTCCGCCGAAGCTGTGGAGTGGAATTTCATTATGGCAGAGCGCCCCGTTGAATCGCTACGGCTCGATATCTGTGGACGGCGAGTCAGGCACACTGTGGAGCGAACCCAAACCGTTATCAGTGTAGACAGAGAGCGTGGTGTCAAAGGGGCGGCTGTGTGAAGGGCGGACGTCAGGTGCAGGAAATGAGAGCTAGGTCGGTTTCTAGCTACGTCCAGGCCAATTTCAGTGGACACGTCTGAGCGGTGGCGTGCGCCGGCACGTCGTTGTCGTTAGAGTTTGTGTGTGCGGGCAGAGCGCCGAGTATTCGTCCAGTGCCTTGCACGGATCGAGAAGTCCTGCGGTACTTCCATCGGTACACGAAGATTGTGGAAACTGGAGCGGATGGAGAACAAACCTCCCCGGTGAGCCACCCTTCGCGAAACGACGCTCGATGCACTGTCTGAGAACGGAGCCGGTCATCAATGTGGCGTGCAAGCAGGATTCTCTTGATCCACAAAGAAGTGGGATATCGCGACTGTGGATGGCTACACTCTGGAGCTGGCCATCGCTCGGGGAACTTCTTTGCGTCGATTAGCGGCCAGACGGCTAACCTGTTCCACGAACCCACACGGCACGCCACGGCATGAGTGAGACGGTATACCTGCCACGCACACAACTGAGAATCTATTGTCCGACTTGTCCAGCTCGTACTCACAGGAGTCTCGGCTACCTTTCAGAGTACTGAATGCCGAACGTGTGTCGCATCGTGCGCTGACGGCAAGATCAGACCCCGTCCCATTCTCCCGACCGAACGATTTCGCTCGCTGTCCAGATTGCCCATCGTAGTTCCTGGATTCCCAACGCACAGCGCGGTTAACCAAACGCAGCGGAGGACCTCCATCGATTGGCGAGAAACGACTCTCGGGGAACGCCGATCAGAGTTGTTGTTGTCAGCCTCAGGCTTCTCCGCACCAGTTCGGGTCGCAAGCATCAGTGCACATGCGTGACGGGTGTGACTCCGATATCTGTAGACAGAACAGTTTTCAGCAATCATGATGCGCTTCCCTGCCAGATATGTACGGCAAAGCGTTCTGCCTCACTTCCAAGCCAGGAACGTGGATGCGCCTACGCCGCGCCGCTGGAGTTCAGCTGGCAGCCGTATGTATTCAAGTACGCGGGAGGGGTACGAACGCACTAAGCAACGCAATGCGGCGAGAGTGGTGGGCATCTTCACGGGCAGAAATCACCTTCCGCTCACCAGAAGCACAGAGTCTCCGCATCCCAAGAAGACACTAACCAAAGATGAGATCCGTTTGTTCTCGTCGGACAATGGCTTTTTCCACCGCATACATTACCCCGCAGCGTGCATCAAGTCATCAAACAGCCGGGGCAAAATCCGAGTCATCCCGACCCAGCACAAAGGAGCCTAGGCAGCGCGAAGTCAGCGACAGAAGCAAGAGTAAGAGAGAGAAAAACAACTGATAGAAACGGGCGAACGGCTCCCAACGTCCATGCTTATCTCGCCACCGTCGCCCGGCAGATCGTCCCGAGTGCCGATTCCCGACAGCACGATCTTTCCGCGGTACGCGTCGTCGGGGGAATCTTATTCCTCGCGCCAGATTTTGGATCGTTGAGGCTATGCATCGTCTACTTACAAGGACGTGACGGGCGCCCTCCGGGTTATCGTCGACAGCGAGCAAGCGCGGTGCGCGGATGCGGGATCCCGAGTCGAAGCATGCAGATGGGAGGCGGGATAGCGGACCGTTGCCTCTTTGGGTGATCGTCGGTCCCAGATAATCGCGTACCTTGAACGGCGCACCGAGTTCGTCTTGTTGTCGCAAGGAGACTGGATGAGGACGCTTGCTCGTCGTGCGTGCGCGTGGTCGCCGTACGAGATACCTCGCGAGTCGTCCCGCCATCCCGATCTAGGGTGAGGGCCGTATCAGTTTCTTCCCCTGGTGAGAGGTGATCTGCCACCGTCGGGAGCACTGGCACTGTGGAGGCCTACCCTCGGATGGCCGCGCCCGACCTGTCTCGTCCACAACGTAACACGAGGAGATAGCAAAGATACACGAGTGCGGGTTGGAACAAGAAGGCCGCCTGTGGCTGCCACGTATCACGTTATCATATGCAACGCTCGCGCACGTTCGAGCTTCGAACAAAGCTTTCATAAGATAAGGAAAGCATATAAGAATTCGTTCGCCCGTTCGAGGACCACCACAATGGTCCGTGAGCAACTAGAGAACAGACAATTTAACATACCGTGCCAAATGCAGAGGATCGTCGCTCCTTCATCGAGGTTCCTTTCTCATGTCCTGATCATATCCGAAGTGCTAGTATCGCAGAAGCATCGGTGACCGGTGCGAGCACCGTCATAGCCTCTCGCGTCCTGTACCACTGTGGGACGTAGCCTCTGGATGACGCGACCTACTGAGTGAATCAAGGATGTCAGTTGCGTACTAGTTTTTCTCGACTATCGCAGATACTCACCTCCGGACCCTTGCGAGCACACTCGTCCGACGAACGCTCCTTGATGAAGCCGCCCATCTCGTTTACACTCCGCGAAAGATGACTCCAATCCGGGGTACGATCTGCCACACCCCGCACTCGAACTCGGGATATAGCGATGTCCTCGAGAATGATGGAGGAAGCCGGAGAAAACAGGGCTTCCCGCAGAAATATCGGCAGCAGCTCTCAAGGCGCAAGCCCTGAACCTGTAGTGAGGAGACTTTGTGCGTCCGTCGTCGTGGCAGTCGCGTGTACCCGCGTGCGTGTAGCCCGGTATTCGCTCCGGGAGAGCGTAGACCTATGGTTGGCCAGGATTCGGGAGATTGGCGGCTAGCACTGACAACCACCACTCAAAACCCGGAAACAACGTCATGGCGCCATGCACTCCCGCGGCTGCCATCAGGATCCTGCAAGGATTGAGTGAGCTCCTGGTCACTAGAACGCTCTGCAGATAGTCGAGGCCCGAAAAAGGACTCACTCACGCTCCTCGAATAGGAGGACGCGTCCGGGCTCGATGACGCTTTACGGCAATGCCACTTATACACCGGCGCACGCGCGGGACGCATGTACAGTGATGTGACATTCCTCCGAGTCGTTTCGTCTCCGGGTCCGTCGATCTGCAGGGCAAGGACGAGCACGAACGTAAATCGCGACACAACGCATGAAAGAGGGGCCTCGAACAGAGCGAGCACACCCTCTATCGACCTCCGGATGTGCTCGCCTTATATCCAAAACGGCACGATCTGCAACACTGAGGCACCTACACAAGGAGGCTACGGATCAGCGGAGACGCAGCCCGAGGGACCGTGCTTCTTTGTCAATTTGTTCGGGACCCGGGTACGTGTCCGCGATCCGAGTTTGTGTCCGAGCACGCCCAACGCTCATCCCACCCTCGGCACCGGAACCGGGGCCGCGTCTGTGTCTAACAACATGCGAACGCCAGACGTAGAGCGCGGGGGGTCGTCCTGATGCGGTGCGGGCGTTCAGTATGTGCCTGCCAAACTGGAAGCCGACGACACTCCTTGCCTTTCTGCCGAGACGGCATACGTTGTAATCATAGGAGCGCTCGTTCTTCCAGCTACAGGTCTCGAACAACCACTGCGCCCCTGTTGATGGGCAATGTTTAGCAAGGACACCTACAGACAGACCGGTGTACGTACTTGGATCGCGTCGCCTCGTTCGCAATATCTCCATCTTCCCTGTCACGATATCGTGCCAACTACGCTCTCCTTCCGAACAGTAACCGCATACGCCCTCCACCTTCACGCCATCGATTACCAAACACCCTGCATCTTTGCTGACCTGGAAGGCGAGATACACTCGTTGTGCCCGCTATCGCCGCCGCCCGCCGTAACGGCGAGCGCGCGCAGTGGGCAGTCGCGCCATCGCTACGACTCCGTATCCAAAGGCTAGACCGCACCCGCCAGGCTTCGAGGGTCGCAGAGAGCAGAGGAGAAGCATTGCGTGAGAGCCGAGGAAGGCGGAGAAGCCCCTCTCGGCCGACAGCTCGCTCGATGGGATCCCCACCGCCTGTCCAAATAGGCGGCGTGAAGGTGGGGACAGTGAAGACGCAGGCCGCAACGAGGTGGATAGGTCGGCATGTGTGAGCATCCCTTGCTCCAGAAACGGCCGGCCGCGCGTGGAGGTCGTCCACGTCCAAGTGGCGCGAGAGGCAAGTTCTTGCCTTCACGGAGATGACGAGATCGTTCCCCATCGTTCGCGGTGCTTCCCCCAAGCACGTAACGCGCCTACACGAACGGTGGCCAACAATCCAGGACCATGCAGACGGTGTCCGTCTTACGACACGTCAATCTCTGGTGCTCATCTGCCATGTCGGCGTCTGCGCTGGCTGCAATCCAGTGCAGAACCGACAGCGGCAGCCTCACGAAATGATGGCGCTCACCGTAGTCATCCTGGCGGAAACGGAAGTTCCAAAGGAAAGGCGAGCGTCAGCGTGTGAGCTCAATCTCAACAGCGCGGTAGCGACCACTGATGCCGTCCAGACGATACACAGCGTCGGGGGAAGGCGTCGGACGGGGCATTCGCGCGCCGCGCCCACTCGGAGCGCCATACACCGTCCGTCGCCTCCATTCTTGCGGCGTTCCTCTGCGCGGGTGTGCATTATGATGGCCCGCCCGGAGCAGCGAAGTGGAAGACAAGTGGTCCGAGGCAGAGGCGTGGCGTCCCTGTCGCAGCGCCATGGCGATTCCAAGCTTGTGGTATCCCACATCCGTCGAGTGCTGGGACGGCATCAGCGTGCTGGGTCCAGCCCTGTATATCGTTGGGGGAACCCATCAGTCTGGGGATGCAGCAGAACAATTCGGAAATACGTGCGGCGATAATGTGAGAGTCGTCCAATTGCGCAGTTCGGGAACGACATGCGCATCGCACAAGGGCCAATGGTTTGATCGCTTCGAAGTCGAACCTCCTTGATCGCACGCTTGAGAAAGAGCTCGACGCGATAGGACCAGATAGGCGAATATACTACTCGCCTTGGGCGGAGTCGGAGTCGGAGGTGTCGACGGAAGGGAGAAGGGATGCCGTCAGGCGCTCCGCATCCGTCTCTCTCTGCCTCCGTCGACGGGCGCTTTGATCATTGGGCTGCAGTTGGGAGACTCGAGGACGACTGCGGGACTTGTCAAAGGAATCAATACGCCGGATGTGAACATAGACACTCTACCACCTCCGACGCGAGTAGGGTGAGGCTGTTCCGCTTGGATGTCGAAGAGACGATTCGCGAGCTGTGAGGCCGAGGCCGAAGGATCCGGGTCCGAACGCGTCCGTCGTGCCCTTAACGCGTTTGCCACGGCGACCGCGACGCGCGAGACGCAGAACCTGATACACTCACGCCGTTGAAGCGCACCCCAGCGACTTGCGCGGTCATGCGGACGGACAGAGGAACAAAGGACCCTAGCACGCACCGCACACGACGCTTCTAGGGCAGGGTCTCGCAGCCCTCGCCAACCTATGTGTATGCCACCAAGACCGCTCGTCTGTTCAGACCAATGACCTCCTTGGTGACAAAGTTGGACGTGCGCGCCTGTGCCGGAGCGCTCGTACTGAAGCAGAGACGGGTCGGTCAGCGGACTGGCCACACTGGCCACACGGCCTCGGAGTGAGGGCTGCACCTGATCCTTCTCCGCACGTTTCCAAATCGGCTCAGGCATCGCTCCTATGACATTCTCTCGCGCGTGTGGGGCCTAGCGGTCAGCGGATAAGAAGGGGTCGCGACGTGTTGTGCTGTGCCCTCGAGCCAAGGAGGTAGCACCAGCACCTCCTCGTACTCTCTGCCCTCGTCTTCGTCCTTTACGCAATGCGGGGAACTCATCAGACACAGACAGAAGGAACGAGCGCATGCAGGGACGCGGACTGCTGCGATGGCGAGCCGGCGGTAGGGGTTCGAGATCTGAGCCGTGGCTGCGGCCGCTGGAAACCTGAAGCGTCGTGGCTCGTAAATGAAAGTGAGCGTGCCTGGGCGGACATGAACTGGCCCATGCACATATGTGTACCTTGCCGTGTTCGCTGTGCACGTCTAAACCCCCAAAGTGTCCGAGCCCGGGTCGCGTGTCGCGCATGTGAGACGTTTTGCATTGGGTCCCCGGGGGTGGCATGTGCCTGGGCATGATCTTCCCTTCTCGCGTGCAGCCTGGGCCTCCGCTCTGACATACACGATGATGCTGCGAGCTTGCGAACGACCCTGATGTGTGGCCGAATGCCTTGATTTGGTGCGACGGTGGACGTGACGCAGGAGCGCCTGCGGAACACTCTGGGAAGCGATCAGAGTCGCTCCTCAGACCTTTGAGGGTGTGAGTGTTTGAGTGTAGGGTAGTGAGCTCACCTGGTCAGCGCAACCCTCTGACCCGTAGAGCATGGTACGCCAAGCCTTTCCTTCCGCGGTCGGACTGCAGGCAGGCCAGCCATTGTTCGCGTACGTTCGAGTCCGACCATCGCGAGGGTTTGCATGAGCGTCGTAGCGCGCAGGAGGCGGACGTCCATGAGAAGAAGCACGATCGCGGCGGGAGAGAGTGGGTGGAATGACCAGACGTCTGACGACGTTGGGTGCGTCCAAGTCACAGTCGGACGAGGACTCGAGAGGTCGACGGAGAGCGCCTCGCCAGCCCAGCGCGATCAAAGGGATTAAACACTGCATCGATGCCTGCTCTCGACCGTCGACTTGTGTGACGCGTCATACTGCCCGTCCTGTCGTCATATCCACCAGCGCAATTTGGTTTAGGGTGACTTGTGAGAGAACTGGAGAGCGCGACGCGACCGCGGGCGAGTGGCAGCTCCACTCTTCTGTGAACGTTGCGCGTCACGAGCCGCCCGCGCAGCGTCTGGTCTCGCGGCGAGAAGCCCTCGCCGGAGAAAATCAGCTCAGAGACATTCAATTCCTTTATGCCATTGTTCGTGCTCACGACCGTCTAGACCTCTGGCCGACGTTAGCGACGACCGTGGACAGAACGCCCGACACAGACGGTCTCTTCTCGAAGAGTGGCGCACCGGTGTCGCGTGCTGATGGGTCTCTGGCCACCCTCTCCCACCGTCCTCCTTCCGGCCAGTGCGCCCACCGACGATGTGCAAGAATAGCATACCTAGCAGGTCAGTTGTTCACCTCTCGAGAGATCTCAAGTGTGGCCACAGGACCTTAATGGGAAACCCTGCACGGCGAGATCAGCACATCCGTACGTAAACTCCCCACAAAAGTCGCCATCAAGGGTCCTCTCTCGCTCTCTCATGTTCGCAGGGCTTCTCTCGGCTCTGAGCTCTCTCGAGCAGACGTATAACACGACAGGGAATTGCACAGAAGCCGTTCCCAAGGGCAAAGACGTGCAAAGAACGCGGCCGGCAAGGAGGGTATGGGGGCCAGATGAGACGCAGATGCTGCGGCACACGCACCTCTCCCGACTTTCTACGAACGTGACGTGCTTCTGGCGGACGCGTTTATCCCGTTCGACTTGGTGTTGCATTGGCGTATGGCTGAATGACGTTCCATCTGCTGTTGTCTTCCCATACCGACCTGTACATAACTCCGCACGGCCATGGCTGACACTGGCGACGGAGCGCCCGTGTTCGATCCTCCGGTGTCTGTTCGTACACCGATTCTGGTAAACGGGAGGACGCACCAGGGCCTGGTACGCGGCACGACTCGGGGAGCGAGCTGCACGCGTTCGTTGGACGAGTGCCCGATCCTAGAACAATGGCATAGACACTGATAGGCGGCCGCCAGCCGGGCGACTCGAGAGTGTTCAGTGCTAAGCACGTATGCGCGTCAGTCGATGGCGAGACCCTGGGCCAGTAGGTTCTCCTTGGTTCGCGTTTGTGGACCCCTGCCGCAGAGAGATTGAACGCTGGGGTTCTGAAGCCGGCTGCGGCAATGGCGTTGCACTGGTCCGTGGATAAAGAAGCAGAGTGTCTGTCATACTCACGCGCGTTACGGGGCGAATCGACGGCGTACGATAAGCCGCGATAACCATCGAGCGCAGACTGACGGCGAGAAGGGTAATGAGTACCTGCTAAAGAGGTAGGTCGCAGAGCTGTGAGTCAGTCGAAGGCTCAATATAGAAAGATACTACTACCGGCCTTCTTCCGCTATAATTGCTGGCGCCGGAGGCTGGTGGATTCAACGTTTCTGTTCGTGAGCCTTCGACTCGGGGATCCAGGGTGGCGACGTTGACATTTGAATGCGACGGGAACTGCGCAGGGACACAATAGAGAAGCTGAAGTCGTTGGGGACGGGCTGGAGTCTGATGTCGTCGGCGAGGAGCCTAGGCCGAGTTTGACAGGCAGATTGGCAAGGTTGGGGCGCCGAGCTGGGAGAAGAAGACCAAGGAGAGAACTATGCCGTTGCAGTGCAGCCGTCCGACTGTCGATAGGCGACGCCAGAGATATCTCTCGAAGGCGGAGCGTGTGCGCGAGGTGGTACGAGAACGGTGGAGACTTTGCGGTGTATGGCGTGCGTACCGCGGGTAGCAACGGAAGAAGGCGAGAAGACTGGGCTGTTCTCAACTTCGCATAGTAAATATATTGGGAGGTACAGGAGAGATAAGGGAAGAAGACGGGACAAGACTGGAGCTGATCGCGCGGAGCAGGTCGCGCATCGTTGCAGATGCAGCAGCGGACAGACAGAGACGGCGAGGCGCGTCCAGCTGTTTGCCCCGACGCGTCGGCCTCGTCACGTCACAGAGACGCGTACGTAACGTGACACGCGTGCGAACAACCGAAATGGAAAATCGAACCAAGTTCTGCCTCGGAAACAGACGCTTCCCATCGAGATCTCAATTCAGTCAATCTCAGCTTGGCGCTCACAAGCCATCGGACGTACTAATTGAGATCCCACCGCCCGATGCTACCATGTGTCAGTGAGTTTACACGGTGGTTTCGTGAGCACATCTGCCGGCCGTGCGATACGAGGCCGACGGGATTGGGGGCACGTCTGGAACACGGTCAAGCAGGCGGTGAGCTGTGGGGAGGTCCATGCGGGGAAAGTCGTCGGTGGGCAGAAAAATGTTGCGAACGGCCGCGAGGCAAACTGCAATTGGATGGGGAAGGAAACGACGTTGCGCTGAACTGTGCCAGAAAAATGGGACGGTGGAGCGAGCGAGTGTGGTATTGGGAGGCCGAATGGGGCAATCGAGGAGCGGGAAACCGGGACGACAAGGCGAGAGATTGGAGATGGGAACGGCCAAGAGGGGAATCAGGGACTGATGATGTGTCGCAAGAATGGGTGACAGACGCAGGCATATGGCGGAGACGCGGAAGAGACGGCGGCAGTTGAGACGGACGAAGGTGGGAAGAGAAGGAGGGGTGGATTGGGGAGAATGGGACTGGGCGAGGAGGGTGGGATTGCCGATAATCTATCTGGACGGTGATAGGAGGTCGGACCTGGACCAAGTGGAGTGGAGTGGGCGCGACGACGAACTGCACACGTCGGCCGTCGGTGGGCGGGGCGGGGGCGGGGGCGGGGGCGGGCTCCTGTATAGGCATCGACGGGCAGTCAGCGGAGCCCAGCAGCGGTGGCGGGAGCGGACTGGACTGGAGGGAGGATGGAGAGGTGTAAGAGGGGATGACATCATGCGTGAGACACTCTGGGCCTGGATGAGCAAGAGACGGACTCGGGGCGTGACAGAGTGGGTTTGCCCGGCGCCTGTCCCTGTCCTCCTCTCCACTGCGCGCGCTGGCCCGGGTTCTTGGGTGGGCGATTGATATAACCTCCCTCCCCTCCTCCTCCTCCTCCCCCCCGATAGACCGACAGCCATGCCCTACGCCGGTCCCTCAGACGCTGCCACCGCGACCGCGACACGCCCCTCCACCCACCACCACCGTCGCACCCGTTCATCCGGCAACTTCTCTGACGAGCGTGGCCCCGGTGCCTTCGCTGGCCTCGGGCAGCTCCCCCGTCTCAACAAGAAGGCCGTCTTCCACATCAACGACAACGACGACGACAATGCAGACGACAACGACCGCCCCTCATACCCCTCTTATCCGCCCTCCTTCTCCCCCCTCAACTCCCTCCGCCTCTCCATGAACGCCGGCAAGTTCTCCCCCTCCATCGAACCGCCCCCTCGTATCGAGATACCCCCCTTTGAGTCCTCCGCCGCAGTCCCCTTCCCCAAGTCCTCTCCCAACCAATCTCCCATAGGCCCTTCTCCATTCTTTCTCTCCTCCTCCCGCTCATCCTCCAAGACCCCATCTTCCTCTCTCCCTCGCACTCCCTCCAGTCCCATCATCCTTTCCAACGGCAAGCCCCTGAAGAGCTCCCTCAAGTCTTCCGCTTCATCTCCTAACATCTCAGATATGCCAATTAAGCACATGCGGGCTCAATCCGCTCCTTCAACGCCAAGTGTCAACAAAAACGTTCACTTTGCGGAGAAGGACTCCGGTCTGGAGATGATCCGTGTTTTCAACCGCACTGGCAAGCCCGCTTCTCTCTCGAAGCCTTCTGGCGAGGAGACCGAGACAGAAACGGAAGCAGAGAACAATTCATACCCATTCCCTGTTCTTTCCTCCTCCTCAATGTCCTCCGTCGCCGCAACAACGCTCGTGCACGAAATCGACACAAGCCCAGAGCGGACGAACCCAGTGCCAAAGACGAACCCGTCGCCCTATGCCAACGTCCTCCTCGAGACCCTCTCGCTCCCCAAGACTCGGCCCCCAACCCTCAGGGGCACCATTCTCGTGCGCAATATCGCGTTCGAGAAAACGGTGGCGGTTCGTTTCACTCTCGACGATTGGCAGACCACCAGCGAGGTAATGTGCAAGCACGTCGTCAGCTTGCCCGGCCTCCCGCCCCCGTTCCCTCGTGCCCGCACGATGGGCGATGTCGCAGGGGGCATCGCGACCGGTCAGCCGAAGGAAGACGAGTCGAAAGAGTCCGCAGGCCCGGCTTGGGATCGTTTTAGGTATGTGTAGATCGTCGCTCACCGTCTTTGGATATCCGGCTCAGATCGCCGCACAGCTTCACGATCCGTCTTGAAGACTACGAGGCTAAGCTCGCTGATCGCACCCTTTATCTCGTCGTCCGGTATAACCCCGGCTGCGGCGGTGAGTGGTGGGACAACAACGATGGTGCCAACTACCGAGTCGGCTTCCGGCGCGCAGCCGCGTCCCCTCTTCCGTCCCCCGCGATCGGCGTCGCCCACTCTCAGCAGCGGACGTTCAGCGCTCCGAGCACCATGAGGACCACTCCGACGACTGGCTTCGTCAGCCCTCACACTCCGTCAACACGGCAGCTTGCTCCAGCTCCCCCTCAGCTCACGAGGAGTCTATCATCACCCTTCCCGTCAATCGCGCCATCCTTTATCGCAGGGGAACACGAGAAGATGAGCGAACGAGGACTGGGCTCGCCGACAGCGGCTTATCTCTCGCGCAAGCTGAGTCTGAGCAATTATGTCGCGCCTTCCGCCTCCGCGCAAGCTTCGTCATCTTCAATGGTCACTCCTCCCACCACGCCTCCCGGCACCGTTCGTATGCGCAGTGCGAGCCTGCCCGCCGAGGCTGGTCTCAGTGCGGACGAGCCCAAGGATGCTGCGAAGAACGCCGATAACGAATCTGATGGGAAGACCACAAGTGCAACGCGGCCACCACTGCTCTATCGCAATACGATTGTTCAGGGCCATCCCGCCACCGCTGTCGAGCCTGCTCCCGATCCGTCGTCGTCAACGTCGGGCGCGTGGCGCTCGCCGTCGCCGTCCGCTGACTCTCCCCCGGTACTGTCGCCGCTGTCGTCGATACCTGGACCGTCAGTGAGTGCGTTAGCCGCACAGGCGAAGTCGCTCAGCTCGCCGTCTTTTATGGCAGGCTACCAACGGCCTCAGCTGTTGAGCCCGCCGCGGTCGAAGGACAGTAGTCCTGTCGCGAGCGGGAACACGAGTCCGAGACGTCCAGGCAGCCCGGAGAAGCTGGGTAGATCTACTCTGGGGCTGGAAGTCGCGACGGCGCCACCGGAGATCGTGAAGGCGGACTTGAGCGACGACTCGGATTCGGACGACGACGATACGAACAGCGAGGCGTCGGCTACATCTGTCGCCTCCCTCACCCATGCCGTGAGGGAACTTGGGCTGAACATTGCACCCAATGCTACGGCGAACGCGAACGCGCGGGTGGACACGAGCGACCCGACGTATGCGGCGTTGCTGAGGACGTGGTGCTTTGCGCAGAGCTCGCCGCCTGCGCCGACCGCAGGCGCAACATCGTCGAGTGCGTCGGGCACGTCGAGTCCTAACAGGACGCCCGCGGCGGCGTCGGCAGCTGCGGCGGCTAAGAGTGGGGAGACGACGCCGAAGGTTGGCTTTGGGGTCGGTGCAGGGTATGGGTTCCCGGGGTTTAGCTTTGGGTTGCCGGAGCCTGGCATGGTTGGAGGTGAGCATCGCTGTCTCGTTGACGTTTTCGCCTTGAGGCTAAGGGTTTGGCTTTTTTGCAGCGCATATGCGGTAGATCGTAGATGTCTCTCCTTCCCTTCCCTCTCGGCGGTCGGGCACGCGAACCCGACTTGAGGCACCCTTGGAGACCGAAGCGGACGAATTGCGACGCAATGCGGAATATGGGTCGTGCTCGTCTCATCGTTGAGCCCAAACGCTGATGATGGCGGTCGACCTTCTCCTCTGTATATGCTATATCTATCCTTATCTGCTGCCCTGTTGTTGTATTCCTATGCCTCTCCCCCTTCGCCCAAAAGGAACGGATGCGTCGCTTGGACAAGCGCGACCCGCTCACGCCTTACCACTCACCTATTCGTTCGCGAGAGCGAGCGCTGGCACATACACGGACTAATTGCAGTGTCTCGTCTCCTCCACAGTAGAGTTCGCTATCGTCTCTCCATCCCTCGCATTCTCACCATCTCATCCTGCATAGCTCCCGTCCTCTTCCATTGCACCCCATCCATCCCCATCGTCGCCGCATTAGTTGATTCTTGCAAAACCTTCTCCCCCCATCAGCATCTGCGCGCCTTCCATTGATTCTCACTCTGCGAAATGTACGATACGGTTCGTTCACAGCAGTACGCTGCATACCCCCACCGCTCCTTGTTCCGTTGCCGTTATCGGCTCTTGTTTCTTATTCCCTTTTGGTTCTGTGCACTCCCACATGCTCATCCTCTCGCGCCCCATCATTGTCCCTGGTTTCTTGCAAAAACCTTGGTTTTCTCCGTCACGTCTTTCTCTTATCACGCATCGTCACGTTCACGCACGCCATCTTGTACAATATTCGATCCCTCATCTATTTGCTCCCCACGCACGGAACGCTGGAATCCTTGTGTTCCTGCTTAGTCCTTCGCCGCCCCGCAAACCACCACCCGCTCCCTCGATCGACGAACGCGCCTCGATGCGATGTGTGGCGCTCGCTGGGTGCTGTGGAAACCTGGCGAGGTTGTCCTAGCGTCCACGCAGCTGTTGCGCTGCCCACCCAAACCAAATAGACAAAAACGATCTCCGATCCTGCGGAAGGTGGTGTTCACCTCGTACCCCAGATTGGCCCCGTGGTTTTTCTCGACCCCTATCCCCAAACTCAACATCCCGCCGTCGTCCCCAATCTATGCCCTCCTCTGGTCCCCGCCTCGTGCCGACTTCGGCGCGCCTCGCTCCTCCTATATGGGATCTGGGGGAACCCCGATCGAGGTTGTGGAATCCAACGATCGCCGCCGGCCACTGCGCACAGGCGGCTCTGCTTTTCTGCTTGGGACGGGCTGCATGCAAAAAAAGGCTCAGGAGAATGCCATGCCGAGTGCTGGCGAGTACACAATCGAGACCGTATATGGACACGACAACTTACAGACGTGCCCCCGATTTCTTTGCCCCCACTCCCCCAGAACTAGAACTTGGTCTTCTTTCTTGTCTGTGACTGCCATCCCCGTCTGTTATCGTCTCTTACATTGTTTCTCCTTTCCCTTCCCATCCATCCCCATCTCCCAGTCGCAACCCTATCCACATACCACACCCACATTCTCCGCTCAACACGATTTCTGACCGTCCAGATTTTCCCGATCCGTAGCAACTATCTTTATTGGACTGTGTCTCCTTCGGTCTATACAGAAGAACCTGTCCGTCGTATGCCTACTCTTCTGCTTTGTATATACCGCGCTTTACACACCGTCTTGGCACACCAATAGAGCCTTTTTGCCGTCCCGATCTTCCTTCCAGAGCGCACCCTCATGGTGATCGTGGCGCGAGGCGTGGCCTGTCGAAAGTGGTTAGAACGGGCCTAATCCGTGACAACTGACAGAAACGCTTGGTACGTGGTGGCATGTGCGTGCGCGTCCGCGTCGGTGGGTCGGGGGTCCCGTGGCCGTTGTTGTCATCGAACGCTGTCACGCCTCTCCGCCTGGTCCCACTCGAGACCGAGCGGCGGGCCCGAGGAGGTCATACATGACGTCGGTCGGCGCGCCTCGTTCCCAAAGATGGTGGCGGGTGCGAAGATGTGAGATCCCGTGGTACGCGAGCGCAGCGGTGCGATCAGGTGTTGTATATCATCTCTGGCAGTGGCAGGGGCTGCTAAACTCTGTCACGTATGGTTTGTACATTGAAGGCCTTGATGAACTCGCGCGTGAGCGTACGACGCATGTACCGGTGCATGATTCCATCAGTTGTGCTCCTGCGTGGGTCAGTGCGAAGAGCTCGAGTATATTGTACCGCCGTTCTGAACAGCATGGCTCACCTCCCTTGCCCTCTTCTCTGTCACTCCCCGTGGTAACACAGATGGCCAGAGCTCCTCGATATCATCGTACACAGGCTGTTCGGTTTCCATCGGACGAGACTGTCACGAGAAGACGCCCGCAGGCAGATAAACCTTCCTTATGGGCGGAAACCGGAACGCATTTCAACAATCGAGCGGTCGCGACTGCGCCCAGCTCAGTGTCGGTCATCAGAATGCGGGCACAGAAAACCGAAGACTGTAGCTGACGGAACGACGTACCCGCTAGCTCCTGCGCTGTATGTTCAACAGAGACCGCGACTGAGTTAGCCAAGCCTATCCAGGGCCCGAGGAGGCAGAAGAACCTCTCCCCGAGTCGATATGCATCAACTGTACCGTTCAATGCAGTACAATACCATCGACGGACAGTCGCAGGACCATTCAATGATGGGCTGGGAGACGGAAGGTCCCGCATTCCGCGTGAAGAAGTAGGACTTCCTCTTGAAGAACACCCCTCTATTGAGCCAGCCCGACATGCTCAGGCACGTCTTCGGCCGGAGAACAAACGGGACCTTTGAGTCAACATATAGACTCGTCCCAGATGGGCCTCGCGCCTCAGAAACTAAGAGCCTCTCGGCGATTTAGGAAACCGACCGACCGGCGCGAAGGGCGTGTATGCATGTGAGAGCGAGAAACAGAGGGAGAGCACGTAGAACAGAGAACCGAATCCAACTTGGTATGCCTTCTTAGGGATCGAGCCGATGTGGAGAGACCGCGACTGTATTGCCGTATCATCTCTGTTTCTCGTTCGCAGTCGACCGCCGGCCGGTCTCATGAGCTGGTCTAAATAAATCCGCGCCTGCTGCGCGGACACTTTCGTACGCAACCTTCACCTTCGTTCCCGTCGATAGCGATGATGGAAGGACGTCGAGCCCCTGGCCGTTTGGAACACCGAATGCCGATGCTGGGTAAGGCGCGTGGGGATGCCGTCCCTGTCCAAGTACACAAGAAGAGGGCGAGAGAGCGGGCGGAGTTTGGTAACCCCCTGCCACCGGCAGAGGGCTCTCGGCCGTGCTAGGAACGTCTGGGGCGAACAAGAGAAGGCGGCCACGAGGCGGGCTTATCTGAATAGGAGAAGCGGGGACTCGGGAGATGCGAACGGTTGAAGATGTTGGTTGCGCCACTGCACGTCCATTGACGATTCTGGTAAGTCCGAAGTGCCCGGCGCGTGGCAGAGCACGTCGTACGTACCAAGCGTTTGCAAGTTTCGATCTTGGAGGTGGAGGATGGCAGACGCGTAGATCGAGTGTAATGCGGGGAAACTTTGCTCGACGGTACTTCGATGGTAGCGTCCAGCATCTGACTAATTGTGTAAGTGGCGTGGGCACTTATGCGATAGTGCGTCTTCTGTGAGTTGTGAATATGAGAACTCACCAAGTAAGTTGCGGCAGAAGATCGTGGTGGACCCAGTCCCAGGTGACGACCTGCCCAATGAGACGGCGGCGTCTTAGTACTCAACTTGTAAAGGCTATACTTAGTACTTTACCGGCCAAGGGGTGTAATGGACGTGTGCTTTCCAATGAGGTGGTTTTCATGATTGGTTTCATGTCCTAAGCATTCGCAAGTAGTGTCTAAACGTGGTGATCTCCTATCGCTGCTCTGTTCGAGTTCTATGACGCGCACGAACCTGACATCTAATACGTAGGAGAGCTTGCTTGACCGATACAGGGAAACCTAGTACGGGAGAGCGCGGGGATCCTATGATGATAGTCAGAGTTGAGTCGCGCATCCCTTGAGCGAAACGATATTGGTGTGTGCGAGTAGGCTGAATATTCAGATGTCACGAAGTGCACTGTATTCTTCCCTTGAAGCTGCCCTTGATAATAGCCGAGCTACGTAGGTGAGACTCGTTCACCATCAACGCATCAAGCACTTACCGATAATCAATACGACATGGCTGTGGTGGAATTGAGGGGAGAGATTGTTGACACGAAGTACATTGTGACGCCATGCCACTAGTATATAGATATCGATTAATACAAGACAGTCACATAGATTACACGTCATTGACCTGCACCACGATCGTCAGGGTCGCGAGAAGCGGGATTGTATGCGATCCGACTTACCGGCAGTAATGCCTACTCTTCACAAACCCCTTCGACATACAGCGGCGACTCGGTATACGGTGGCGGGGGAACGTCCCACTCACGAGACAGCCAAGTGAACACCTGACGCCTGTCAATATGCCACAACGCCGTTGGCCCGCCCAACGAATGGGTATCGATAGAGCCTGCAACCACCGACCTTTGCCTCGATTGTGCGTTGTCGTTATAATATGCCAGACTGTCTCGGGGGGTATTGTCGGTGCGGACTTGGGCCGCGCCTCGTATATACACACCATAGCACGTATGCGAGAACATATACCGTAGCTGGCAGGAGTACGGCGCCCATGTATGGATAAAACACATCATCAAGGGACCTGGCGGCACCACGGCGCTAGCATGCGTTCATTATACACACAGCTCAGTACAGCAGCAGCGGGCAGGATTCTCACCTCCTACGAGGGCCCGATAGCAATGCTGGATCCATGGGGCAAGTTGTTGACCAGTTGTCGAGACGGAGGGACTCCGAGGCTGCAGCGCAACCGGAGAGTTAGAGCTGACACCATACAGACTATGATGGGGATGGTCAGTTCGTTGCATGCGCAGAAGGAGGTGAATTCAGGCAGTGACGGATAAAGTTCGTAAGCTGACGATCGAAGCAGGAGCGAGATATGTGTACAACTGACGCACGAGCAAGAGAGAAGTGTAATCGTAAAGCGCCGAGTCAAGATGAACTGTAGCACTGGAGGACAACAGCGGGATGTACGCACCTGTGCATGTCTGTACAAATGGCCCGCGGCGGCCTTTGTACTGCTGTACAGCGGTGCGCGGTCAAGTAACGAACACATGATGAAGGAGCTGACCTTCACGGTTTCCGCATTTCCGTGGCATGAGAGCTTAAGTTATTGATTCATGAGCGAGCAACACATCCTATCGCTCTCAGAACGCCCTTACAATCCTGCGGAGCTGTGGGCCAAATATCTGGTGTAACGCAAAAGATACAGAAGTCCATAAATGGTTTCTTCGACAATAGATCCTACAAGCGTTGTACATTCCGACTCTACAGCATACTCATCAGAACAATCAGAGTAGAACGGATGATCGCGAAAAGGCTCTTACATAACTCCTTACTTTCAGCGACCGCCTACTGCCTCTTCGTATGTCGGGGGAGGGTCCCATTGGATGGGCATCGCGGGCATCGCCCGACCTTCCGCAAGCAGCCTCCCCAACTCGTGCGATAGAGGCAGGTCCTCTCCCGATTGTGGTAGATCTATAAGCGTATCCATCGAGCTCCGTCTTGACGACGCACGATCCCCGTCATAGTGGTGATCGAGGAACCCTATGATGATCCCATCGTCATTTGCCTGCGCTTCGACATCTTCAGAACGGAACGCGACTTGGCCTGCCCTGTACCGCATGCAAGTGCGGCATCGCCTTAATGCGAGCACTAGAAGGATTAACGTCAACGCAGTACCCAGCAGTGGGTACCATACGTCGATCCAGCGGTACTAGTGATGTGATGTGTGCGTGACTTCAATACATTGATTGAGGTAGGCCTCACCTCAGTGCTGATCACTTCAAAGGGCCTCCATATCGATGTCATCGTCTCCATGTCACGGCCTTGCATTGACTCGCGGATAGGATAGGGGCGGGGTGAGTCGCGAGAGTACGAGAGAGGTAACAGCAGGACAAGGATACGGCAGTATAGCGGTAGGGGGCTGTCCGGTGACAGAAGCGGGATACAAAGAGTTTCGTGGACAGGCTTAGAACGATAGGAGGTGAGGAAGGAACCAAGTACCATTGAGAGCGGAGTCATAGCCATGCGACAGGACGAGACGCAGGCCGGTTCCGTCTCCTGCGGGAGCAACGATGACGACCTGTGCCTGTTGAATCAGGCCATTGGCTGCGATCTTGCACTGAGCGCGGTGAACAGAGCCGGTGGGAGTGTCAGACGAGGTACGATGAGCATATGGCGCTGGGACGTGACAGCTCCGCGCTATATACGTCCGGCAACAGTGCCTAGCTTTCATAGGGCACAAACAAGAGCGCGAGGATGGAAACAAGGAGTTCCTGCCGCTCTCAATTGCTGTGAAGTAAAGAATACGTGCTGCCAGGGTGTGTGGGTTAGCGCATCTGCTGTTGGCGGTGAAGATATACCACCTGTAGCATTGTTATATGCACCAATCCAGTCTCCAGTATCCGTGGACATAGAGACCGTTGAGAAGACCAGGATATCAGAGTAGACGCGTGAGGATGAGAGGGATGGTAGCCGTGCTGGTCGTGCTCGGTCGTGGTGAAGAAGGGAGAAAGGGCGATGACGTCACAGATTGGCGTCTAAACTAACTCCCAGCGCTTCTCCTGCCCAAGTTCCCGCTCAGAGTCTTGGTGCACACATCACAGAAACACCCGGGAGATTGCAACCTAATACAAGCCAGCTGCAATCTGATGGCAAGGCAGTAAAATGGCCACAAGGTGAGTAATCGGTGCAAGCGTCTAAAATCCGTATAGCGCTCCTTTCAATTGCATGGTGAGGTGTTTGTGTCACATTTGTAGAGGGATGAATTGTTGTACCCCTTGCAATCAGAACAAATATTCTGGAGTTTGGTCGCATTCTAGGGCAATTGTGACCTGCTTAGTACTCAATCCCTTCATTTGCGCCAGGGCTCAGATGGATGATGGATGACATGAAACGAAAATTTCATTGTATTATTAGGATGGTGGACTACGTACACAGCAAAGCTCAATACTATGATACACAATAACTCCGCCTAGCTACGTTGACTCATCGAGTCACTAATGGGCCGGGATATGTACCTGCCTGATTGCTCAAGGACAAATATGACGGGGATCAACTGCTACATTGTCATTGAGTACAGAGGGAAGGGGGAGGGAGATGCCATAGCGCCACAGAGCAAGCCAGAAGTCTGACCAAAGATCGAGCTGAGAAACCAGATCTTGAGTTCTATGGCCAAGACAGCAAATGGGCAGAAAGCGAGACCTCCAGTACAAGACTCCTAGACCGTTAAGCTGAGTAGTGCACACAAGATACTAGGTGTCCAGGATCAAGGACCGGAGCACGCCAGCAGAAGGACGAAGCCACGGCAGCGGAGACGAGTGCCACGTCCGGCGAAGGGTCCGTAGTCCGTATCGTGAACTTGCAGGCGGGAGGCTTGGACCAGGATGGCTTCACGAGATGTCGATGTATTTCAGCGCATTGCGCTCTTCGTGGATGGAGAGGACTCGGAGGAGAGGAGGACATCTGCCAGCGAACTTGGAGGCGAGTCTCGAGGGGCTTCAGCCACAACTATACAGTTGTTCTCACGACTGCTACTTGACGCTCTGAAAGTGTCGCAACATGGTGGCGGAGGGAAGACAGTCGCAAGACGAATGCAAGGAGCACAATGTGGTTCCAATGCAACATAATCTTGAATCCAACTTCCGATAAGCTAGCAATGAGGGCACTTATTGGGCAATATGTAATGTAATTACGACAGGATTGGGCTAGGTTTCCGAGCGCTACCCAATCTCGTGTCCCTCACAAGGGTCCCAATCTGGCGGGAGATTCTGTGATGCACTGTGCGCGGATGTTTTAGGCGTCGATGGCTCGTAGCTGGGAGCTTGACACGTTTTCCCGAGCAAAAATCAGCCAAAACGCGTTGTGGTGCATGTAATGCATATCTTATCTCCAGCAAATTTCATGGAAGGGCTAGTACTATTGCGCATGCGCGCGGGATCGATGAACACTGGCAGTAAGTAAGTAGTGAGAGCCGTTCCGACTGTGACATATAAATACACGTAGAGCTCTACACCGAAAGTGTGCAGTAAGAAGAGAAGTGGATTGCACGCCCTCACCCACTATCTACAAGACAAACTACGTAGTGAGCGAGAAATATCAAAAGAATGACTACGGTGAAGGAAAACGAAGGTGGACGGTTCTGCTGCCTAGCTACGCGTACGCGGAAGCTCGAAGCGCTACGCATAGAGTCGATCGTCTTTTCCTCGAATATACGCGTGCACAACTTTCCGACGCAGGAAAGGAACGAAGCATGTGAGAGGAGAGGTATCTGAGAAGACGGCTTGAGTGAACCGTTATGACAACCATGGAAGCGGTCAGACATACCGTGCCCTCCCCCAGTCAGTCTCAAGCCTGGTCATACCGCGGGGGAGCCTCCTGCTGCGCCCGCAGTCGCGCAACCTCCTCCCACAACATCTGGACCTCCTCCTGCAGTATGGTGCTCCCCGGGACCGGGAGACCAGACGAAACACCATTCGAAGCTTGAATCGACTCCATCGTGGTGGTCGTCTGCGCTGTCGTCCGCGCCGATTGAACTTGGGGAGGGATGGGCGGTACCTCGGGTATATCCTCCCTCTCCTCCGCATGCCACTTCTCGGACCCCGACTCTCTTTCAGGCGTCTGCATGGAGGGCCGTGGGGATAGCACGTAGGAAGACGGCGCCGCGGCTTCCATCATTGCCTCGCAAGGCATACCGCGCAAGACCGTGTCCGATACGGAGAGCGGGCGGAGGATAGAGTGCGCGCGCATAGACTCCATCGTCGACGTGGTAGTCCGCCAGGACCCTTGCGCTCCCTGCCCGTCGGCGCGGCCGATATAGATGAGATTAGAGGTCGAGCCCGGCGGGGGACTGGTCCCGCGAGCGTCCACATATTCGTTATTGGCCGCACTGACCACGTCTCCCCGGCTCTTCCTCAGATACGCATAGGACTGTCGTCGTTTCGAGCGTCTCCGAAGAAGGAAGATCACCATGGTAAGGACGATGAGGGTCCCTATCCCTCCCGCTGTCAAGCCAGCTATAAGGCCTATGGGCGCTGAAGACCTGGTTGCTTCCGCTTCCGTATCGATATTGGATGGCGTTGAGACAGGCAGACGTGGCTGCGAAGACGTCTGCGTGGCCGTATCTGAATGGGTAGTCGTGCCGTTGGGGGCAGGAGGAATCGGGATGGGCCCTTTCTGACTCATGGATGTCGATGAGAGTGACGTGGACGGTGTCGTAATAAGTGAAGAAGCTGATACTGAAGACGAGGAAGACGGGGTAAACAAGGAAGACGAGGATGAGAGTGATGAGGTTGATATAGAAGATGACAATGACGGGGAAGCAATAGACGCAGTTTGTATGCCCACTGACGTTGCCGTGGTGGTCACGACAATGGGAGGAGGGATATCGGGTTCCGCAACGGTGACCATGGCATAATCGAATAAGATGACGGACTCGACATCAGGTCTGGCTTGAACGAGAAGAGTGTGAGATCCGTTGTTCAGGTTATCTACTGAATATACGAGTTGGCGATATTCAGGATCTGGACTATCGCTTGGGCTATGATCGAATGATGGTCCGAATGACGCGCCATCCAGCATGAAGGTGAGATGGGTCTCGGTGGTAGGTGCCGCAGGTACGTTATTTGCTAAGATGTTGTATACCTGCACACCAGTGCCCGAGAACGTGATCGTGAAGGAACGATCGCCATTGCCTGGGATGAACGTAGTGTCGTGCCATCCTCCTCCTTGGACTTTGGAACTATCTAGCTGGATCGACACGCAGCCGGGGCAGCCGGGTTCGGCTGACCATTGGCTTAGGGGAGAGTATGCGACTTGTGAATCCGTGTCATCGATGATGAACGTTCGAGCTAAGAGTCCGTTGGTGAGAGCGGCCAACACCCAGAGATAGGCAAAGGTCAGAGGCTTAGCAGAGAAGGTTTTCATAGGGCAAGCCGAGCGTTGCACAGAGAGGATTCTGTGCGCGAAGGATAATCCAGCTTGGGGAATGGTGAGTGGTGGAAAGGGAAAGAGGGTGTCGTGGGCTCGTTGTGCGATACTCGCCAGCCTAGAAACCCCACGTATCCAACGGATCTGTTCCCCGACAGCACGGCTTAAGGTTATGTAACTCGATAGCCAGAAATGGCGTACCTTCTTCAGATGGTGATGTGTTGGTACTATCCCGGATACAATACTGAGGTCAATAACGCACGAGACGATTGATCAAGCCAACGGTCAAACTAAGCTTGATTCCGCCTACATGTCTCGTGCAGCATATGTTGAACCTCCGTATAAAGGAGAGTGCGCCTTCATGGGAGTATCGAGCTCTTTCGGTTCTAGGCATACGCGGACGTTCTGTAGAGCACCGTGAGCGAAAATAGAAGTAAAAACCTCAGGTGAAGCAAGATAGCGCTCGAGGACGCTCCCATATGGTGATTGACGTGCGCCCAACATTCCATCTGTCACACGTCTTAGTACGGCGAACATACGAATGTCCCTGGTTCTGAAGACGAAGGTAAGCATGAGTCGGCTCGAAAATACGACTTACCAGTGCAAGGCCGTTCCAACATGCAACTCTTCTCGATCTCGCGGACGACACAACACGCAGCTGTTGCGCAGGATTGCGCAGGAGTGTACTCTGCCTGAGGTACGGCCCAAGTTAGCTGCGTTTCAACGGCGGGAACCTATCAATCTAAGAAGCTCAGCGTGGGGAACTTCCCGGGCTCTGTGGGTGGCTCTCGGGACCTCAATCTGAGAGGGATGATGTATAACATGTAAGGACCAGAATCAGGCATATGCGGGCCACTCACCTCAATGTGGAGTCAATCCACTCTTCAATAATCCACATGGGGAAGGCTAAGGAGCCTGAGTCGCACCATTGATGCTCAGACACGACTCACTATGGATACGTGGTCGGAGCTTCTCAATGCCAGCATACAAAGCCCGAAGTATCTCATACATAGACACTGTTCACTCGTCCAGCGGTCAAGCTCAGTGGTCGCATTGTCATGTGGGAGAGAATGTGGCACCGTGACAGTGGTAGTACCACTGGTAGCACCGTTGGGGATCCCGAAGTGGGTGTCATGGTAGCGATGACCACAACCGATACAGTAACATAAACGCACGTGGAGCGCGCATAACTCGACTGGCGCTCGCATAGGCGCGCACAATACCAATACTGCGTCGACTCGACTATGCTCGACCTCAATATGAAGTTACAGTATCTAGCAAGAGTTGCAATTGATGCGCCTATGCATCAGGCCCGCCAGCCTACTCCCTCACATATGCGCTCATCTGTGTCTCTCACACTTCTTTCCCCGTACACAGGCGGCCAAATGGCAATCTGGCAAGGCATGCCGGGAAACGGTCGATCGTAGCCTTGAATCGCGTTGCTTCTCCGGAACCTTTGCCTCACCGTAATGCCTCACTTAATCGAGTAATCTCCGTGAGGCTCTCTCATATGGTACAGAGTGCTCGACTGATGACTCGATGTTCAATAGTCGAGATAAGATTCTATATACGAGACAAATACGAGAGGCCTTATATGATCAAAACAGAATGATATTGATCAGTGAGTGGTCCGGAGGTATCGTAGTGTAATCCAGCATACGCGTGGTAGATGTCGAGGAAGGGGATGATGAGATGTACGCGAAGAGGTACTCGGGTTCGTCTGCCGATGAAACGCGACCATCATCATGGTGGACATGCCCGCTCCAACAGCCTGAGCTAGGGCATGGCACGGGTCGGGTGCACCCGCGACGGGGAGTCGCTAGGTGCGGGTCGCGTGGACGTATCCGGTATGGAGAGGGAGTTTAGGTTGGCATGCGACCCTGACCCGTCTACATATGCAGCACCCGCGAGTCGGCGAAGACCACGACGGTATTTGAGCCGCCGTGGGTCTGTCCTGGGACTCGTCGTGCACGGGGCTGGTGGGAGTGTCGTCAGTACAGGGGCCGTGCTTCTGTGCGTAGTCGGTGACCCGCATGTCTCTCGTGCTTCTCTGCAGGTGGGTGAGGATCGCGTGTCTGCGGAGGAGAAAAATCAATATGACAAGGGAGACGAGGGCCAGGCCCTAATCCTCCGAGCGTTGCACCAACCACCGCGGGAGTAGGCACGGACAATGTAGACACGATTGTCTGGGAAGGTGTACTCGATGGCATGTTGGGGGCGGAATGAGAGCGGAATGAGCACGAAGATGAGGGGCTGATGCTCTGAGTAGCCGAGGAGATCGTTTGCGAGGCCGGGTGGATTGCATTTGTAATACTGAGAAGAGACAAAAAGAACGAGGATGTTGAAATGACCGAGGAAGACTCTGGCAGGTCGGAGGTATTGAGCTGAACGAGTTCGATCCGGCGACGGTGTAAACGATGTAGTGGAGCAAGATGAGGGATGAGACGTCAGGGACGGTAGCCACTACAAGCGTGGTGAGACATATTGTCCAGTCATTCACCGAGTAAGCGAGGACGTTGTATGTGGGTTCAGGATTCCCGTTAGGGGAGTGGTCATAGGTGGAAGGCGAGAGTTCTCCGTCCATAGTGAATTGGAGGTGTGTCTCTGTCGTGCCAGGTTCTGTTAGATACCTGCGACTGGTCGAGATGGGTACTACTTGAGAAACCACACGTAGACCCTTGAAGCCATTGGCCACGAGTACTCGCCAGTCGCCATCGTCAATGGTGACATTCTTTTGTGCAGCTATCCTCGGCGAGACGAATGTCGCAAATACGAAGGTAAGCACCAGCGTTGACATAGCTGCAGCAAAAAGACATTCGAAGAGGTGAAACATCGAGAAATACGTGTCTTCCAGGGGAAATAGTATGGTGAGGAGTAGGTGACACCAAGAATAGGACATACTTCTGGCCGGACAATCCCGAGCATCATGAGTAACACATTCCGGAGTAGTACTGCGGTCGTGGACCATGGGTCTCTGAACCCAAAAATACTGCGTCGTTATGCCTGTATGCCTGTAATGTTAGATGAACACGAGATGAGTGTGTTACTCTCTAGACTGCCCTCAGTGTGATCAAGATTATTGACATACATTTTGATGATTTGTTCATAATCGTGTGGGGGGACGTCGCTGCGACCCAGTCATCCGAGTAGGGTCATCATCCTATCAAAGGTACAATGCCAGATTGTTCACAAGGTGGCCTCCGACGCGGACACGAGCAATGCGGAAGGAGGGAGGACACCAAGTCCTAAGAAATTCCGTCGCCTCCATAACAATGGGCCGACGTGGTCGGCAGTAGGCCGACACGACTGGAGCAGTGATCACAGTAGTACAGACCTGGTGACCCATGAGACAATGCGAAAGCGTCCGTTATCAATGTCCGTGTGTAGAGGCGTATGCTTATTCGATACGCCCTAGGCTCTAGCTTCGTCATATCGCGGCGGTGCCTCGTCCAGTAACATCTGCATCTCTCGCTCCTCCCGCAGCCTGGCAACCTCCTCCTCGAGTGCAGCCAACTGAGTCCGCAGCGCAGCTACGTTTCCGGAGCCTGAGCTCGTGGATGGCGCGCGCAAAACAGATGGAGTGGAGATCGGAGTCGGGGGTGTGGGCAGCATGCGTGTACCGGATTTTGGAGCGTCGAGTAGTATCGGTGGCTTCTCGTCAATGACTTGCAAGTGCATTGGAGGCAGCGTCGCGGTTGTGGAGGCGTAGTTACTCTGTCCAGTCGTCGTAACAGGAGAGGTATTGCTCGGAGACGTAGGTACGTCGGGAATCGACCGGAGAGTGGACGCGGTTCTCGGAATGATTTCAAGGCGGGGTGATGTGCTGATCCTGCTCAGCTCTACGGTTGAAGGGAACGAGGTGGAATATCTGGACGATGATGTGCTGGGAGGGACGACACTTGGCTCGGATGGAGCATACGACGAGAGAAGATGTGATTGTGACGTCGCGCTGCTAGGGTGTATCTCCGAATCGCTGGTGTCGTACCCATCTCCTAGAGCAGGCCTGTGCCTCCTATTCTCTTCCATCTCGGGCCCTGGATGCTGAGACAAGGAGTCCTGATTCCTGATGCGCCGGCGGAGGAAATAGAAGAGCAGGATGGCGACCAGGACGATGACAACGACTCCAGCGACAGCCCCGACGACCGCTCCCACAGGAAAGGGCGAACCTGAATCATCCTGTGAAGACTTGGCAGCTGCAGAGGTCGACGACTGCGAGAGGGCAGACTCTGAGGAGGTGGACGATGGGGGAGGGGATCCTGAGAAGGGATCGGAGAAAGTGTTAGATACCGATATGTGGAGGTTTGTCAAAGTCGGCGTAAGAGACGTTGACGTGGTAGAAGGCGAAGTGAGCGGCTGCGTCGAAGACTGAGAAGCAGACGTGGATGTGGATGTGGATGTGGGTGTGTTCGATGTAGTCGGAATGGACGATGTGGATGGAGGAGGCGGTGGCGGCGGCGGTGGCAGATCGTCTACCGTGTAAGTGTACACGATATAGTCGAAGAGAATGAGTGATGGATGAGTATCGCCGGTCGCTTGAATGACTATTGTATGCTCCTTGTTCGGAAGTTTGGGATTCGTGTACACAGGGACGTTGTACTGGTAGTCCGTGCTCTCCGTCGGAATGTGCACGAATGTTCCAACTTGCTCGCCGTCGAGCGAGAACGTGAGGTTCGTGAGGGTATCGGCGAAGGGGACAGAATTCGCGACAACGTGATAGACGTACACAGCGGTCCCGGTAAATTGTGCGGTGACGGCGCGCGGCTCTGGATCTCCCGGGGTGTAGGTGGAATCGTGCCAGGTGCCTTTGTAAGTCGAGGAGTGATCGGGCTGAACAAAGCACCCCTTGCAATCCTGCCCCACATTCCATCCTCCCGCAGGAGAGTAGCGAGGAACGGCGCCAGTCACGCTATCTCCCTGCGTGTCATCAATGGTGCGGTTGGTCGACCCGGCCGAGACGTATGCTGCAGCAATAAGAAGGAAAATGAAAGAGTGGACGCATGCGCAGTTTTGACTTCGAGAAACCCCCATCTGGTTACGCAGATACAGAAGGGAGAAGTCTGTGGACGCAGTACGTTACGTGCTCAGGATCAGTAAAGCGGGGGGGATGCACTCACGTTGAGAGGGAGGCCAAAGCAGGAGAGAGCGACCTACCGACTGACTTGCATCGTGGGTTTGCATGGCCAGGCACCGTCAGCGCCCTTCGATCATGAAGTAGACATTCAGACATATCACTGATCGCAGACTGACGTTTGTCTGGGAGAGGGTCCGGCGGATCTGGATGGTGAGTAGAGACAGTGCCGTTGGCACTCTGTTCGCGTGACATTTTCACGACGACAGGTGTATGACTGCGATGATCGTAGTGTCGACACCAGGACAATCGAGGGACTTGGGCATGGCGAAGGAGGGGATTAGACTGTAGGGGAATGCAGGCGATGGCAAATGATGGCTCACGAGAAAATGTGATTGGCCAGTTGCCGGTGCGGTGATGACATTGTGCACGTGGCGGTGTTACGAGTGTACTGACTTCCGGTTGCAGATGCCAACACATAAGTGAGCATAGCTAATAGTAGTCATCCTCATACTAGTAGTACGCGTACTTAACATGCACCAGAAGTCTCTTGAAGGCGACCAGTCAACCCACAAACCTCCGAGTTTGACATTAAGCCTCATTCTAGTAACTACAAGCATAGGTTCATCATGCCGCTCCGATTATCCTGCCTCTCTCTCGCCCCGTAATCTCTCAACTTCCTTCCGGAGAGCAGCGACCTGTATACGCAAGGCAGCAGACGACCTTGGGACACCATGCCTGTCGTGGATGTATCCTGATCTATCTGACTCACTACGAGCCGCGTCCGACTCGGCTTGCTCGGCGAACGGCTCTAGATTACGCTGTCGCCTTCCACCTCGACCTAACCGGTGCGCGGTACCGACGAAGACTGGGGAAGAAAGAGGGGATTGGCCGAGCGGACCATCGTGGGTGGCAAGCATCGACGCATTACTCGCAGGTCGTAAGCCACTGACGTTCCCGGGTGGTGGGTGCTCTACCATATCGTGGTACAAGTCCTGCCGTTCTCGTTTGCGTCGGCGCAAGATGAAGGTCAGCAAGACTAGCAGGACAGCTATCAAGAGAGCACCTCCGACTGTCCCGCCAACTATCACTCCCGTATGCGAGGCATTGCGCAGAGCATCTGCAGAGGTCGCACTCGGCGACTCATTTGACGACGTACTGGAACCGTACTAGGAGGTCCGTGATCAGCTGATGGTGGATCGGGCAGGGCAAGAGTGAACTACCTGTATTTGCTCGGATTTTGTTGTATGTGGAGTAGAGAGTGTGTATGGCGAGAAAGTGTTGGTGGAAGGTTCATGGGAAGATGCCAATGGTGTCATTGCCTGTATGCATGTAGGAGTCAGTAGAGGATGCATTGATTTCGAGAACACACATGCCTGGGCCAGACGTGACGTTGCCTGCGATGTGCTCGGACGGGGACTGGATAGAGGCAGAGGCGAAGGCTGGGGTGACGTTTGCTCGACTTCGGTGGAGGTGTAGACGATGTAATCAAACAGGATCAATGAGATTGACTCTGGCGCAGCGCTGATAAGTAGGTGATGCTCTCTGTTCTCCAGGCCCTCGTTCTGGTATACGAGCACGTTGTACTTGTAATCGTGGTTCGGTTCAGGAGGATGCACAAATCCTCTAGAGAACTCGCCGTTGAGATAAAACGTGAGGTTGGTGAGGGTGTCAACGCCGGTGAAGTTGTTTGCAAGAATATTGTACACATATACTGCCGTGCCAGTGAAAGTGACTTCGATAGAAGGAGGGTGGGGAGCGCTGCCAGGATGATAAGTGGAGTCATGCCATGTTCCGTCCATGACTTCGTTGGAGTCGAGCTTAGCAGCGCAACCTCGGCAGTTGGCACCTTGAGTCCACAGTCCGGGTGGCTTGTAGATCGGCTGCGGTAGGGTATCACTGTCTCCAGGTTGGTCGTCAATAGTGTGATTGAATGAGCGAGCTGTTGCATGTAACGCGAAAGCAACGACAGAAAAGCGAAGCATGAAAGAGCGTATAAGCTGTTGACGACTCATGATACCCATTGGGGGCGGAAGTCCGAGGTAGAGACCTCGAAGTCAGGAATTTAGCGAGAAGAGCAAACAAACAGACTCGATGTGTCTTTATGAGCATTTGCAGCTGACAGATAGTTGGCATGATGGTCGTCCTCGTTTCCGATTAAGTTCAGTCACGAACGCCGTCGAATTCAGCTCCGATGCAAGCGCTAGGTCAGTGCGCGCGATTTATACGCAGAGATTGTCAGTCTTGGATAGCTTCCGCGCCATGCGGAATTGAAGGACGGAGGCGAGAAGACGGCTCATACATGGGCCATGGCGGTACTGATCATGGGGAATGCATCGAGGAATGATGCTTACCACTCGCGGGGTGAACTTGATTCGGAACGCACCTCTGAGGATAGATCTGGTCATTGCAAGTGCGAGTGAGCGAGTTGGATAGAGGGGCAAACAGTAAAAACACACCGTAGATATCTGCGACACGATGTCGTCACTACTCAAAGTCTCTTCAGACTATCATTCACCGTCGAGGGTGGGACAACATTTTTGCGCGACTACTGCCTCAGGAGGGCATTCCGGACCCGCAGAAAGCTGCTTGGTACTGGAGTGACATCTTAGATCCGAGCTCCAGTATAAAACAAACCCCGATATGCATGATGTGCGTACCGGCGACGTTCTGACCGCAGCTGGAATTGTCCGTTTGACCACGGGGCGTAGCAATCTTCAAGAAGCACGTACCGGATTCCCTTTGTGATATAATCCTATATAAATCCATCTGTCCTTTTGAACGCATGTCTGATTCAGTGTGCCGGTAGGTTGCCACGATACCATCGTGACTGACCAGTGCAGCGCGGAGTGAGGACCATCTTCTGTGCTGTGCACGCAATGGAAGTTCCACCGTCCTGAGGCGGGTGAAGATGTTGCACGAGATATCACGTCTAGGAGTTAGCAGTGAGAAATGCGGACCAGTGTCCTTCAGCATAGGTCAACCGTAGTAGATTCACAATCGCAATGCGAATAAGGGGCCTAGCAAACGATGGACGTGCTCGTACCAGACTAAAGCCAGGCGCTTAATTTGATGGCCTGTGTTCGATTCTCAGTCCTGGCAGAATGTACTCAGGAAACTTATGATAGCGCGGGCTCTCGTAAAAATCATACTTATGACGCAAGCAAGTCGGAGAACGCATATTTTTTCACAACATGTCTACTTATTGAGCGAGCAATATACCGCGGACTTAACACAAAACTCACTACAGCCTGAGCATATGATTTAGACATCTGTACCAACAGTCATATTTCGTACTCGAGGTCTCGTCTGGAGAAGCAAATCCGAAAACCCATTGACTCAGAGTCCTCTCTTGTATTGCTCTTCCCTGGGTACGCAGCAAATGTCTGAGGGGTCGCCGTGCTCTCATGCTGTAGTACACATCTGGCGCAGGGATTGATGTCAACGAAGAGGTTGATAAGCCAGCAAGCAGAACGCACCTCTCTAGATTCAAACAGGTACCGCGGTTGTGTATGCCCACATCGATCCTGGGTCTCTCCGAACCTCGGTCACCTTCCATCCTGCGGAAAACGCCAATGCTGCCATCTCATCCACCATTCGTTCTTTTGCATTGAACATCCCCATCATCTATGACAGCGTTAGCTATACTTCCCGCAGCGGAAAGGCAGATACTCATTCTCACCATGATGTCGAGTAGGTATCCGTGAATATTCGCCTTCCCAAGGTTGGGGAGGAGCGGCGAGTCCTCGGGGATGAAGGCTTCATCAGCGCGTTCAAATGCAGTCTCCGTCGACGCGCTGTTTATGTCTCGGCATGCGTACGGGAGGAGCATATCCCCGATGAGAAGCTTTGTGTGCGGGCCCGCAGCAGCACGCAGCTGGGCCAAGATCCTACAATAGCATGATTAGGCACTGCCCTCTATGTTGTGCACAGGAGTTCCGCTCAACCTACTTGCGAGCGTCCTTGTCTGCCCAGTCATGTAGAATGAGACGGACCATGAATACTGATGGAGAGGAGATGATGCCAGTATCGGGCAAGGTGAGCGGCTGCCATGACTCAAAGAAGTTGCGCTCGCGGTATGACACGCGGCCGGACTTGAAGAGCTGCTGGTACTGCGATCCCCATGCCTGGCAAGGTTGAATCAGACAGAAGATGATGGTGAGTCGCATCCCAAGATACAGACGTACGGAGACTGCATTTGCAACTACTGCCGCACGGTCCTCGACCACAACACGGATGTGCGGATAGGCTTCGGCCACTCTGATTGACGTTGAGCCGATGCCGCCACCGACGTCTATGAGAACAGCGCCCTGCGGGAGCTCATCCCAAGAGAATCCTGGGGAGGCGGACAACACCGTCACTTGTATCGGAGACCCTGTGCCAAGACAAATCATGTACCTTTGAGGACAGTCTCCTTCGTCTCATACTGGCACGTCCCAGTCATCGCATGTCCGAAGCGCTCCAGACGGCCTGCATTCTCCGGAAGCTCGAGCCACTCGAAGTACCCAAGCTGCGTGTTGAAGGCGAGATTGAATGGCGCGTACCATGTTGCCCGAGTTTTCTTATTCAGGGCTTGGGCGAGTTCGGTACCAGAAGTTCCAATGCCGTGCGCAAAATTGACGTCAATGGGCCCGAAGGTGGGTATGAGGTCGGGGAGCGCCCAATCAGTCAGGCATGCGCAGAACTTGATAGCTTCATCTCCTCTGTTATCAATGAGATCTACGGAGCTTCAATGACAGAAACGAGAATACATACACAAAACCGACGGTTGCCGCTATACCGTCTGTGTCCTTGTACTTGTTCTCAGGTCTAGAGGCCGATGAGTGAAGGGTAGCTTCTACTGCGCTAGACATTCACAAATAACGCACGTTTCTCGCAGCTGTGTAACGCTCTTCCCACTATCAATGAACGATGAAGGCCGGTTGTTGGCGAAGACATTCCGCTTGACTTCACGCAGGTAGTGATAGGTGGCGAGTAGTCTCAAAATATGGCCTATGGTAACACCGTCAGTCATAGTCGGTGATTCTACTACTTTATTGGAACGTACCCAGTTTCGATGACGTGAGGGGACTCTCGTTGATAGGCTCCTTCGTCTTTGGACGTAGCTCTAAGGCCAACTTGCATATCTCGTCAACGTGCATGCCGCTGGGGCCGGCCTCGCGGAGGATCTCCACAATGTGAGCGTTCTCCATGAAGCGTAGGCACTCCGCAAATTGGCCCTAAGTCCATCATGTCAGTGAAGACCGCATGGGAAGCATCATCGATGACTTACTGCCTGCACGTCCTCCGTCAGACCTAGCCATGGTTTATTGACAGTCGTGCTCAACTGCCCACAGGCTGCTACGATGCGCTTCGATGCCGCGGCGACAACCGGGTCTGCCTTGAGGTTTTCCGCGAGTTCTTCATCAGGAGTGTGTTGGGCAGTAGTGTAGTAGGGCTCGTCGAGGGAAGGGTAGTCGATGGGCGTATGCTGAGCACGATAAACGCGTTCCATCTCATCGATGGCCGAGCCAATGACAGCGTTAAGGGCGCGAAGAGTTGCAAAAGTCATGATGTATGTGTGAGGGAGTCCAATTTGCGCCCTGTTGCCTTTTATCAGTCATCCATGTGAAACAGATAACGGCGAAGACATACGTATGACGGAAGAGAGAGGAATAGGATATGTCACAGTGTGCATCTCGGGGGATACAGTATCCTTCCATTCCTATGGCTCCTCATCCTGAAGGACTCACAAATAGATTTAGGTTGCGAGAATACCCTGACGGACGTCCAGTTCATCTGTACTCGGGCAATTGAGATGTCGTAAAGTTACAATGGGTGGGACTACAGCCAGCATAGATAGTATCAGTTCGGCTCGTGCAGAGTGAGACGTCATAGTAGACATAACTTTACCTGAGAAATGGCGCACGGGAGTCGTGCCGTACTACGTACCCCTCGCGCCGAGTGTAGGGTGTAGTGCAGCCCGACTCGGGAAGCGATAGAGGGATGGTTCAGCTGCAAAATGAGAACACACCGGAATGATGCATCGATGTTCAGTAGATGCTCCCATGGGAGACTATGCAACTATTGATGAGCCTCAATCCTAAGTATACCACGCAGCGTCGGGCCGAAGCAAGGGGCATGGGAGGGTTGATGAATGCGTGTTCCACCGACTCCTCCATCTTCGGCAGAGATTAAAATAGGACGTTCCATTCTTTGAGACAGCCATATGACCCTGGAGAAGGAAACGTGGAGTACAACAAGAAGGAGGAGTCGAACCTTGAGAACCGGAAACTTTAAAATGGGTACAAAGCGCGCGCTTATAGTACCACATTTAGTTCAGTCTCATTGAGGTTAGGGTCCAGTGGAGAACATGAAGGCCTGAAGACTCTAACTCGAAAGTCGAGTACATATCAGCAGACGACCAGTACACTGGCATCGATCGATCGTCATAATCGTACTACACGCTTGAAAATACCCGAATATCGACCACATGCTAGTATGTACTCGTCAATGTGTCTATCTAAAGGGTGCCCGGTTCTCAGGGCTCAGGGCTCAGGCCTCACTCAGGCTTATCACCGCAAATTATGTTTCAACTTTCGGCACAGTCTCCTTGAGCAACCGCTCCTCAACTTCTGCCTGCACGCGAACCCGGCTCAGCCGCGCTCGAAGCTCTACCAGTTTCTTCTCCTTCAAGCTTGTGATGACCGTCTTCTCGAGGTCCGACCGTGTCGCTACCTTTTTCCACTGTTGACGCTCCTTCGCCATCAGTTTTCGGGTCCACTGTTCTACTTCTCCCTCCACCGCAATCAGCTCTTTGTGCAGAGCTTCTAGACGTTGAGAGTGGTCAGACCCGGTGGCCGACAATGCGGGCACAGGCACGTCAGCACGATGAGCTGGAGGCCTTCGGCGTCCAAAGTCCGGCAATAGAGTTGCCGCCGATCCACCAACCGGAAGGGAGCCATCGTGCGATGAAGGCGGTACCGGTCCTGGCTGCGTCACGCCGTCGAATGGAAATAGTGGTTGCGCAGCTTGTGAAGGCTGGCACAATATCAAGGGACCCCATATCGCAGGACTCAAGGACGTCCAGCCTGAGTGTGTAGAGCGCATCGAGTCAGCGCTAGCCACTCCGGATGCCTTCCTCGGTTGGCCATCGTCGTCTCCCTGTGTTCCCGGACCTGTGTACTTGGGCAAACGTCTGCGACGGCATGCGATGGCAATGATGACGGCGACAAGGAATGAGGTGATGATCGCAACAGCGAGCACTACAGGGCTTATGTGGGGTACACCGCGCTGTGGGGAAGGGCTCATAGGCGAGGATGACATGGTCGAGGATTGGCTGGCCGGAGAGGATGATGGTGCATAACTCTGAGGTGAGGAGTACATTGGCGATGACAAGGGCAAGGACAGGGACTTGTCTGTGCTGGTATATATGAGGTAGTCGAAGAGTATGAGCGAATTATTTGGTCCATCAGCACGAATCTCCAGTGTGTGATTGTGGTCGGGGAGTGTGGTATTTGCGTACACAAGGAAATCGTATTGAACGTCATGAGTCCCGTCCGGCACATGACAGAAGTCTCCTGTGAAGGTGTCGTTGAGGTAGAATGTCAGGTTCGTAAGCGTCGTGACGCCTTTCGGACCTTGGTTGACGACGATGTGGTAAACGTACACAGCGATTCCGGAGAAGTCGAAGAGAATACGGTGGGGTTGGTCTCCATGATGGTACGTTGAGTCGTGCCAGCTTCCCTGCTTCACATTCTGCGGGTGGACCAGGTCCGTGGTGATCATACAACCCCTACATGGCGCCTGAGCCCATTTCCCGGCTGGCAGGTATGTCAATCCGATACCCCCGCGATCATCGACGGTCCGGTTTGTGTGGCAGTCGCCAGTGCTCGCGCTAGTCGTGATCCAAATGAGGAATATCAGTGCCCGCGCGACGCTCATTTTGAGAATACGGAGATAGCCTCAACCTAATGGATCATGGGTCAGAATCAAGAATAGGGGTCCCGCTACAGCAAGCTACGCAGCACTCACGGATGAGAGCAAAAGACTTGAATGCGGCTTGTACTGCGCTTGCAATATCGTGGTTTCTAATAAGGAGTCATACAGCTCAAGGCTATCCAGTCAAAGGGCGGCTCACCCGTTATGTGTCGACCGGACTGATTGTGGATACCCACTCACGCGTCACGCGGCGTGGCAGGTACCCAAGCCATGCAGCTGTGTTGAGATGCACCACCTCCATTGGCACTGCTAGGTCACACTCCGGTCGGGTGATCTGACAGTCAAGAAGTACAGGCATGCAACGGTTCGAGATTGTCCTGATATAGTGGATACACTGAATGCAACTATTCGTCATGTATGGCCTTGGACGGTAGTCAGGGAGACACTTACAGTCTGTTTACAGCCACTCCGTCGCCCACATTGCCCCCTCCATCATCCGACTCCGTAAACGGGTGGGCCTACCTCCGCGAGGAGACGCTGATCCTGCTCCAGCTCCGCGCGAAGCGTGTTCATCTCCTCTCGCAGCGACGCGATCTCTCTCCGAAGGTCAGCGTTCCGTGCTGCTCTCGATCTGGACGTTGATCGTGACCGGCCGCGCGATCTGTTCCCGTTCTGGCTCGAGTTCCCGCTCCTTGCTACAGTTGTTCTGCTCCCAGATGAGTCGGATTTCTGCTCAGCCTCCAGTGTTCGCATCCGAGTTTCGAGCGTACGTATCCGTTGGGCCAGCTCGCTAGTTGTTGTCGATCGAGTGGTTTCTGGGGCAACGGACAGTGGAGGGAGTTGTGTGCGGTGCGGCGACAGAGGCACCGACGAGCCTGGATATCTCATGAGCGTTGCAATAGTGCACAGGAACAAACAAGAACTCACCAGTACCCGTTGTAGATGCATCGGCAGTCGGCCTGTGTCTGGTGCGGTCCCTACGCACGTCAGGTTTCCTTGCACTCCCAGTGATTCCATGTGTTCGCCGCCCACGCCTACGTGGGCGTGTCTCATCGTTGGGTTCAAACGGGTCCACTCTCTCCGCTTCGGAGGGCAGTCTCCGGGCGCGCCTGCGCCTCAAGCAAACGAATGCGGTCGCAACCGAGAGGATGAGGAAGATGCCGCCCACGGTGCCGCCCACAATTGCACCAATGGGAAGCGGTGTCCGGTTGGGCGATGGTGGCCCGGGATCGGAGCTTGAAGCCAGCATCGACGTAGTTGCCATCACCGGCGTGGATTGTGGGGTGGAAGACACGTTCGATGAACGAGTGTCGTCCTCGCTCGACGTATAGACTATGAAGTCGAAGAGGATGAGAGAAGCTGTGGGACCATTCATGCGGATCTCCAGAGAGTGCGGTTCGTCAACCAAGCTTTCATTGACGTATACCGCCTGTTGGTATAGGATCTTCGCAATATTTGGTGTCGGCGCATGGAAGAAGTTGCCAACCAGCTCGTCGTCGATATGGAAGGTGAGGTTCGTAAGGGTGGTGATTTCGCCGTAGTCATTGGCAATGAGATTGAAAACGTACACCGCGGTGCCCTTGAAGTTGACGGAGATGAGACGATCTGGATCTCCAGGGTGATAGGTAGAGTCGTGCCAGGTGCGGTCGAAAGGTATGGATGCATCGATGAAGGGGTGTAGGGCGCATCCAGTACATATAGAGCCTTGAGCCCAGCCGTCGTCCGGCAGGTAGGAGGGTGGGTCGTGCGTGGAACTGTCCCCGAAGACGTCGTCGATGGTGCGATTTACGGCACCGGCGGTCTCGGGTGGTGCGCAGAGTATCGTCCAGAGGAAGAAGAGCTGTGCATACCATCGCATTGCCACCGCAAGCGCGGGCATCCTCTAGCGGGGGACTGAGAAGACTCCAATGCGCCGGTCGGGATGTTGTCGAGAGGGGTTGGTAGAGGGTGCGTGGAGGGAGACGCATGAATGAGCATTGCTTCCATCACTCGGAGCTGCGAGCTCTGAGTTACCAGGAGGCGATACTGCGAGTGCCAAAGTTATCAATGGAAGTCTGATTACTATGGGCATTGTGGCAGATCGTACCCACGCTGGTGTCGCCGCCGTTGAGGCGCCTAACTCTGGGCAGGGCGATTCTTGAGCAGAGCTTGCTGGTTCCTGCATCGAGGCTATGACTCTGGCCTGACACCTTGACAGTATCTATATGAATAGGTAGTACACCAGGTCGTCTTGCACAGCAAGAAAACAAGTTCATATTATAAATGGGAACTAGAAGATCCCGTGCCAGGCGCACAATCATCAAGAAATCAAGAATTGTTCGACAGGGCAGCGTTGTCCACCAAGAGCGCTTTCACAGTAGTCGCTACAGAGACACATCGGTAAGTATACAACAGAAGTCTCCAAGTCATCAAAGGACAAGACTGCTTACAATGCTTCTCTTCATTCGCTGTATAGTGGAGGCGCCTCCACCGCCTCCATCAGTCTCTCGTTGTACGCCAGTTCTGCACGAAGCATCGCAATCTCGTTCCGCAACCGCGCAAGTTCGTCCCGCGTACGGATAGTACTTATCGAGCCTGGCCTTGTTCGATCACCCCAAGTGCTGCCCGCCGAGCTCTCTCCACGTTGTGCTGCCGGAATGTCTTCCCAACCACTGTCGTCTGGGAATGCTGACTTCTCTGAGGCGCACCGCTCCTCGACTACTTGCGACTCCGCCTCCAGGGCCTGTATTCTTCGGACTAACTCGGAGTGGTTCTCCACTGGGCCTTCGGCCCGGGCCCTCGGCAGCGAGTGTATGGAAGTTGCGCGAGGACGGGCAGAGTCAGAGCAGACATCTACTCCGGTGTCAACACCAGAGTTAGCAGTCAGCATCACGAGTGTTACTACGGAACGTCGCTGACTCGATCATGAACTTACCTGCGTGACCCCCGTTACCATTGCCTGCGCCTTTGCTGTAGTTGGAATCATCAGGGAAAGAGCGCATACGCTGTCGCGACCTCTGTCTTTTGACAATTACGATGACACCGACGAGGACAATCAAAGCGACGATCACGCCGGCGGCGCCCCCCGCAATGACTCCTACACGAGATTTCGAGGCACTCTGCGAAGGGCTGGCCGAGGGTATGGGGGTGCCAGTGGTCAGGTCAGGGGGGTCGGTAGTTGTCGTGGCTGTCGGAGCGATGGTGCCTTGGGTGGTCGTGTTAGGCTGCATGAAACGTTAGACCCCGACGAGGAGCAGCGTTATTCGTTCATACGCACCGATACGTCCGGTTCGTCAGAGAAAGTATAGATGATGTAGTCGAAAAGAATGAGAGAATCTATCGGCCCACCCGCTCGAATGTCCAAAGTATGTTGTCTGTTGGGCAACGCTTCGTGCTTGTATACCGCGACGTTGAATTGGACCCATGGGTAAATGTCAGGAATGTGTTCGTAGTTCCCGACGAACTCGTTGTCGAGGTAGAACGTGATGTTGGAATAGGTTGTCGTATAGGGATAGGAGTTGGCGAGAGGACAGAAGACATACACGGCGATCCCTGAGAACGTGACCGAGACTGCTCGTTCGGGGCCGCCTGGATGGTATGTCGAGTCGTGCCAAGTCTTGTTGAAGGCTTGATCAGTATTGGTATTGGTACGATTGATGTTGCATCCGTTACATTCAGCCCCTTGTGCCCACCCGTCCGCAGGGATATAGGTTGGTAGGGCATGCGTGACGCTATCTCCGTACTGGTCGTCGACGGTCCGATTCTCGATGATCATGGAGCTTCCAATGCGTACTTGCGATAGTACACAGATGAGAGCGATGTGTGCCATACGTAGAGTGATGATCGGCATGAACAGAGACATTGTGATATGGACCGTGATACCCCAGAAGTCGCGGGATGCGTCTGAGCATTCGTGTAGGAGCGTGTGGGGGGAGCTCCAGATACCTGTGCGTCATGGTCAGCACTCTCTTGTTTGAGTTTGTTAGCAAACGCCGCAACCGCCAGACACGTCAAGATGGGTGGGGTGATGAGGAAGAACAATGCCTCTGCAGAGGACGCTGACCATGTACGGACCCGATATGATGCTCAAGGCATTCGGAGCAACAACCTGACACCGCCGAGCGATCACATTCTCTTGACTGGCTGCAAAACGATGCCCCTAGCCTGTCTTGGGGATGATACAGGGTGTCAGATTACGTTCACGGTGGCATGCTGGCTTCGGTATTCATCAATACAAGAACGCGTTTTGACATATAGCCACCGGTGACTGGCCTGCTTACAGTGATGATCACGGAAAGGGTTCATGATTGAAGCATGGAGAAAGACTAATCAAGCTCCTTCGGAAGCACTGAGAGCCTAATTCGGAGCCAATCGAGACAAAACGAAAGACCCCCAAGAAGCTGTTCTTATACGTTATACACCAGAGAGAACTTCGGGTATTAGGTGCCCATAATCCATGAGAGAAATGTGTACACTATGACTCACTTGTCCCTATCACGTCCAAAAAAAACTTCCAAGTGAATATTCGTCGTCTACGAGACGAAGATACCATGGAGCATTATTCGCCGTTGCCTATATGTGGAACAATCAATGATGATGTTGCGAGGAGATATGCAAAGCAAAATCCTACTCTGCTACTCGCTGTACAGGGGAAGTGCCTCTTCCGCTCCCAAAAGCCCCCCGGTGTACGCCAACTCCGCACGAAGCATCGCGATCTCGTTTCGCAACCGCGCGACTTCCTCCGCACTCAGACTCGTCACGGTCGCCGAGGAAGCCGTGATCGAACGTCCGTCGTCATTGCTGAAGATGGTCGAGCCCTCTCCATGTCCTCCCTCCGGCATTTCCTCCCTATCGCTGGCCGCATCCGGGAACGCTGATTTTTCCGAGGCACGCCGCCACCTGACCATCTGCGTCTCTGCTTCTAACTGTTGTATCCGGCGGACCAACTCGCTGCGGTGGCGGGATGAGATCGTTCCGGCTGTAGGCCGCGGTGGGCGGGATTGAGGGTCATTCATACGGGAACCTTGAGCTGCAGGGTAAGCGGCGTAAGTCGAGGTTAGTTCAAGTTAGAGAACGCATTTACCAGATGACTCGTTCCCAGTAACAGCGGCGCTCCTTTGAGTGTTGGAGGACTCCGACGTGGTCAGAGGACGTTTGCGCCGCGCATTCTTTCGCACGCAGATGAGTACGAGAGCCACAATCAGTAGAGTACCGATAGCTCCAGCCGTGCCACCTGCGATGGCAGCTGTGGGTATGCGAGCAGCACTTTGCGGTGTTGAGGAGAGAGTTGGTGTATTAGACGTGGCCGGGAGGCTGGAACTCGAAGTTGATGAGGGAAACGAGATCGACGTGCTCTCTTGAGACGTAGAAGAACCGACTCGTTCGGACGTCGACACGTTAGTGCTGGTGGAGAGGGAGCTGGTCACATCCTCTGATGCAGCGGTGGAAGGAACAGACGTAGGAAGACTTGTGAGGGCAGACGTGGTTTGTTGGGGCTGCGTAGTCGAGGACGAGGTGGTAGATGTGGCGGTGGGAGAACGAGGTGGTGGTAGAACCGGTTCGTCATCAAAGGTGTATTCGATATAATCGAAAAGGAGGAGGGAATCCTGAGTTCCTCCAGCCCGAATTTCGAGGGAGTGTTCTTGCGCCGACATACCATCGCGCTGGAATACCGGTACATTGTAATCGAGGGTGCGAAATAGGCCCTGAGAATGGTCATACTGGCCAACCTGTTCGTCATCGATATGGAATGTCAAGTTGGTGAATGTCGTCGTATATATGAACGTATTTGCGATGATGAAGTAAACGTAGACCGCCGTTCCCGTGAATTTGGCGGAGATCACTCTGTCTGGGCCGCCGGGGTGATAGGTGGCATCGTGCCATGTCTGGTCGAAGGCCATATGGATGTCTACATCGCTGGTGTTGATGTTGCAGCCTTGGCACTGGGCACCTTGCACCCACTTATTTGGAGGGGAATAGGTTGGTACGACGCCGGTGACGCTGTCCCCGTTTTCATCGTCAATGGTACGATTAGTGCCCGCGACCACTCCTGTGTTGAATCGCGAGACCGCATATAAGAGCAGGAACAAGGTGAAGAGGGCCGTCATGGTGAGTCACGGTGGTACACGGGCGGGGGATGTCTTCGACGGACGATGGGGGTAGGGGAAGCGTGCAGAGGATGCTTCTATCCAACGGTGACGGCTACCATCTTAGCTCCTGTTACGGCCCTCAAGCGTCCTAGGCCATCATCTTGACGAGAACTTGACGCATGCCCCGGCGAACATTGGAAGATGATCCTATCATGACCATTGGCGGTTTTTGAGGAAGGCCACCCCCATAATTGACAGTGAGCGCACTAAATCGACGTACCTCTATCAGTGACCGGAAGACGTTCCTCGTCGATGTTCCGGAGCGCAAGAGCATGGTGTAGCACCAGACTAAACGTGGTTGCACAGAGAAACCCGCACGAAGGCCAAGTTGGAAAAGCGCCTTGGATGAGGTCGAGAATAAGAGGGGCCGTTCACCGAGTCGAGTTTTCGACGAGTCCTAACTTGCCGGTCACGATATGGTCGGGATGCTCAACGCGGGCAAGTCTTGACAGTCGAGGCCTGAGCCAGTGTTGCCAGCCTTCACATCAGAGGTGTAACAGCCAATGTATGATTAGTGGACGTTGATAGACAACCAGTTCGTAAGGGTATCATTGAATCCAGCTCGTCATGGCAGGAGGAAGGAGGAACACACACGCGAGCGCCTGTCGAGTCGTCTCTCCTGTGGCGGAACCACAGATGGTACCTTCGGAATTCCGGATCTGCGATGCGAGGGACCTAGCATGCTAGTAGCATCGTGACATCGATACCTCAACACATCCACAACGCATGGCTGCTTAAGTACTGACCACTTGGTGATCCCTGCCCGGCCACACTTGACAATCCAGCACGCCCTCTGTCACCAACTCAAAGTGCAGTGGTGTCGAAAGTCTCGCGATTCGAGTCGTCACTGGTCCGAGGGACCAAGGCATACATTCCCGATGTCTTACAAGAAACCTCTCGAGCTCAGAGTAACAAGATGCGCTGGGCTTTGGTGCCCGATTACTCTTTGGTGGTGGATTCAAGCATGCGATGTGGCGCATAGGCTAGCAGGCCAATCTTGGTCAGTGAGTAATGCCACAGTCTTACACCCGAGCCGTCACTTACGACATGATGCAATAGGATATGTCTTGTCGAAGTCACCGAGTTACGACCATCAAGTCAACGAGATGGAAATGGACTCTCGCTTGTAATAAGCCAACCCTCTCCACCTCGACGCTGTACTCAATGCTATTGTTTGTCGCAGGTCTCTTGGTTACTTGTCTTCGTATCACTGCGGCCATTAGCCGTTGTCGTACCGCGGCCAATATGATGATTTCGAAGACTCGGCAATATCACTCGACCTACTCGCTGCCTGCACATCAAGAAACGAAGCTGCCGACCTGGAGATTCAACCCGACCACTATTTGACGATTCGGCTGGTTATGTGTATCACGAGGATTTGCGTTGAAATGACCACGTACAGATCGCATAAAAGGCGACTGAAGGATCGTAGAGAGCTATCCCTATCTCTCTCCCAGAATGTCCGCACACTCCATCGACCATCCTCCTTCATACGTCGCTTGGGCATTCTCTGAGCGCAACGGCTCCTTGAAGAAGGTCACTGTGCAATGGAAGGACCCTTCTGATTGCGAGATCGTCATCAAGGTTCTTGCCTGTGGTATATGCGCTACGTGAGTTTGCTTTTGGCGACCGGAGTCATAGACTATTGACCTTGTGCTAGAGATAGGACGATTGCTTCGGGTGTCCTACCAGCCCCGCTCCCTCGAGTCCCTGGGCACGAAGTCATCGGAGACGTTGTCGCTGTTGGACCCCAGGAAAAGCACTGGAGGATTGGCGACCGCGTCGGTGTCGGCTGCCACGGCGGTCACTGTCACCAATGAAAGCGATGCAGACTGGGCGATTTCATCACCTGCGAACAGGCTGGTTTGATTGTGATTCCGTCTCTTCGTCCCTCGTTTTCCCTGCCTCTGACTATGCATGCACGTAGGTGTCCTCTCTGACGGCGGGTACGCCGAGTATGTGACGGCTCGTTCTGAGGCTGTGGCAGCTATCCCCGCAGAAATGGATCCAAGCGAAGCCGCGCCGCTCATGTGCGCCGGTGTGACTGTCTTTAGTGAGTTCTATCATACTTGATCAATGGCCTCATATCAAAACCTGACGTTATCTTGCAGATGCTCTCCGCAAAGTCAATGTGCAGCCCGGGGAGTATGTCGCCGTCCAAGGGATCGGGTATGTAGCAGTCTCTCACACGGACATGCGCAACAAACGCTGATAGTCGCAACCTACAGCGGTCTTGGACATCTTGCTCTCCACTTTGCGCGCGCAATGGCATTCCGCCCTATCGCTTTGTCGTCTGGTCCGGAGAAGGAATCCCTTGCGCGCAGCCTTGGCGCAGAAGAATACCTTGACGGCTCTAAAGTCGACCAGACAGAGGCACTGCGCACGTTGGGCGGGGCAAAAGTCATCATGTGCACGGCTAACGCTCCAGAGCTCATCCGAAAGCTCATCCCTGGCCTTGCTGTGGATGGCACACTCTTATTGCTCACAGTAGACGACCAACAGTTGAGCATCTCACCCCGTGAGTCGATCTCATCTGCTGGACGATATCATGACGATTCTCAAGTTTTGCTAGTATCCCTCATCAGGCAACGGTTATCTATCCGTGGTCTGCCGAACGGTACAGCAAAGGACATCGAGGACTGCGTTGCGTTTGTTATCGCCCACAGCATTCACTGCATCGTTCAGACCTTCCCCATCGACAAGACGGATGAAGCCTACAAGCGTATCGAGTCCGCACGGTTTCGTTCCATTATAGTACCCTGACTCATCTCTTCACGGAATACTGTTCATAGCCCTGTGTATAGGCTGCTATACGACACCACATGACCTGTCAATGTCACTGCGCACAATTTTTGCTTATGGACATATATATTCATCATCTACCAGACCCTATACATACGTCGGACGGCATGGACGAGAGCGAGACACATTACAGTACAAGGCCTGAAGAGACCGGACAAGACGAACGAATACGAGAGACGGATACAATGTACTATAGCAGTGAGCTGATATAAGTCGGTAAGCTAGACGCTTAAGACCTCTCGCCGCGGAGACGACGAGCAAGAGCCTGGTGATGAAACATAAGAACGTGTCCAAACGAACATGAAAGTGAACGCGACTTACGAGATCCTTGGGCTGGATGGTCACGCGCTTAGCGTGGATAGCAGCCAAGTTGGTGTCCTCGAAGAGGGACACGAGATAAGCCTCAGCGGCCTCCTGGAGGGCCATGACGGCGGAAGACTGGAAGCGGAGGTCGGTCTGCGAACAATAACGACGGTGATGAGCAAGGTCAGGGCAACGACATATTCCACTTGCGTACCTTGAAGTCCTGAGCAATCTCACGAACGAGACGCTGGAAGGGGAGCTTGCGGATGAGCAGCTCGGTGGACTTCTGGTAGCGACGGATTTCACGGAGAGCGACGGTACCGGGCCGGAAGCGGTGAGGCTTCTTGACACCTCCGGTGGCGGCCTATGCCGAAAGAAGAGACAATAACAAACAACAACAAAGAGCCCGGAGAGGCGATTCGGAAACGCATGGAAACCCGCAACCCACATCATCAGCTCAGAGAGGCCTCCTTCAGGGAAGATAGGAGCTTACCGCCGTCGCCGTCTTCCTCGCAGCCTTGGTGGCGAGCTGCTTACGGGGGGCCTTGCCTGGAAGACATATGCATATCAGTCTCGACTGCTTCGAGGTGCAAAGACGAAGCCAGTCGAGGATTGGTACCAACCTCCGGTGGACTTGCGGGCAGTTTGCTGTCGAGGACAGCGTCAGCGACGAGGACGATAAGGCGATGGCAAGATCAAGCATAGACTGACCTTAGTGCGGGCCATGGTGATTCTGTGTGGTGTTAGACGAGTGTTCCGACGTTACAAGCACGAAGGGCGACGGTAGACTTGAGAGGCGCAGTCGCGGCGGTGGTGGTTGAGGACGACGAGGGGCGGTGGGGCGTTGTGCTGCAGCTGCGAGTCTTGTTGAAGGTCCGATGGCGTGTTTCCCACGGTTGAAACTTCCGAGCCAACAAAGCACCAGAACGTCTCGCGCTTGGGCCATCTTTCGCGCCCGCCAGCTCGGAAGATAGCCCTCCTTGCACTTATGTCGCTCCTGGCACTGTTGTCTCTGCCTCTAACATGCTCTAATGGATTCATGCAGTGTCTGTCACTTGTGGAAACTTATATGTCGCGCAGGCTTCCACCCCTGCTCTCCCAGGGAGCTGTAACAAGCCAATGTCTCGTTTCCGTGGTCGGCGCTTAATCTGGAAGATCTACGTTTCGTTGGACTGGATTGGCCATGGTCTTCCGCCTGCGCTTACAAACTTCAACTCGCCGAATTTTACCATACACCTCAAATATGTTAGCGACTGTGCAGCTCGTCACTGTAGACGAGTAGTCACACTCCAGCGAAACATGTCCTCTTGACGTCTGTGCAGTTGTTGATCGTCCCCGCGCCAAATGTGATTGATCTCTCGGTGCGCTCACTACCTCATTTCTCATTTTAGAGTCCCAGAGGCCTTCAAAGCAACGCATCGGGACTAGCTACTGTGTACCAATTGCCTGAAGCTCGCGACTGGCAGCCTACGCTCCTTTCATAAGCTGTTTCACAACTTTGCCCTTCTGTGCTGCGAGGCTTCTTCCGTACCCGAGACGCTGATCCGCTCGGCGCCTTACCCACTCTCCGTCCTCTTCGCGACGCATCACGACCTCACCACGACGTTCTTCGCGTTCTCCACCCACGACGATGGCTAAGGCGTTGTAAAGACGTCGCCACCTTGTACTCCCATCATCTAATGACCCTAACCTCAGACCGCATCATCTCTCGCCGCATCGAAGGTCTGACGTCACGGCACCATCTGCGGGGCATACACTGACGTCGATGCACCATCCCCCGAGCTTATAAGAGACGGTGGACTATGACTTCGTCCAACTCACCTGTTACACTTTTACAAACTCTATCACAATGTCGTCTGGTGCAATGATGTCCAACGTCGGCAACCCCCAGGTCTATGAAGACGGCGATCAGAGGTAAGTTGTGCCCTTGAAGTCTGTGCGCAGGTCGAATCTCACAAAATGTTATCAGGCCATCTGCGGCCGACCAGAAGGCTGAGGTTCAAAGGCAAAAGGCCGAACTCTCTGAGGGTCAGAAAAACGCACATGACTTCAAAGACCCCAAGTAAGTAACTGTGTTTGTGCCGTAGTCTATCATTCAATAACAAACATTTGCCGCAGGGACAGCCGTAATCTGCAAATACGCGCAAAGCATGAGGCAGTCAACGAACGTCAGCAAGAACGTGCGGAGCGGGGAAGGACAGTGAATGATCCTCTGGAGCCTGCGCGAAGCAACGGAAACGAGCCGTCGCGGGGAGCGCAGGTCGATGCTGAGTTGCAACGGGAGGACGAGGAGATGCTGAAGAAGAAGGGCCCCTACAACGGCACGTCTCACTGAATCGCTCTGTCAGACAACCAAACCACTGTAGCATAGTTGTATATTACACCGCTTGGCCACGACTGCAACGCGAACAATCCTTGCAATACCAAAGCGAGTCAACGTCCGAACAATGCAAAGAACAGGACCGCTGCCGAGTATTGCGGGCTGGGAAGGGCCCTACGCGCGACGCGCATTCCTCACGAGTATTCAACAAACCGTGTTGGTCACGTGCAAGCGTGAAACGACGCGCTCACGTGACATACGCGGACGCGTTGTGTACATTCAGTCCGTTGATGAACTGCCCAGGCATAAATACCCGACGCGTCAGGCAGGCATTCGTTCTTTTGCCCCCGACAAACACAGGTGTTATCCAGTTCGTCCTAATATGCTTTCACTCGCTTCCCCCACTCTCTCGAGGACGTCCTCTCAATCCAGTGTGGGCTCCGACGATTCCACGCCAGGACATCACCCGAATGGCACGGTCGCCCTCGAGAACTCTGGCGAGGGTGCGACGAGGCGGACGCGCAAGCGATTCAGCAGTGTACAGTTGATAATACTTGAACAACTATACCGCAAAGCTTCGCACCCTACACGAGAACAACGAGAACAAGCAGCGGTAGAGGCTGATATGTGAGTGTTCCGCTCCATCACCATTCCATTTTAGGCTTCCATTCTTCACCTTCTCCATATATCCGTCCCTGGAGCTTCTCTCCGTCCCAAACATAAGCTCATATCCCTCTGTAGTGACATTCGCTCCGTCACCGTCTGGTTCCAAAACAAGCGCCAAACAGACCGCCGCATACACCGCCAGCTCTCCGAGTCGTCGCCCCAACCACCCCCGTCACCTGCTATCCCTCTCGCTCCATCGTCCCCGTTCTCCGACGCGTCAGGAATCACCATCCACACATTCCGCGCGCGCACACGGACCTTGTCCGGCGATTCGTCAACGTCAACGATGTCCACAGCCTCGTCCGCGAGCCGCAAACGGGACCGCGATCGCGACGCCATCGACGCGAGCACCATACGCAGACACGTCCGGCACAGGCCCTCTCGTGGCATCTCCCTCGACGACATAGCAGCACGCGCTGAGCGTCCCGCTCTCCTCCCACGCACCCCGCCACAAATGTCATGCTTCGGGTCGCCCATGTCGCTGTCGATGTCGTCCGCATCCTCCTCCCCTGCCCGTCCCCGGACGCCCGAGCCGTTGCCCCGTAGCGCCACGACGGGTACGAAGACAGACGCGGACGCCGAGAGCCTCGAGAGGAAGGACACACACGAGCGGGCGCTGTGGGAGAACATGCCGTCCTCACCTGCCGCGCCTGATCCCGTCCCGCGCTCGGAGCGGGACCTGGTGCGGTATGGCGGCAGGCGGATCACCCTCGAGTATGCCTGCGCGCGGGAGATGGTCGGAGGGCGCCAAGAGTCGAGGGTTCGGGAGCGGGAGAAGTCGAGCCGGAAGGTCAAGGAGCGGAAGAAGAGGCAGGAGGGCCAGCACCAGTCGCATCGCAAGGAGAAGCCTGCCGGTTCGGATTGTGCGGAGCGCAGCCGACAAGAGTTCCCCAGGCGGGAAGCAGTTGCGGACGAGGATGAAGTGCCAGTGGCCGACTGGGATGTTACCGACACGGAGGGTGTTCTGTCTGAGGCACCTGTTACGCCCTCGAGCAGTTTCGGATTCGGCGAGTTGTCTGTGACGGATGAGGACCACATCGGGTACAGGAAGCAGGATGTTCAAGATGACGTCCTGCGGGATGGACCGACCGCGGTCGCAAAGCCTGAAAGTATGCAGGACGAAATGATGGACGCCGCATACATCTTGTTCAACCTCAGTCAACGCGGGTGAAGATGTAAGGGCTAGAGTGGGGACTATGCTGGACTATGGGTTTTGGAACCTCAAAATATGTCTGCAATGCCGCATGAATATTGTTTATGATATAATAAGGTTGTATAAGAGCATGTACCATACATACACATACGTATCAGGAGTCTTTCCGACAATGCGATTACGCTTGGTATACCGTTGTGCCCGAATACAAGGGGGAGTAAGCGTCACGCCCAACCGATCCGATAGAGCTTATACCCGCCTTCGTCTGCTCGCCCTACACCATTCTGTTTGCTGAGCTCTTCGACACCCAGAACTGCCAAATTTCTTCCTTCCCGTCCCAGCAATTCCGACACACGAGGGAATACTGCGTCCACGGTGTCGCTCATCCCTTCGTGCCTCCCCGTGGGACGCAGCGGGATGATAAGCCAGAACACGCCATCCGTGGGACCCTGCTCAAGGAGGCATTCGACACACGCCTTGATCCAACGAGCATGATCTGGGTGGTAGATGACGTCTGCAGCCAGGATGACGTCGAAACGGTCTGACAGAGACCCTTCGTACACCGGGTTCTGCCAGTCGAGAGGGAGGACCTCTACCGCGGGCGCGGATGGAAAGTTGGTGTCGACGTTCTCGCGAAGGTTGTCGAGGACGGATGGATGATAATCCGTAGCGACTACAGTGGCAGACGGGATGAGCTTCGCCACTGCTATGCTCAACAGGCCCGTTCCGGCACCGAGCTCCAGGACGCGAAGACGATCCATGGGCGTGGCCTCGGAGGAAAGCCCAAAGGCAGCAGGATGCAAACAAATGCGCTCGGCAAGGCGGATGGAGCTGCCCCAGCTCTGCAGGCCAACGGACGTATGGTCGTTGCTCAGCAGCGGGGCGTCGTTCAGCTCGACATGGACGGCGCCAGCATGCACACCGGTCGAACAGTGCCCGGGACGGATGGGGAACATGAAGGTACGTGTGACCGCTTCCTCTTCCTCCTCCCCCGCGAATGAGCCCAGTAGCGATGCGACGGCATCCACAAGGGCTGCGCGTGCATCCACCTCCTCCTCGGAGCAGTCTTGGGCATAGACCCAATTGTCGGAGCGCCCGGCGAACCCGGTGAGCCAGCGAATCGCGAACTCGCGCTCGAAGACGTCCGAACGGAGAACGTCAATATCAAAGGATGTGTCGGAGCGGTCTTCGTCGTCTTCATCGTCAGATTCATCTTCTCCTTCTGCAGAGGCATAACCGGAGTCGGGAACGGAAATGTCGTGGATGACATGCTTCGGGAGTGCTTTGGGCTGCGGAACGGCGGCAAGAGCGGACGGACAGTAGATGGAGCGCAAATTGTCAATCGCTTGCGTGACATGTTCCAGGGAGTAGTTCGAGAGACGTGCAAGGGGAGGAAGGGTGGCGGTCGGAGGAAGGGGATGGTTTCCTGCGGCCATGTCTATCGTCTATTGTCTATGTTCGTGAGTTACGACGTGGCTTGCGTATGTTGTCTAGACGAGCTCTAGAGTATTGTGCTGCAGTATCCCAACTGGAATGCCCAAGAGGTATGAACGTATAGCCCAAAGATCTAGAAATTCTAGGAAGCGGGTGATTGCGTCTATGATGGGTATTGTTTCTCGTCTATGATAGGTCCGGAGAAGGAAGAAGGAGCAACCAAGGGTATGAGGCAGGGACCCTTGGCTGCTACTGCACAAGAACCGGCATGGCTAGAGGGGGAGGATGGGGGACGGAGACGAGATGCAAAAGCAAAGTGTGCAGAGCCCGACCGATGGTGAAAATGGCAGGAACGTGTGTCCTGCGTCGAGATCTTCCTTCGGCCATCGCCGGTCCGCTCGCTTGTGCAGAACTCTGCCGTGAGTTCAATGCCAACACACTCAACACCTCTAGCTATAGTATCCATTGGACTTGTGTCTAAGCCAGCTATCTAACATGTCTCAGACACTCTCAGTGACATACAAACTCAATCCGCCCCCGGATACACCCGCCCCAGACCAAAGCGAGTACACGATCCTGGCTCCTCTTCCCGACCCGACTTCGCTTGCCCAGAACCAATTCTATGCGGAGCTTAGGAAGGCCCTGCTGAGCACAAAGGGACAATTGGGAGAGAAGCTGACTATGTGGAGGGATGCGGTGGGGAAGAGAGAGGACAACAAGGAAGCGAAGGTACACAAGAAGTGCGAGGATGACGAGGAAGATGAAGAGGATGAACCGGAAGAGTAACCAGAAGCAGTGAGTAAGCTTTCTGCCTTACCGCCATGCAAAGGCTCACGTTGCAGCAAAGAGGTAACTCGCCCCAAAGCTGAAGAGAGGAGGGTAGACATGAAGCTGTATTATGTATGAAGGCTGTACGATCTAGAGTATGCCCACCCAACATCTATGAACTGCGCTTCTCCTTGCCCCGAGGACGTTCACGAATAACCATCTTGTTGCTGTTCTTCGGACCCTTGGGACCAGGCTTACGCGTCCGCACACCCTTCGCCAACCAACCCCAGACTGAACGCGGCTGCTTGTTACCCTTGGACTTTCCACGACCTCCTCCGTGAGGATGGTCGCATCTGAGTCCCTTGTAAGAACTAATACCGTCTGATCACACAAACAGCACGTACCTGTTCATCGCCATACCACGGACACGGGGCCTCCGCCCAAGCCAACGATTCCGACCAGCCTTGCCAAGGTTGCGGTTCTTCCAGAGCGGGTTGCTGACCTTCCCAACAGTCGCCACGCAATCCTGCAGAACCTTCCGCACCTCGCCACTTTGGAGGCGAACGTGAGAGTACCTGCCCGAATCCTCGTGGGCAACGACCTGACCGAACGTCCCCGCCGAGCGCACGAGCACTGCGCGACCCTCCGGGTTCAGAGCAACATTGTGGATGATCGTACCAGGGGGGATGAGACGCAGAGGTATGACATTGCCGGGCTTGATGATGATGGAACGGAGGACGCCCAACGCCAGTGAAGCCGTGGAGGCGGTTTGGGATTGGTTCTCATGTTTCTCCACCACCTGCCCCCTCATCGACTTTGAGTCGACGAACCCGGGGACGAGGCCGTCCGGGATGCCCTGACGGAAACTCTCGACGACGTCGCCAGCACGGAGGTTGTCAGGAGCGAGAATGTAGCTCCATGCCCTGTTGCCTGGCAAGTCTGGGTTGCGGTTCTTGATAAGGGCGATGTGTGCTGAACGACCAGGGTCGTACTCGATACGCACGACATCGCAGGGCCCTGGCTCCATACGCATGAAATCGACAAGCCTTATGCGCTGTTTGTGTCCTCCACCGCGGAAACGGACAGTGATATGTCCATGGTGGTTTCGTCCACCACGTTTCCGTAGTGGAACTGTGAGTTCACGGAGGGGCCGGCCCTGGTAGAGGTGAGGCACGAGGGGCCTCTTGAGGTGTCGAATACCGGGAGTGATAGGCTTGTATGTTTTGTAGAGGACAGACGTACGCGCAAGCGCAGCGTTGACTTCCGACGGCGAGTTCGTCGTGGCCTCCGAGGCGTACCGGCGGACTCCGTTCAGCGCATGAGGAAGGACAGCGGATGACGACGCGAAAGACGAAGATGACGAGAGAGTAGATGATGTGTTGACGTTAAGAGCAGAGAATGCTGAGCGAAGGAGACATCGCGCAGACGAAAACATGGAGAGCTGCTCGTCGCTGCAGCCAACGACGGAGCTGCTCAGCGATGCGAGGTAGACGGAGCAGCACGCACGCGCCGTGGAAGTACAGAAGAAAGAGCGTGCAACTGGACTTCGGCGCTGCAAACAGCGCGCGTCTTTCATCCTCCTCTTCAACCTTCCCCATGGTATGCATCCTGTAATTTCTCTCGTCCGCTTCTAGAGGTGCTCACCGACATGTTTGATTCTTGTCTCAGGCGACCCAAATATCCACTGGAACCGCAGAGCTGCGGGACATCACGAAAATGGAGCGGATAGGTGCGTCTCAGCCACAGCTCTGAATACACTCTCATTCCGAACGAGAATGGGACAGGTGCGCACTCGCACATCCACGGTCTGGGGCTAGACGAACGGTTAGAGCCCCGAGACAACTCTCAGGGTATGGTCGGGCAGGCGAAAGCGAGGAAGGCGGCAGGGATGATCATAAAAATGGTGCAGCAAGGACGCATAGCGGGACGCGCCATGCTCTTCGCTGGCCCACCGTCGACAGGCAAAACAGCCATTGCGCTAGGTACGTACTTGAAAATTTACGGAGAGCGCAGCGTCGAACGTACCCTCTCAGGCATAGCGCAGACTCTTGGACAAGACGTTCCGTTCACAATGATCGCTGCGAGCGAAGTCTTCTCGTTGTCCATGTCCAAAACAGAAGCTCTCACTCAGGCATTCCGGAGAAGTATCGGAGTGCGGATAAAGGAAGAGACTGAAATCATTGAAGGAGAGGTCGTCGAGATTCAAATTGACCGGAGTCTGACTGGGGTGAGTCGAGGAGACACGCGTGAATGACCGCTGGACTCAGAAAGTGCATATAGGCGACGAAGACGGGCAAGTTGACAATTAAGACGACCGATATGGAGACCATCTATGACCTGGGGAACAAGATGATTGATTCGTTGTCGAAAGAAAAGGTTACTGCAGGAGACGTCATCTCCATCGACAAGACATCCGGCAAGGTCACAAAGCTCGGTCGGTCATTCGCTCGGTCAAGGGACTATGATGCTATGGGTGCCGACGTATGTGGTACCTCTCAATCCTAGGCACCGAGCTGATAATGGCCGTTCGCACAGACGAAGTTCGTTCAGTGCCCTGAAGGAGAGATCCAGAAGCGTAAAGAAGTTGTCCACACAGTGTCGCTACACGAAATCGACGTAATCAACAGCAGGACGCAGGGTTTCCTGGCTCTCTTCGCAGGAGACACTGGTGAGATTAAGCCCGAGCTACGCAATCAAATCAACGCGAAAGTTGGAGAGTGGCGTGAAGAAGGCAAAGCTGATATTATTCCGGGGGTGAGTTCGCCTCGCATACGCGTATATCCTGCTTGCTGAGAATACGCATCTCAGGTACTATTCATTGATGAAGTCCACATGCTCGACATCGAGTGTTTCTCATTCTTGAATAGGGCGCTTGAGAACGAACTCGCGCCTCTTGTAATCATGGCATCCAACCGAGGTGTCGCGCGAATACGCGGGACGAACATTCACAGCCCTCACGGACTCCCCGCTGACTTGCTCGACCGAGTGTTGATCGTGAGTACGCAACCGTATACTCCTGAGGACATCAAACAGATCATCAAAATACGGTAGGTGCCCAGTGTGTGCACCAATACGACGACACGCATTCTGACTCTGTACTGATTATCAGGTGCGAGGAAGAAGATGTCACCCTATCGGAGAAAGCTCTAGATATCTTCACATCGCTTGCCCAGGATGCCACGCTTCGGTATACGCTCAACTTGATTTCATGCGCTCAGACACTGGCACGCAAACGCAAGTCGGAAACCGTCGAGGAAGATGATGTTCGCAGAGCCTACCAGTACTTCTTCGACGAGAAACGGAGTGTAGAATGGATCAAGGAGCAACAAAATCACCTCGTCTCCGAGGAAGGTGTCGATTTCGTAGCGGGAGGCAGGCCCTTTGGAGGGGCCAAAGCACCTGAAGATGCCATGGATATGAGCTGACCGACCTCGTGATACGGGATGTGCTGTAGTATAATTGGGTGCGTCATGATACCAAGCGTTCAGATGTTTCAAGACCGCTGACCCTGGATGCAAGACCTTGTGATGTACGCCAGCGTTGTAATGTCATATCGCTTTCTTGCTTCCGACCTCGGCATGTTCGGGACTGATCTGTACGGATGGTACCTGTGCATATCGTTCCCATCTGGATAATATTGTTAGGTTTCCACGCCATGAAGGCATGATGTAAGTACAAGAGTTTGTACGTCCGTGACGTCTAGACCGTTAAGAAGGGATACTGATTGTCTCTAGAGCTACCGAGCAGCATAACGATCCGGACTTGCACCGTGCTACTCATAGCTTCTCCCAGTTCCCAAGGCACTGCTTGACGGGACCTTGCTGTTCACAGGGTTCTCTATGGTGCGCCGAACATTTTTCTCCATCGAATTGCCGGTGCCGCGTCTGTCATAGATTATGCACCTTCCGTTCGGTTCCCGTTCCAGTCTGGATGGTGTTGTGAACTATGGTGAGTGAATCCGCAGACAGACGTTTTTTGTGATCTCTGGTCGAAGACGGTCTAGTCGCCGTTCGACCGCCAGATTGTGTTCGAGGGTATGGTCCCCATCGAACTACACTGTCTCGGGACTGGCCAAAGCGCGTCGGTGACCGTGCCGCGTGTAAATAGACATCAGCTACAACGCAATGCGTGGTGACCTCGTTCCTCGCACATCTCGACGAAATCCTACCGCCGGGAGTTCGTCGACTGTGCGCGTGCTCGAGGATATGGTACCAGCGAGCATCACCCGCGCCGGGGCACAAGTATGAGACCGACACGGAGGATGTGCTTGGATGACGGGAGCATCCTGAACTGGGCTTTTATACCCACAGTCCTTGCGGTCATTCCGTCATGCGGGCGTTGTGGCTTGCGCCTAAAGGCAGTCTCTGCAGTCTCCCCACATGCATACCGCCGGCTGGGTCCTGTGCCGTGGAGCTGGGACGCTGTGTTTCAGTGTCGGCTGGCGGAGAATGTCGACTGAATGGGTCCAGACATCAGGTACCGCACAATGCACCTGAATTGAATGTGATGTCGCCAGTTTCTCCGACCAAGGCCTTGGACAAGGTTAAAGCTCGCAACGAACAGCCCTCGCGAATACCATTCCGAGGGCCGACAGCGAGATCTCGACGAGATTCTCCCTGGGTTATTTCTGGGGGCTCCCAAGACCGCGTCGCGGGTGAGAGTCCGGAGGTTGTGAGCAGATATGCCTTTCCCAGCCATTCTGTGCTTCTGCGACGCGCGTGCCAGCACACTTCCCCCCGTATGGACGTAGCAAATGTATGACCTGACGCACTGTCCCCTCCGCCGACAGCACTCTACCAGCCCGGAGCAGCCGCAGGGCCCGGGCCGCTACAATGGATTCTCTGCCTGTATATGAGCGGGCGAGGAGCCCTGCAACTCCCCAAGTAGGCCCCCATTGACCCGAACCTGTACCTTCATATTATCCGAGGTGCGACGCTCGCATCCATGGTGCGCACTATCAGCTATGTTGACGACGTCGACTGACCGCATGTGCCTGTTCGCAGATGTTCACCAAAGACGCTTCGAGCATTGACAAGGACCAACTTCGGCCGTCGCTGAGGAGCAGAATGTCGGCAGCGTTGAAGCCGGTGAATACTCTCTTTTCCTATCGCTTGTCGATCCCCACCACCCCGGTGGGGTCCCCGCCACCTCCATGATAGCGTCGCTCTCAAGGCTGACGAATGGAACTGCGTTCTCCAGAAGCGCCACACTCAATACCCCTCCGCTATCTCGCCGTCGGGTCCACAATCGGAATGTAGCACTCTCGTGAGTCCCCACTATGCCATCGCTATCTGTCGTGTCCATTCATTTCCCCGCCCGTTCTAAGGTCAATTTCGTGATCGATGACGATCTCGTCAAGGAAGACGATCAGCTTGACTATGTGAGTTTTTCCGAACGCCAGCCCTCGCTTCGCGCTCTGACGCGAACATGTTAGGAATCCGAGGATTACATGCTGGATGCAGAGAACTCGGCTTGGGCGAACGGCAAATGTTGCGTATCCTCATGCGGAAAGAAACAAAAGCGGAGTCGGACCACCCAGCATGTTCTACTCTCGATGCCAGAGGTCAGTTGCTTGACATCGTACTTGCTACCAGCCTTCTGACGTCGTCCGTATCCAGACAGAGCCACTCGAGTTTGAGAACTCAGCCTGGATCGCTTCTCAACCTGGCACGAAGCAGACTGCCTCCAATACCCGCCCCCGGTTCTTCTCTAACAGCCGGTCAGCTCCCAAATCTAGTGGAGTCGAGGTGTGTCCGACGACATGACGAGCGAATGAAACGGCGACTGATTCTCACAACAGGCAGAGTACCTCGATCCCGAAGACCGATCGTGGATGTGATACTGAAACGTTGACGTGGCATTTGCTGGATATCTATTGTGTGTTCTTGGACGTAATATATAGTGATTCCCTATTTTGGCGACTGTGTTCACTTGTAACGATACGTGTGATTGATACAGTATCCTACAGACAAATATGTTGGATCATAACAAAGAGGCCGGGAAGCGAGGAATCATTGGCCAAGTCGAAGACAGACATGGAGCAGAAGTCGTCTACAGTATGGTGTCACAAGACAACATCATGCGGGAAAGCTACGCCCCTGCATGTCCTACCATCAACCATACTTCTGCTTGGCCATCTGCATAAACATGTCCATCGTCGCTTTGTCCTTGGCCCGCAAAGCTTCCGCCCGCTCGCGGGTCGAATACATCTTCTCTTCTCTCTTGTCCTCGAAGCGCTTTCTTGCCGCATCACGGCGTGCAACCCTACCCCGACGTCAACCCACGCCGGACGAAGTGAAGAATCGGCCACTCACTGAGCTTGGAAACTATCACCTCCACCCATCAAAGTGGACTCGTCGGCCTCTAGACCATCGTCTCCTTTCTCCCTGAACGCACGGTTCGCCTCTCGCTGTGCCTTCTTCTTCTCGAGCTGACCCGCCTTGCCCATCTCCTTAGGTCCCACCATGTCCTCTATCCGCTCCTTCGCCTCCTTCTTGTCGCGTTTCTTCCTGTAGTCACGCTCCGCTGCGCGGTACTCGTCAGCCGCCTCTTTGGCAAGTATCCTGTCGGCAGGTGATGGCATAGCCGGGCCTATGACGCGTCCTGCAGAAGGACCTGCTCCAGAGGCGGACTGGGAGGGACGGCCGTAGTTCTCGATCTCGATTTCCTCGCGCACTGCCCGGAGCGCGTTACTATCTGTTCGCGACGTCTTGGACGCAAAAGACCACTTGTACGCTGTCTGACTGCTGGCCGCTTGCGCCCTATCTACGCCAGCATAAAGGGATTCTGGTAGCGTAACGAACTTCAACTCGACCCGGAATTAAGGACGTTCGTGGCCACGCACTCGACAGTTTTCCTCTATTCCATGCCTTCGAGGAATTCGCATGAGATACTTTCGGACGCAACGAGATGAAGGCCATACCTTCACGAACTTGCGGAAGTATCTGTTCCATTGTTCAATAACACTGACGACGGCGACTCAAGTTCCTCACTTTCTAGCTCTGTCACTGGACAGTTCGTCAAAATACTGCACGCACGATGGTGAGTAACAGTGATTCCTCATACTGGATGCCCTGTTCTGACCTTGCCCTTCTCCTCCTTCAGCCACACTCTGAATTCGTCACTTTTGAGGAAGTAATCGGATTCAGAGATTTCGGAGATGCCATCCGGCAGCGAAACCCGTCTTTCAGGAGAGCGCGAACGAGAGCGGCGTGGTGAGTCGGAACGGTCTCGAGAATACGAACGATGACGATGAGAGGGCATCGTGCTGCTGGTCGAGGAGCAAGACACACGCAGGCGCTTACTTTGCTCTGCATTCGCAGCCCGCGCCTGAGTCCGGTTGCATTCAGTTGGTCATACAGTAGCTATCCTCCTAGTCGGCACTCATACAGACCTCGATCAGCGGTCATAGTGTACAACGTTACCATGTTATGCGTATTGATGCATGGGCATACATAGAACATGAGAGACGACATATAGACCTCGTGGAAGATGCGGCAGAGAACAAGGGTGGGCGTGCAAGGGTTTTAGATAGTAGTCTCGTACGGTACAGGGGTCATGGTCTGCGGCGCGTTATCCTTGGTGGAGATCGTCTGCGCACCACGGGGAAGAACGGGTTGACGCTTGAGGTTAATGCGCTCTGTAACGACGAAGAAATTCAGTGAATGTATACATCGCAGAGACTTTCTATACTCACCGCCCTTGGCCTTCGCCTCTGCATGCGCATCATGGTTCCGCTTGACGCGGTCAAGGAACTCCTGCCTGCACTTTGAGTGCCTGATGTGCTCAACACGAATGTTCACCCGCTTCTCAATGTAGCGGTTGCCGACGACCTTGTTGATGATGATGCCGACTGCACTGGGCGTGACGTTGTAGATGATGCCGGTCCGTCTAAAAGACAATGTATTCAATTCGGGGAACGTGTAGGAAGAGGTGGAGTACGGACCCGTGGTAGTATTTGTGGGGCATACCCTTTTGCTGAGCGGCGTTCGCCTTGATGTCGACAATGTCACCGATGCGGAAAGTCGTGAGGTAGGTGGACAACTTGATGGGACCATGGTCTGTACACCGAGGTTCAGCCAAAGAGGTATACAGTGCACGATCAAAGGTCCACACCCTTGAAGTTCCGCTTGAACATGTCGCGCGTACGCGCCCGGTAACCAAAGGAGTGCGGCATCTTGAAGACTGGATGGCAGTGAGCAACGGAGGGTCAAGCACAGCGAGCAGAAGGATACTAACGTCGTCGGCGTTGCTGGTGGTGTCGGCCCTATACTTAGTGGCAGGAAAGCTGAGAGGGAGCGGGAATACCCGAGTGGCTGGCGTCATACTGTACAGTTGTGGCTGCCCTGGAACCTTGTGCGTGTAGGCGCTTGGAACACAGACAACACCGTCCGCAAGGCCAGCGCTAGGCTTCTCCGTCGTCTCCGCCATCTTCAAGAAAAATGCCTAGGTAGTGTTACCCATCGTGGGCGTATGCATTGTCGTGGTGCTGATTGTTGTTTATTAGGGCCCCGCGGAACCACAGCAAGACGTGAGCATTCCTTACTCTTCAAGATCCACTTAGTGGAGGGTAGCACCGTGCTGATCATAGCCGTGCCCCATTATCGCTTGTCGATAACTTTGCAGTTACAAGGTCCCCCGTCGTCCCTTCGAGTCAGCTCGTCTCGATGCCGAGCTGAAGGTACGTCTTCATCATTATCTGCACGACTCTTCGAGCGGTATACAAACCAGCTCTTTGGCATGCCATAGCTCGCGGGCGAGTACGGTCTCCGCAACAAGCGTGAGATCTGGCGCATTGGTCTCATTCTGTCCAAGATCCGTCGTGCAGCCCGTGAATTGCTCAAGCTCGATGACAAGGACCCCAAGCGTCTCTTCGAGGGTAACGCCCTTATCCGTCGTCTCGTTCGCATCGGTGTGCTCGACGAGTCGCGTATGCGTCTCGATTACGTGTTGTCCTTGAAGATTGAGGACTTCTTGGAGCGCCGTCTCCAGACCCAGGTCTTCAAGACCGGTTTGGCTAAGTCCATCCACCACGCTCGTGTTCTGATCAGGCAGAGGCACATTCGGTACGTGGCACGTTTGTGGTGTGATCTACCAATATTGAACCGTTTTGTCTTCATTAGCGTTGGCAAGCAGATCGTCAACGTTCCTTCCTTTGTCGTCCGTCTCGACTCCCAAAAGCACATCGACTTCGCACTTACATCGCCATACGGTGGTGGTCGCCCTGGTCGCGTCAAGCGCAAGCGGATGGCCGCTGCTGCTAAGAAGGAGGAGGGTGGTGATGAGGATGACGAGGAGTAATCGAGTGGACCCACTCTCATCTCTCGGCATATGTAATATTTTCATGTGGGTCTACCATTGTATGGCTATACTATGCGACATGTATGCCTTTCGCAGACTCCTACAAGTGGTCGCTTGCGTGATGACTCTTCCTTGCAGGTGGTGCTCTTCGAAGCTTAGCGGCGAACCCAAACGGGCGCTCGTCGACGAGGTAACTCGCTTCGAGTTTGAGATTACTTGCCAGAACCGTGATATTTGTCTGGCAACATCCCGACCCTGATGCGAGATCTTTCCCTGAACCTTCTACACTCCCACTTTGATCACTCTCTGAAGGTCTCGACACTTCGCCCTCAAATCTCCGACGTTTGCGTAGGTAGCATTCCTCGTGGTGAGCATGTACGCCAGATAGCCACAAGGGACGGGTTCGAACTGAGGCAATACGGTTAGGACATTGTTCGCAACTATCCATGCCGAGTTCCGCATATTGACTTCGATTCGTAAAATATAGCGCTAGGAGAATGTGGTACCGAATACTGAATACTGATCATGGATGTCGGGTGGACATCTCTTCAGGCGTCATCCACACTACCTGATGCTTCCACGGGCCGCATTGACTTGACATATACACAGAGACGCGCATCCAAGTCCGTCTATATCTGGATAGCTGGACATATCGAATGCGGCGGCCGAGAACCATACTGGATATCCAAAGCTTCAAGCGCCGTATGCCTTCGTCTACCTACTTAAAGTCTCTGTTGATTCTCCTCCATTGACCAAGCAGCGATCTAGTTCGTCTTCAGGCTCATGTGAGTGTCATGCATCGCACGCATGCGCAGCCTTTAACGAATTGTGGTTCCCTAGAGCAACATGGGCCATTCCATATGTCGAATCCTCGTTCTTCTGGCCACTGTGCGGGTTGCCTACCCCTTATTGGTCAACCATACTATCGACGACCAGGGGGGCGATAGTGTCACCGGTGTCAAGCCCGTCTACTACCCTCCGAAAGCCTGGCAACAGGGGTCCACGTGCAAAGACTGTCCTCCGCGAGGAGGAAGCGCTATGACCCTGGCCCTGAACAGTACTTGGCACGACGCGACCTATATCGCTGGAGATGGGGAGCCGAGCAGCGTGTCAGCGACGTTCAACGGGAGCGCTGTGTATGTCTACAACATCGTCGTGAACAACTTGACGGCCAGCACCATCACGGTGACGGACGTCTTGTTCTTCATCGACGGGGACTTTGTGGGGCGATTCTCCAATGTCGCTCTGCCAGCCAGTGCCGCTTTGGTGCAGTATGACGTGCTCGTTTACAAGAACGAGTCTCTGGAAGCCAAGGAGCACACGGTCACCATGCAGGCGAATGGCCAAACAGATTCCGTCATCCTCTTCGACTACATCGTCTATACCAGAGACGATGGCTCGGATGCATTCGCAGATGACATTGCTTCAAACAACAAGCAGGTGGGCGAAGATCATCGATGAATCTATGCACTCGGCGACGCTCATACACCAGATTTATGCCTCAGCCCTCGCCACATGCATCGTCAACCCCTGTACAGCCATCCATTACAGCACCACCAGACTCATCGTCGCGGCTCGAGGGCAAGACAGTATCGCCGTCCTACAAAGTCTGGCTCATCGCAGTATGCGCAGGCCTAGGATGCGTCATTGTTGCCTTTGGCGTCGTCTTCGGTGTCATATATGGTCGAGAAAGGCGACGAGACACTCGATCCAAGCATCTCTCCCAACACGATGGACCCGACGACTTCTACGACGGCAATTTTGACGACCCTGTCAAGATTTGGAGCTCCAAAGATCCCGCCCTGCACCTGGAGGATGCAGAGCCAGCATTCCCGGTTCATCCTCCCCCAGTCCCGAGAAAGCGCCCCGTTCTAGAGACCCCTCCGAAATCTCGTCCGACATCCATGTCTACACCAACTCTCGAACTCGAAACAGATCCGGTCGTCGAATCGTCTCCGAATAGATGTGAAAATTACATCCCACTCAGGCTGGGTCTCTCGCCTGATATCAAGTCGGACGGGACATGGACATCCGCTTCCGAGTTCCAGGACGCGACTCGCACCGTCGACGGCGGATTCGCAGGAGATGCAGACGAGGTTCGCACTCGGCTCCAGACATTGGAGGAGGCCATGGTGGCAGTACAAGAACAGCAACGTCAGGACTATAGCCCGCCGTCGTACAGCGACGTCGGGGAACCGCAGCTGGGAGGCGCATGATAGACTGCAGGTATGTGTATACTTCTGTACGGATGTCTCGCTGTTTTAAGAACCCGAATATATAAGAGGTAGCTCTGGGAGATATTACGGTACCAGGAGATATCAGCTTAAACTAGTCTGTACACACATATATATGCGCGCCCATCCAACGTCCCAACGTTTTGCAATTTAACATAGAGGGATCGTCCAGAGTACAAATCGAGCATGGAAGGAGAATAAGATTAATCGTGAGGCGAGTCACTTCCCTAGGGTATTCCTGTAGTCTGTGCGATCATCAAAGAATTACTCGGCCTTTCTCCGCCTCCTGGGCGGTGACCGTACGCCTTTGGGTGACTTGCCACTCGAGGGCGGCTGCGGAGTGGACGCTTTCTCGTTCGGGTGCGTCTCCTTGGTATTAGCGGCCGCTCTCATTGCGCCAAAGCTCGGTCCTTGCGGAACGTAAGGCACCTTGGGGCGTGGCGGCAGGCCATGCACCCCAGTAGGCGGCTGCTGTTGCGCAGGGGGAGGTTTTGGCGGGAGGTTACTTCGTGTTCTTTCGCCTGCGTTGTTGTAAGGTCGTGAATTATAGCGCTGGTGCTGTTGTGACTGCGGCGGCCGTCGAGGGCCGTCGTAGCTGCTGCCTGACGACTGTACTGCCCGGAGGGCCTGGGTGAGGCGGCCGGAAGTGACAACTTCCTTCAGGAGAGCACGGTGTGCAAGAGTCTTATAAGATAAAATGTGTGAGTACCGGCGAGGGCGGCGCAACTGAGGCGACATACGAATTCGGATACTCCAAGGATGGTGCCGAGGACGTTATGTGTGACTGGGTCCTGCGAGAATGCGTACTCCTTCAACGCCGTGTGGGCTTGCTGGAAGACGCCTCGAATCTTCCCTATCTTGCTCGTCGGTCTGCCGACGTCGTTCTCTGCATACGGTCGCATGCATCAGAACATACCATAGAGACACCAAATCCTGAGCACCTGTGTTCAAAACGCGGACGACTCACCAGGGTTGAGCAAGCATTCGATGCACATGCTCCCTTCCAGGCTCGAGTTCTCCCACCCCTTCTCCTTCTTCGTCAGCAGCCTCCCCTCCTTGACCGACACAACCGAGCGCGCATAATCGAAGTGGTTCCCATAGTACTTCAGGAAGTCCATGAGGAGCGTCCCGAGGCTCTCGCTCTCCATCGGCTGCTCGATGCACTCCGCCGGACGGTTCATCGGGTTTAGCTGCAAGAAGCTGATAACGAGCAGGATGACCCCGTACGAGCTAAGCCCGCTGCTCGAGGCCGTGTTCAGACCGTGTCGTGAAAGAAGGCTCTTGATGCAGATGACGAGGTACCGCAGCGCGGGCATCTTGTCGAAATAGTCGCGGAGGATCGGTACGGCCCTCACGCCGTCTGTGGCATTCAAGCTGATGTCAACCTTGAGCGAACCTGCGTCACGAATACGGGGTGAGATTGAGCGCATACAGGCAGTGACGAGTGAGATACCGGACGCACCTAGCTCTGGCCGGGTCGTGAACGAGATTACAGGCACGCGAGCTCGATGGATGACCTGCACATGGGGCGTGATCCCCGTCTGGCGCATCAGCGCTGCAAGCTGGAAGAGAGCCCGCTTCTTCGTCTCGTCGTCGTACGGGTTATTTGTATTGACGACCAAGTCTGTGTCGCTACATATACATACCCAGGTTGAGCCCAAGCCGTGCGTTGTTGCAAATGACAAGAGAGACGAGCAAGAAACACGCACCCGTCAGGCAAGTACAAGTTCTGCGCAACGCTCCCAAACGTATCCACAGAGCCCTTCGCAAACCTCCGTTTCGCAACGTCCCCGATCTGCGCAATCACCATCGCCCTCGCATGGCTCTCGTCCGGCGTCGGCGAAATATACTGGAAGAACGCGACGATCTCGTCGTGCAGCCTATCGAGTCCAGCCAGCTCCACTCAGTCTCGTCGTCGACACCTAAGAAGCACATAACACGCACCGCTGTTCCTTGCTCTCATAGCTTGTCACCCCCAGCTTCTCCAACCAAGGGGCGGTCCACACCTCCGTGCGCTCGACTTCACCGCTCGCCCCGTCCCCTGGACCGTCTCCCGCCTCGCTCGCAATACGCTTTCGTTTCGGAGCGCGCTTCCTCGCCCCATCGCCCTTCCTCTGGGATGTGCTGCCCACGATGACCGGCGGGGGAATGTTGCTTGGACCGGCCGCGATCAGAGTGCTGTGATCCCTGTTTGACTTGCTGTTGGTAGAGATTTCAATCGCCTGAAAGCTGGCACTCACATTGTACTGGGATCAAATCAAGCAGGTATGCCAGCAGAACGGGTTTGAAGGTGGATGAAGACGTAAGTTCAGGTGCAATGGATGTTGGCGGACAGCCAACGGTTAATGGCATGATGCTGAGTCCGGATGAGGAAGCCGCACATTGGGCGCTTCAGTCGGATCATTAACACGGTCACGGGACCAACGCGTCGCGTGCTTTAACAACGCGGCTCGTGACGCAGAGGCAAGCGCTAGCACGGACAACTCGAGACGTTCGGGCGGTGCGCAAGGCCGTAGCAAGCAGCTCATTCTGGTCATTTTCCACGGGAATGCCTATTGCACAACATTGCGATACCAACAAGAAATTGTTACAATCTAGCACTGTCGACTTCTACCTACGTATGATGCACATACACGTCATTTTACTTCTTGAGGAGCGCAGGCGCCTCGGTACCAGCAGAGAGGCCCTTCTCGCCCGCATAAACGCCGTTGCCGAGCTCCTCCCTGGGAGATCGATTAGTACACGGTGACGCAAGAGGAAGGGGAACAAACGTACTCGATACGGAGGAGAGCGTTGTACTTGGCAACACGTTCGCTACGAGCGGGTGCACCAGTCTTGATCTGACCAACGCCGAGGGCGACAACGAGGTCGGCAATGAGGGTGTTCTCAGTCTCACCGCTACGGTGCGATACCATGACACCCCAGCCATCGGACTGCGCGAGCTGCGCTCTATTAAATCATGCCTCATGAATCAGCAACTGTCCAGCGCGTTGTAACCGTATACACGTACGCCTGGATGGACTCGGAGATGGTACCAATCTGGTTAACCTTGAGGAGCAGACCGTTGCAGGCCTTCTTCTCGATGGCGGTCTTGATGCGGAGGGGGTTCGTCACGGTAAGGTCGTCACCGACGATCTGAATACCGCTGTTCTTGGTGAAGTGAGACCACGCCTCCCAGTCGTCCTGGTCGAAGGGGTCCTCAATCGACACAATCGGGTACTTCTTGACATAGCTCAAGTAAAGGTCCGCAAGCTCAACACCAGAGATCCATTTGGTCGGGTCGGAGTTGGGGTTCTTGAAGTCAAGGTCGTACTTGCCGTCCTTGTAAAACTCAGAGGATGCAACGTCAAGCGCAATCTTGATCTTGCCCTCGTAGCCAGCCTTCTTGATGGCCTCCGAGAGGAGCTCAAGCGACTCCTCAGCACCGGAAACGTTGGGAGCGAAACCACCCTCATCACCAACGTTAACGGCTGCAGCAAAGTCAATCAACACTTGCTGGGACCGAGATAGACTGAAACTCACCATCGATGCCGTATTTTGCGCTGATGACCTTCTTCAGCGTGTGGTAGGTCTCCGAGCCGATCTTCATGGCCTCCGTGAAGGAGGTAGCACCGGTGGGGAGGAGCATGAACTCCTGGAACGCGAGCTTGTTACCAGCATGCGAACCACCGTTGATGACATTGAAGGCGGGGGTGGGGAGAACGAAGGGAGGTTTCACACCAGCGAGGTCAGCGAGGTGTTGGTAGAGGGGGACACCCTTCTCCGCAGCACCAGCCTCGGCAACAGCAATCGAGACACCAAGGATGGCGTTAGCACCCAACTTGCCCTTGTTGGGGGTGCCGTCGAGCTTGATGAGGAAGTCGTCAATTTCCTTCTGGGCGGTGACCTGAAGACCCGACTTGATCAGCTCGGGGGCGATAATGTCGTTGACATTGGCGACAGCCTTGAGGACACCTGAGAACCGATTATCTGTGAGATCGCCAAGGCCATGAATCTGGGGGATAGATACCACGCACCCTTGCCGACATAGTTGTTCTTGTCGCCATCGCGAAGCTCAACCGCCTCGTGAACACCGGTGGACGCTCCGGAGGGGACAGAAGCGCGGAAGCGACCTACAAGCGCATTAATGCCGATGAGCAAATGGTAGGGCCAGACGATGATGAGAATGCGTTAGGACAGCAGAGGATATGAACCCCTAGCGGCTGTATGCGCGCGCGACCGCGAGAAGCCGACTTGCGCCTTATAACTTGTGGCGCGTCTGGGTAGGACGTACATCGTCGACCGCGACCGCGAGCAAAAGAGTCTTAGGGAGTCTTTCATAGATCGCGATCCAAGCGCAGTGCTCACCGACAATCCGACCCAAAGCTACACTCGAATCCAGAAAAGCCTCGCGTACCTTTCGCAGTGTAGAGATCGACCTCAACGGTGGGGTTACCACGAGAGTCGAAGATCTATATGTTCTACGTTGAGCGCGAGGCATACAAAGACATAGGTTGAGTAGCAACATACCTGGCGGGCGTGGACCTTGGTAATAGACATATCGATGGTACGAAGGAGAGAGATGATTGCCTCGAGTCGCGACTCGCGCATTCTTCTATTGCGGCACTTTCCCACGGTACCCCAAGCCGAGTCAGGGCGCTTATCTAACCGTACTACCAGTCAATTTCTGCATCGCATTGCAAGCATCTCGGACGACAATATCCGTGCTCTCACTGTGGTTCTCATCTGTCCTGGACTTGGTCGTATGAGGCGTTCCTTCCAATCGGACTGGCTCGAGGTTCGCCCAGTCGCATACAGACAGGCCTGGTCCGACGACTGATCTTCTCTTGAATTCAAACACAAGTTCGCGTTGGTCCGCGAATGGATGTTCTCGACTAGCCTCTCCTCTCCTCCTTGATACGGAGAGATCCATGTAGGTGCTTAAAATGCCAGGAAATAGTGTGAACCTCTCAAAAAGACTGTTTCGGGTACGGATTGCATCTTCCCCAAACGCTGCGTCGCAGGCACAACAATATAGACAACTTGCCGGGGAGATTCGTAATGTTCAGCTCTCGCGCTCACGAATCTGGAAAGCATAGAATGCGGCACGTTCGCTGACTATCCAAAGGTGGACGATTGGTCAACCGAGTCATGCGCTTTGGGCATGCGGGCTGTACATGTGCGGAGGAGGGTGCGAGTCGAGCAAGCATGATGCTTGGTGAGTGCAGACGAATACCATGTCTTCCAGGGCTATGTGCGCGTGCTGGCAAGAGCCAATGGGATGGGACATGTTCTGCTCAGCTGGGGCGCGATAACGCACATGGCCATAAATGGATAGCGACGGGTATGACGCCATGCAACCCCGCGTCTGCAACGGACTCAGCCATCGCGGACTGGGTGAGACAACACAGTCCATTGTCGCCATTCCGCACAGACCAGCCATGTCAGGATCCGGTCTGACTTCGGCCAGTCTCTCCAGGCACTTCCTCCGAGTACTTGCCCGGCCAGCGCTCCACCATTACACAGGCGGTGATCCCGATGGCTTGTAACAGTACTCTCTCCGCTTCCCTGCTCTCTCCGGTCACGCCCTTATCTCCTCCCCCAGCCGCCACCGCGGCTTGCTTTCGTACCACCACCATCCTCGCCAGCACACGTACCTCTCAGCATCGTCGTCCCGTCCCATTCTGCATTCATCTCTCAACTTATATCATTGTAAACATACCCCATCTCAATCCCTATCTATCTACTATATTCACCCATAATGCCCGTGTTCACGTCCACCCCCACCTCTTTCCGCCTTCGTCGCGGCCCACGCTCACCCAGCGCCAGTGTCCACCCCGCCACTCTCGTTGCACCTGACACCACCCCAGACGCGGTCGCCACCGCAGCAGCCCCAGGCGTCTCTCCCGAGAGCGAGAGCATCGTTCTCAAAGCCAGGCGCGCATACGATCGCGACCGCCAACGCGTCAAGAAGCGCAAGGAGCGGGCCGAGCGGGAGCGGGAGCGCAACGCATCCACCGCGAGCACGACAACAACAGGAACCGCAGACACTGACCCCAGGCACGTTCGCGACACCTCCGGGCGACGCGCGGGCGGGGCCAGGGGAGGCACCGTCAAGCCCAGACTGGAGCTTGGAGGGCACAGGGAGGAGATGATCCAGCCGGACGCGTATCCCAAGAGCCCCCAGCTCGAGGTGCAGGAAATCATTGCGGACGTCGTGGAGCGCGCAGCACACGCGCGCGGGGAGCCGCTTGAGGTGCGCCTCGACCAGCTCGTCAAGCCCGGTAAGGCGCGTAAGACCAAGGGTGAGTGTCCTCGTATTTCCCATCTCAGCTGCCTCTCGATCTGAAGCGCACGTTTTGATCCAGCGGGCGAGTTTGAGCTTGTCCCCACCATGCCGGTCGTCATCGCACTTGACGACCATATGCCTGAGGACGTCGAGTTCGACGAACCTTGGGAACACATATCCGCCGACGAGCTCGACGAGAAGCGCGTTCAGCCTCCCTCTTACGCCACCATTGTAGCGAACGCGTTGTGACATTCCCGGTCACTGCGGACCAAGATACCCCACAGCGCCCATGCCTTTACTTATCCGGACACTTCAGAGGAAGTGAAGATGCCTCCAAGTATCGATCTGTCCATTACGGTTACCTACCAGGTGGTCGCGGAGGACTCATTTCAGAGCATAGACGATAAGCAGAAACGGACAGATTACTACTAATGTGTACTACAGATAACTCACAGTAACGACTCATGACCCCACCTCACTCCATACGTTCGCTTTGCGCGTTCGCGTGTCCAAGTACCTGCCTACTCGAGTATGTCGGTCTATGTAACTCTATGCATCCGTATGCCGCAGTATGCGAGTAGAATAACATATCACTGTGTAATAGGTAGTAGTGCGGATGCAACGAAATATATACAATCCTTATGATGCGATGTCTGCGACGCTAACTCCAGGACGGCAGAGGAGTCACCCCGTCTTGAACTCGGAGTACTCATAACTTAAGCTTCACGGCAGCCTGAGGGATTCCCGCTCTTCTGGCAGGCGATTAGATTTGGACGAAAGGTGAAGACTCGTGGTTGGCCCATTGGACGCCACTCACACGACTTTTCGCCTGGCCACAAACCTCCCTTGGTACCCACATTTCTCCGACTATAGGACAGATGGGGAAGAATGGGAAGGCGATTTCTCCCAAATCCGACCCAGAAGCTATTACCTATCCGCACCGGGGGCATGGACCCATGTAACGCGATGTCACATTTTGATCACATCTTAGTAATTGGCCGAATGAGGCCAGCATGTCCCATTGCGTTACATGCTGGTCATATTTCAAATGTAATCCCTCTATAATCAATATGTAACAATCCAAGAAACTCACCTATGTAGCTCATTGTTACATTTGTTATGGGTTTTCTATAGGTCTGTGCACCACATGCCGGAGATATTTGAGATGTGATTACTATGTGCTTCCAATATGAGATAGAGTCTCATAGTGAACAAATTCAGGTAAAACAAGTAATATGTTTAGAAAATATGTAGAAATGGGAGTTTATGCCACACAGTAGTCTCATCTGTGTCACAGGGTGGTAATATTAAGTATATAAACCCCATATGTTACAAATGGGGGCAAATGTTATATATGGGTCAAAATTACAATACATTTGAAATGCATTCTACAGAATGGTAATAAGAGATATTTTGGTAATATGTAAAACATATTGTGTTCACATTCAGAATATAAATAGTGTATGATCAAAATGAAGTTCACAATAATTGCTACTAGTTCTACTACTAAACCGCTACCACTACTACTACTGCTACTACTATGGCTACCACTAGATACTTCTACTATATAAGTGACAATAACTAGAGCCTACTTATGTCTACCTGCAACTACTTATTGCACCTTACAGATACTCAATACCAAAACTAAGCAACTTACTGAGAGCAAACAAACTTAACTATGGACAGCCAAATGTGAAGTGTATTAATATTGTGAAGAACATGGGGCAATAATTGAGCAAGACTGGGAGAAATATCATACTCAGATAGAACTATAAAGAATATTAACTCTGTGCAGTGACCAGGCTAGGGTGGCAAGAACATTGTGCGTAGGCAGAACATGCAAGAATATCAACACTATGCAGGGACCAAGCAAGGGTGGCAAGAATATCAACACTGTGCGGTAAGCAGGCGAGGGTGGCGAGAATATTGTGCTTAGGCGGAATATGCAAGAATATCAACTCTGTGCGGTGACCAAGCAAGGGTGGCGAGAACATTGTGCTTAGGCGGAATATGCAAGAATATCAACTCTGTGTGGTCAGCAGGCGAGGGTGGCGAGAATATTGTGCTTAGGCGGAATATGCAAGAATATCCACTCTGTGCGGTGACCAAGCAAGGGTGGCGAGAACATTGTGCTTAGGCGGAATATGCAAGAATATCCACTCTGTGCGGTGAGCAGGCGAGAGTGGCGAGAATATTGTGCTTAGGCGGAATATGCAAGAATATCAACTCTGTGTGGTCAGCAGGCGAGGGTGGCGAGAATATTGTGCTTAGGCAGAACATGTAAGAATGTCGACACTGTGCGGTGAGCAGGCGAGGGTGGTGAGAACACTGTGCTTAGGCAGAATATGCAACAATGTCGACACTGTGCGGTGAGCAGGCGACGGTGGTGAGAACACTGTGCTTAGGCAGAATATGCAAGAATGTCGACACTGTGCGGTGAGCAGGCGACGGTGGTGAGAACACTGTGCTTAGGCAGAATATGCAAGAATGTCGACACTGTGCGGTGAGCAGGCGAGGGTGGTGAGAACACTGTGCTTAGGCAGAATATGCAAGAATATCAACTCTGTGCAGTGACCAAGCAAGGGTGGCAAGAATATCAACACTGTGCGGTAAGCAGGCGAGGGTGGTGAGAACACTGTGCTTAGGCGGAATATGCAAGAATATCCACTCTGTGCGGTGACCAAGCAAGGGTGGCGAGAACATTGTGCTTAGGCGGAATATGCAAGAATATCCACTCTGTGCGGTGACCAAGCAAGGGTGGCGAGAACATTGTGCTTAGGCGGAATATGCAAGAATATCCACTCTGTGCGGTGAGCAGGCGAGGGTGGCGAGAATATTGTGCTTAGGCGGAATATGCAAGAATATCCACTCTGTGCGGTGACCAAGCAAGGGTGGCGAGAACATTGTGCTTAGGCGGAATATGCAAGAATATCAACTCTGTGTGGTCAGCAGGCGAGGGTGGCGAGAATATTGTGCTTAGGCGGAATATGCAAGAATATCAACTCTGTGGGGTGACCAAGCAAGGGTGGCAAGAATATTGTGCTTAGGCGGAATATCAACTCTGTGGGGTGACCAAGCAAGGGTGGCAAGAATATTGTGCTTAGGCGGAATATGCAAGAATATCAACTCTGTGGGGTGACCAAGCAAGGGTGGCAAGAATATCAACACTGTGCGGTAAGCAGGCGAGGGTGGTGAGAACACTGTGCTTAGGCGGAATATGCAAGAATATCCACTCTGTGCGGTGACCAAGCAAGGGTGGCGAGAACATTGTGCTTAGGCGGAATATGCAAGAATATCCACTCTGTGCGGTGAGCAGGCGAGGGTGGCGAGAATATTGTGCTTAGGCGGAATATGCAAGAATATCCACTCTGTGCGGTGACCAAGCAAGGGTGGCGAGAACATTGTGCTTAGGCGGAATATGCAAGAATATCAACTCTGTGTGGTCAGCAGGCAAGGGTGGCAAGAATATTGTGCTTAGGCAGAATATGCAAGAATATCCACTCTGTGCGGTGAGCAGGCGACGGTGGTGAGAACACTGTGCTTAGGCAGAATATGCAAGAATGTCGACACTGTGCGGTGAGCAGGCGAGGGTGGTGAGAACACTGTGCTTAGGCAGAATATGCAAGAATATCAACTCTGTGCAGTGACCAAGCAAGGGTGGCAAGAATATCAACACTGTGCGGTAAGCAGGCGAGGGTGGTGAGAACACTGTGCTTAGGCGGAATATGCAAGAATATCCACTCTGTGCGGTGAGCAGGCGAGAGTGGCGAGAATATTGTGCTTAGGCGGAATATGCAAGAATATCAACTCTGTGTGGTCAGCAGGCGAGGGTGGCGAGAATATTGTGCTTAGGCAGAACATGTAAGAATGTCGACACTGTGCGGTGAGCAGGCGAGGGTGGTGAGAACACTGTGCTTAGGCAGAATATGCAACAATGTCGACACTGTGCGGTGAGCAGGCGACGGTGGTGAGAACACTGTGCTTAGGCAGAATATGCAAGAATGTCGACACTGTGCGGTGAGCAGGCGACGGTGGTGAGAACACTGTGCTTAGGCAGAATATGCAAGAATGTCGACACTGTGCGGTGAGCAGGCGAGGGTGGTGAGAACACTGTGCTTAGGCAGAATATGCAAGAATATCAACTCTGTGCAGTGACCAAGCAAGGGTGGCAAGAATATCAACACTGTGCGGTAAGCAGGCGAGGGTGGTGAGAACACTGTGCTTAGGCGGAATATGCAAGAATATCCACTCTGTGCGGTGACCAAGCAAGGGTGGCGAGAACATTGTGCTTAGGCGGAATATGCAAGAATATCCACTCTGTGCGGTGACCAAGCAAGGGTGGCGAGAACATTGTGCTTAGGCGGAATATGCAAGAATATCCACTCTGTGCGGTGAGCAGGCGAGGGTGGCGAGAATATTGTGCTTAGGCGGAATATGCAAGAATATCCACTCTGTGCGGTGACCAAGCAAGGGTGGCGAGAACATTGTGCTTAGGCGGAATATGCAAGAATATCCACTCTGTGCGGTGAGCAGGCGACGGTGGTGAGAACACTGTGCTTAGGCAGAATATGCAAGAATATCAACTCTGTGCGGTGACCAAGCAAGGGTGGCAAGAATATCAACACTGTGCGGTAAGCAGGCGAGGGTGGTGAGAACACTGTGCTTAGGCGGAATATGCAAGAATATCCACTCTGTGCGGTGAGCAGGCAAGAGTGGCGAGAATATTGTGCTTAGGCGGAATATGCAAGAATATCAACTCTGTGTGGTCAGCAGGCGAGGGTGGCGAGAATATTGTGCTTAGGCGGAATATGCAAGAATATCAACTCTGTGGGGTGACCAAGCAAGGGTGGCAAGAATATTGTGCTTAGGCGGAATATCAACTCTGTGGGGTGACCAAGCAAGGGTGGCAAGAATATTGTGCTTAGGCGGAATATGCAAGAATATCAACTCTGTGGGGTGACCAAGCAAGGGTGGCAAGAATATCAACACTGTGCGGTAAGCAGGCGAGGGTGGTGAGAACACTGTGCTTAGGCGGAATATGCAAGAATATCCACTCTGTGCGGTGACCAAGCAAGGGTGGCGAGAACATTGTGCTTAGGCGGAATATGCAAGAATATCCACTCTGTGCGGTGAGCAGGCGAGGGTGGCGAGAATATTGTGCTTAGGCGGAATATGCAAGAATATCCACTCTGTGCGGTGACCAAGCAAGGGTGGCGAGAACATTGTGCTTAGGCGGAATATGCAAGAATATCAACTCTGTGTGGTCAGCAGGCAAGGGTGGCAAGAATATTGTGCTTAGGCAGAATATGCAAGAATATCCACTCTGTGCGGTGAGCAGGCGACGGTGGTGAGAACACTGTGCTTAGGCAGAATATGCAAGAATGTCGACACTGTGCGGTGAGCAGGCGAGGGTGGTGAGAACACTGTGCTTAGGCAGAATATGCAAGAATATCAACTCTGTGCAGTGACCAAGCAAGGGTGGCAAGAATATCAACACTGTGCGGTAAGCAGGCGAGGGTGGTGAGAACACTGTGCTTAGGCGGAATATGCAAGAATATCCACTCTGTGCGGTGAGCAGGCGAGAGTGGCGAGAATATTGTGCTTAGGCGGAATATGCAAGAATATCAACTCTGTGTGGTCAGCAGGCGAGGGTGGCGAGAATATTGTGCTTAGGCAGAACATGTAAGAATGTCGACACTGTGCGGTGAGCAGGCGAGGGTGGTGAGAACACTGTGCTTAGGCAGAATATGCAACAATGTCGACACTGTGCGGTGAGCAGGCGACGGTGGTGAGAACACTGTGCTTAGGCAGAATATGCAAGAATGTCGACACTGTGCGGTGAGCAGGCGACGGTGGTGAGAACACTGTGCTTAGGCAGAATATGCAAGAATGTCGACACTGTGCGGTGAGCAGGCGACGGTGGTGAGAACACTGTGCTTAGGCAGAATATGCAAGAATGTCGACACTGTGCGGTGAGCAGGCGAGGGTGGTGAGAACACTGTGCTTAGGCAGAATATGCAAGAATATCAACTCTGTGCAGTGACCAAGCAAGGGTGGCAAGAATATCAACACTGTGCGGTAAGCAGGCGAGGGTGGTGAGAACACTGTGCTTAGGCGGAATATGCAAGAATATCCACTCTGTGCGGTGACCAAGCAAGGGTGGCGAGAACATTGTGCTTAAGCAGAACATGCAAGAATATCAACTCTGTGGGGTGACCAGGCGAGAGTGACAAGAATGTCAACACTATGCAGTGACCAAGCAAGTATATCAGGCTGTAGCTATTGCCACCATCGTAACTTTTGCAGGCAGCGTCTGTACACAACTCTGTACATGGTGGTGAGAAACACAAATTGCTTTGACATTGGTATGTGCCGCAGGGCAAAGCTAGCAGCCACAACTTAGCCCGTACCTGCACTGCATGTGGCTTGGGCGTCTATCGCCGGACCGGCATTACAAAGCCGGAGCCGCCTCAGGATGCTCCCAAGCCGCGGCTTGCAGACCGAGCCGGGCCTTGCAAGTCACTAACATTGACGACCTAGTACGTCGCGGCATACTACCGGATGTCAGCAAGCGACCCAAGACAACCCGCTCCCAAACCGTGCTCCCGAACGCAATCTCTGACGAGCGAGAGAAGTCGCTCATCGGCCTTAGCATGGCGTTTCACTGCAACAGTCGGGCCATCCGCCCCGCACCGATCCGCGATAGATAGGGCATCAAGTCTGCCACGTATACTACACATCGAAGAATGTTCATAGGAAAGCAGCTACGTTTCGAGATCTCCCTACAAACCTCAAACATATCTCAAGCCTCCCATGGTGACTGCTGGAAATTGAGCCACAGCCCTGTAGGAGGCGGAGAGAGTGAGATTGACAACGTTGACAACACAGTGATACACAACCATATTACTGACTCTTGTACATCCGGATGCAGACTGAAGTCGTAGGGTTTCGTGCGAGCCTCCAGGTCTTCTTTCTGTATCGGCCTGAGGCTATTGTACCAGGCGGGGTTGTAAGCGTTCACCGGGAGTCCTACGACGGCCCGAGTGGCGGACTGATCAGTGGATAGGTAACGGAGGCGTGGTGCCGAACCGCGTTTACTACCCGCGCCGGCCCTCTTGCGCCATCTTCGATGTAAAGCATCAAGAGCATGGAGGAACCTCGTAACATCAGGGTGCCGCCAAGGTTTCTGCAGGACGCGATAGCGAGTGAAAGGGGCGTCGACGTCTTCCTCATCTGAACTCATGCCATCAACTCCAAGCTTCTTGATGATCCAACGATGCTTCTTCGTCAAACGGTAGTGGCTAGCGATTCTGTACCGACGTTGAAATAACTGGTGATCGTTGATGTCTTCAGTTACAAAGCACCGCGAGAGTCATGACTCACCGAGTACTTCCTCTGATATCGACTGTGAAACTTGCTCATGTCTTCGTTGCTGCGAGCGGTCGCCTTACCCTTCCCCTTCGCAGAGCGGATAGCATTCGCCCCATGATCCGGCGCGAACCAAACGGAATTGGGGTTGCGATCATCAGACGTTCTCGGACGTGCCCTCGTAGAACTCGAAGCTTCGCCATCGTCCGCAGGGTCCTCAGAGTCAGACGCTGTTCGTTCCACACCGTACCGCTCGTAGTGACGCTGAAGGGTGCGAAAATGGGCTTTGAACATCTTGGCGATTTGCTTGCGATCTTTGCACGTATGTTGAGCAATCTGGAGGAAATCAGAGACGAAGACATTCGTCGCCGATTTGTTCCACGGGGAAGCGGCCATGCCATGTATGTCGATGCGGAATCGCTTTGCAGTACAACACTCGCCTTCTTCGCGGTCGAATCCACGCACTTCAGCAGGGGTTGCGATACATCGTCTGGGGAACGGAGAAGTCTTGTCACCCCTCCGCAAGAGACGCAGAGCGTGTGCCTGTACGTCTGACTGAAAGAACATAATCAGGGGACGTAAGTTTATAATACGGAGTAACTCACCGCAAGTTTGTTGCGTTGAAGAGATCTCGGTCGCGCGGGCTCAGTGAGCTTCTCGTGTTCCTCGACATCACCATCGTATTCTTCCCCGCCATCGGCGCTGCCGCCGTCGCTGCCGTCGTGCTCGTCATCGACTTGACGACGACGACGCTGCTTATTGTGGGACGTTCCTGAGCTGGTCCGATTGTTCGAGTTCGGTGGATTGTTCTGGGTGAGACGACGGATCTCTGTCGATAATCCATCGACGGCAACCGCCAAGCGAGATACATCTCCCTTGCTGGCTGGCTAATGTACAAAGTTAGCTAGCGATCGTAAGACAGCATGAGTTGTGCGTACAAGTCGCTGCGCGGATGGATGTGTGCTACCGACCGGAGAGGAACTCGAGTTGTTCGACCTGTGAGGAGGAGGAGGAGGAGAAGGAGGAGGAGGAGGAGGAGAAGGAGGAGGAGGACGAGGAGGGAGACCATTCGGTGAATGAGAAACATTCAGAGGAGCCGTTGTCGGAGGACGAGGGGGACCGCTGTTTGGCGCACGCGAAGGGCCACTGTTCGGCGGACGAGAGGGACCACTGTTCGGCGGACGAGAGAGACCACTGTTTGGCGGACGAGAGGGACCACTGTTCGGCGGACGAGAGAGACCACTGTTTGGCGGACGAGAGGGACCACTGTTCGGCGGACGAGAGGGACCACTGTTCAGTACACGAGGGGGACCAGCGCTATTCAGAGGAGGGGCGTTTGTCTGTCGAGGCGGGGCGGTGTATGGTGTATGGGGAGTGGCCTTGTTAGGTGAACGTGCGGATGTACTCGGCGTGACCGGATGCATAGGGAGCTCCGGTGGTGTTGAACGTCGTGATGTAGGCTCATAGTTAGATAATGGAGAATCAGATGGGTCAATAGGAGGGAGTGACTTCTTCCTTGCTGGCGAACGGCGCGGAGTTCCGTCTTGCGTAGGAGCAGCAGGAGAGGGACGCTGAGCGCTGTGCTGATGCGCCGAAGGAGAGCGCAGCGCATCAGACTCCTCATCTGAGTCAGGAGGCTCCCTCTTGACAACAACACTGGCTTGGCGTGGAGTAACCGTACCACGACTAGAATCGTCGGAAACATCTGCTTTCTTCCGCTTGACGGCACGCCTAACAGACTCGTGCCTAGTAGGACTAGAAGGTTCCGGCTTAACGACAGGATCCGAAGGTACATGGCGTTCGCGCGCGTTTGGTCGCGGGCTTGCGGACGATACGGCCGGTGGAATGTTCCGTGTCGGCCGAGAGTGCGGTGAATGTGCTTGAGACCGTGTTTGCCCTTTTGCTCGCGGTGTCGAGGGCTTACCGGCCTTGATGCGTACTAGCTTGAAATTGATAGTGGCGATCGGCTCGACGGGTCCAGATTCATACGTCGACGATTGTCTGAGTGGCTTGATCGACGATCCTGCAGCGGCGGAGGGGACATTGGAGGCTGAGCTCACATACAAATCATCTATATCCATCACGTCCCTGTCGTGCTGGAGATGGCCGCTACTATGCTGAGGAGACTCCTGGTCATTCGATTGAGATTGGGGCGCTGTAGTCCCATGACGCGCGCCATCCTTGCCTTTTCCGCCATCACAACCGTTTGACTGACCAGCAGACTTGATAAGTGTCAGACACATCATGATGCAGGCTGTGGAAGGGAACTCACATCGCTACTACCCGGAGGAGCCGCCTGCGTCATCGGGTCTGTGCCCTGGTGCGCCAGATTTTGCGGACTGTCCTTCCCTGACCTCGGAGTGGGGTCTACAGGCGTAGAAGTAGACGGCACGGGTATGAACTTGGCAAGGGGTATGGTATTGGCAGGAGCGGTGGGTGACTGAGCAAGTTCCCCACCCGGGAAGACAGATTGTAGGGTCGACTTGGCGGAACTGAGCCAAGATCCACCTAGCTGACGAAGGGTACCGATGCCCATCACAGCAGTCTGGCGTGGAGTCGTAGACTGTGCAGACCCGGATACCGTGTGATTACTTGAAGAGCGCATGTCTACATGATTGGCTTCCTTGGAGATCTCCGTCGTGGATGTCGTGGTGTCACCGTTCAGTGAGGCATCTTTCCCTAACGGCATCTGATGATCACCGGGATTGTTGTTCGCAGGTGTACTGAGGATCTTGTGCATCTGTGTGCCTGTCAGAATCAATCCCGCGCCTACGGGGAACGCGCACTCACATCAGTCGCACCGTCTCCTGATACGTTGTCCAAAGCTGTCGCATCTTTGCCTTGCTTCTTCTGCATGGCCTCAGGCGATAGAGACGGTGGGTGGATGGCTGATGCGTTTGCATGTATAGCCCTTGGCGTCGGCGATCGCGATCCATGCTGCTCAGCAGGAGTCATTCGCAACCCCTCTGCGTGGACGTTCACTTGGCTGGTGCCTCTCGGTGTGGACGATCGAGAATCAGAAAGCACGACGTCCATCTCAACTTCATCGCACTCGACCTCTGAGGGAACATCGCCATGTTCCTCGGGATCCTGATGATAAGATATGAGAACGACCTTGGAACAAGCATGTCTCATCATCCTACCTCAGCTTCGTCCGGAGGACGTGGCGTCCCGTCATCTTCGTCTTCGGATGCTAGCTCGAGCTCCGAGTCTTGTTCCATGAAACCATCACTGCTGCCGTCTTCAAATGGGATGCGCCGGGCGTCCTTCGTACCTGCTCTGGCATCCCTCTCCGAGTTCGGCACACTGCTGTCACTATCATGACCTCGTTCCGACGGGTCAACTGCGTCAGTCGGATGGTCCATCGCATTGGAGAGGTCATGAACCATGTTCGTCTGAACGCTGTCCTGGATGGGTAGAGTGGCATTAGGGGAGATTTTGTTGGCACCCTCTCGAGGCCCTCGGACGAAGACATTATCTTGAGATTGAACCATCAGCAGTTAACAAGACGCCAAATAGCGAGACAGCTCACTCGTATCAGCGGTGGAAGGTGTATTGCAGCTCGATGCATCCACAGCACCGCGAGGCTCGGACTTTGGAAAGGAATTGCAGTTCCGAGTCGCATCAGGGACGGCGCTCATGGGCTCGTCGACGGGACTGCCTGGATGAGACGCTCCATTGATAGGGGCGTCGTGGCGCTGCTGTGGGTGGGGGCTGGAGATGAACTCGTGGGCGGGACTGCCTGGCTGGGACGGTTCGCCAACAGAGACATCGTTGAGCTGCCGTGCGTGAGGGCCGGTCATAGACGCGTCGGCGGGACTGCCTGGCTGGGACGGTTCGCCGATAGAGACATCGTTGGGCTGCCGTGCGTGAGGGCCGGACATGGACGCGTCGGCAGGACTGCCTGGCCGAGACGCTGCGTGAGGGCCGGACATGGACGCGTCGGCAGGACTGCCTGGCTGGGATGGTTCGCCGACAGAGACATCGTTGGGCTGCCGTGTGTGAGGGCCGGTCATAGACGCGTCGGCGGGACTGCCTGGCCGAGACGCTGCGTGAGGGCCGGACATGGACGCGTCGGCAGGACTGCCTGGCTGGGATGGTTCGCCGACAGAGACATCGTTGGGCTGCCGTGCGTGAGGGCCGGTCATAGACGCGTCGGCGGGACTGCCTGGCCGAGACGCTGCGTGAGGGCCGGACATGGACGCGTTGGCAGGACTGTCTGGCTGGGACGGTTCGCCGACCGGGGTGTCGTTGGGCTGCTGTGCGCGAGGGCCTGACATGGACGTGTCGGTGGGACTGCCTGGCTGGGACGGTTCATCGACGGAGACATCGTTGGGCTGCTGTGCGTGAGGGCCGGTAATAGACTCGTTGGTAGCATGGCCTGGCTGGGATAGTCCATGGACAGAGGCAACGTTGAGCTGTTGTGAGTGAGGACGCTGGGGGTCGCCGAAAGAGAGAGCTGGAGGCGCAGCCCGAGAAGGCCCAAGCGAGGTGTGCTGGGCCTCGCGGCTCATCGTGAATGTGAACTCCTTGTATGGGAATCCGTCGTCCTCGGCCCCGATCTCCTCGTCTTCGTCGTCCTTCGCCCCGATCTCCTCGTCTTCGTCGTCCTCGGCCCCGATCTCCTCGTCTTCGTCGTCCTCGGCCCCGATCTCCTCGTCTTCGTCGTCCTCGGCCCCGATCTCCTCGTCCTCGTCGTCCTTGGCCCCGATCTCCTCGTCCTCGTCGTCGATGCCCATCTCCTCGTCTTCATACACCACAGCCTCGCCTTCGTAACCCGTCTCCTCACCTTCGTAACCCGTCTCCTCACCTTCGTAATTCGTCCCCTCGCCTTCATCGTCCATACGGACGTCATTAGCCGGTCTCGTCTCCTTGCAACCCATGCCGTGATCGTTTATCAGCTGTTGAACCTTCTCGTTGACATGACCGCTCTTGGCTAACTCCATGAGTTCATGCAGGAATTCGTCCTTTGAAGGACCAGCAAAACACCTCTTCTTGTTCACTCCTGCGAACTGATCGCGCTCCTCCATGGCTTTCGTACGCGCCCGCATGCGAAGACGATCTCTATACGTCATGTAAGATTGTCGGGATGGACCTTCCGGTGGTTCATCCTCCACATCGGACATGTCCCCTGTCTCTTCGTTGTCTGGGGTGAAACGTTACTGAGAAGAACGATGATGGATGGACAAAGCGGTACGTACGGTCGTTGTGCCCTTGATCTACTGTAGACGTGTTCTCTGCCTCACTGTCCTCTTCATCTCTCGCATTGCGTTTCTTCCTTGAACCTTGACAAAGCATCAGACACTACTGTTCGATAGCGGCTGTAAACACTAACCTGTACGCGCGGGACCCTGGGCTGCGTAGCCGCTTGACGCGCGCCCTTCTTGAGTGTTGACACGCGTAGCGGATCCTGGCATTATTTCAGCTTGTTCTGTGCGTCGACAGTTAGCTGAGAAAGCACATATATGTATTGTTGCGAGGCTCACCATGTACTGAGTGCTCGTCACCGGAGCGATCTTGACTGTCTATTGATAGCCCGAGGGTCAATAAGCCATGGATACATGCAAAGTTCAGGCTTCTTCCGTACCCAGAGAGGGCTCATTCATCGTTAAGAACTGTTCGTCGAGATGTGTTTTTGCTCGCTGTTGTTAACGCGACGGTTGGGTCGAGGATATGTCAGAGGGATGGAAGAAAGCGAGTCGGATCCGCGGTTTGCACGACCATTGTGCCACTCATCAGCATGAGGCGAAAGCAGACAAAGGAACTGTGACATGTTGGAGGACGGCGGCGCTAACGATTGTGCACGCATGTTGGTTGGTGCAGGTGTATATCGCAGCAAATGAGGAGTTGGATCCCGACACCGATGAGAGAGCACAGTGACAAGGTTGTCGACCGACGCCGATGCAGTTTTCACACCCCTGGTCGCTTAGCGCACGTCATCGCATGTAAATTCCTCCTCCCGATTAACTCGGAAATGTAGAACGGGCGTTCCGGACAACTTTGCTCTGAATTGTCGGTTCAATCAAGACTCGGCTCAAATCCATGAATGCCGGTCTTGAAACCATCGATATGTGCTTCGATCGCTGCTCACAAGGTCCAACAGTCTCTACAACCAGAACCGAATCCGTCTAGGCCAACTTACACAGTCACAGTCACGACTGACAAGACACATGATTTTCCTGCATCACGATAAAGTATACCAGCCTTCTCCCAGGCGAGCCCATGCCTTGCCAGGTGATATGATAATAACAAACATACAGGGGTACAATCAACATGGTATCCTTCCTGGTATCGCATTCACCGGTAGTCGCTCATAGAAGCAGGCTTCATGAGCGTACGCTGAGCCTTCGTCATTTGGGTCGTTTCTTGGGGTCCGTAGATGAGTCAACAAGGATCTTTTCGGAAGTTCGGTGTTCTCAGGCTCAGTACCCCGCCAGGCACCGGTGACATGCGAGGAGAGAAGTCCAGTGTTGATGTCCAGAGACGACGAGCGACGAACCTCTTCGATCCATCATCATTGCATGGGACTTTGAATCTAGCATCCTACCCCGACTTCCGGTAACTTTGTCTCCCTAGGCCGCAGACTTGCGCCTCTTGGAGTCGTACGCGGCCTGCAGTCTTCGAATGAGGCGGCGCCGCACTATTGGCTGTTGATTCATATGTAGGTCGCGACAGGATGTAGATCCAACGATGAGTGAAGTGCCCTGAGGGTTGTCGTAGAACACGGTTTGTCCCAGAGAAGCCTGCCAACGGGGAGAAAGGACAGTATGGGTATGTGCGCAAGCCAGAAGAAAAGCCGAAGCGTGTCAGGAAGAAATGCGAACGGAGAGCTCGAGCTCGTCGCCGGATCATGGACGCTGCGACTGCACGACAGAATGCCGGTGAAGAGAAGATGGAGGACGAGGAGGAATGGCAGATTCGAGAAGGCACGAACCTGTTTCCTCATGGGCAAAGCGGAAAGCTGACGAAGAGGAATGCCCCAATAAGAGATCACGGCCAAGGCGAGTTTGTTGCCCTACTATTGCAGTCAACCTCTACTCATGCTACGCACGACGATTAAATAGGAGCGACCGATACTAGGCGTTTTCACACACTATAAGCGGTCTGGACCATGACCTCGGCGTGCTTGACACCACTGTCCGTTGATAGGGCCGGTCTTCTTGAGTCCTTCGATTGCCAACGATAACATGTGCGAGCATCATCGGATTTGCCATGGCCATCGCATCCGTGTCCATCCCAGGCGTGCCGTTTGTGGGTATCATCTTCATGTTGGGGTCGAAGGGGTCGCCGTTCGTGATGCTGTCATTATGCACTTCCTACGATAGGGTGAGATCGCCGGGCATAGTTGTCGGGGAGATTGTGGCGCGTTGCTGCTTTGGACGGAGGGGAAGGAGTTGTGCATTGCCGCCAGATGTGCAAAGGTGGTTATTCAACGATCTACGGAGGTGGAATCAGCGCGAAGTTATCGAATGATAGACGGGGGGCTAATGACTTATTGAGGCTGAACATCTCTTGGGATTCCTCCAGCAGGTAGTTGGTAATTGCCGCAGGCGACTCCGATTTGGCCATAGTACCAGAGAATGAGCTTGCATGAGAACGACGCCTTCCTGGGCACTTAGGGGAGACAGATAGGCGAACAGACCCAGAGCTGAGAGGAGAGCAGGTGCATAGTGTCGGGGCAATGGACCAGAATATCCAGTAGTGTGTCAAGCAGGGGTGATATCTCAGATTTTAGGAGACAGCCGAGATATTCGAGTCTCCGACTCGGCACCAACAAACTAAACAGAGATAGAAAGACACCGAAGAGTGAGCGATCCAAGATAGCAATCCCAGGTAGTGCTCATACGAAACGTCAAGCCACAATTACGCCAGACAGACCAAAACTCGGAAGATTATGCACTTGAATCCACGAAACGGGCCCATCGTGCAATGATGGGACGTATGACGTCCGTCCACTCCTTCACACCGCGTGTTCCTCCCACATGACAAAACCTGAAGATCTCTTTGTGCGTCTTCCTACCTGGGAACGAGCGGCAGATAGGGTACGAGTGTGTTGTTGGAACAAGAACACAACAAGCCCGAAGAGACAACACTTACAATCACGACACTTCACTCTCACATTTTCGGCTATGTCGGCTAGCTCAATGTGGACGAGTTGTTCGAGCTTATGGCAAGCTTTGCCTGGGGGCCCGATATCGAGGTCCTTGAGAGCGACGCCACGAACGACATACGCACTTGGGGACGGCCAGAACCCCAAGAGAACGGGGCGCGATCTCGGGCAGGATCGCGGCCATTCCTCGAGTCGACGCTGTATATTGTTCGTGCGGCCCACTTTTATGTCCACATAGCCGCGTGGAGCTTTGTCTGAAACGTATTAGAAGCAGCACACACAACACACACCATATACGCACTCTGTACCATATAGGCGTATAAGTACCCTTCTTCGTCAGAAAGAGAGATCTTCTTCTTCATTTCCTCCTCCAAACGTTCACGCGTGTTCTTCAGCAGGGTGCACGGAATGTATCCTAGGGAGTTCAGCACCAACGGAGAGGAAGCGCTGAGTTACGCTTACTCTTGTTCACGGTCATGCTTCTGGTTCGCGCCATTGTTTCTGGGAGTTGAGAAAGGCTGATAGAAATGAGATAATCAGGTAGGAAATGCTCGCTAGAGAGGAGAGAGACCGCCCCAGTCGGTTGACCGATAGAGTTGGAGAGGAAGCCGACGCTGCTGAAGCTCCCGGCGAATTGCGCGACACATGAGAGCGAGAACCTCGAGAAGGCTGACTGACAGTGCGGTAGCGGCACATGCCAGAAGTACTAGTGCCGCAGTGCACAAGAACCTGAGGAACACCCATGTCCGGGACGGACCGGACACGGTGTGTGCTGCAGCGCCGCCGTAGGTGCAGTTAAGCACTTCCAGTAGTACCGAGGCCCACAGTAATTCAATCTATAAGACACTACCTGTTCATGGGTTAGAATACGATGGATCGTTAGAAGCAATCATAACTCACCGTACACCTAAGGGGCCTCCTGGCCGCGCTCCCTGGGTCAGTATGGCTAGGGTGCCCCATTGTTGACCTACGCGCAGAAACGTATCGCAAAAAATAAATAATGTCTCCCCCAATGCTCCCATCAGCCACTGCCTGTCTTAAGCTTCCACCTCATGTTGCATGAGTGTCTCGTATCGAGAAGACGAACAAGCGCCAGGCCGGAGCTGCACTTGGACACAGCCACACATGAGATCCTGTTCCCACACCGCCCAGACTGGGCCGTGAGATGCCATTGCCATACACGTTCGTTCCTAAAAGGGCAGCCTGACTCGAGCGTCCACATCTTCATATGGCAAGTTGTGCCCGTATCCGTGGAGGTCCGCGGCTCCCCAGCATGTCTTCCGTCTAACAGAGGCAATTCTTAGAATATCATATGCATCAATTCAAAGAAAGGACGTACTCGGACAGGTGTAGAGATCATCGACCTGTTGGATATCGAGGCTTCACTGAGAATATTCCATAGGGTAGATGGGCACAAGCGCGTGCGGCATTGCTCCTGAGAGCGACACGCTCCTGCCTGCATCTTTGTCGGCCATGCCGAGAGGAAAGCCGGTACTGACGAGTCGCGGAAAGTTCACGCGGCCGTCAGTATCGCTGTACTTCGGCCTTCGTCTCTCTGATGACTGACATGCGCTGCTCGAGGACCCGACGTGCGCACACGGGGTTTGCCTTGGCTCTTGCGCATGAATCGTCCTGCTCGTCCGCGAGAATGAGCCCGTAGATCCCGCTTGAGAGAACGGAATATAGAAGAAGAATCCAATTTTGTGGGGGGCGGGGGTTCTAGGAGGAGCCGTCTCCTCGACGCTGTCATCTCCTCAATGCTGTCGTCTCCTCGATGCTCACGCCATCAAGGATGTGCTTGACCTCTCTCACTAGGGTGGTAGTGGAAGAGTGGTCAGAGTTGCGGATGAGTTGTCGATGTAGTGTCTGTCGGCGTAGTTGCCCTCGAAGTAGGCGGCCTGACGGGAGTAGTCCTTAGTCCCTACAGATGGCGGTCGATGATGGGGCGATCTTAGGAGCGATTGGAAGCTCGACCAAGCTATCCATGTGACGGACATGGATTTCTTGCACTCGGAGGGGACGGAGATGAGACCACTCGATGACGTCTCGGAGGGGTACTCCGCGCCGGAGGCATCCTTGTAAACGGTGTTCGTGAGGCGGTTGGAGACAACAATGGCATGCCGCTGGCATTCTGCGTTCAAGAAGGGGTTGTCAGAACGAGAATACAGGTGACGGCGCGCAACGCATGCAGCGCCAAGGAAAATGTGTTTGAAAACAGCTGGAAACGTACGCCGAGGGCACATCATATAGCCCGTGTCGCTTCGCACATACTGGCTGCGACAACAACCGCTCGCAAAGGTCAGCGGTTTGGGTACGGTGCATAGCATAGCCAACGGATTACACAAAAGTCTGGTAACTTAACATGCTAGAACGTGGAGCTCACGAAGGTACTGTCTACACCACCCTCAGTCAAACGATGGCCTCTGCCGACAAGAACATTGTTATGAGTTTTGTGACCGCTGCGCTAGAAGAATGACTCACCAAAAGCATCGAAGGCGTCCTGGAATCCTTCTTCCTGCGGCTCCTGTACGCAGAGAAGGTCTCCTTGGTGACCCAGCTGGGATCGCCGTTGCGTTGGAAGTGGAGACGACGCGATCGATCCGATGGCTGCCTATCCCCGGCACGAACCGAAACCCAAAGCCCATGGGCGTTAAGTACCCATGATTTGGTGCGAGAGGTCCGCTCATCGATGTGAAGGTAGAGTTCATCCACAGATGTGCGAAGAGACGGAGGTGGATGGCATACAGTGTACCGGCCAGACGTTCGATACCATACCGTCTGGCCCTTTCCGCGCCTGAAATCTTTGCTGTCTCGATACTGGTCCCAATCAGTAGCATCGCCATATGTGATACCCTGTACGTCGTCCTCGTCCTCGGATACAGAGACATCTGCCGTCTCAGGAGAGACGCGGATTTCGTCAGGAGAACTCGCTGAGGCAGCGCCCCACCCGGTACTCGAGGAAGAGTCGACAGGATCTTGTGGATCAGTGTCATCTGTCTCCGACACCGCAGCGCCATTATGAGGCACATCGTTCGATGGACCCTCGAGCGTGACGTCTTCGGGATCAGCAAGACGCACGACCTCCTGCCGAGAGTTGATGATGTCTGACGGGGCCGTTGCTTGTCCAAGGTCATCACAGGACGAAGGCGGTTGGATGGTCGGAGAAGCGCTCGAGAGTTTTTTGCGACAAGCCATTGCTTTGCGAGAAAATCGGATGAATGGAAGGGGAGCTGGAGAACCAGTGGTATTGTCGGAATGGCGAGGCAGAGTAGTACGAGAGTCGAGCAAATCGTGACTAGTCCCTGCGATGGCAGACGTGCCAAGTGAGGGACATGCCGATGTGTTGTCGATGAGATTCAACGAAGAGGAGGGAACTTCTACACCCTAGCCGTCAGGCTATGCGTTCCAGCCTAATCGAACCACTCACCAATATCATCGATCCGGAGGTTTACCACCGAGTCGTGGTGTCCGGAGGAGATTGTCGTGGCGGTTACAACAGCAGGCTCACGAACTGCTTGTAGACGAATTAGTTGTGTATCAATACAGAGCTGTCAGTACTCACCGAGATCGTTATCGGAAACTGGTCCGCCGTCTTGTTGTGAATCCAAGGCGAGTGGCTCGTAACCAAAACTCGATCTGCGAAGCGACATTGATAACAGCATCCTAGCGACATCGCACGTCCACTTTCTCACCTCTCGGAGGCAGGCTTGGTATGTTCAAATCGCCTTCGATTTGTGTAAACTGTCTGCGGTATTGCGGGGAGGGCGAGGGGCCGATAAGAGGATGAGGAACGACATCGAGAGGGTATTTGGCGCCAATTCCTCACCGTCCACGTCTCCGGGTCACATGCAACTGTACCGGCGGCTGACAAGAGTCCTACACGAAGCACGAGAGTTCCTCGCCGACGAATGGTGGTCATGTGGATATCCTGTACAGTTGGAAGGGAGAAACGTATACGTGAGGTTTCAAGGCTCAATCCGCAAGTTTGACGTACTTAAGGTCTCAGATTGTAAAAGGTCTTTGCGAACCACGTGCAGCGACAGCTAGGCAGGGCCTCGCAACAATGGATCCTAGTGAAACAATACAGCAAACAATACATGGTGGCGAGATGAGCTCTTCACAAGTCACCCAAATCTATGACATCTCCAGGATCCTCCCAATCACCATCACCCCTTCCAGCTTCGGTGGGCCTCGTGTGCAAGTCGCTATCCGCCCTTGCGACAAGGCGGACGCTCTGCGCAACAACGATGTGAATACTGTATAGCGGCGGTATGAGGTTGCATTGCGTACCTTGTCCAAAGATAGCGCATGAACACAGGGCCGCGATATACGGGCCATCACCACAGGGGTCCGAGCAAAGTGCGCTACGACGTCATCGAGGCTAAGAACAACCGCGGGAAGGTAGGAATCGTAGTAGAGCTCGCTGCCGACGTATGCGTATTTTCGGTACGGGTCATGACGAGCATCTGTTGGAGAGAGCTGTTCGAGAGGTGCAACATACAGGTACGTCGACTCCGTGAGATGCCCATGGGCGTCGCGGGTGGCAAAGGAGAAGATTCGCTGGATGCGACCTGCTCTGTTGAAAGAGGACCAGCGGTAGATGACATTGCTATCCTTCGGCGAGTCAGTTGCGCTTAGAAAGGACACTCCGCCGCACACCACACGACGTTGTTGAGACGCGCTGTTTGTGAGTTGCTGACTGCCGGGGACGCGCCGAATCTCGCGTGCGTCGATATACAGCTCTGTTCCGCTCTTGCTGTTCAGATGTTGAATCAGAGCCCGAAAGCATTCATCGTCCAAAAGCAGTTTCCGCGGCGCGTTCTGCTTGCTCTTGAGCCATGAGCCAGCATCCAGGAGTGTAGACTCGCGCAGTCTCGTTCCTCGGCGATCCTCGGCCGCTGCCTCTTCGAACGCCGATACGAGTTCCCCTACTTCGTTTCGAATGTCGGTACGTTCCAGGAGGATCCGTAAGTTGCTTGCCCGGCAAGTATTCTTCATGTACGTGGATTCCAAGTCGCCTGATGGAACGATGAATATGAGCCAGACATGCACGTATATATAGGATACAACTCACCGAATTTCATGTTTGTGTTCTCACTCTGCAAGCGGAAATTCATTCGCTCCGAGAAGAAGGTCCGGATGGAATGCAGAGGTCCGAAGTGGCGGAGGAAGTAGGGAATATGGAGGGAGTTATGTTGATTTGGCCTGATGTTGATGTGGTAGAGTTCCTTTGCCTTCGTCAGATACCGCATCGCAACCTTCTCGTATAATTGGATCGCAGACTCGGTCATTTCAAGCAATCCGCCAATGACAACCTCCGTAACGAGGTCCATGTAGTTATCAAGCTTTTCACGATGTTCTTGAGATTGATCGTACCAGAGCTGGATGAGGATGATCGGGAGGTTTACGACATAGAAGATGTGCCACTGGTCAGCGCTTAGCTTGCCCCGCGACTTCGTACCGACATTAGCCGGAACGGGGTTGACCCAAGAAGGCAGTTCGGTCAGCGGGAGGCGTTCATGAATATGCTTCAAAGTCTTCTTGCCCAACATCACAGGAGCATCGACGAGCTTCATCGTGCTATGATCTGTCTCCACTATTGCCTGTCATAGATTCAGCCTAAGCCTGTGATGCAATTCTGTCAATACGCAATACATACTTTGACGCTGGAGGCTTGACTCGCCGCAGCGGGGATATTTGATCGCTAACAACAGGACGTGAGTACTCGTACTACTCTGACTGTGGGAGTTGAAGACTCACAATAGCTACAAGAGCATTGATAATGTCTTTCTTGTTACCCGAGACAGCGACACCATACTTTTGTGATAGCTGCACGAAAACACCAACGTTGAATTTGGAATCCAAGGTCGACGCCGAGTTTCCGGACAAGAACGCGCGGTCCGCAGCCTCGACGTCGTTCCGCTGTGCCTTCTTCTGCGACTGCTGTTCAGGTTGACCTGACGTATGCGAAACCGGGATGGAAGACCGTGAGTGATTGCCTCCGGACGGGATGGACTCGGATGACTCCGGAACGCGAGGGTCCTGCTGCAAGCCGTTGTTGATTCTCTGTGAGAAGCACAACTGTGAGTATGGGTGTGCTATTCGGAACGGAGAGCTCACTGACATATTCGATAAGCTTGCTAATCATGTGCGGCTTTGAGGTCTTCTTATAGTGTACATCCAGGAGGGTACACAGGTGCTTGAGAACGGCACGTGTACACGAGGCGCTCAACTGTTCAGCGGTTCCGTTGTAGACGAGCTCAAGTCCCCTGGCGACCTCTTCTTCGGAGAGCACCGGTTCGGTCTCACCATCAGCATCCTCAGCTGCAACGCTTAAGCCCCAGATGACACGACAGTGATGTTTGAGCAGCCCGAGATAGTGCATATGCATGGAGTCAATGACGGTGTAGCGGATCGGGTCCCAGTACGGCAGGTCGAGAAGCACGGACCAGCGGGTGCTGTTCCGCTTGAACGCCTCCTCGCGTCCCTTGACCGTTGGTTGGTCCTTCCAAGCTTGTGCGTCCGCTCGATACTCAGCGCAACTACGATGCCTCCAATGATCCATGTCGAGATCGTTGATGTCATTCTTCTTGAGTTTGCAGACGCTGCAGAAGTACTTCGCGCCGGCACCGCCGAACCCAGCGGTCTGTCTCGCCGCGGGGAGGTCACATACTATAGGGACTAGTGCACAACGGACTAAACGGCCTTGTGGATACTGCGCCGTTTGTGCATAGAACACTCCATGGGCCCAGAACTCGAGTAGCTCATCGACAAGAGGGCGAAGGAAATGGTTGATTTGATCTATTGAGGGCTTCCCGGGACCCGGTATGACCCCCACCAAGAACATGTTCTCAGGGCGATAGCGTAGATGGGGCGGAAGGTTGAGGCAATACATGTAGATGGCCGTGACAGAAACCGTCTGCTTTGCCGTCTTGTTCTGGAACGGGTTGAATCCGTCGACGGAGAGCCCAAAGATCAAACGTGCCTCCCCTGGCGGTGCATCAACGAATCTAGTGCCATTGTCCATGAACAATTCACGGAATACCGGGGCGTCCCAGAGGTCCGCCATGCACTCCTTGCTAGCACCTGCGGCTCGCTTGAGCATGTTGTCCATAATCGCTTCCATGCCTGGACGTGCGAGCAAACGCGCCAGCCATTGCTTCATCTCCTGGTAGAGAAAGACGCGAAGTGGAAAGGAGAATGTCCGACCCCGGATGGTTCGTGAACGCCACAGATTCGTCCGGCACGCCCTGCTCAAATGCGTGACTTTGTGTTCACAAATTTGAGGGTAGGGTTTCGGGTAGATGGCATAGCAGACAGGGCAACAGATGTAAGGGCGTGTGACTGGGTCGAGGTCAAATCGTCCAAGAATGGTGCGGATGTCGACTGGAAGTGACTCGATGAAGTCGCGCTGCTCGCCGTCACGAGATCTGCCTTTCGTAACTCTGACGAGGACTCGAAGTGCGATAAGGAGGATGCGTGTAGCCCTGCGGGGGACCCGATATATGAGATGGAGCAATAACGCTGTGAGGTGGTGCACAACTAAGACCGGATCGAGGACGAGATGCGGATGGAGGAAGTAGCGGCCTGTAACCACATGCGGTGAGTCATCGAAGTCAACTATAGAGCACAACGCCTTACCAGTATCCACGAATGAAGAACCAGTGCGCTCGCAAAAGCTCGCAAGATGCCGCTGTCTCATCCACTCTCGCTCCTTGTGTATCTGCATCCGCGCCCATTCTTGACGTAAGCGCTCGAGCAACGAGGAGCGCCTGTCGCGTGATCTTGAACCAGAGGCTGATTCGGAAGGGAAGGAAAGTGCGGCGACAGTAGTGTACATGGCATGAAGCCATTGTTCCTGGTCAAGAAACTCTGAATTGCCCAAATACTTTGCTTCCAGAGCATGAGGCCCAGTGTTAGGTTCGAGGACGTCGTCGATCTCGACACCTTGAAAGACCTCGACTTCACCAGGACTACTGAGAAACGATAGCGAGCCGCTGAAACTGTACGTGCGAATACCAGTGTGTGTGCATGACTCTAGAAACGTGAGATCGTCGTTATCGTCCCCTCTCTCGACATCAGCATGTGTCTCGAAGGTATGGAGGTCGGTAGAAGCTGAGTTGGAGCCACTAGGTTTGGGAGGGTGAGGTCGCGATTCTGCCGATTTAGAGTTGTGATCATGGGGTAGGGCAGTGAGGTGGTCCACAGATGAGGTGATGCTTTCGCGGATATCAGGGCGATACGGGCTTGGTCGAAGGGGATCGATAGATCCTGACATTGGCCTCTTCGACTGTGGCCGACGGGAGGACGATGCGGTTTCACGAGACGGAATCTCGTGGTCCAATTCGTGACCTCTGCCGGCAATAGCTCGCTCCAACTCTGCGTTTTGTGCACGTCGTCGTGTGCTCCGATCGGTATCTGTGTACTGTTGAGAAGCTTTGCTAAGATCAGAGAAAATTTGTTTACCGTTCCGCTTGGACCTGCTCAACAAAGGTGAGTTCGCTTCCTCCTCCAATTCTGCGAACGCCGAGGCTGATCAGATTTATCAGTGTACCTACGTTAGAGTGAGATGAATTACGCAGACGTACCTTGTCGATCCCTATGAGCAGATCCGCCAATAAGAGAGAAACGTACATGTAGAGTGGAAAGGTCTTGAACTCCCGCCTCTCCCAGGAAACAACTGGCGGGGAGAGCTGAGTGACGGTACGAATCGAAATATACAAGAGGCAGGATGCGAGAAGAGTGGGGAATTAATCGACGACGTTCAAGTGCCCATAGGATGTCAATGACCCGCCATCTGGAGTTCACGGCTGGGACAAATGGTTCAAAAGGTAATCGTTCTGGAGATGACTTTCGGAGACTCACCGATCGGTATGGAACGCTTCCCTAATCCCAGAATAAAGATAGTCATATCGACGTCTCCACGCCGTTGGCATGCACTGCGTATATTGACAGGCAATTTGGACCGCAGAGATGGGTGGCAGACTAGGATAGGACGTGAGAGGTGTTTCAGATTGAGCGAGTATATACTACTATAATCACTCACATATTGCAAAGACGTAGACAAGAATCATGTCCATGAAGCATATCGCAGTGAGGATCGCAGAGCGCCACGCTGCATCCTGCTGTTCATTTCGAGCGAGTATCGGCGATGTTCCAGTTAATAACGCGATAGCGAGTATGACCCAGAGGAGCACGAGCGACTGGAGTATAACAGCGTAGTGGGCATTGAGTTTGGCCGCGGACCGTCGCCGCCACCTCCGAAGTGGTCTCTGTCGCGTCAGCCGCCATCGCTCCATGAGTGTATTGAGAGAGAACAGGTTCTGGAGGGCGGACGTAGCTACTAAGCTAGACGGTGAGAATGATGGAGAGGAGAGACAAGATGACCGCTATTGGCACGTGCTTCTCGTCCCTTGGCACTCGGGTTAAGGTTGTAGCTCCGTTTCAGAGTTCAGGATGCAGGGTTGCATGGTTGGTCTCTCTGAACTGCGAGTTGTTCTTTCACTCAGAGCACCTCAAAGCCATGTGTGACACTGCAAACGACTGAAGTTCTCGGTAGCCGATGTACAACGATGCAAAGTAGTAGAACCATACTGCCGTGCTACCATGGCAAAACTCCGCCGTGCGACGTCTTCCGTGCGATCAACCCAATAATGCCTCGGCGGACTGCCTGGCAGCCTGCACCGTCTCAAGGCGCGCTCTCAACTCCTCCGCAGTCATCCGAAGGACGGGGAGGACGAAAGGGAACAAGTGGCGCCTAGAAGGATCGCCGGCGCCGAAGTTTTTCATCACGGACTCGAGGACCTTCTGCATGTCGTAAAGTCTATCCACAACAGTGAGGACGACGGAGTGCCCCAAGGTCAAACGCCCAACCTCCCGACATATAGGGTTCCCGGATGCCGCCTTGGCGCAGAGTGAGCGGGCGTGAGCGAGGTGCACCTCGGCACGATGGAAGGCGGAAAGCAGCTGTGCCGTGGCGTACATCGCACTTGCCAGCTCCCTTTGGATGTGTCCGATGGAGTTTGTCATGGCGTTCGCAGAGAGCGCGATGACGTCGTCGATAGCCAACACAAGCAGGCCGTCGACATACCATCCAGCGAAGTCGTAATACGACATCAAAACCAACGAGCCTACTATCGTCTCGTCAATGTGCACAACGCTGGAGATGGGTCAGAACGTGATCACAAAATATATCAGACTGCACTCACCGAGACAAGCCCAACTCGATATGAACCAAGAGCTGGTACAACGCGTTCGAAGCGACGCGCGAAGTGCGCATGATGTCCTCGAACTCCACAGCATGAGCCTTCTCGATGAGACTGGTGTTGTCGAACGGCAGGATAGCGTCGGTGTAAGTAACATCGGCGTCTTTGAGGTAGCAAGCTGCGCGTGCGAAGGAGGATATAGTCATGATCGAGGCGTTGGAGGGGGCCGCGTCCAGTATCACCTCGAAAGCCACTCGTTGATCAACCGACAATGAGAAGACGGTGGGGTTGGTATCTCCGCGAGGACTCCCTGCGGCGAAGGGGCACACAAAGATGCTGAAGGGAACAAATGGAAGTATGCACGCGGCAGCGATAGCGACGTCTCTCATGGAGCCGATGGACTCCTGGACATGGGGGTGTTTGTTGTCAATGGGAAGGTTGCGAATGTACAGGCGGAGCTTGATGCTGTGGACCAGGAGGGAGCACAAAGGGAACGCAAACATCGCGATGATGATCAGACAGGTAACCCGATGAAGCATCTTGTGATGGTGGACACGGTATGCTGCAGAATGGTCAGAGGTTATCAATCGCGCGCAAAGTAAGGGACGTACTTCTGGTATGATCGCGGTACTTGGTGAAGAGTGGGAGGCGTAATGAGCTCGGGCGGCAAGTGTTAAATATTGGCGCTTACAACGTCCGCGTCCACGAGCCATACAACACGATGCTGCCACAAGCGCTTTCCGCGCATGTTCAACTTCTAGTGAAATACCGTCATCTCCTTCTACCGATCTTGAGGTCGACTCACTGCCGAATCGCTGGATACCTACAAGCAAAGCCGACCCCGTTGTCGAGTACGCCGGAACGCCTGAATTCGAATCGCCCACGCCCAGCCCTAGTCTTCGGTGGTGGTCGTAACAGTATGTGCGTCTTTGAGAAGGAAGAACCTCACAGCCCTCTGCTTCGATGATGCTTGGGCAGAGACACTCCGACGGCGATTCATCGTCTGTAGTAGAGGACCAGCGGGTGTGTATCGAGCTCCGCATGGGAGTGCAGTCGACGTCTAGATGCAGTGAGAATTGCAGGAAGACCGTGATTGTAGAGGTAGAATGCTTGCGTCCGGATCTAAAGCCAAAACATCAGCGACATCGCAGTCCCTTGTCGCACTCACTCTTAATTGATAATTTGCGCAGCCGATGGATTCTTACCTCCTTCCTCTACGAATTCCTCCACGGCGACGGGGAGCGGACTTTCAGGAAGGAAATATATATGCAACCTGCTTATTGGTATAAGTATCGGTTCGCGATCAGCCTTGGTAGGCTACCCGAAGTACATATCGGGTTTACTCCTCTGGGAAAGCTCTCCAGTTTGCCAGCTGTCCCTCCCAGCAACTTTTCGCCGGTCATGCAACGCAGACGGCATAACGCCATCAAGCGCCAAGGAATAGAAGTTACGCTCCTTCAGGTGGAGATGAGCTTCAGCCCGTACGTCCGCCAACAAGACCGCGTACCACCGCGTACCCGTTGCGCCGCTGCATTCCCATCACCTTCTAGGCCTGCAAGCGAAAGGGCATCCTGGGCGGGAGGACATGTTCGTCTTGAGCTAAAGTAGACACGTATTCTTAGAACGGCTCGAACATGTTCTCAGAGTATGTGAGCGTACCTTGGGAGAAGGTCTACCCGCTTCCCGCGAACGTCTCGATGCGCTCACTTTCTCACCGAGGCCTACGATGTCAAGCAGAGTGATCTCATCCTCGTCCATACGGTTGAGGGCGGGCGTAGCATTCCCTTCGCCCAGCTCATCAAGGCGCACAGTGCGACGTCATCGGACGACCAGACCTCGAGAGGAGGCGGAGATCGCCAAGACGCACGAGGCCGACGACGTTTACACCAAGGAGGATACCGTCCGTCGAAACCATCGCTGACAGAGAGGAAGGGGAACGCGAAGAAGCTTCCCATTGGAAGTTCCGGAAACACCGCGTACGTCCAACCCCGACGAACCAAGGACCGATGGACGACCTGTTCGAGGACTTGCTGTCCTGGGTCGTCCAGGAGTACGAACGCGACTTTCGGGAGCGAAAAGCTGGAGGTGCCAAGGGACTTGCGCAGACCGGCGCGCTTCAACCCACTCCTTCCGTCGCCGACCTTAGTGTTGCTCACGGGGTGGCACAGACGAAGGGCAGGCCTCGGGGCCGGCGCAAACCACCGATTGAGAAACAACTAGAGCTTGCGGCCAATGTGCTTACCCATAACGCTGTCCGAGCTCTTGGTGGACGACATCGACGGCCCGGACTGGCGGACGGACGACAAGATGGGCGATCGTATTCCGGTCGTGTGGAAGATGAAGGACAAGTTCGCAGGTCGAGTAACCTGCGGCCGGGGATGTCCTCTCGACACTTAGGGGGCTGGTGAGAACATGTGCGAGGGAGTGTATGCATGAAGCGGTATGGTGTGTTGGAAAGCAGATTGGCAGTCTCCGGAAGGTTGTCGTCTATTGAGACGGGACGAGAGGGACATCGAGCAAACAGGAGGCAAGGCGGCCTGAGGTATGAAATCGGAGAGTTCGACTGCTGGCGCTGTAGGGGCTATGTATTTGTCAGCGGAGCGCCAACTCTCAAGTCGGCGCTCAGAGCTTCAGAGCCGGACCAGGCAGCTGGTCCGCCACTGCTTTCGTTCACCTATCTTTTGGTAGAGCGCGTTGCCATGTCATTGACGAATACTTGTCACTCATTCCCCACAGGTGTACGAAGATCCATTGAAAGAAGGCCATTGGTAGCGGCGCTCAGATCGTTGAGGTTTAGTTGGACCTCCTCTATAGCGCAGCTCCTGTATGCGAATGTGGTGATAGTCCCTCATGTGAGTACTTGACTTCTTTCCTGCGATCGCCACATGTCGTTCTATTGCTCAATTTCCTGCATCATTCACAGACCAGCGACTTCATCTAAGACGAGCTGGTCGAACATCGGGTCCGAAGAGGGCGGTGAGAAGCTCGGTCGTGAGCGACGTAGGCCTCTGTTCTACGAGGCAACGTGCCTGCCACACGTGCAGTGGCAAGATGGCTGCCTCGCCGAACTGCAGTGATGAAAGGACAAAGGTGTTAGCCGCTCACGCGGGAACGGCACACTCCCTTTCCCGCTCTTCCTTTCCTTCCCCCTCGACCTCTATCAGCATCCGAATAGTCCTCGCCACTCGACACCTCCGCATTGCTCAATATGCCCTCTGTGCGTGCGCGACTCGACTGTGCGAAGGTGAGTGTCGAGCAGGACACAAGTAACTATCTCCCGGGTCGTTGTTGTTGACTTCTCTTTGTTCTAGCCCGTCGTCAAAAACATCAAAGCGATCGCCTATAACCGCGGACATCGCAAAGGAACTAGAGCAAATGTCCCCACCGCTATCCATCCTACTCGAGACTGCCTGGTGGTGCCACGCTTTCCGGCTGTGGAAGCCATTCTTGGCCCGGGCCCCGACCTCCACGAAACCTGGGTGACCTGCGCGGAGCCCGATGGATCCCGGTACCGCTTTCTGATAGCTGCGAGGTACCGCGAGGACTGGGAGGTCAACAGTGCTTTACGCTCCGTGCTGCCGGAGGTCGCCTGGAAGGGTGATCTGCTGGTGATGCGGGGAGGTACCATGCTCTCTGTCGTGAATATGGGCAATGCGGTATACCGCGAGCGAGCGGAGCGGGCCGTGCGCAAGTAAGGCTCATACCGTTCAATGTGTTACCCCTCCTCACGCGATACAAATGCAGGTTCCTCGTCGAGACTGCACCCCTCGTCACTCACGCCATTCAGAATAACGTACCGCTCATGATTCCCGCCTCTCTTTGAGATCTTTGCCATGTCTTCACGCCTCCGTCATCTGCCTCTGCCAGTATTCCGTCTATAGATTTGTAATCTTCGAGATATGGAGTGTGTATTATTCTGCTCGCCTCGGTGCAGCAGGCGCTTGAAGTAGAATGTGGATAGTAAGAAAATCAATATAATCAATAATATGCGACTTGTCATTGATGCCGCTCCCCCGACTCGTCCGGATGACTCTCGTCTCTCTTGTCCCTCTCGTCCTCTTCAACCAGACGAATCGCGTCTCCAACGCACACCGAGACGCTAGCATCAGCCATGTGTCTCTGTGCACAAAGGATCCATTGGGCCAGCTCGTGGCTTCTTGGGATTTTTGGGTGGCGTCGAGGATAGCACGACGTACTCCTCAACTGTGACCTCGCTTGCACAATGCCCAGCATCGCTCAGGTCATGGAGGACATTCCTTGTGTATTACCTGCTATGCCAACAGAGGTGAGTGTTGACGTATGCTGTTTGCAGCTGTTCGATCAATTCTGATACCTTCGCTACAGTTGCGGCTGGCCTCGGTCGACACATTGACAAATGAAGACGTCGGAACGTCTATTGACGGAGAAACTGCCATAAGTGAGTCCCAAACATTGCCTACGGTGATGGTGATCTCACCACCGCCATGCCCCATGCCACCATAGTACGAGGCTCAGGATGTCGCCACGGAGAACAAGTCATCGATCCTGATTCACACCGTTGCTTGCTCTGTGGACTTCTTGCCTCAGATCGCAAGATTGAATCTCTTAGGAGGGAACTGGATTGTGCTAGCGAAAGAGTGGCTGGGGTGGAAAGTGAACTAGCGGCCGAGAAGAGCGCACATCAAGACTCGTCCAAGGAGCTCTCTTGCGCAAAGGACCAGATAGTACGTGTGCAACCGCCCCATAGGATGTGGAGTTTAGTGACTCGTGAGTCTATCAGACAGGTCTGCAGGACTCGATCGAGTACTACGAACGTCAACTAGAACAACTATCCGAATCTCGTGAACAGCTCATCGTAGACCATCAAATCAGGATTCGGGCCCTTCGGCACGAGTTGGCAATCTCGAACTCTGAGAAGGTAGGGACGTTGATTACTTGCGATTTGTCTGAGAGGTCTGATTAACTTGACAGGACAAAGCCGAGGACGCGTACAAGGATGTTATGCTGGAGATAGATCGATTACGTATGGATCTTGAACATGAAACCCAGCAGAGAGAAGTGATCGCACAAACTATGCAAGGCAAAATCAGTCATCTTGAGAAGGAATTGGTATGGGCCGCCGTAGATCTTCATGCGTTCGTGCCAGTAATTAGTCCTCTATAGGATGAATTATCGGCGGAAAGAGAAGCCCTCCGAGAACGCTGCTCCCTCCTTGATTCCCATCTCGCTACGGCGAACGAGCAATGGGAGCGAGCGACAGTGGACACGAACAACCTCGACTACAAGTACGAGGAGGCGAAGGCCAAATGGGCACACGAAATCCAGGAAAGGAACGGTATGTGGCACTCACGTTATTCAGGCTTCTCCCTCTGTCGTACTTACCGAGTCCGTTTCTACCAGCTGACATCGCAGCCTTGACCAAATTGATACATCAGTACCGGCAAACGAACGGGCGATCGTCCCCTGTCGGTCAACGCGTAGCTCCGAGAAGCCGCTTTCGCGACTCGTCTGGAGAGGACGCCAGTCTTTGCTTTGACGGGGAGATTTGCCGTTTGGATCGCAGAATTCTCTGGGGCAGGGGCGTCGTTGATGATGCGTTGCGGTCGGAGGCCGACCCAACGATGCTCAGTCGGGCTCCTTCCGGCATCACATCCGAACTTGAGAGTGTGGTCTCCGACCATGAAGTTTGCATGTCACTTGAGGGTGATACGCTTCTGGACGCCCAGCCATTTCCGTCTTTTGACCCGAACGAAGTCTACGAGGACGTCTATGCCACATCCACTCTACTTGATCGCCTCTCGGACAAGAATCTTTCCTCCGTTCACGATGTCAATACCTTCCTCGCTAATAGGACAGCATATCCGACGGGCGACATGAGCGAGGTTCATTGCTGGAGGCCACTTCCCATCACTGCGTGTTCTTCTTGCCTTCCGCCCACCCTCAACCTCTCCGGCGATGGTCTATCGCTCCCCCGTGCCGACACGAGGGTTTCCACCTTCCCCTCCTCGGATTTGGACGACTTTCGCAGCTCGCATAACAGCTGTAAACAGTCGTACCCGGATGGCGTCACGGGTATGGAGCCCGATCCGCTACCCATGAGGGTGTCGCTCGGCAGTTCTACCTCCACAACCTACACGCGTAGCAACATTACACGAATCACTTACTATGTCGACATCGGATATTACGGTTCTGCACTGGTCGCATTACTTCTGCCTGAACGTCCGACCGCTACCCTTCTCCACTTCTCCACAGCCAAGTTAGACCTTCTGTTTGCAGCTGTCTCGTCCGCGCTACAGGGGCTCACCGACGTGTTCACCGACAATCGACCTTCGATTGCCCGCTTCAGGCCCCGGCTCCGGGATCGGCAGATTCCACGTAATACACCGGACTTCGCTTGGCCACAGTTCGTTGTCGATGTATGCACAGTTGGGGCTGTCTGCGTTTCTTCGGTTCAGGCAGCACGCAGACCGGCTCATGTCGCCATGCTTGTCGTGTATCTGGCGATCTTCCTCGGGATAGCTGGCTTCCGTCAGACGCTATTGTGGCGTTCGCTCATCACGGTGTGTACAGAGACTACTTTTGCCAGTCAAGACGTCTGATTGATTGTGCGTAGGTATTCCGTGGTAGAACAATTCACACGGCACGGAGAACTATGAGCCAGCTTTTACGGTTCGCCGCGAGCGTCTGTACTTCCTGTGTCATAGGTCTCCTGTCGCTTTGGACCTTCTGGGGCATGATATCCGCGGTACGTTCGGACCCTTGTATATGCTCGGGTGAGGTTTGGAGATGGGCGAACGACATTCGGCCGGCCAGAATGGGTACGTGGTTGTGATGGATCTGTTTGTTCAGCGCTCCGCAGCCTGTGTGGACTTGGAGGGATGCAAGTACATGCGTCACTCTCCCGACATCTTGAGGGACCATCATCTGTAGACATCACTAGTTTTGCGCCGCGTACACATTCCTCATTGCAATGTACTTCGTTCTCTCTGGCTCGCTTACATAAAGGACGCTACGGTCCACCGGAATCTGAAGACGGGTGAGAACGAACCTCGTGCCCTCGGCACCTTTGTGCCATCGCGCGCGCCCCTCGTGTCTTTTCAGACCGTACTTGAGACGGCGAGCATGTTTCTGCAGTTGTCATCGTCTCACATATGTCTCGAGAGTATGCTGAACTCGCCCGCCTTGGAGCAGGCCACGCGGGAGCAATCACGGCTCTTGCGATCAGTCCAATGGCAACGTACCTCGCGACATCTGCGGCCGACTGCCATGTCCGCATCTGGGATATTGCTAGCCGCAAGATGCTCTACGACTATGTGGGGAGTACTCCTGCCGTTTCCCTTGCTTGGATCCCTGCTCAAGAGGAGCACTTATTGTGTGGGATGCTGGATGGCTATGTGGTCTCCCTCTCTTTTGACACGGTGAGCTCGCCATATCAGATCATCTCCCGAAGCAATCGATTGATTATTTGCAGCGGACGGTGAAGGCTAGGGGACTAGTTGTCCACTCATCTGCGGTCGAGTGTATCTGCGTCTTTGGTATCCGTGTGGCTTCTGGGGCACAGCGAGAGGTACGCATCTGGGATTGGCAGGCTGAGGGTACGTCCTGTTCCGCGAGAACTCACAAGCCCTCGACTCCTTGTCAATGTGATTCCCAACCAGGCCCATGGCTACTCCATCAAGAAATACCTGAACCTCCCTCTTCGAGCTCTGATGAGATAATTGTATCTGGCCTCCATTGGCTACACTCAGGACCGAGTCTCAGACTTGTTGTGAGCTATGTCGATCACGGAGTCCGGTGAGTGCAAAACTAGAACCTGCATATTACTTGGTGGTGCAATCGCTTTTTCATTTACAGGGTCTTCGATGCCAGTACTTGGAAATGTGACGGAGAATCTATCAACGACAAACCAATGTAAGTGCTGTCAGGCTTCGCCGTATTTGCGCAAATTGATCTTGTCACAAAGCGCGCGCGCACATATCTCTGGAGATGGCAAGAACATAGTGGTGTCGAACCCCCTTCTGGGCTTCCACATATATTCTCTCATGAACGGAACACTGCTTCGCGCATTTGGGCACGAGTCTGGTGAAGGGCGCTCTATAGCAGTCAGATTCATTGATTCTGGAAAGGCTATTGTTACCGGGAGTACCCAAGGACGAGTCAACATATGGGACATCAAAACCGGTCGAAAACTACAGACTCTGGTCCATCCCGGTGAGGCTATACTGGTTCCTAGCTACGTTTCGTCCTCATCACACCGCCATCAGAGCACAGTGCTATACTCTCTATCGATGTTCGTCGCAGGCTCATTTGCTCGAGCCGTCTCATGCTGATCTGTTGCAAGGCACACTACGATAGCCAGTACGGACAATCTCTGATCGCAACGGGAGCGTGCGACGAGCCACACTCCACGGCCTACTTATGGATCAAGAGGGAACTGAGTAAGTCGACTCGGATGTGCTGGTATAACATTGTGTTGACGCAAGCTCGTGATTCCCATCCGATCAGACATAACCGGCAACGCGCGTCCACTGCAGAGTGCCTGGGGAGTACGAGACGCCTCTTTGCAGAGACGCATGGCCCTCTGACACTCACAACAGCTTCCTTCTGTCATCGTGGCGTTGGCAGCGATCGCGGCGGTCTTTGCGATGCTTCACTATTCACCACTAAATGCCGTAAGTGTTCGTTAGTGCTGAATATGTGGTATTGACTTCATTTTGTTCAGGATTCCATGGACATCTCCCTCAGAGGGCGCTGAGACGTAACATTGAACAACACCAGTAGTCGGTCATGTGCTTAGGCTAAGCTTGAACGAGCGGGCTGTTGACGATGCCATAAGCCGTAGTGATAACATACATGCTTGTACTTACGCACATGTGCCAGTATTCTGTCTTCGGTTTTACGGTATGATTCCTCTGACTGATGGTTCCCTGCCAGTATGCTCCGCCCGAGCGTTGGAGGCGATGGACCTTGGCCCTAAGCCTGGTGATGTTTGGCGCCCGGCCCACGCCACTCCAGTGCTCTAGCACTGACCAGCATGCCCTTGCCCTCTTCCACCGTCGACTACCTCCTCCCGTTATATCTCCTCGAATAATGACCTCGCTGTGGATTCTGATCAGTATGATTGGACTCGGTATTCTGTTACGCATATGGTGGACGTATCCTCCCAATCGACCGCCTCTGTATGACGCGCACAACCTACGCCACCGGGAGCTGCCATCGGATTACGCCTTCTCTGCAAGCACTGCTGTACGAGCTCTGGAAACGACCCGATTGCAATACACTGCACCCGGGCACAGAGACAACACACATCCTGTGGAGCCACTTGTCTTCAGGGTCTTCGAGCGATCTGGCGGGAACTCCGAACAGCGGTGAGCCCTCCTGAGCAACAACATGAAAGTTCGTTACTGAGCAGATTCGCTTAGAAGCGGCTCACTGCCACCGGATCGAAAAGTTCACTCCTCGTCTACGCTTCGCTCTACACCTTCCCACCCACTGAGTCCTCGTAGCATCGAGACTACACCTATTGCCAACTTAGGGATATCTCCGAGCAAGCAGCGATCTGTGCGTTTCACTTCGCCGCCCCAAGGCTCGGTATCAAGTGCTATAAACCACACCGATTCAACCGGCTCTGCGGGACCTTCTCGGGCCACGTCCGATCCCGTGGCAACTCCACCTCCAGTTCGTTAGCTATTCATGAGTACTTGATCATCTACTCACAGATAGGCTGCATTCAGCTGTCTGATCCCGTCTATATTCGACGCTTTCGGCACTTTCGCGGGAGCGGCGTTCATGAAGACAGCGACCAGTATGTTGATGGCACAGCGTGGTTTCAGTCCAAGTCAGAGTCTACCATCCCACAACCCCCGGACATCACGAGATCGCCGCGCCTTCGATACGGGGACCTGTTTTATCATATCTCTCCGATCGCGCGTCAGTTATGGTTGCGGGTGGTGGACGAACGGGGAACAGCTTCATGGCGGGAGGTAGACCTCGGATACAAGCGTGAAGATAGCAGGCGTTTGGTTTTGACGGAATCCTGGAAGCTCCCTTCATGGGTCAGCGATGCAACTTACAACACCAAGTTCAAAAGTCATCGTGCGTTCCTCGCCCCTTTGCTATCACTTAGCGTGCTAAACCGGTTTTCAATGCAGTTCACTCGGCGCAGTTCGCTTCTTCGTCGGCTTGAGCATGTACAATTACTTGTTACACCATACTATGTATCGTTTGATCTCTCTTTGAAACTATCATTCTGGTTACAGGTGCGCATTCGAAGAACATTATAATGCGGCAGCTCTCGAGGCGCTTGTGCCCGGAAGCATCTCGGCCCGTTGCGTGAACATGCGCCCAGGGTGCGCTGGTCCTGCGCCACTGCAACGACATTCACCCTTCTACTTTGATCATGTCTCCCTACACGGTGGCACATCGTCTCTCGGGACACGTCAGATCTATCAATACCATCGCCTTCACTCCTAATGGCCGTTACTTGGCTACTGGTGCAGACGACGGTATTATCTTTGTCTTCGACGCCGAGACAGGCCAAGAATATCGCAAAATCGATGGACTGGTTCCAGTCACAGCCCTCTTGTGGTCGGACACCACGGACGAGTTGTACGTGGGCTTCGGAAACGGGAAAGTCATCCTCACGGGCATACTCGCGGTGCGTCCTCATTTCCATTACCAAAATTCCCTGCAGCTCTAGGACTGACATGGAACCCAACAGCCCGTTCCGTCTGCTCACGATTTGTCTACGTACGGACAGGGAATCGTTGAAAGCATTGCGCATGACCGGTATATTGGTCGCTTGGCTGTCTGCGTACAATCCCAAGTAGAGGTATATGCACTGGTTGAACCCTGTAAGTCATTGCACCGGCGAGTCCCATCATTTCGTCCCACTGATGAGTTCACAGTACTTTACAGAACTAGAATTTTACCCCACCCCTGCCCTCTGAAGACTGTTGAAGAGGTATACCATCCACCGGTGGGGAATCGGGGCTCCTCGGGACTCCCGAATTCTCGTCGAGCCAGTACTCCTGTCGTTGTCGCAGATGACTCGGACGTCAGTGACGATGCCGAACCATTCCGTCCACGGACGGCTCGCTTTATGAGCAAAGGACGCCAACTTCTCATCTCATACCTTGAGCACGGGGTTTAGTGTGTTGCATATATACATTCGGCCGTATGCTACAATCGGATCTGATCTGTGCTCGTCTCGCAGTATCTGGGACTTCGACATGGAAAATTACAGCTGCATAGTCAGAACTCGCACGTAAGCTCTCTCTCATGGCCTCGTCTGGGAACGACTCTGACTGAGCACTTCGACTTAGTGGATCTTGTGCAGTGTCTGCAGATGAGACCACCATCGCCATATCTAACCTCTATGACGGATTCGATCTCTACCGTGTAGGTGATGGGTCGCACATACGTACTCATCGTTTGAATACCAGTATCAACGTACCCCTGCCGGCGCTATTCATCGAAAGGGACTCCCGTCTTTTGATGGGTAGCTCTTGCGGTCTTGTGTCAATCGATGACTTGCTCACTGGAAAAAAGGTGCAAGAGCTGAATCATGACGGTGCGCTTGCGTCATCCATTATTGCTCGGCTGTAATGTCCCCTCTGACTATAAATGCGCAGGAGAGATTGTGCAAGCGATTGTGCGCGAACAGTTTCTTCCTATGGCGTTCAATCTGATAGTTTTCCAGGCATCCTGCACGATGGAAGATGGCAGCCATTTGATAGCGACCGGATGTTCTAAGAGAGGTCCAGATACTGTTGTAAGAATTTGGCGAACATCGGCTAGTAGCAAGACGAGTATAGTCGGCGCGCAAGCCGAAGAAGCCCCCTCCGAGTTGAGCGTCACACCCCTTGCACACGACCAAGAGCCGGTCATGGAATCAGCGGTGGCTAGCAGGCTGGACGGCACTGTCAAGTTCTACGCAACGGAACTTCGTGCGCTGATCTGTTCTCTCTCTCGTCGCGAATGCACTCCATGCTGACTACCTGCTCAGTAATCACCCTTGGCCTTGTTTCGATTTTGACGCTGCTCGCACGGACGCTCGGCGCGCAATTGGACTTATGGTACTTATGGTCTGTCTTCAACCAGCAATCGGCTCTCGCAGTAAGTTCCAAGCCTTTTACTGGATCCTCTGACTTGAGTTCTTGTCAGGCTAGCTACTCTCACCGGTTTTCACCACTCGCCGTATGCACAGCGACAATGAAAGCGACTTGGTTGAGAGCTCGGACCCTTGCCACCCGATTTGCCGAGTGTGTGTTCCACCATTGCTCCTAGTACTAGACCGTTCTGACTGTCCTGGGTAGGCTCATTCAGCAGATGGGCGTCCTAGAGTGGTGAAGAGGCGGAATGGGGACTACCAAGTCGGTTGTATGTAGGATACTTGACTCGAACAGGACGGTTGGCTTCATGTCACGAAGCCTGAAAGAGCGAGCAACTTCCGCAGCGGATGCCTGGTCAGGATAGGTAGTGAGATACCACCGGCAGGGTGTCCGGATGTGTACTCAGGGAAAGTAACGCCTTGTATATGCCAGAGCTGCGCATGCAGTATCAGCGTACCGATGATGACTTTGAAGATAGGAGTACTACCACAATATTGGCTTAGACACCAGTACACGCGAGGATAACCCGTAACTGAGCGCGCGCTTCAATATTGATAATCGTCTCCTCTGCTCGGCCGTGTGCATGTCCTCTCCTCTCCTCTCCTCTCCCCTCTATCCTCTTCTCGTCGTCGTCTTCCCCGTCCGGCCTCCGAACTCGACGTCCTCTGCGTGCCGTCATAATGACCGGCTTTGGGGATTTTGCCCCTCTTTACCACCCCGTTTTTGTACCCCGGCGTAACCTCTCCTAACGCTCGACGCTTACCCTGACTCTCTCTGCAACATCATAATGCGTCTGTCCTCGTTGGCGACTCAGCAAACTCCACCTTTGCCTCCGTAGGCGCCAACACAGAATGTGACATTCCCCGCGTAGGCAATGCTACTTTGCTCGCCAACATCGCCAACACGATCGCTTGCCCCCTCAGCATCCTCTTCCTCGTCTTCCTGATCATCTTCACAAGTCGCAAAAGAGCTACAATTGGTCAGTCAGCTGATTATATCAGCCCCGTTCAATCTAGCTTTTCGCATATATTCTCTCCCAAAGTCTCCTCATGTTCTCATCTTAATCCTCAGGTGGCATCTAATTCCGCCTCTTCATTCTCTACCCCATCACCTTACCTCTACAACTCATCGCCATCGGCTCATTCTCAAGCAAGGCTCAACAGCCCTCACGCCATCACCGCCATACACGCATACACGAAGGCTTTGTAGCCGCTGCCCATCCCTCTCGGCAACGACATCGTCAGCACACGGGTATTTGAAGACGGCCCTGTTAGCTCCTTGCTCGTACGTCCCCTTGTCCGCCCCAGCCACCCTCTCCCTCATCCTTCTCCCCTAGCCCTTCGATGTCTTTGCTGCCGGATTTATCGCTGCCATCGCCCTTGATGCTGGCTCTACTTCACATCCTCATTCGGCCTGTCAGGTCCCCGGGCGGACCTTCATAGTATTCCTCTTCGTCTTGACCAGGGTATGACCCGGCGCGTGAATCGTCTCTCCTCTGACCTTCCTTTTTCCACGCCTGTCTCACAGCCCTTCGTCCTCCAGCGCCGTGTGCTTGGTGATCATGAGACGCAAGTTACTGGTCAACGAAGCTGTCAGACAATCCGTTAGGCTTGGAGAACATGCATAGGTACGTATCGTTGTAGCTTCTGCTATATTACATGACAATGATGAATTTATTAGGGAAGATACTCTTGCGAATGTGCGACATATGATTTACATCGTCCTCGAGATACTCATCGAAGTAACCTCGACGTGGTACTTCCGGCTGGGACGTGCTACTCCTCCGGCTTCCCTCGTAACGTATCAGCAACGCTGAAGGAATCGGTGCGTGAGTCGGCGCAGACCAGGGCAGGCATCGTGCATGGCTTTGGGTCAGATCAGTCAGTCGGGTCACAGAGGGTCATCCTGATATCAGTTGACTATTGTCGGTCTGTTCTCACGAAGGCTCAATGTCATTGATCCTCGTTCTCTCACTTTGCGAATGCAGTTGCTTAGGGAGTTATGGATTGTCGAAGCCAAGGTGCGCGGCATGCATGCCCTTAGCCTACTGGCTTCCCTACCGACCATCCACTTCGAGGCAGTAAGGGACTCATCAATTTCGCGGATGCCATGTTGACGTCGTGGATGCCATGTCGATATTGTGGATGCCATGTTGATTTCGTGGAGGCCGTGTCGCATACCCCGTTCTTACTGGCGTCTTGCACCGGGCCTTGCAACGGGAATCCGTTCGGCTATTCCCGTCGTCCAAAGTGTCTTCGGCTTCGCCCGGTGGCACTCTTGACTGTGACTGTGTACACCTCTGTATCAGCTTTCATCCTCCAATGGCTCCAGGACTAGGAGTCGGGTTCGCTATAACGTTGATTGAGTCGTTCACCCAGGCAAACACAGATATCTCAGCTTCTTTGGACATGCAGATTGAAAGGTTCGGACAAAGTGGCGCGACCCCTTTCCTCCATGCTCACCCCATGCTTCACAGTCTATGCGAGAAATATTCGTTACCTAGAGACCTGGGAAAATGGGTTGTTACTCTGTCTTCACGGTCGAGTTGCGACCTCGACATCCTCAATGAGGTCATGAAGGGCGAAATCCTTTGTGTTCATTGCATGTTGTGCGAGCTCTACCCAGCGAGTGGGGAGCTAGCACCCCAGTTGGAGTCGACGGTCAAAGGACTTAACCAGAGCTTCAAGAGCAGTATTGATAAGTGGTACGAGGTCAGTTGGTCCAAGCCGTCTACCTCAACGCCCGTGTGATCCTCACATTGGTCTAGTTCAAGATGCTGTTCGATGGCTACGTCCTCTTCACCGAGAAAGGGGAGCGGGAGGTTTTGGAGAAAGTTTACCCGGAGTATGAGCGGACCTCAATTTGGCTCACTGAACGTGTCAAGGGCGTTGTTACGGAACATGCCCGTCGTGAGGGTTGTTTTGACTTCTTGTTCACCGAGGTTCGATATCCAATGTGAATCCGCGGCAAAAATACTGACTAGTTTGCCAAGGAGGGGCAGATTAAATTCAACCTCGAGCTCGAGTATCGCAGGAATTGGTTGGCCAACATGTGTTGCAGACAGCTTGCCGAGCTTGTCGACGAATTACGCCAGCTCCAGAGTCGACGTCAGCAAATCAGACGGGACACCGCTTCCTTATGGGACTCTGACTTCAATTCCTGGTTTAGCATGGCAGCCGAACGTCTTTCTACTCACGACTTTTGTTCAGCGCTAGCGCGCTACACGTTGTTGATGCAAGAACTCGACGCTCAGACGCAGCGGCAGAACGAGTTGGTTGTTCGACTGAAAGTGAGTCGCATGTACGATCTGGCAGTTTGATACTCAATCTAGGCTCAGGCACTTATGGGCAATGCAAAGGCCCAGTCGACGAGTATTAACGTGGGGGGGAAGCAAGGGATTCCTCTTCAGGATCTTCGCAATGCGGGTCAACAATTCGACCGTATGATGAATGACTGTTCCCTGCTTGCCGAGGTACGTCTCTGCGGTTGATGATCTTAGCACAAGCTCTCATCAATATGGCAGGACTGTCGATTGTTGGAGGAGGCGCTGATCGGGCACATTGACACATTGAAGAGAGCACGCGAGTCCGTCCAGTAAGACTGTGTGCTGTGGTCGGGCCAACAGAGTATGTAGCACATCCATGTTTCATTTAGCTTCGTTACACGCAATGTTGTACGGAGCTCAGGAGATATCAACACGTTCAGGCACACACAGTGAGTTGCAGGGCCCGGCTCAGCCTGTAAGCCGCGGCTTGGGGGTTCTGAGGCGGCTCCAGTTGGCAATCCTCTGAGCCGAACCTTGCATAGGGTATGGCACGGCTCGGGTATGGGTATTTCAAAGAGGACCCGACCCGTATACCCTTGGGTGTTCGTACGGGTAGACGGACGGGTGGATGGAGCAGTGTCATAGGCGCTCTGAAAATAAAAACTCATCCACTTCGGGACTCGAACAGCAAACCAACAAGATCCCAATACTCCGACTAAGCCAAATAGACTTCCTTACGAATAGTGCCATGGACAATATGGTGAGTGACGACCCTTCTGCCCTGTCTCACGTGCATCTTCATCTCCGCTATCTCGCTCGCTCGCCCTCTGTCTCTATCTGTGTCTCTCTTGTACCCCCCTGCTCTGTCGCGCGCGCGCTGTCTCTTTCTCTTTCTCTTGCGCTCTCTCTCCCTCTTGCGCTCTCTCTCTCTTTCACGCACTCTGGCGCTCTGGCTGCATACCACCAAGGCTACAATCACAACGACCCGCGACTCGGACGACGAACTCCAGATGAACGCAAAGGCGCGCCCACTGACGAGGTTGCGTCCTTGCGACGATCACTGAGAGGGTGGCGACAAGACGTTGGCCAGGAGGTCTCGAGACACTCAGAACTGAATGTTTTGCAGGTACACAGATTGCCTTCCATCCGCGAGCTGTCTGAAGCGACTCTGCCAGCAGATTCGGTTTCCACAATGCGTCCGCAATCGACAGCTTCCCAGCCAAGGAGGATTTTTCGCTGGAATCCATCCTCGACGAGGACGACCTTCTCCAGGAGTGCAAAGCACAGAACACACGTCTTATCGACTACTTCTCTCGCGTCAATGTCTTACAGCGGCTCCTGGGTTACGTGACAGGGCAGATCGAGGGCGGCGAGAGGGGCAGCTTCAAGTGAGTGTCTGCTCATGACCGTAGCGAGCGTGTCGGCTCAGTCGCTCGATCCCTGGAGGTATCCATATGTCGCCACGGAGGTCTTGTGCAGCGAGATATTCTCAATAGTCGACACCTGCGTCAACCACAAGGACCAATTACTTGTGCCTTTCTGGGAGACCGTCCTTGACAAGTCCCCAGAGGAGATGGGGAGCCAGGTCATGATGGCGACGCACTTCGCAAAAGTGAACGTTGCATTCTTGAGCAAGAAGTCCGCGGAGGTGAATACATCCCATTTACCCCTTCCCCATCCCCTCCCGTCTCCCGTGGCGTGAGTTCTGAGTGGGCTGCTCAGATGTTGGCGTACGTCCAAGCGCAGCCTGACATCGTCGAGCGGATTTTGGCCCACATAGAGTCGCCGCGGTTTGCGGCCCTCCTCGTCCTCATCATCCAGCTGGACGAGCACCCGGCAGGCGCTGGCGTTCTTGAAGTAAGTTCTCCTTCATGCGTTGTATGCGCGCTCGTGGATCACTCTTACCCCAAGGCGTGCAGTGATTGATGAGGAGGTGAGTGAGGACGGCGTGGCGAGGGGAGCAGAGAGACGGGTATAGAGAGGTGATGAAGAGGGCGAGGGCTTTAAGGGCAGTGAGAACAGCGAAGGCCTCGACGGCAGCGAGGGCAGCGAGAACAGCGAGAGCAATATCCGCGAACATGGCAAGAGCAATCCCTCGGTACACTTGCCAGCTTCGCAGTCCTCACTCGTGTTCTGCTTGCCCTCCTGGTGGTCCCTCGGACTGTCCTGACCGTCCTCTTTGCCATCCTCGTCCTCACCATTCTCTCTGTCTACACCTGTCCCTGCCCTCATTCGTCACGCATCTCCTCGTGTCTTGACAGTTTCTTTGTTGAGGGCAAACGAGGAGGGCGGCGAAAGTCATGGCTTCGAGGATGAGGACAAGGATGAGGACGCATCAGTGGAAGCTGTACTTCTCGCTGTCTCTATTTGTATCTATACTTGCAAATATCCTGGTCGTACGGGTCTCATTCCCGCAAATCCGAGAACCAAATACTACTCCCGGAAACTGCGTGTTGGAATGACAAATGAATCTACTGTTGTATCTGTGCCGATATCTGTCGAGTTTGCTGGTGAACAGGCCACCCATTTTGAGCTAATACATGAGCTTGCCGATGGATACATTTGCTGTAGGTTGACCCGACACATCGGCACTTACTTGATCACTACAAAGGATCAATATTCCTAGGACTCCTGCTTGGTCACCACAGAGAAGTGAAATTCTTGCCACCTGCCCTTGGTTACTGCACAGCTTTGATGTTTTGCAAGTTGTGCCTGAGGATAATGGTCTTGTGACCCTCCCTTAGTTGATGTGCAGGGTGGATCTGCTTGCCACATCAGGGAAAACCCCAGATCTCCCGAACACCCAGCTTAGCTCGAGAGACGCGAGAGACACAGCCATGGCTCGAGAGCGTTCGCGAGGCCTCCTAGACGGTAGCGCCCAGGTCCATCAACAAAGGTGGGATCATAGCGTTGCGGAGTAAAGCAAAATGGCTTATATGTGTTTTCAGTTGCACAGTATCAGTCTTCCGACCACATTTGTATGTTTATGGGTCATGTTTCTGTGCGTGGTCGACTCAGAGTATCGCGCAAGTAGCGCGGCGCTTGCCCTAAACTCGGCAAGCAAGCCTATCTCAGTCTGTACCACGTCTCCCGCTCCTCCTCCGGATCCGTCATAAGTACTGCAGTCAAAATTGGCTCTACTCGCTCTGTTCGAAACACCCTCCAACATCGCGCTCATGTATCAAGACAGGTCCGTCTCGCCTCTTACCTCTCGCCTCTCGCCGCTTGCCTCTCCGCCCGCCCTTGGTTTAAACCGTCTCCCTACTCAAGAATCCATATCGGAGCCCCTCCATTTTCCAGGCGCAGCATCGTCCCTCCTGTGTGCCTTGCCCTGTCAGCCTGCGAACCCAGGCTACGTGTCCTCTCACAGCACATGGGCACAACAGCACCGAAGACTTCGTCAGTTCTCTGTCTGCTTGTTCCCGTCTAGACTCTATATCAGGACCGTCTCATCTGCCTTTCTGTCTTCCTCTTTGTCTTTCCGACGACCTTGGACGACGCTGACCCCAAGTCTGACGGCCATCAGCACTCTCCTTAGTCCCCCACTGACACCCCCCAGCCAGAGGACGATTCATACCATGCCCATGCACATGTATCCCTTCCCTCCTATCTTGCCCAGCCCTCTTGAACCAAGCCTCGAACGGTCAACAACGCCTGCATGAACTGCCCGAAGGCATGCAAGAAGTGCGATGACGCCTGAGTGTACACCCTTCACGCGATGAGAGGCTATCTGCTTGACCCGCTACTCAACATCAATCGTAACAATCTGTATTCAAGTGCTTTTCGATATCTCCTCTTGTTGCCCTGCTGCTGTCGTCATGCGACTACGGTGACTGACAGTCGCTTGCCTGTTGGCTATCCGTCTCACTCTTGCCCTGGCTCTCTCTTCACTCTTTGTTCTTCGCTGTCGTGTCTCTGGTCTGTGCTCTCGTCTCTGGTCTGTGCTCTCGTCTCTGGTCTGTGCTCTCGTCTCTGGTCTGTGCTCTCGTCTCTGGTCTGTGCTCTCGTCTCTCTGCTCACGTCTCTCAATCTTTGCCTCTTCGCTCTCAGCTTTCATTTTGCTCTCGCCCTTGCCTTTCTTGTCGTCTACGTCTTGCCTGAGTCGTTGTAGTTCTCACCCCATCCACTGTAGTACAATGGTGTGCGATGTTATGTATAGTATATAAGGTGGAATATATATGATTTTATGTGCTATATCATGTGTAAGCTCGAGAGGAAAAGGTGTGCTACTGCAACTAGAGAGTGCCTCTGCCGGCGTATGGCATACTCGCGAGTGCTTGCGAGTTCTCGCGAGCCGCTCAGTAGGGCTCTCGAGCGCTATGGAAAGGGGGACTATACTCCCGGTATATCCGTGCTCTCGAGACGTCCGAGTACTCGCGAGTCTGGCAGATTTTTCCTGATGCACCTTAGCTTAGTTACCACATAGGGTTGATATTCTTATAAGTTCTGCCTGAGCACAAGTGTTCTTGCCACCCTCAAATGGTCACTACAGAGAGTCGATATTCTCCCCACCCTTGGTTACCGCACAGAGTTGATATTCTTGCCACCCTTGCATGCTTACCGCACAGTGTTGATATTCTTGCATATTCTGCCTAAGCACAATGTTCTCCCCATCCTCCTCTGGACACTACACAGTGTCAACATTCTTGCATGTTCCACCTAAGCACAATGTTCTCGCCACCCTCACCTGCTCACCGCACAGGGTTAATATTCTTGCCACCCTTGCTTTGGCTACCGCACAGTGTCAACATTATTGTCTGTTCCACCTAAGCACAATATTCTTGCCACCCTTGCATGCTCACCGCACAGTGTTGATATTCTTGCATGTTCTGCCTAAGCACAATATTCTCGCCACCCTCGCCTGGTCACCCCACAGAGTTGATATTCTTGCATATTCCGCCTCAGCACAATATTCTTGCCACCCTCGCCTGCTCACCACACAGTGTCGACATTCTTGCATATTCCGCCTAAGCACAATATTCTCGCCACCCTCGCCTGGTCACCCCACAGAGTTGATATTCTTGCATATTCCGCCTCAGCACAATATTCTTGCCACCCTCTCCTGCTCACCGCACAGTGTCGACATTCTTGCATGTTCTGCCTAAGCACAGTGTTCTCGCCACCCTCGCCTGGTCACCCCACAGAGTTGATATTCTTGCATATTCCGCCTAAGCACAATATTCTTGCCACCCTCACCTGCTCACCGCACAGTGTTGATATTCTTGCCACCCTCACCTGGTCACCCCACAGAGTTGATATTCTTGCATATTCCGCCTAAGCACAATATTCTTGCCACCCTCACCTGCTCACCGCACAGTGTTGATATTCTTGCCACCCTCGCCTGGTCACCCCACAGAGTTGATATTCTTGCATATTGCGCCTCAGCACAATATTCTTGCCACCCTCACCTGCTCACCGCACAGTGTTGATATTCTTGCCACCCTCGCCTGGTCACCCCACAGAGTTGATATTCTTGCATATTGCGCCTCAGCACAATATTCTTGCCACCCTCGCCTGCTCACCGCACAGTGTCGACATTCTTGCATGTTCTGCCTAAGCACAGTGTTCTCGCTACCCTCGCCTGCTCACCGCACAGTGTCGACATTCTTGCATATTCCGCCTAAGCACAATATTCTTGCCACCCTTGCTTGGTCACCCCACAGAGTTGATATTCTTGCATATTCCGCCTAAGCACAATATTGTCGCCACCCTCGCCTGCTCACCGCACAGTGTCGACATTCTTGCATATTCCGCCTAAGCACAATATTCTCGCCACCCTCGCCTGGTCACCCCACAGAGTTGATATTCTTGCATATTCCGCCTAAGCACAATATTGTCGCCACCCTCGCCTGCTCACCGCACAGTGTCGACATTCTTGCATGTTCTGCCTAAGCACAGTGTTCTCGCCACCCTCGCCTGGTCACCCCACAGAGTTGATATTCTTGCATATTCCGCCTAAGCACAATATTCTTGCCACCCTCGCCTGCTCACCGCACAGTGTTGATATTCTTGCCACCCTCGCCTAGTCACCCCACAGTGTCGACATTCTTGCATGTTCTGCCTAAGCACAGTGTTCTGGCCACCCTCGCCTGCTCACCCCACAGAGTTGATATTCTTGCATATTCCGCCTAAGCACAATATTCTTGCCACCCTTGCTTGGTCCCTGCATAGTGTTGATATTCTTGCATGTTCTGCCTAAGCACAATGTTCTTGCCACCCTAGCCTGGTCACTGCACAGAGTTAATATTCTTTATAGTTCTATCTGAGTATGATATTTCTCCCAGTCTTGCTCAATTATTGCCCCACGTTCTTCACAATATTAATACACTTCACATTTGGCTGTCCATAGTTAAGTTTGTTTGCTCTCAGTAAGTTGCTTAGTTTTGGTATTGAGTATCTGTAAGGTGCAATAAGTAGTTGCAGGTAGACATAAGTAGGCTCTAGTTATTGTCACTTATATAGTAGAAGTATCTAGTGGTAGCCATAGTAGTAGCAGTAGTAGTAGTGGTAGCGGTTTAGTAGTAGAACTAGTAGCAATTATTGTGAACTTCATTTTGATCATACACTATTTATATTCTGAATGTGAACACAATATGTTTTACATATTACCAAAATATCTCTTATTACCATTCTGTAGAATGCATTTCAAATGTATTGTAATTTTGACCCATATATAACATTTGCCCCCATTTGTAACATATGGGGTTTATATACTTAATATTACCACCCTGTGACACAGATGAGACTACTGTGTGGCATAAACTCCCACTTCTATCTATATTGTAAACATATTACTTGTTTTACCTGAATTTGTTCACTATGAGACTCTATCTCATATTGGAAGCACATAGTAATCACATCTCAAATATCTCCGGCATGTGGTGCACAGACCTATAGAAAACCCATAACAAATGTAACAATGAGCTACATAGGTGAGTTTCTTGGATTGTTACATATTGATTATAGAGGGATCATATTTGAAATATGACCAGCATGTAACGCAATGGGACATGCTGGCCTCATTCGGCCAATTACTAAGATGTGATCAAAATGTGACATCGCGTTACATGGGTCCATGCCCCCGGTGCCGATGATGGGCGAAAACGCGTCCAAAAGATTGTATAGTCTCCTGTCAACCATTGCACAAAGCTCGCCGGATTGATGGACAAACGGTTCACCGTGTGATGAACTCTGAACCTGGAAGGCTTGGAGCGACCTGTAAGTCACACAAAGAGAGATCTTCAGTTAGTGAGCGAACGACTATATTGCATAGTCCAGTACCTGTAAGTCACACAAAGAGAGACTACAAGTACTAGTAAGTAAAGTGTAGTAGAGCATAAGTAATGAGTGGGACTTACTCTTCAGTCAGTGAGCGAACGACTGAAGAGCAGAGGGGCAAACAGACTGCCTTATATACTGGAGAGAAGAGTGCATGAGTAAGCGAATGAAGCAGTCACATGTTAACCATAGAGCGATGAGTAAGAGTCCGTACTCGGCGTATGAGTAAGAGCCGAGAGTATTCTGAGTAAGACATAAGGTCTAGAATGTTCCGGTGCATTGTAGAACGCACAGGAAGACAAGGGAACCATATGGTCATAGGAATGTACAGTAGTTTCGTAGAGAAAACCATATATGGTAAGTAGAAACACAGCCTATAGTAAGCGCTATCTAAACATAGGTAAACATGACCATACAAAGGTTGTGTGCACAACTCCGGACCGGTAGAGCCGTAAATCCAGAATGTCAACACTCCCACTCGTTCAAGATGCAACGGACACAAGACCTATCTCCTCAACGAATTTGGCCTGATTGGAGTAAGGCACGTTCTTCGTGAGGGGGTCGGCCAATTGGTCCTCAGAAGCGACATAGTAGATCTCGACAGATCCCATCTCGACCTGTTCACGAATGAAGTGATAACGGATCTCTATGTGCTTGGTACGACGGTCAATGACTGGATTGACAGACAAAAAGATCGAGCCTTGGTTGTCGAGACACAAAGGCGTCGGATCAGTCACGTCATCTCCGAGTTCATCGCCGAAGGTCCTCAGCCATGCCAACTGACGACAAGTGTCGGAGGCCGCTTTATATTCCGCCTCGGTCGAGGAGAGCGAAATGGTAGGCTGACGCCTCGATGCCCACGATACAGCACCACCTGCCATCAAGAAGACAAAGCCAGAGGTTGAGTGCCGATCATCACGGTCTTCCGCCCAGTCCGAATCTGAGTACGAAATCAGACCGTCATTAGACGCTCCCTTGTAGCGCAGCCGGTACGCCTTTGTTCCCTGAAGGTAACGCAGGACATACTTGGCATAGTTCATGTGCGCTTCAGAGGGATTGGCATTGTACTTGGATAACCGTGTGACAGCGAAAGCAATATCAGGGCGCGTCCCGAGCATGGCGTACAAAAGACTGCCAATAAGACTCTGGTAGCGTTGCCTGAATGAATCGGAAGCGGGCTGATCGGTTTTCACCAAAACAGCACCAGCAGGGAGAGGAGTACGCGACGGTTTACAGTCAGCCATCTGGAAACGCTCAAGGACAGACTGGATATACTCTTCCTGGTCGATGTCGAGTGTTCGAGTGGAACGATCTCGAGTGATGCGAAGACCAAGGAAGCGCTTGACTGGTCCCAAGTCCGTCATCTTGTACTGCTTAGAGAGAGAGCGCTTGACGTGCTTGATGTGACTAGACTGATCGCCAATGAGAAGTAGATCGTCGACATAGAGTACGACAATCGTTACGTGTTCCCCCCCTTGTCGCCGATATACGTAGATCCCGGCATCAGAATAAGTCCGTTGGAATCCCAAGTCAAGAAGCGACTGATGAATCTTCGCATTCCATTGACGCGACGCCTGTTTAAGACCATAGATAGCCTTTTTGAGCAGACAGACGTGGTCTTCCTTCCCAGGAACGACCCAGCCTTCAGGCTGTTCCATGTAGATCTCCTCTTCGAGATCGCCATTCAGAAACGCGGTCTTGACATCCATAGATTCGATGTCCCAGTCCTCAAGCGCAGCATGCGCAAGAAGATACCGGATAGACTCGAACCGCGCAACCGGAGAGAACGTCTCGTGATAGTCCTCACCCCATACTTGAGTAAAACCGCGAGCAACAAGACGAGCTTTATACCGCCCATCATGTTTAATGTCATAAACCCAGCGGTTTGAGACGACGTGTCGACCTTTAGGACGAGAAACAAGTACCCAGGTCCTGTTCTCGATGAGCGAGTCATACTCCGACTTCTCAGCTTCGCGCCACTTAGGAGCATCAGGCGATCGCATGGCCTCCTTGTGGGATTGAGGAATACCAGCTTTCGACTGAGCAGCAGCGAGAAAAGCGAGGAAAGTCTCTGCCTCCCACTGATCTCCATCCGGATCTGTCCGAGCGTCAACATGAACCGGGTTCTCGTCACCATAGATGTTGTCCTGAATCCTACTCGGGTGGGGAATGCCTGCTTTGTCACGACGAGGACGGTCACGAGCAATGCTAGGCTGATTATCTCCCACTGGTCTGTTACGACCACGACGGTGAGGAGGATGAGGAGCAGGAACAGGCGGTGGTGTTGGAGGACGATCAGGGGCATTAGCCGGAGCAGGTGCTTCAGGCGCATCATCGTCTACAGAGTGATCAAGCGGTGGTGGGACATCAAGCGGAATGGGAAGGGGAATGTCCAGGATGTCGTTGGGATCGACCGAGTCAGAGTCGTCGTTCGAGGACTCATCCGACTGGTCATTCACAAACGGATTATCACTGGGGGCGACAGGTTGATTGCCAGGAAGTTTTTGTGCAGGGAAAGACTCTTCATCGAATGTCACATCGCGGGACACGACGATAGAGCGGGTGGCCGGATTCCAAAAACGATACCCCTTGGAACCCTGCTCATACCCCACGAAGATCATCTCGACTGCCTTCTTGTCGAGCTTCCCTTCGCGCTTCGCCTTCTGCACATGCACAAAGGCTTTGCACCCAAACACGCGGAAGTAGGAAACGTCCGGTATGGTGCCGTCCCACAACGTGATAGGGCATTGCCATTTGTGTCGTCGCATAGGTTGACGATTGTAGATATGAACGGCTGCATCGATGGCAAGTTGCCAGAAACCGTGACTAAGTCCAGCCTGATGTAACATACACAAAGCCTTCTCGGTGATGGTACGGTTCCAGCGTTCAGCACGTCCATTCTGTTGAGGTGAACCCGCAACTGTCTTCTGGTGCTCGATGCCATGCGAACGAAGAAGCTCGCTGAACTCGCTAGACGTGTATTCCCCCCCTCGATCAGAGCGGACTTTCTTGATCTTTTTACCGGTCTGAGTCTCAGCCCATGCCTTATAGTCGAGGAATGCTTTGATAGCATCCGACTTGTGCTTAAGGTAATAGGAGCGAGCAAGACCAGAGTAATCGTCAATGAAACCGGCAAAATACTTCCATCCTCCAATAGCCTGAGTACGCATCGGTCCATCGAGATCTGTATGGATGAGCTCGAGAACTTCAGTCGCACGCTTCTCAGAAGGTGGGAAGGGGGTGCGAGTGGATTTGCCAAAGGTGCATCCATCACATGGCTCTTCATCCGCAGGATCAACGGCATCAACTCCCTTGGTGTTCTTAGGAAGATGACGCAGCACGTCCTTGCCCGCATGACCAAAGCGACGATGCCAGGTCTTGAAGCGACGGACATTGAGGTGGACACGCTGACCATTACGGAGTTCGAGGAGCGTCCAGTACGTGTTGCTATTCGGGTTGTACCTCGCTTCAAGGATCTTTCGACCCATGATACGAATCGTCGAACCATGTTTGACAGCACCATCAGGTAGCTTGTCAAAGATACACATGCGACCTTCGCCTTGGAACAAGGAATAACCATTGCGCTCGATGGAGCCCGTCGAGAAAAGACAACCTTCCACATGCGGGATGTAGTAGACGTTGTTGAAGGTGACAGGGACCTTCTGATTATCGATGTAAGTGAACCCTTCAACCGTTCCCGATCCAAGCGCATGGATAACACTACTTTCCCCTGACGCAGCCGTTCCGAAAGGAACAGTGGTCTCGAAAGGCTGGTAGGTGGAGAAGTCAGACATGTCGCCGGTGATATGTTGAGAGGCTCCTGAGTCCATAAGCCACATGGTCCACTTCGAGCTGTCCGAGGCCATAGCCTCATCATAGAAAGAAGCAGCGATGTTCGAGGGACCCGAAAGTACGTTTACAGCAGATACAGACTCAGAGACGACATGTGCATGGCTATGAGAAGTAGTGTCCTTGTTCTTCCCCTTGTCCTTGTCCTTATCCCTCTCCTTCTCCTTCTTCTTGCCCTTGGGACGCTTGTCTGGGTGCTTCTTGTAGCAGTTGGACTCGTGGTGAGAACTACCGCCACAGAAGGAGCAAGGACCCTTAGGCTTCGGCTTGGTCTGGGAGACCTTGTTGGCGGACTGTCCGTTCTTGCGCAATGACTCCTCGGCCAAGGTCTTCGACTGGATGTCGTCGAGGGTGATCTTGTCGATGTCCGTAATAGCCATTAGCGCAGAAACCATGGACTGGTAGGACTCGGGGACCTTCGACAGCAACAGGAGAGCCTGCATGGTTTCGCTGAGCTTGACGCCGTTGCTATCGATGTCGCGAAGGCGGTTGATGATCTTCATCATCTGGTCCTGGAGAGGCTTCGAATCGTTCATGCGAGGCTCTGCAACGAGCGACTCGAACATGCCCCAGACGTGAGCACTGTTGGGCGTGCCAAACTTCGTCTTGATGGCGGCCCAGGTCTCAGCGGCTGTCATGGTACGAGGAGCAGCACCACCTTGACCCAGAACCTTCGCATCGAGGACGTAGTGGAAGTTCGGTGAGACCCGCATATACATCATGCCGCGAGCCTGCCCATTGAGCTTCTGCCATGCCTCTATGGCGACTAGTTCCGCCGCAGTGGCGGTGGTACCGGCAGGAGAGGGCTCAGTCTTGGTGCCTTCGACAATCTCCCAACAGCCCATGAAGATGAAGTACCCCTTGAGCTTTGCAGCCCAGTCATTGTACTGGTTCGCCGAAGAAAGGATAGGGATCGAGTCGATCTTGACGTCTCCCATGATTGAAAGCAGGTACTGAGAAGAGTGGAGATAATCCTCGTCGTCGAAGTCTAGAGTGAAGGATATAGGCGCAATAGATGGAAGCGCAGTGACGAGAGGAGGAGGAAGAGTTTCGATTGGAGAGAGATGCGGAGATGCGACGAGAGGGGTGTCGTATGGGGTGTTAGAGGCGAGAGGAAGCGCTACGACAAGTGGTGTGTCGTAGGGTGTATCGGATGCGACTGGAAGAGCTGTGTTGACTCCAGCAAGAAACTCCTCGTCTGCTTGGTAGGGAGAGATAGGTTGCCAAGCGAACGATGTGGGATCTTCCGGTAAAGCAACGTTGTTGTACCGATGAGGACAGGGGCTCACGGCACAATTGTACCAACCGTCACTTTGAAGGTGGGCGTCAACTTGTTCGTCAGAGTCCCAAACGTGCGGAAGATCCTCGCAGGATTCCTCGTTGCCTGAGCTGTCAGAGGATGCTTCTGTCGAAGTATCAACGATGTCCTCGACTTCAGACTCAGAGGAATGAGGAGATGCTGGAAGAGTCGGCTCCAGAACGGTGGTTCAAAGTATACGCGATGATTGACGTGCCACGTGCGAGGAAGGTGGACAGGGGCACCTTTTGAGGTGAACCAGAGAGCCAGTAAGCCGAAATTACCGACAATCCGGGTAGAAGTCGCCAACTGTGCCCAAGAAACGCTATAGTAACTACCGAGGCAAAAAGGTATCGTAAGGAGGGTCCGAACGGTTGTCCTCCGGTCCAAAGGTGCTAACCACCCCGGGTACAACAGCTGGCGGGCGCAAGTGCGTGGCCTGGCTGAGGGATGCCTGAATCACCCAGGTGCCTCGAGAGCACAACAGGTGTTACAACGATAGTAGACTAGAGACTGACTACGAAGCGCTCAGGGCTGCGTCACGAGCGCAGAAATGTCCCCCTGGCAGCAGTGTCGGCGGGCACAGTCAAGAGAGTAGGAAAGTGGGATGCACGGGCAGAGAGTCGACGTACTAAGAGTTGCGCGCAGAGGTGTCGACAGAGAAGAAACCGATTAGAGCGCAGGGCTCATAACCTGATGAACTCTGAACCTGGAAGGCTTGGAGCGACCTGTAAGTCACACAAAGAGAGATCTTCAGTCAGTGAGCGAACGACTATATTGCATAGTCCAGTACCTGTAAGTCACACAAAGAGAGACTACAAGTACTAGTAAGTAAAGTGTAGTAGAGCATAAGTAATGAGTGGGACTTACTCTTCAGTCAGTGAGCGAACGACTGAAGAGCAGAGGGGCAAACAGACTGCCTTATATACTGGAGAGAAGAGTGCATGAGTAAGCGAATGAAGCAGTCACATGTTAACCATAGAGCGATGAGTAAGAGTCCGTACTCGGCGTATGAGTAAGAGCCGAGAGTATTCTGAGTAAGACATAAGGTCTAGAATGTTCCGGTGCATTGTAGAACGCACAGGAAGACAAGGGAACCATATGGTCATAGGAATGTACAGTAGTTTCGTAGAGAAAACCATATATGGTAAGTAGAAACACAGCCTATAGTAAGCGCTATCTAAACATAGGTAAACATGACCATACAAAGGTTGTGTGCACAACTCCGGACCGGTAGAGCCGTAAATCCAGAATGTCAACACCGTGAACCTCGACTTTCGACAGGCTCCTGCCCATCCGTCTTTCGGGTTGACGTCGAGGCCAGAATCCTGCAGCTCCTGGGAGTCCCTGCCGTACTTGTGGCCCTCCGGACTGATCGGCGCTCGCACTCGGCTATCTCGCCAACCACTATGTATGTGCACCGAACCCGCTATAACATATCTGGCCGCCTGCTGATGTTTGGCTTGAAGGAGGCTAATACAAAACTACATGGACTGAATCTGACCATGGCACACATGAATCTTGAAGCTTGACGACTTGTCGCCTGACGAGACGTCAAAGTTCAAGGTATGTGTATGAGTGTGTGTACCACTACCTCGCCATCTAACCAGTCCTCAATTCAATGTCAAGGTTGATGTATGTAACCAAGGCTGTTCACCATACAAAGCAATGCTGCGCGTTGAGGCTCTCGGAAGCTCAGGGTGCGACTTTGCCTCGGAATCCGGCCTGCCATGCTTCCGCACTTGGGTGGTACGTTTCTCGTAATACCAGACGAGATAGGTCAAAACAGCGCAGACGATACGCTCATACGAGACACGATCCTCAGGTCTAACTCAGACGGGCTAAAACAATGCTCCGAATCACTCCTTCGCACCTCCTCCTTTCTTTGCTCTGGGCCCACCAGCTGAGCCTCCCGCTCGCCCACGCGAACCGGACAGCAGCTTCCGAGCCCTACTCCCACTGTCGGTGCACGTACGGAGAAGCATGCTGGCCCAGCCCCGCCGACTTTGCCCAGCTCGCCGCGCAGGTCTCCCAGCCGCTCGTGCACCCCGTCCCGCCCGCCTCTCCGTGCTACGCGTCCCCGGACTCGAGCGAATGCGCCGACGTCAGGCAGGGCTGGCTGGACGGGTTCTGGCGCGCGGACCAACCGGGGGCGATGCAGCAGCCGAACTTTGAGGCGTTCACGTTCGCGAACGACACCATCGAGGTGTGCTACCTCGACACGACGCTCGGTGTGCCGTGTGGGCAGGGGAGCGTGCCTGTCGTTGGGGTCGACGCGCGGTCGGTTGGGGATGTGCAGGCGGCGGTCAGGTTCGCTGCGGAGCATAACTTGAGGTTCGTCGTGAGGAACACCGGGTGAGAGCTGTTCTGTCGTTGACTGGTGACTCGGCGTGCTGACTGTTGTCTCCCGCTTGAACGTCACAGTCACGACTTCTTGGGCCGCAGCGACGGTCGGGGATCGTTCGTGGTCTGGACTCACCACCTGAAAAACATCACTGTCCATTCGACGTTCACTCCCGAGGGAGGGCAGGAGAGTTACGAATATGGTGCGTGTCTCTCACCAATCGCTAACTGTGTATAGCTTCTAACAACGTTCGGGCTTATGAAGCGATCACACTCGGAGCTGGAGAGCAGTGGCAAGATGCACACGAAGCCGCGAACGCTTCCTCCCGCATCCTCGTCGGAGGTGTCGGCTCAGTAGGCGCAGCTGGAGGCTGGCTACTGGGAGGGGGACACAGTCAGCTTTCCCCTACGTACGGTCTGGGTGCGCTTCCCTCTCGCGATCTCTCCAAATTCCCCGGTACTGTACTCATATAAATGTGCACCTATCTAGGTGTCGACAATGTGATTGAATTCCATGTGGTGATTTCCAACGGGACCTACCTCACCGCCAACGCGCACCAGAACCCGGATCTCTTCTGGGCCCTGCGCGGGGGCGGAGGAGGCACATTCGGGGTCGTCACCTCCCTCACGTACCGCACGCATCCCGCCGTTCCCGTCATCGAGGTTAACTTTGCGTCGTTCGTCAACGCCACGCGCCCCAACGCGGCTCTCTCGCAGGCGTTCACCGAGCTCGTGCGCATCACTCCGCACCTGACCGACCTCGGCTGGGGAGGATACACACAGATCCTCCCGACCGCAGACCCCGCTCCCGGGCTCGCCTACACCTTCTTCTACATCATCCCGAACGCCACCTGGGCGGAGGCGAACGCGACGATCGACCCGTACCTGACCTTCGTCAAGGAGGTCGCGGCGAACTCGACCAGGAGCGGCGACCCGGCAGACGAGCTGTTGGTGCAGAAGGCGGTCACGACGCCCTATCCTTCCTGGTTCGCGTGGTACACGGCGCTGACCAGCAGGGGCCCGCAGGAGGTGGGGAGGAAGGAGGAGATCGGCTCGTGGCTCATCCCGCGGGACGTCGTCGATGCCGCTCCTGAGAACGTGGCGCAGACGATCTTGGGATATCTGCCCGAGAGCCCCTACCCGGGGAGCACCTGGTAGTGCGTCACCTCATCCCCATCCTCGATATTGGCAGGCAGCGTACTGACTCTACATTGTTTGTACTTAGCCTTGTCGCCGGGGGTGCAGTGTCGAAGGCGGACCCGGAGAGCACCGGCCTCCACCCTGCCTGGCGGAAGGCGAGCGTGCACAGCGTGGTGGGCACCACTTGGCCGGAGGGCACGTCGGCAGAGACGATCGAAGCTCAACGCGTCGGCCTCCGGGCGATGACGGCCTCACTGCGCGCGCTGGCGCCGGATGCTGGCGCGTACTTCAATGAGGTGCGTGCACGGTTTGCTGACTGTCTACGTACATTGTTGACCAATCGGACGGACGGTTGTTCTTGGTACGGCAGGCCGCACTGTTCGAGCCCGATCCGGCTGCGTCTTTCTTTGGATCGCACTACGACAGGTTGAGGGCGATCAAGAAGGTCTACGATCCCATCGACCTCTTCGTGGTCACTGAGGGCGTTGGTTCGTCGGAATGGGACAAGGAGTTGAAGTGCCGTGTGTAAGGTCAGATCGCCGAGGCGCGGGGCCTTCTGCCATGACACTTGGGAGTGAAATACTGCCTTGTTATGGGTCAAGATCGAGTGGACTGTGGTACTATGATGGGTCTTTGTTATTAGCTCACGATGCAATACAAGGGCGCAAGCCTGGGTCGCTGTGGGACTCTCAACACACCGCGGTAGGACGCTTCTGGAGGTTTTCTCGCTTGCGATCTGGCTCCGAGCTAGTCAATCATTCACCTACAGAAAGGCCATACTGCACGCTCAGCAGCGAAGTATCGGCCTCTCCCACATCAAGTACATACCTACTCCCCTATGCGGCTCCATGGATCCACGCGTCCGGTATGCCACAACATTCGAGCACAATAACAATATTTAGCAATGCGAATGCGACAAATCATTACAACATGCTGCAATGCCGGTAGGTACAGCAATGGCGGACTGGGAGCTCAGAAGTTGGCGCGTCGCGCCGTTTGGATGATGGGCAGCGGGTGTGCCTAGAGGTAAATGTCAGCGCGTCTCCTTAATCGGTTGTGCATGCAGGATGGCGTACTTCAGTGTTGAAGACATATTCTGCAGTGGGAAATGTGTCAGCTATGGAGGGTAAGGCCTAACAAAAACAAGCAAATGGAACGCACTCGTGAGTGGCAGGACAGAATCATCCTCGAACAGCAAATATAGATACTTCAGTGTCTCGCTCTGTTATATCAGATACGTCAGCTCGCCCAGTTCAGTAACCTGAGACCGCAGGCCACGCACCATAAGGAACGTCTCCATCTTGTCCTCGAGCTCAACCGGGACGCTGTCGACGTTGACGATCGCTGCGTACCCGCCCGTGTCGACCTTACAGTGCGCTTCGATGGCTTGGAAGATCTTCCACCCGTATCGACGGTACTTCTCATCTCCCGTCAAGCGGTACGCGAGGAACAGCGACTCGACCGTCTCCGGTCGGAGGATGTATCGCGCGTCATACGGTGCGGGCGCGCCGGGTCTGCAACACAGTAGGTAGTGAGTTGAGAGTTCGGATAATTGTGTGCGATCGGGGTAGTGAAGACTACGTACTGCGCACCCTTGATATACCAGTCCTGAGGGACACCCGAGCCGCTGACCTTGTCACTAGGGATCCGGAAGTAAACAATCTCAGGCGCGAGGCCCGTCGCGGTGTCGTGTGTCCGCATACACGTCTCTATCAGTTCCACGCCGGTTTGCCAGTCTCGCCTGCCTTGAGGAGTGAGCTCACTGGGCCGGGGAGGGATGGAGACGGGGTTTGAAACCGCGCCACTGGTAACTGCCCCGAGCATGAGGGAGCCCCCGAAGAAGCAGACGAGGTGGTCCTGCTTTGGGGTGAGACGCCACGAGCTGATGGAATGGAAAGGTCCGTCAGATAGATGAAACACTGGTCAGAGTAAACCACCATACATTTGTCCCGCCTTGTTGCGCTCAGGTATGAGTTCAGACGTGTATGTCATCTTTGAGAATTGGCTCTGTTTGATTAGGTGTGCATGAATGCCATCCATAGCGCCATTATACATCTACCCCAGCCGTGTTAGTTCGACAATGATACATGACCGCGCACTGAAGATGGAAGTACTTCTCGGTATACAGGTTCTGTCATATTCTGTCCACTAATGAGATCACTTCGTCGTGAACAATGGGGGAGGAGAACATACAGTCTGCAAGTATTGCTTCCTGGCAAACCGGTCAGCGTTGTCGTTGTCACGATTCATTGTAGAATTGTCAAACTCACAGAAGGTATTCATAGTACGAGTCTCCTCGCGAGCCGAGACGGATGGCAGAAAGTGCGAAGCGGCCATCATCCGGGCTAAAGGGGTGCTCGTTCAACACACTGGCTAGGATGCGATGACATAGACTAACTTCATGAAGATGGATGCAAGTCCTGTCGTAAGACCAGCAGCTTTGATTTGCTTCATCACCTAGAACGCATGTCAATTTCTCCTTCGGGGCGCATATATCCAATGGTAGAGTTCATAATACTACATACCGTTTCTACTACATCCCAATACGTCTCGTTCTCCGTCAAGTAGCTGAGATACCTGAACTCGAGTTGGAGAGTGGAGATTTCCGCAGTGCTGACGAGACCTTTGTTGTCAGTATCCCGTACGCCTTCGCGCTTAGCCAAGTTGACCATGGAGGTGGGAAACTGAGCCGGAGTGTCGAATGCGGGCACAATGCGATCCGCAAGGTCTTTGGCCTTGTCTAGGTACATGGGGTCTTGTGTGAACATGTATGCAGAGAGAAGACCACCGAGTACACGAATCGTAGTCTGCACGCGCGAAGTAATATGAGCCCACGTGTACCCGACACCAATGACGCACTGAGGACTAACCTCGAACGTGTTGAAGTTCGCATCGCGGTCGAAAGACATCTTCGTGGCGACCCAGTCCCTTGCACGCTGATACTCCTCTTGCAGACCCATGATGAGCATGGTGTCAATGGAGTCCACAACGGTGTAGCCAATCCCGCCCGCTTGAGTGAGGTTCGTGCCCTTCCGGCTCACCGGGTGGTATTCATCGTCACCCATAGCGTCGCGTTCTAATCCGGTATGAGCTTCCCGGTCCCCCCAAACGTCACAAGCATGTCTCACCATACGCAAGCCATGCGTGCTACCTCAGACATAAGTTTGGACAGCATATACACAAGTCGGAAAGCTCACCTTAAATGCATCAACAATCGCTGCCTTCTTTGCCTCATCCGCAACAAAGCCCGTGGCGGTCGGGGGAACATAGGGCACATTGGTGTCATAGCCCAGGAATTCGTATAGAGGGTCCGTTACAAGTGCAGGGTTCTTCGAGGCACATATGTTCAACTCCTTGCTCCCGTGACCAGCTCCAGAGTAAGACGCACCTTGAACACAAGGACTGTGAGGGCAGAGAGGAGGAAGAGCACTAAGAGGGTGGACGCCGGTGGTGACGTGCTCCGCTCTCGAGCTTGAGCATGCTGTTGGCCATGTTATGTCAATTGTCCTCAGCGTCTCACGCTACGCTGTACAACTCAGTTGCATGTAGTACATACGTTGGCCTGTTTCTGCTTGCCCTCTCCATCGGCTTTGCCACTAGGTGCGCTCGGGCTGTTGCGTTTCCGAAGTCCGTTCTCCGCCATGGTGGGCCGGTCAGTAGACGCCTGAAATGCGTGTCTCTATTGTAGCGCGTGCCAGCCGCCGCAGAGGAAAGAATGAGATATGTTTCTAGCAGAGACAGGTAGCAAGGCAGACAGAGGCAGAGAAGAGGTGGGAGCAGGGTCTGCTCATGGAGCTGTTATTATTACTTGGAAGCACAGCGTCCGAGATGCTATTCTTGCTGGCTCGCACATCACGTGATCTTCGATGGCTATTTTGGCTTATTCGATAGCAGTCTTGCTGCGCACCCCTTGCCGACCATTGCAGACGACGGCAATCGCATTCTGTGTTATCTTGTATCGTAAGCGCAGCTGATATGTGTAGGCACCCGCAAAAGCGTCAAGATAGTGGTATATTTGAAGCATACAGTATCGCATGCAAAAAACAAGCCAGGATCCCTCCCCCTTAAGCCCACTTCCTCACATCCTCGGGGGTCGGACCAGCAGGATCGTCCGAAGCAGCGAGGTTGCACTGGTGGAAAGCACGAACTTGATCCTGAGTGAACGCTCCGACGACCGTGTGCAGAACTCCCCGGTTGTGGAAGAGAACGAGGTCTTTCTCTCGCCTGTGCAGGTCATCGTCTATCAGATATCTCTCAAACCCTAATGAATGCTGAACAAACTTACCAATCGTGGGGGTAGACCAACTACCATAGTGACGTCATCGTTCAGCTCGTGTGACTACTGAATGAAGACACATGTACTTACGTCTGGCGCGATGGCAGGCCGCTGCATCTTGTAAAGGAGCTCTCTCACCTCCTTCAGGTCAGCCAAACGCGCTCCGTCAGGATATAGGGCACCTTCACGCTTTGCACCTTCCGGTAGGGGATCAACGAGAAGCTCAGAGACACCGCAAGGATGGACCTGGAAGTGCAGCTCGCCGGTCACAGGGTTCTTCCATAGCTTATGTGCATACAAATCAATGCTCGACTCCTGAATTACATACGTAAGAATACGCACCATCGGAAGGACCTTGATCTTGGACTCCTCCCAAGGTGGAAGTTCATCATACGACATCTCGAGACCCTCAGACATGATGCCAAGGCCTGTGGGCAGGGCGCGTGCAGGTGCCATCCACACGTAAGGGTGAGGCGCGTACTTGACTTTCGTGCGCACAGCGAGGCTCTTCAGCTCTGGCGGGAGGATGTCGAACATGTTCTTGCCGTCCACGAACGCCGTCGTGCCGAGAGGCACCTCGAGCTCGTCACCTGTGCCATCGTCGTAGCGAACCCGCTGGTGCGGGCCATGCGGGACTTTGACGCCATACAGAGTTGTGACCTTGGGGGGAGACAGATCATAAAGCGCCGCATCGATGTGCCAACGGTAGAAGCGCGTGATGCCCTTGGCCTCGTCCTCGGGCGAGACTCGGGTCTTGTGGAAGGTGGTGTGAGAGGGATGCTTGAGCATTGCTTCGGCAAGTCCCTCATGGTTGTACACAGTACCATTGCCGATAAGCTGCACCTGGGGTACTCGAGGGATAGTCTTTAGGTCAGGATGAAGGATAGACTTCTTCTCCCCGCCGGTCTTGTTGTTACCGTGACCATAGCTCTCAGAGGTAGGGTCAAAGGCCTGGCACACGATGAGATAGGTGGTTGATATGATAGTCTCTGTGTGACTCGTACCTTAGTGAGCGCATACTGCTGTTCAGGAGTGAGGTCCACATCTCGGAAGAGAAGAGCACCATGCTAAGAGATCCTATATCTCAGTGAGCTCGTTCGCAATGCATAGTGTTACTTCAGAGACCTTGTATAGGAGATCATGGACCTCCTTGAATTCCTCCGGCGTGAGCGCACCTGGATTCACGCCCTTCACTTCGCGACCAAAGTCCTTCAGCTTGGCGGCATCTGCGGTCGGTGGGACGGGGAGCGGGGCGATCTCGATGGCCATGGTGCTGTATGGTGTGACAGGAGGGTTCGAGTACAAGATAAAGTGCAGGACGTGCTCGTCGTGGTCGGATGCAAAGCCTGAACGAGCCCTTGCCGCCGCCCTTATCACGCTCGGGACTTGGGCCCCACCGTCGAGAGCATGACAGACAGGCTGTATGGTATGTCCGGGGTAGATAAGATTAGATCTGCATCTGCACTGCTTCCAGTACAATCACCAGATTAGCGCCTGTTGGCAGCCTGACCCAAGTTTCAATGGGGTTAGGGGCAATCCACGTGGTTGACACGCTTCGCAAAGCGAGTCCCCCTTCCGAAACGCGTCGACGCGTCTTGAATCCGTACACACACTCCCGCCAACCCTCCTCGCGTCCTGAGTCGCATCGTCTTGGGATATTCCTCGTATACGTGTTCTTTCCCACTTGCAAGACTCTGATCACATGTACTCCTCAGCAGCGGCTCAGAAGGCGAAGCGACGCGCACATTCCCGCCCAGAGCTCTCGGACGAGCAAAAGCAGGAGATCAAGGAGGCATTTGAACTCTTCGATACGGACAAGGATGGCTGCGTCGACTACCATGAACTAAAGGTGGCTATGCGGGCTCTGGGTTTCGACCTTAAGAAAGCGGAGGTGCTCAAGATCATCCGTGACCACGACAAGTCTGGGCACGGGCTTATGGACTATGAGGATTTCGTCAAGATCAGTATGTGTCCACTGTCACCTATCCATGAGTTTTTTCGTCAACCATACTTCCAATTTGCCGACATTCCTTCCTCTGTTGTTCTCCTTCCGTTGTCTAACCACTGTCGCAGTGAGTGAACGCATCCTTGCGCGTGACCCAATGGATGAGATTCGTCGAGCGTTCCAGCTATTCGACGATGACAACACAGGGAAGATCAGTCTGAGGAATCTCCGTCGGGTGGCCAAAGAGATCGGCGACAGACTCGAAGACGACGAATTGTGAGTATTCATGGACAATGCCCCTCCTCTCCAATGCCAAACGTTTGTTGGCTCAGCTGACAATATAAATGCTCTTCTCCAGACAGGCAATGATTGACGAGTTCGATCTTGACCAAGACGGCGAGATTAACGAGCAAGAATTTATGGCGATAATGACGGACGACGCATAGGTATGTAGTACGCCTCAAAGACTCTATGTTCCTAGTCTTAGCGCTCGGCGTTATATTTGCTAGTGTCACCCGCGCAATGGGTCTCGCGAACCCGACCGAAGCTCCATTCTCCTGCGGATCCGGCCGTTTTCCCTCGTCCTCTTCTCGATCATCTATGCCAAACTCGCTGTCGATCCTTTCTGCCCTATGCTGCTTCCGGGTTGCAATCGAGTCCGGTGACGCTGATACGCTATAATGTTACCTGTGCATGTTCCTCGTTCCATTGTGAGTTAGCCTCCGTTTTTCAAGTGTCAGCCCCAACTAAAACCCGCTGCCGTCGGCCACCTCAAGCATGTGCCGTTTCGTTCCACGAACAATCATAGATATGTACAAACATAGTCCGTGTAAGAGTATACTTCCTATCTGGCCCCAAATACTGTGTCGGAATCACTGTGCAAGCCTCCCTTGACGCCTCAGTCCAATATAACAGCAGTCTAACATATGCGATACTATTCTCGAGTGTGTTGTCATACCATGCAGCCGCTGGTCTGTGAGTTGTAAATTTTACTTCACGGAACCAAGTATCGTGCGTGATTGTGATCGGGCCCGCGGCTGACAACTTCGCAGGTGCCTTCGAGATGGCGCTCTCGATGGCCAACACCGATGCTGGACTGAAGCCGCTGCTCTAAGCAGATGGAAGGCCCCAATGTCCGATGGAGGTGGAGAACCGTCATTGATATGACAGGTTGGTCGCAGCGAGCGTCGCGATCTTGCTCACATCCCTGAACGTCCGTCCTCCACCTTTCTGTTCTCTCACGGCGGAAACTGCGTTCCGCACATTTGCCTACGTCTGCATCGGTAGCGAGTCTGATTTCATACCGCGAAATCGACGTATGAACACAATGGGTATGTACTCTAATGCATCTGGCTCAAGGACCTTTGACGGTGACTGCCCCAACTCCTACCGTCCGAGCTCTCACACAGCCTGGCCTAGGTCCTCACACCTGCGCATGACCGTGCAGATCGACCGCAGCGACCGGACATCCGCCTACGAACGCACCCGAGACCCACGTCCGCCTCCGCCCGCCACAAAGGACTGAGCGCAGCGGCCCGCGATCGCGCACGGCCGTCCCGATCACCGACGTTCAACGTTCGACGTCCGTCGGCCACGTCCCGCCCCCGCCCCCCTTGGCCACATGGCCTGGCCCAGGCTTTATGATCGCGTCCGGCTCCCTTCCAGCCGATGTTCTGCCCAGTGGGTGGGGCGCATTGATCACTGCGATGATACGGTTTGACTCTGGTGTGCAAGGTCCGGATCCGCGCCGCGGATGCTCGGCCAGAGCTGCGGCAGGCTGGAGGCTGAATGGGTGCCTGCCACGCCGATACCGAACGCCTTGTCATTCTCGCATGGTGTACTGAGACGGTCGAGGCTGGCTAGACTCGGACTGTCTTTCGCGAGCGAGGATCACGAGGGTTCTTGCGAGTGCTGTTATCGACCGCTTGTGGTGGCATGAAAATGACTCAATGTTCGCCGCCCAGCCAAGCAGGTCGATAGCTCGACTTCTTTGCTCAGGCTGGTCCGTCATTGAACAATGACAAGAGATGACCGCGGTCTGCACCAGATGAGTAGCCGTCAGCGCATCGTGAAAGAGAACAGGGCCATGTGCATAGGGGAGAATATAAATCGCGCCAAAGGCACACAGTGGCACCGGTCCAAAACAAAGTTGGGACGCAGCGAAAGGTCCGAGGCCCGATGTCAAGGACGGACAGACCAATTATGCCGCGAACGTGAAGGGGGCAGTACTAGTGACGTTTCTGTCCACATGTGAAGGTTCAGTCACAAGGCGGAGCGTCTGGATATGGAGCTCCGGGTCCGAGCGATCGACGGGCCATGTCCCTCTCCCGCGGTCGTGGTCAGCCACATGCTCTGCATCGCTGCGCGCGTCCAACAGTGTAGGTACTCCGAGTCATGCTACAGTGCCTATGATGATCCAATGGCAGATATCCAACCGCTCGATTCGTCAATACACTGCGGACACTCAGCCTGCATGGTCCGGAAATTGTGGTCCACCCAAGAGGTGGCACGCCAGTGGCCGATCGACTGGCCGAGTCGAATAACGGTCGATCGCAATCGTCCGGAGCATGGGGTGGGGCACAATGGGCAAAAACCGAAACCAAAGCACATGTATCATGCGCGTGCACGGACAGACCGAGATAATAGTATCCCCACCCCAGCCTTGGTACATTCGTCGCAACTGACTTGGACACAAGTGGCAGTGACAGCTGGCTGATCGGGAAATTGCCAACGGTTGGCATTTGGGCGAGAAAGGCCAAAGCTAAAGGATGGAGTGTCTGACAAAAAAAACAATATCCAATATCATGAAAGGTCATGCTGCAATGACTCTATGCAGTAACAGGGCCCTGTGGAGTGCAGACAGGAATCGTAATACGGTGTGTCCGACATCGGCCTGCGCACGAGCCACGGTGTAGCTCACTTACAACGTCGGCGGGCCCGGGCCAATCCATACTGGGTGCGGTGGACAACGTGCGTCGTGCGGCTGATTGCAACGCCCAATCAGATTGCATGACCGCACGAGCCGAATAGCGTTAGACAGGCAGACGATCTTGTCGAATGCGATAGAGGTATATGAGATTGGTAGCATGATATCGATACGATATGATACGAGACTCCGGGCTACTGAACACTGATATGGATATGAATATGAATACAGCAGAGGGGAGGGGATAGAGAGACGTAAGCGATACAGAGTCGTCGACAGTGGATGATACAGGCAAGGTCCGGTAGATGGGAGCTGGGAGATATGGACGGTACAAGAGACGGCTGGAGGACGGTGGGGGGCGACAGTGGTGGAATGGGGATGGGGATGAGGGGGAGGGGGGACAAGCACAGAACGAAACGAGGACACTGACTGAAAATAATGATCAACGAAAAGCAAGCGACCCAGAGAGGGAAGGAGGTGGGCATATATGCACAGAAACCAAACGAAACTCGTCGCAAGTCGTTATCCGCCGAACTTAACACATACGCCCGACAGGGTGAGGACGCCGGTCCTCATCTAACCCACCGCCAAAGAAACCCTAGTAAAACAAAAGGCAGAAGAGAGAAAAGGGAGGTCGTGAAGGCTTTACAGCCGGACACCCTTCGGCGCGACGTAACCCTTGTGCACGCGCATGTGCTGGCCCAAGTTGTCGTGCCGCGAGAAGGTCTTTCCGCACCCTGGGTACGGACACTCGTGCGCTAAATGAACCGAACGAATCAGCCTCAGATCGAGCCGGCAAACATCTCGATCGTCATCACTCACGCTTCTCGTTGGTGTGAATGCTGCGAACGTGCCGCTTGAGGTGCTCCCCGCGAGCGAAGCATTTCCCGCACCCGGGCACCTTGCACATGTACCCGCGCTGTTTCATCCGATCGCGGTCAGCCAGCGGCTCCCTCCATGCATTCGACAGAAAGTGCGAGAGAGCACGTCCACGTACCTTCTGAACCGTACCCTCCGTCACGACCTGTTGCGCAGTCGGCACCCTCCGGCCCCGGCTCTTTTTCGTCAGGTTGGGCACGGGGACCGGAGGTGCGAGCCGGCGCGAGCCAATCGACATCGACCCGGACCCGGTAGACGTCGACGGGGACATAGAGGGGGTGAAGCCGTCCTGCCTCCGGCGTGCAGCGCGCACCGACTCCCGATACTCATCGTCATCGTCTTCGTGCTCCGACTCCCCGCTGCTCGGATACTCATCCTCGTCCTCGTCCGATCCCGAGAAGCTGGACGACCGCGCCCGCTTGCGGTCCGAGTGGCTGACGGGCACAGGGATAGGCGCGGACGCACCCGACGCAGCGTTCGCCAAGGAGGGCGAATCGCCCCCGCTCGCGCTCCCGCTGTCGACGTCAAAGTCCGTGTAGTCGGATGGGCTGCCGTGCCCGATCGATTGGACCGGGTTGGTCATCGTGAAGCGCGGATCCAAGCTCTGACTCGGAGCGACGTCCTGGAGCTGCGCAAAGGGCGAGCTTGGCGAAATAGCGGGCGAGACCTGGGCCGGCTGCACGTACCGGGGCACGTCGTCCTCTGCGGCGTATTCCGGGTACCGCAGCTGCGATGAGGACGTGGTGAGCATGTACGGAGACATGTTAGCCACATCCTGGCCGGCGCTCGGGTGGGGCTGGTGGTCATGGTTGTAAACGTAACCGAGCTGTTGTGGCGTCGTCGAGTTCGTCTGGTAGTTCGCGAGGTTGTACGAAGCAAGCTGAGACTGCTGTTGCTCGGGCAGATGGGTGGAGGTCTGCATGTGCTCGGAGAAGGAGGGAAGATACATGTTGAGCGACTCCTCGACCTTGACGGGCGAAAGCATTACAGGACCGTCGGTAGAATTGGAAGACGAAGCGGGAGGAGGGAGATCGTAGGAGGCCGAAGCGTATGGGTCTGCGTACTGAGAGACCTGACCCGAATTGTCCGTCATTTGTGACCAGGACTGCGCATACTGCTCGGCGTGGTACTGTTGGGCGGCAGCGACGGCCTCGGGCGAGGGGCCGTCGTATGGAGAGCCCATGGGGCTGGCGTCGGGGATGCCAGTGAAGGAGGAAGAGGCAGAGGAAGAGGAAACCATGGGGTACGTCGGGCGGTAAGCGGGGGGTAGCAACTGAGAGGAGTAGTGTTGCAACTGGCGGGGCTGGCCGGAGGAGCGAAGGAAAGACGGGTTAGCCGCATAGGCACGGCGGTCAGCCACCCGATCACGGAAATAGTCGTAATGAAGGGACTGATGGTGGGGGGCCTGGGCGAGCTGGAGGAGGATGGAGGAGGCGTCCATGTGTGGCTGGGGAGTTGGGCGGGACTGGTGGTGGAGCATGATTATACGGGGCCTGTGAGCATATAAGGGTTTTGTGAGCGGAGGATGCACGGTCTGGGCTGGGAAGGGCGCGGATGAGCGGAAGATGGATGAAACGAGCGAGTGCTTATGAACGTGTTTACGAAAGACAGGATCGGGGACGAAAAAGGAAAGAGGGACCTACCCGAAAGACCAATGGGAGGCCGGTACGATGGAGACAATGGGCACGCTAGTTTTTCCAGGAACGAGCGGCGGATGTGATCGGGCGGCGTCTTGGATCTGGTGGAGCGTCGTAATAAACAGTGCCGGGGCCGCGCAGGGCAGGATGCAGAGCGCAGGTAGACGGAATTCAGGCAGACTCTCAATTCATGCGAAACCCGCAGGGAGCGGGGCGTGGGAGCGTGGCGAACAGGGCAGGAAGAGCGAGAAGGATGGCCGGGAGAAGAGGACACGGGACGGGCGGAGAGGACGAGGACGGGCTGAAATGGAATGAGTCGTCGAGGTCGTAATGGTCATTAAGAGAACGTTCTTGGGAGAAGAGCTGAGCACGGCCCTCGCGGGGAGAGGCTGCCGGGGGCGCAGGAGGGACAGCTGGATCTGCAGGCGGTGCAGGAGGGAGCGATGTTCGGGATGCTCGCTGATGCTTGTCGTATCTCGCCGCGGGGGCGCACTGCTACGGGCGTCGGGGGATGCAGCTGCTGTGGGCAAGGCCCAGGGTGGTAAAGCGGGAAGAGATGGTCAAGGCGGGCTGCGCCGCTCTGCACAGGCCCAGGCTGTCGAGAAGGGGGCAAGAGGAAAGCGAATGTTCAAACGTTGTCACGAAGACGATGCAAAGCCGAGAGAGAGCACGGTGCGGCGGCCCACAGCCGGCAGACACGCACTGCCCTATGTTTTCAGCCGCAGGAGGCTCTGGGGCACTGGCAGAGGCAGCACTCGCATTGCCCCCGGACGCCCGCGCCTGCCCCCCGCACCCACAGACGCCGTGCGCTGGGCTCCCACGCAATGCATCGCTCGTCCGCCCTGCCACCGTCGTCCTCGGCGACCCCACCCAGCCCCAGCCGCCGTCGCTCGCCCGCGCGCGCCCTTGCGACCACCGTCGCCCACAGCGCGCGCGTCACAGGCGCGAGACACGCCCGGGACAAGGACGGACGATGCTGCTGGGACGCGCTCAGCCCGATCTGTGTGCGATCTACCCCAAATCTCCGATCGAGCTCGAATCTCGCTAGCAGTAGCAGGGACGCAGCTGCTAAAGTCGCCATCATATGCATTCGACAACTGAACAAAGTCGCACTTGACGTCCGTGTTCCATCCGCTCCCCGTCTCTTTGCACTAGCTCCCACCCCAGACAGTCCTCGTCAGTACGGAGCTAGCCCGACGCGTCCACCGCACAGATGACGCACCCGCCCACTCGCCCAGAAGACCTCTCACGCCTGATCCGTCCCTCCAGGAGTCGTCCGGCCACGAGTCTCGCACAAGCCCAGGGCGCGTTGCGTCGCAGCCCAATGCGCATGTTCCATTACTTACATGCCCCACCGCACCCTCCCCGCGTTTAGGTCTGCGTGCCCATTCACGTCCGACCTCTCCCTCCCACGCCACATTCAGGCCGCACCAGCTTCTGCCTCCCGCCGCGCCCGCCGCGAGGGCTTCGTCGCACGAGATCCCATCCGTCTCGCATCTCGAACCGCTTCCCCGCCGTAGCTCCTTCCGCCCTCTCCATGCTGCACACTTGAGGCTCAACCCCATCCTCCCATCACTCCGTCACGCCGGAGACGAACCGTCCTACCAAAACGGAGCACGGCTTCCCGAGTCCGACCACTCCGCAACGCGCGCACTGCGCCGATCGTGCACAAACGCATGATAATGACCGCACATTGTGATCAGGACTCCCCCACAGCCGAGGTACGTCCACGCCCTTCTTCCCCGAACACGAACACGGCCTGCGTAGGGACTCGGCCGCTTCTACAATGGAGCTTCGGGCAGATCGAAACCCTTCACCGTAACCCTTCTGGGAACAGCTAGAAAACACGTCTACACGCGTGTCGGTTGGATGGGCGACGGGCGTGGCCACCACATACGTATACGCACCGCCCTCTGCGACTTATTACCCGACACCTCCTGCCCTAAATGGTAGTACGCCCGAAACCCGTCCGTTCATTCATCCAGTCGACGTTCATTACCATCTAACTCAGAGTGAGCACTCGAACCGCTCCACAGAACACACCCCGCGCATGTGGACGAGCTGCCGCTGCTGCTATCCACTTCACGCTACGTCGATGTCGTAATGGGCGATCGAGAAAAGAACCATCGAACCCATCCCCATGCCATTGACAGTCCGACGCTTCGCTCTCGACCCGTTCACGCTTGACGATTTGGACCCTGCCGCCAGCCTATGTCTGTCTCGTGTATCGCGGCCCGGCGTAGCGTCGACGCCCAAGGCCGAATGCCTCAGACTCCGCACCAGGCGTATTTGCCTGCATCATAGCGCGTGTGCAGCTTCGGGACGTCGGTTGGTGACCACGCCCAACTCTTCAGTGGCACGCGGCCTATCGATGGGACCGCACGTATCGCCGGATGTCGATAGCTTGCGTGAGCGTGGCGTCGATAGCCTAGTAGATCCTCGGGGTTGGGACTCGAGGGCTAGTACGCCCACACAGACACCGGTCGTCTGGCACGCTCGCTCGAGCCACGACCCTGCCTTGGGGTGTTGCGATCAGTGCCATTGCACCCGGCGGCGTGCACGTCCGAGTGTGTCGCCGGGCGATAGTGCCCTACCCATACGTTGTGCCCAACTCTGCACTTCTCGATCAGGATCGAGGGGCAGGAGTCAGGACCGAGAGAGACAGTGCAAGTTGGTCGCGGTGTGATGCTGAGCGTGGAGTTCTGGAGCTGAGGTGCCGTCCGACTCTCTCCGTGTGTGGCATATGAGTCGAGCATGCAGGAGGAGCACGGGGCGTCCGGTCCGATCCTGTTTCGAGCGGACATCGGCGCATCCGCACGCTGCATAGATGCGGCGTGCCGCGGTGCCTGTGGGTACCGCGGCAGCATCGCCGCACTCAGCGCGGATCCTTGCTAGGCCTCTCGAGGTGTGCGCGCCCACTCTCTAGAGCGTAAACCATGTTACCGCGGCAGCATCGCCGCACTCAGCGCGGATCCTTGCTAGGCCTCTCGAGGTGTGCGCGCCCACTCTCTAGAGCGTAAACCATGTGAGCGTATCTGGCAAGTGAGGCACATCAGCACCATGCACGCCCGCAGGACTACACTAGAGCTTGAGCATATGTACTCACGCACTGCGGTAGACATACCACCGTGTCGCATCGTACGGTTCGCATTGCCTCATCCATGTCTTCGGAGCACTATGTGGGTGAGGGCGTCGAGCACGTGTCGTCCATGTCTCTACATCCGTTCGTAAAATTACCTCTATCGTGTGCTCTACTCATAGCCATGTTGCCCTGGTCCGCCGATGCCCCGCGCTCTAAGGGCGCGCATGTTTCACTTGGTGTGGGTGCATCGGACCCGGAGCCGGATAGTACTGGCCCTGCGCGCGGGTCAGTCTGCGTCTCCACCTTCAAATTGGCCTTCACGCCATCTCCGCGGAGACGAGGCGGGGGAGGCCGTGAGCGAAACGTGTCCACGAAACGCACCTGCTATGGACCTAGATGCAAGACACCGTTGGGACCCGCCACGGGTGCACATCGCGCATAGAACTCACCCCATTCGATGCACTCGCAGCGCTCTCCCGCCCTCGCAAGGGCCTCTCATAAAGCGCAAGTGAGTGCGCACAGATTGAGCTGGAACGCGCTCATGGTAAGCGCTCGCTGGAGGAGCCATCTGCACGGGCGGGTTTGTCCTTAGTGGTTACCGCTAACAATGGAAGCAAGCGGACCAAAAACAGTTGCTCTGCGGTCCCGTTGGAGAATCCAAGATGCGGCGATACAGCTCGAGAAGGAAGCATCCCGGAGCCTGCCGCATACTAGATTCGCGGGCTTCGCAAGAATGGAGCGAGGAATGGCAAGGAATGTAGCCACAGTCGTGGTCCGGAACATGCATTTTTTGCTTTCTCGACGTCCGAGAGAACGGGGACTCGAAATTGAGACGTTCGGATGTTGGGAGGAGCTTGTACGGCGTCGAAGCAGCGAGGAACCGAGGAGAAGCCTGTGCGCCGTTGCGTTGGACCTCTGGGCACACCGGGATGAGTGGTTTAGCATACGGAACCTAGTAGCGAGAACATCAGTGGGATGAAGTAGCGGCTCAATGACCAAGAATGCCCTTCTACGGGGTCACGATCCACTCCATGTCAATTAAGACTGAGATAGCCATCCTTTTGAGTAAAATGAGGAAGGTATGAAGCAGGTCTGTGGTTTCGCAGCACATAATGAGCTGCCCGGTTTATGCGTCGAGCTTCTCCTCCGGATACTCAGTATAGACACATATACTGCTCAAGGATGACGTCAAAGACAGAATACGATAAGCGAATAAGGATTAAAAGTCTGACACATTTAGTGAGAAGGAAACATACCTCTGTAACTGGGCTTGTCGTCGTAGCCGAGTGAATGTAAACGTAGTCTCTACGTGATCCTTCAAGTAGGACACGAGACCACGGCGACCTCTCGTACACACGCTTCGAGCCTAGCCCGCCTAGTAGTTCCTGCATTGCTCGTTGATGGACGCGAGTCATGCGGAAATGCAATAAGGCGCATGAAGCGAAGACCCACAGACACGAATCAGACATCATGGCGATTCTTCCATGGTCTGGAACATGATACGACCCTTCCGGGCATGAAAACTGCATGGGACATACCGGCCAACGCTCCCGCATTGGTCGGGTAACACGTAACGAGCACAAAGACACCGCCCGATTTGAAATGGGGGGACAGCGGTGGTATGCACGAGCAAAATGCCTGGCAGGGTAGAGGGGGTCCGATCAGCTCATCATCTCTTGCAGGTGAGCTCGGGCAATGACATTCGCGATGACGATTCGGATTCCGGGTGACGGGCATTCGGGAAGCGACGGGACTTGTGGGCGGTCAGTAGACTCGTGTATGCCGTACATCTGACTTGTATGCCGTACATCTGACTTGTGTGCCTATAATAAACTAGGATCAAACCCAGCTCATGCTGGAAGAAGAAGGGAACCGTATCCGGTCTCGTTCCTTGCTCTCTTCTGCGCATAGTGTCCAAGTGAGACAGATGGGCATGGCTCGCAGTCTTACCGACGACCTCGTTGCCCGTGCACTACGTGCATCGATGCGGGATTCCTCCCATGAAGCTGATCGCACCATCGTCGGGACGCTGCCAGTGGCCTGCTGGCCCTTCAAGTTTACACGGCTCCACCAGGCTTCTTCATCGTGTCGTCCTTGAAATGCAAGGTGGAGAATTCTTTACGCTCTTCTCCGCGCGACGAGAAGATATAGCCGAGACGTAGAAGTAGGGCAAGTGGCGAGTGGTATGCATTGTGCAAAGACAAGGCGATCATGTGCGACGTCTTCGAACTCAATCGTGTCGCATTTCGGCGGAGGCCGTGATGGCATCAGCGATAGGTAACCACGTGTTGCTGAACGCTCATATTCCCGGCGCCACATCATGAAGGTCGACATCAGCTCTTCATAAACACTTTACATATGCTTCTTCTCTCTCATCTATACCAACATGTGCTCACAGTAGAGTAAAGTGAAATGAGGTGTACCGGATGTTCATCTTTTACTAAGGAACTGCGGATTGGCTCGACTCATCACTGCCAAAAGCGGCTAAGTCCATGGCCAGGGCCTGAAAGTACTAGTGGAAGACTGGAATGTGGGTATCGAGAGATGATTGACTGACAGCCCGGGTCCTGCGCAGCTCTCATACGGGCTTGAAGGGGGACATCGGGGCGAGGTGTGCATCACTTCAGCCTCGTGCTCTCATGTGTTTTGCAGATCATTCCTACGAATGGCCTCGTCACAATCTCGCAGCAGGGGAGAGTGTTCTCTTTCGTAAGTTGCTACGTTACGCATTTATGAAAACCGTGAAGCTCGCGACCCTTCACGAAGGTTAACATTCACTTTGGACGGAGAAGAACCGCCGAACTGAATGCAAGACCGCGTTATTACATGTTCATAAAGGTTATCGTGACGTATAGAAACGCGCGTTTCCCTTTCGTCGCCAGCACGCGCATAGATCATCCGGATTGCAAGGAGCCGTATTGGTACTCAATGGTCCAGAGTGCGTACAGCATGAGTTCCGATTGGGGTTCCCCGTTCATGCTGCGCTATACGTCTTGCGCGTTGGACAGCACTTCAAGTCAGACTACATCACTTCACGAATTTCAGTCACGGCGCGAGGCACATAGCTGACGGGGAGGCTCTCAGTCCCTACCCCTCTTAAGGCATGTACAGTTACGACAAAGTATGTCGCCATTGGGGTTTTTTCGCTCATTATGCCATGCCGTCTTGACTCGATGATTATGAGATTCAAGCTTGCAATGTTGTCTGATCATATCCTTTGAGCCTGACCGTAGTTCAAGTCTTCAGATGTATGCGTACTCTCAAAGGTCTTCCCAATCCAGTTGTTCATAGCAAGCTGACAGTGAGAGGTTGCTCGGATTGAGCGAATTGGGCGCGGTCTCGGATCGAGCGCCCATGTTGCGCTGGAGCTGATATGATTACATAATTGCCGAGCCTAATATGCTGGAGACATGTTCGTGTTTCCTGCTTCCGCCCACTCGCCACAGTTCCCTGCTCTTCCAGGCTACGGTGGCGGCGCCCCGGAGGCCACTCTTTGGTCGCTCGCCTGTCGTACAGGCAGCATATCAAGGCCGTGTGAGCGGTAAGAACGTGATATTGGGACTGCGTTACCGTATACAGTGCTCATGTCGCCCACTCGCGCACACAGACTTTGCTCCCGCGCGCCCACATCGGGGCACGTTCTTCGTCGTCTAGACCGGGTTTTGAGAAATGCCGGACCATTGCATACCTAGGTACTTTGAGGCCGAGCGCGAGATACCATGGGTAGGACTCACATTCATCGAGCGCACCGACGCGAACACTAACACTACGATTTCTTTCTTATCAGGGTGGGGGATCCATCATGAAAGAATCTGACAAGCCCGTTTCTTTCTTGGTGCGCGGGGCTATGCCGCGGCGCCCGTCACAGGATGTTCCGGATGATTCCCCAGAAGAGTCGCCCCAAGTCTTGCCTCGTGGTCTGCCGCCGCCACGTCTTAAGCCTCCACCACCACCTCGTAGCTATCGTGCCAAAGTCAAAGACTACTCAATGGTACCCCCAGAGCAGATTGTGTTGATGCCTGACCTCTGCTCCGACAAGATATTCAGATTATGGAGCAAGCCTGGGGGGGAGATCATCACATTGCCTGATCCGGACCAGCCCTCGATACGTACACCTGGTTCCCCTCCACCCAAGAGGCCTCTCCCTGAACCTATTCCGGGCCTTTCTAAACCTGCTCGTGGCCGCCACGTCCCCACATCGGTCGATCCGGGTGCCGGCAGAAAGCATCCGTGCCCAGTAAAAGGGTGCGAGAAGGTCTTCAAAAAACGAGACCACCTGAATCGTCACATCAAGTGTCTCCATCAACATGTTACCGATAGTAAGTAGATTACTTCGTCGCCCCTCGAGTTTGCTCAACGTATTGTTAGATTGGTTTTGCCAGAAGCCTTTTTGCAACAAGACTTTCAGTCGGGAGGACAATTATAGACGGCATGTGGAGACACACTCCCATTACCAGGAGATTTTTGCCTGCTCCCCGGAAGACGGTTGGAAGGGCATCCATCTTCAGAATCCCCACGTCGTCGATGAGACATCGTACAATATCAAACCATTTGCCGATATTGCGATCCACCCCGCCGCCCTAGACACATGGCGCTTTCAGCAGTTCCAAAGACTCACGGGCAACGGCGATATCATCAAGCAATCGATGACCGACTGTGAGCGTTATTTCGCTGCTCACCCTGAGGAGGTCGAGTCGGCTCTGCGCTACGATCCTAAATGGGACTGGCGACTGCCACCTCCTGGAGAAGAATTCACATACCAAGATAGCAAGTGTCTGACGGGCAAGTTCAAGTTAGACATCAAGAAACCTGACACGGCCTAATCCCCCCTCTCCTTCACATTTGCTCTCGACAAGTCGTTTCATCTCGCTTTGCTCTCTCATCTACGTACTTTCTACCTCGCTTTCCGTCTCACGTCTTAACCATGATCTCACGCTATCGCTTTGTTTACCCTGTCTCCACGTTCTCACGTTCGTCTATCTCCTCGCTTTCTACTCGCACCGCACACTACGTCACGCTTCCTCGCTACGGCCCTTGTAACTGCTGTCGTTGTTCTGCCTCGGATCGTACATGCTCTGACGTCTCGACATCGCTACTTGTTTTCCTGTGTCCTCCTGCTCTGCTCTTACGCTCCACTCCTACATATCTATCGCAGTCCTTGCTTTCACGTACCGCTTGTCCGTAGTGCTCTCAAACACGATTTATGCGTTTCACTTTTCTGGAGCCAGTGCGCAAGTACGTATACAACTGCCAGGCCACCTTGCGAGTGCCTTGCAACGTATTGCACATCTGCCACTCTAGCGAATCGCCTCGTAACTTCTGCCATTTGCATCAATTACTTTAAAGTCTAAAACATTATGTACACTACATCGATGCATGTCGCCCGAACCGCATCGAGTTGACAGGGTCACCAGAACCTGGTGCTTTCAGGAGGGAAGTGGTTCGCCATCCGCATCATCACAATATTCGACGTCAGCGTCGAGAACTAGAGCCAGCATTGTTAGCGAGTCGGCCGGGAAAACAAGATGCGAGACACGAAAAAAACGTACCCCGTTGCCGACGAGCACCTGCGCGCGTTGGCCGACGAGCATATCCACCGCCTGCGCGACGTACTTTTGCTCCCTGTTCAGCACCAGATCACGGCTGCTCGCGATCATCTGCCACTCATAGTCCGCCTGCAGCGCCTCCTTGAGCTCCGCGATGAACTCGGGGCTCCCGTTCGTCATGACGTACACCTTCCTGAGCCCCCTGCCCGCAGGCGTCCGCCTGATCGCGCGCACCTTGCTCACGATCTCGTCGACGGTCGGGAAGCAGTGGCCGCGGTAGATCGCCTTGTTCTCGGGCGTGTTCGTCCCCCAGTCCTCGTGCGGGGGCGGGGTGAACGCGTCCGGGAGCTCGGGGAAGGAGCAGAAGGCGACGTAGTCCGAGGACCAGTTCGCGAGGTGGTCGCAGTGGTCCTGGAAGTCCCCTCGGCGGATGTGGAGCGCGAGCAGGCCGTCGATCATCGTGTAACGCTTGGCGTTGGTCGTGAACGGCTGCTGGGAGAGGTAGGGCTCGGTGGAGGTGCTGGGGAGGAAAAGCTCGCGGTTGGTATCGAACGCGAGCTCGACGAGCGGGGACCAGCCAAAGTACGTGAGGATGGGGGAGGTGGAGAACTCGTGCCAGATATCCCTCATGGCCATTCGGTCGCCGAAGACCCTAGGATGAGGGTATGAGGTCAGTGATATATGAAAGTATCAGTGGAGACACTACGCACATGTAGTTGTAGAGCTGGCCAGATTCGAGCGCGGACTGGACACACGGTTCCTTCTCCTCCGCCAGGCGCTTGACCCATCCGTCCGTAATTTGCTTCGCGTCATTACTGCTTGCCAGTTTATCGTGGACCTCTTCACGGATGATCGTCAGTTTCTTGGGACAGACCTGTTCAAAGTAGTCCCTGCTAACAGAGAGCGGTGCACGGTCTCCAGGTGGCCAGCTACCACCAACGATCGGACCTAAGACGCGGTGATCAGATGTCGGTGGGGATGCATGAGTCGCCCAAGATGCGCACCTCGTATCATGACGGAATATGGGATTTGGGAAGGAATCTTCTTGCCGTTATAGTCCGAGTATTGCGAACCATCCGCGTTCCAAGTGTAGTTGGCGAAAACGAAACTGCATAGTGTCCAGATCAGAACGGCACTTGTCCGGGAAGTGGATGACGTACGATCGTCCGGCCTTGTAAGCGAGGTAGGCATTCAACAGAACCTCTTCCATAGCATTGCCCCATCCTGTACCTGAACCCAGCACGGTTCGGATGCGTCCATATGGAAAGAGTGGCAACATACCTCGCGCGTGGCCTGCCACGAAGAAGAATTTTTCGTCCGGCCCTGGCTTCGTCGATTGCCAATGATGTTGAGGGAGTCTGAGCAAATCCGTGTGCCATTGCTCGTATAGAGGAGGAAGCGGTGTAGGCAGGAATGATTGTGAAGAATGGTGAGTATGTGGCGTCGATGATTGAGAGCCCGCATACTCAGTTGGACCAGACACGAGGGATATCATGAGATAGACACCACAGACAGCAGCGATGGCGAAAGCCGCATATTTCTTTGCGATGAAGGCGAGATACGTTTGGGACGAGGGCAGCTTCTCGCTGCTTTTGCGATGGTAGGTAGGCAGCATGGGGGCAGGGAGGAGGGAAAGGAAACCGTCGAGCACGGCTCCACTAGCGTTTTAATAGGCCCTATCGGAGACTGCGACCATTGTGCGCCCTCACACGGGGAGACGCACGCCGTGAACGCTCGTCGAGCCTGGGGACGCCGAGCCGAGAAGCATTGAGTCGCCGGCATGTTGATGTCGAGCGCAGTCTCCAGCCTGTACAAACCTCCGTACAGCCACGGATCAGGTCCGCTATCTGCTTCCGAACCTCGACACATCCCTGTAACGTCCCAAGAGTGAATACGGCCTCTCTGGAGGGATCCTGCTACGTGCCCACGTCATGAGCGCAGGCAGGGCATTGGCAACCCAATTACTCGAACGTACCTGTTGCATGTGCCCACCCCATCGAAATGGGCCATGGCGCCAATCTGTAGTACCGCCTTGACGTTGAATATCTGTCTCTCAAGCCAACGTCAAGTTTTGGGTAGCGACAATAGCACTGGTTCTCGGACAAGGCACAAGCTAGTGAAAAAGTACGGTTCCGTCAATGACTTGGTGGGGGCATACCTGTGCAGTGCACGAATCTCCATCAGACAAGTACTCACCTGGCTAGTACGGCATCCTGTCGTGCCTTGACATTGATTCACACGACCATCCCCGTAACTTCATATAAAGGGGTCGTTGGCGCGACATAAACTAGAAGGCGAGAGTGTGGTTCACCGGGCCGAGTCTCGTGCGCATGGAATTGATTCACGATTTGCTTACCTCGCGCATGGAGGACACGGCCATGTCTCGGTGGTACCGAGAGCCTGCTGCGCGCTGACTGATACAACGACTGTGTGTATATAGGCGGCATGCCGAGTCGCTCCGACAGACAGCCTACGACGAGCCCGGAGTGTTGACGGTGTGAGAACTGGACGATTGTCACTGTGCTACTTCCGAGTCCTCACGATATGTTATGTACTATTTTCCACGTGGCTGCCCCTTTCGGCGCTTCACGATTCACTGAACCATGCTGTGTAGCCAGTTGGTGGCTTTTCGATGTTGAAACTGCGCATGCATCCACTCTTTCATTTTCCTTCTTCTTGCTGCAGCATACGTCTCCGATGAGTCGACCAACCGCACCATTGATGACACGGAAGAAGATAGTGTGACTGGCTTCGTCCCTAGCTATTCTCCTGCGGAAGGATGGAATGTGGGATAGGATTGCAAGGCGTGCTCCGTTCAGCCCGGTCGCTCCTCGACTTTCAAGGACACCTGGCATGATACCACCTACCACTCGGGAGATCCAGAGCCGCGTGCCGTCACCGCACAGTTTATCGGAACCGCTGTGTACGTCTACCACGTTATCGCGAACAGAGTCCCCGGTGCCGATACCATCACAAACCTCACGTTCTCGCTCGACGGCGAGCACGGACTACCAGTACAACGTCCCTGTGCATACAAACGCCAACCTCCCTCACAAGGAGCATTTAATAGTCATCCAAGCCACCGGCGATACTCATCCATCACTCATTCTCTTCGACTATATTGTGTACACTTACACGGTAGACAATCTGCCACCGCCGCCACCGCCTCCTCCTCCATGCACATCGTCCACTCCGACTACATCGAACAAACCTACATCCACATTCGCGTCTCTTACGCCGACTTTGACAAACCTCCACATATCGGCATCTAACACTTTCTCCGATCCCTTCTCAGGGTCCCCCTCCCCATCGTCTGGTGTCGTATCCATCTCCTAGAGCAGGCCTGTGCCTCCTATTCTCTTCCATCTCGGGGCCTGGATCGTTCAGATACTCCAGGCCATTCCCTTCAACCACAGAGCTGAGCAAGATCAGCACATCACCCCGCCTTGCGACCACCCCCAGAACCACGTCTACTCTCCGGTCGATGCCCGATGTACCTACGTCTCCGAGCAATACCTTACCCGTTACGGCTACCGGACAGAGTAACCACACCTCCACAGCTATGACGCTGCTTTGCAAGCCATTGACAAAAAGCCGCCGATACTCCTCAACGCTCCGAAGCCCGGTACACGCATGCTGCACACAATCCCGACTCCGAACTTCTGTCTTGCGTGCGCCGTCCACGAGCTCTGGCTCCGACAACGTAGCTGTGCTGCGGACGCAGTTGGCTGCACTGAAGGTGGCCAGGCTGCGGGAGGAACGAGAGATGCAGAGGTTACTTGATGAGGCACCACTCCGATACGACGACGCTAGCGTCTAGGGCATATCGCATGAACATACGCCTCTACACATGGCCATTGGTGACGGACGCTTTCACATTGTCTCCTGGGTCACGAGGTAGGTCAGTAATATTGCGGATACTACTCCGGTTGTGTGGTCTACTGCCGACCACGTCCCCATTATGACGGAGGCGATGGCATTTCCTTGAACTCGGTATCTTCCTTCTAATACTTCCGCATCTCTCGCGCCTGTACCAAAGGCCACCCCGGGAACGATCTGTCATTGTAAGTTTGATAGGACTGAGACTTTGAGTTGCAGCAACTCCTCCCATACGATTATGAACACAGCATCGACATGTCAAGTACGTCACCTATGCTAATCACGCCCAGCGCAGCTTGGGAAGTCATGTACTCATCCCGTGTCCATCTGACATTCCAGGTACCAGGACGCGAGATCACTATCCCAACCTTACTCCCAAACCCTTCCTCCGCAACTGCATTACCATGGTGCGCCTTGGCTATTATTCTCGAGGGTGTCCGGCCAGAAGTATGTCCGATTGTCCGTGGCCCCATTAACACAAAGGCAAGATATTTTGCCTGCTTCAGGTCATTCATTGCGAACTCACGATCATCACAAGAAGGTGAGCGTATTCGGGCTCATCAGAGTGGTACATAATAATAGCACGAAACCATCATGACCTTAGAGTGGTTCGGAAACTCCGCTACGTAGGGCTCTCAGCACAATAGCTCATGACCTCTGCGCTGTACCTTTCCTCTTGGCTCCTCACCATACTGGTCCCCCTGTCAGACACGTATTCTTCCGTGTTCAGCCTTCGATGGGTCACTTTGCCGCACCTCTGCTCGCACTTACCTTCGTATTTGCGGTGGCAGTCTCGAGGATAGCTGCACAACAGAATGTCACTATCGACGATAATGACTGGCAGGTATCATATCACCCTCCCGGCCTATGGTCTCAAGGGTCTACGTGTGGGTCTTGTGATGTCCAACTCGACAAGTCACAGGTCGACGGCGGAACCTGGCACGACACCACATACTTCCCCGACGCGCAGGATGGCCGTTCCTTCGTGGTGACGTTTGTGGGAGCTGCCGTGTACGTGTACATTGCGGTGGTCGACGTCAACGGCTCCTCGCCGACTACAGAGACACACCTCCAGTTCACAATGGACGGGGTGCTTTCAACTTCCACCTATAATCATATTCCGGATGGCAATCCTGAACCCACGTACAATGTCCTCGCTTACTCGGTGCAAGGCTTGGACGATGTGTCACACACGCTCGTAGTGGCCGCGGTCCCTGACCTCCCATCCCTCATCTTGCTTGACTACATCGTATATACCGTCCCCGGACCGCACCTCGTCTCTGCACCAAAGTCATCCAGCTCGCATACTACCACTGTCGCAAACGGTACTCCCGCCCTGCCACAGCCATCCTCAGTCGTTTCAACATTGTCGTCCATTGCATCGACCCTCGCTTCTACCCCTACCACAGATGCAACCCATCCGGCCAAGTCGCCGATTCCCTTAACGACTCAGACTATCAGTGCCGTGCCAAGCCACCTATCCTCCGATACCTTCAGCTCTCCTTCGGCCGCCAACACCTCGATTATCCCTCCTCTGACGATATTATCTACTCCGTCCCAGACCGCCTCTGTTGCATCTACATCGTCTGTGTCCACCCCGGTGGTAGTGGGCGCAAGTCTTGGAGGCGTGGGGGTACTCATTTCCCTCGCCATAGCGATGTTCCTCCTACGCAGACACGCGTCCCATAAGCGATCCCTCGCTCAGCTGAAGAGAAGCACGAGAGACATACGGGCCATCGTAGGCAGTGACTCGGACTACGCGCAGAAGCGCGACCCCAGTCCTGAGCCCGACTCTGCCGTAACCAGCGTCGTCCACGGCGGCTCCCAGGATGGACCCGGGGTGCAACCACCGTCGTGGTTTACGGCGGATGCATCATACGCAAACGCATCTGTGCCGCGTGCGCATGCACCCCTACACTCCTTCTTCATCCCGGATACCTCCATGCAGCCTGCACTCGACGAATCAGGAATGAGCAATCCGCGCTCGTCTTCCGCGAGTTCGCCCTCAGCTGAACCACGCCCGTTGATGGAGCCAAGGGCGTTGGGAAAGCGGCATGCGGAACATGGAGATCCCACAAACGAAATGTCCCCTGTGTCTCCATCTTCCTTACCGACCCCTGCAGCTCTCGTTCCTCTTGAGTACAGAATATATCCGTTCCCGGAGAACGCAATGCTGCACGCGCAGCTCACGGCGTTGCAGGAAGAGGTCGCGCGGCTGCAAGAGATCGTTGTCGAAGCACCTCCGCGTTATGGCCAGGAGCCGTCTTGACTCAGGCAGCTGTTTTGTAGATGTCTTCGTCGATGTGCGGGGATATACTATAGCTGACCGCTCGTTTTCTTTGCTAAGGTCACATCCCGAATTCAGGCGAAGTTGGACATCCAAGCTACTTCTCGTTGCCAGTTGCTTCCAGTCAGGAGTCGAGCACTAGAACCAGTGTTGTTCGTAGGGAGAAAGTGCCTCATGAGAGACATTGCAATATCATACATTTTGTACTTGTGTGACTGTGTAGTCCGGTTGTGTTGCGTACCAAACCTAGTATGACGGGAGTACTTAGTTGACGGGAATGCTTTATTCACTGCGTGAGGCATGCACCTGGCGCACGCACGGACAGCCCATGCATCCAATGTGGCCACGATGTAGCCTAGGTATCCATCGGGTGTCCTCCGATTAGCCTACTTTACATGATCACGTCAGGATATGATGATGTATAGGTGAGGTATCTCACGTATCCTCATGAGGACGGTCCATGTAGGCGATGTAGGCGAGTACAAGGCAAGCGAAGGTGTCCAAAGTGAGGATAGGATGGCGCTTCATGCACTGGACTAGGTAGACAAAGTGGATATATCAGCTGTCTTATAGTAATCCACAGAGCGTCCATAGGATGCCCAGAAGCGCACCAGAGTGAGAGAAAAGTTAACTAAGGCTTGCGAACGCGGACGCCTCCTCGAGAGTTGATACCGCCAGTGCCCCGGGCCCGGGAGACAGCCAGAGTTCACGCTCAGCAAGCGCCAACAGAACTGGGGCAGGGCGGCCAGTGACTAGTGATCTCTCAGACTTGTTCCACAACTACTGTCCCCCAAATCCTCGCCGTCTGGAGTCGTGCTCTCACCTTCCCCATACTCTGTCATATTTCCAACTGTATGATGGCTCTTCTGGTCAATCACATGACTCTCGACGCTTCAAGATGCCCAATCTCCAGGCCAGCTTAAAGCCGTCCCTACTACGTCCCGCATCCGCTCACTTTCGCCATATAGACGTCGTAGTGCAGTACTCTGACGTCTTCGACGTTTAAACATGGACTTCTCACTACCTCTTCAGCTTAGCCTATTAAGCTGTTTCTCGCGCACTATGGACTCAAGAGTTTTGAGAGCCGGAGGGAGACGTGGAGTTGAAGGCAAACGTGGCACTGCACCTGTGCGTAGAGGTGACACCGGTGCGTCGTCAGGCTTTGCAGTTCTACACGCGATCAACTAACCGCAAATGGGCTCCAACCAGGAGGAGCAGGAACGGCCACTGTTTAGACCCCGACGCGTTCACGCTGAAACTGTAAGTCTAATCTCCATTGTCCATTCCCGTACGACTTGTATCTGCAGAACTTCGTAGCTGTTGATCGAGATATGCCGGGAACGCCTATTTGGGCGAGGGATGTTCGTGCAACGCCTGGCACATCTTCTCTCACTTTCTCTCGTACGTATGTACATTGGCTCAGGGATGCCATAGTGCTCTTTCGCAGCGCTGTGTATTTAGTATTAACACCGTAGTAGTACGCTAGCATTGTATGGGACTGCATACGTAGGGATGAAAAGAGGCTAATATCCAATATTGACGTCACTGCTACAATTGGATATGCAACCGAATCCACACTGGCGGATGCTTGGTATTTCCAGGTGCGACCGACTCTGACCGACTGTGTCTAACTCACTTATCACTACACTATCCACAGTGGACAGCAGGTATGTCGGGAGTGATAGCCTCGTATGTCCAGTTAGCTTGGTCCAACTGTCCACAATGCAGACACATTTCCTAGCCAAGCTGTACCAGGTCCACGGAAAAATGCCGTGACCTTTGGCTATCCATCGGGGATACTCAGGCTATCCGAGGCTTCGGATAGTACAATCTAAATCAATTAGACATAGGCTTTCCATCGGTGGATAGCAAAGCCTTTTACACAGTGATTACTGCTATATCGTAGTCGTTGAATCGCCAGTCCAGCCATTCGTCTCGTCCACATCCCTCCGTTTTGACGACGTCTTGGGTCGGATTTTGACTGTTGCATGTCACTGAAGCAATCACGTATGCGTCTACCGAAAGGGTACTGTAGGTAGAGATACAGCATTCATTGCGCGTTCGTAACATTACCATGGAAGAAGACGTGATTAAGACCAGGGTGAGATGAAGCGGATAAAAATACAGGTACGCCAAAGTGCAGGGGGTGGTATCGTAGCGTACGTAGACTACCTGACCAGACCATCATCGTCATGCTGTGGTTCGTATGCGCGGTCCAAGATATGGAGAGATATGAGATGGGTAAGATGAGTGTGAGGCCTACGCCGTCCGCCCACCACAAGTATCAACCTCTGAGCACCAGCCACTTAAATCCTCACCGATCGCCTCCAAGCGCAAACCCTAGTCATCGCCACTCCCACATCACTGATCCTTTCCGCGACCGAGAAGCTCGTTCAGCCGTCCAACTGCGACGCTATGTCTGAGATGGCGACGACTCGGCGAGTCCTCTCTTTCCTGTGCCACGCGCCCGCCCTTGCCCAGCACGAGCGACAAGCGCTGACTCTTGCCCTCCCCGCTCGCCCGCGCCGTGACCGGGCTCGTCTGCAGCGCGACCGCGGGCAGCGAGAACCGCTTGTGACGCCTCGCCGTGTTCTCTTTCCGCGGCGTCGTCGGCTGGCTCCGAGAGGCGTCAAAGCCAGGGCCAGCCACCACCTCGATCTCCTGGCTGTCGTCGTCGTCGTTCCCATCGTCGTTCAGCACGTCTTCGTCGCGCTCGTCGAGGACTCCGTGCGTCTCGTCCATCGTGCTGCGCTCGCTGAACCGCGACGCCCGGGGACTGGTCACGGGGGACGCCTCGCGCTCCTGCTCCTGGAACTCCTCGAGAATCTGGATGTAGCTCTTTGGCCGCTGGGCCGGTTTGAGCCTGACGGCTGCCGCGGGCGGGCTGTTCGGTTCTTCCAGCATTGATGACGACTCGTCGTCAATGCGGGAGAGCATCCGCTTAGGAGAGTCGAGGTCGATGGCCATGAGTGCAGAGGGCGAATTGGACGTAATGTCGTTCAGTAGGAGAGACGGCATCGACTTAAGGCCCGATAACGTGAAGTGGGAATGGGTCGTCCCTGCCGTCACTGTCACCGCGGGCTCTGAACGTTGGTCCAAAAGAGGGAAGACGGTATCATAACACGCTTCGCATGCCCGAGCTGACTTATGGTCTTTGGCATTGCAGTCAACGATGAAGAACGTCTGCAAAATAGGCATCAGCGAAGGCGCGTCAACATGAAATGATACAAGACTAACCTTGCCCGAACAGCTCCCACATACGCATCTCCCACACAGTCGGCAATGGTGTCTTCGTCGTCTCCAGCCAAACGTTCGTCCACATCGCATGCAGCTCTCCGTCTTCCCGTCGGGAACCCATACAGCCGGAACGAAGTGCTCGACCTTCCCTCTTCTCGGCTTTGACGAGTCTTCGGGTGCATACGGTAGCGCCTGGAGGGTCCGTCGCAGGTGGTTCGTCGACGAAGAAGACGTCAGAGTCGAGTTGAGCTGCATGACGCTCAAGGAGACAAGGAGGGACGACTTCGCGTTCCGAATCGCATTCACCCATTCATCTCGCTCTTCCTCACCCGCTGTTGCACGAATCAGCAAAGTCAATATAGAACGCGATGATGCGGCAACTCACATGCATAGACCGCAAACGACTGATGGGGGCTGAGCAACTCGAACCCACGTTCCCGAGAATCCGCCGCCGCAGGTGTGCTCACCACGACCTCCAAATCAACCAATTCGACATGACCCTTATAAACCCACCTGTCATCCACTCCACTGCTCGCCTGACGCTTCCTCCGCGGGCTTCCACTGAGCTTGAGCTGAAGCAGCGACTGCCTCTTCCTCAACACGTCCGCGTCAACGTCGCTACGCGAGCGCGATCGGAGGAGGTCCGGGGTGCTCGCCCCGGCGCCGCTCGACCCGGACACCGCAAGCGCGCTCCATTTGTCAGAGAAGAAGTCCCCGTCCGCACTCGCGAGCCAGATGAGGCAGTCCGAGAAGAGCAGAAACTCGCGCTCTTTCGGCGTCGACCCTTCGAGCTGGAGGAGCGCGGCGCGCTTGAGGAACGTGCGGCCGGGGGTGATGAGCTGGAACGGCAAGTTGACCGTGTTCCGCTGCAGCGCGAGGAGGGCAAGCGTCTGGGCGTGCGTGTGCAGGGAAGTGTTCAAGGACATGGTGACTGCGCTGACGTCAGAACATATGGCATGGACGCGACTCCAGATGCGAGATGCTTACTCTTGGAGACTAGGGTGTGTACCGCTGTGAGCGACGCGTACTCTGGATCCTCAGAGTCCGTGCAGCTAATCATGTCCTTGAGCAGTAGTAGATAGCGCGGACATCGCTGCACGATAGTCAGGAGCCAGTCGCGGAACTTGAGCTTGCCGCACCGGGGGTCGGCTTCCTGCTGAGCTATGAAGACCGCAAACGCGCTGTTGTTCCGTAGCAGAGCCGCATAAGAGGCAAGCGCGTCCGAGAATGAGCTCACGAAGGGGGTGTAGAGAGACAAATACGGAAAGTGAGCAAGCAGCACTGGGGACAGAGGTTGTGGGGGATCGTGTGGGTGCACCAAAGCGGACGAGTTCAAGAAAGCAGTAAGGGACGTGTAGAACGAGCGATGCAGATTCCAGATGTCAATGAAGTTGGAGAAGATGGATGTGAGCTCCGCACGGGAGAGCAATGGTTGGGGAGTGTCCAAGGATGCGATAATGGGGGTCAAAAAGTGCTGTACACGCTTGTCAGACGACAACACCTGTGAGCTACAATATGGGGTACGTACCGAGTGAATGAGCTCCAACCCGTCTAGGTAAGATTTCTCCGTCTCGTAGAACTCAGCGATAACCTTCCTGCGTTTCGCCTCTCTGTGCTCGTCCACCATTCGGGACTCTTTCCGTCGCACAGGTCGCCTTGCAACATCCACAGAGGATGGCCTGGGTCGTGGCGCCCTCAAGGCGTTCTTGATAACCACCGGGGTTGTAGGTATGGGACCGGGACCTTCCTCCGGGAGTGAGTCGAAAGAAGCTGTGCTCACAATAGACTGGCGATGCTGGAGATTCGGAGCAGAGGGAAGAGAGATGCGGCGAAATGGTAGATATGTAGGCCGCTGGTAATGAATATCGAGGGAGGGGCTGGACTGGAGATCAGGTCCGGACGACGGGAAGTTGACCATGGTCGAGGAGGATGAGACTTGTGTGAACAAGGCATAAGTTCGCAACGGTGTGGGTTCATGGACTCGGAAGACTTACGAAGGGCCATGCTTCCCTCTGGGCAGGAACGCGATGGTCAATGTCGCGGTCGAGTGGTTGCTCGCAAAGCACTTTCCGCTCGCCACCGTCGTCAGCCACAGGCCCGGGCGCGCCCACGTCGCTCAAAAAGGAAGCTATCGCTGTTCTCGACAAAAGCTCCGGTCGGGCAGAGCTCGAGTCGCAATCAGAGCCTCAGAGACGTGTGGAGGGCGTGCAAGATGCCAAATGACCGGAGGGCGTCGTTAGATACAGGTGAAGCGGGCTCTACATATGCACATCCCTGTGGCTCGCACGCGTCATGATGTCTGCCCCTTGATGCTCAAAGCCGGAGACGGAGCAGCACGGCATGGAAAGACAAGCCTGCGGGATTCAGGGGCAACACGGATCTTGAGTCAAACAGCATTATAAGGTGGGGTGCACTGCAAGGCCAACAGTTGGTGATCTACGATATAGAGGTGTCATACCACAAGCTCTCCTTCTACAGCGCTCCGTTCCAGACCCAGTCGTTCTAGTATCCGGTCATACCGATCCTCGTCTACGGACTTGAGATACCTCAGGATCTTTGCCCTTTTGTGGATCAGCTTGCGGAGACTTCTGCGGTTCGCAATGTCCTTCTTGCACCTGCTCAGATGATCCCACAGGTTCCGAATCCTCATGGTCGCGAGCGCAGCTGCACGAGAAACGAACCCGGTCGGGAAGGGGGACGTACTTCAGAGGGGAGTGACTACGCACCTTGAACTTCTGGCCTCCCAGTATCCGTCGGGTTCTCTGGCTCAGAGAACGCGGCAACAATGCGCCTTCGGTTCTCAAACGAAATCCCCCTGGCGTTCGCATTGCGCAAGTCGACCAGCCTTCTGAATGCCTCGGTCTTGCGCTTCTCCAGAGCCGACGACCACTTGTCTAGCGCGACGAGGACTTCGGGTTGGCTCTGCCCATACGGCATCATCAATGTCTGCTGCGACACGCGGGGTAACACCTCAAGCAATGCCTCCTTCTCCTTCTCTCCTACGCCATAGTTTGTGAACGCTGAGGTTTGCGCCTCCGAGGAAGAGGGTCGGACGTCGTCTTCTGTCAAAAGGACTTTGGCGAGATCGCAATTGGCCCACTTTGCCTCGTCACCGGCCTTATGGCCTAGTACGACGTGTGGGCGATCCTCCTGAGCCTGACGCTGAAGTTGCTCGCGCCTTTGCGTGTTTGCCTTCAGTGTCCGCTGCGACTTGCGAACCCGGTTGGAGACGGCCTGCAGGACAGCAGAGGTGTGCATGGAGGCAGCGCGTGCGGAGCTCGACGAGGCGAGAGACCGCGAACCTATACGGACCCCTGTGAGAAGCCTTCCTGTAAGGGGTGTGCTGTAGACTCACACTGCGCAAGATGTGCACCCAACATGTTGCCCGCGGTCAAGCTCAGGGAGGGACAGCTGTAGTTTGTAGACGTTGTCCGCGTTCCGCCAGGCTCACTGGGCCGAGACCGTGTGAACATTCGCTTAGCCCACGTGCGCGAGGGTATAAGAAGGGCGCTGGAGCAGTTTTCTTGCTTTCCTCCAGAGAGATATGCCACGCTGCTCAACGTCAGTACGCTCAACCGTTGAGACAGTGCCAGTGACTCCTAGAGTCCTGTCCTCTCGAGATCATGGCTTTGCTTAAGCAGGTTAGGAAGTGTCGTAGCTCATGTTTTCTATGTTGCGGCATGTCGACATACCCCTGTGACATTCACCTTCTGACCACCCTAACTGTCTTCTGTCCTGTCTGTTAGTCGCAATTGAAATGATCTTCCATACGTTTTCTACGTTGTGTGCGATCCAATACGTGTGTTGGTGGAGGCTTGTGTCGTCTTGAACAACTGACTCTATCGCTGGATGGCTCGGTCACTGTGTGACCCCCGGCGGACGAATTGTGCGGGTGCATGCTCTACGCAGGGTTGTAGACTAGCATGTGTCGATCTGCATTTACTCAGTCACGAAATCCAGGTCGCCCTCGACATGTGCATGAACATCGACCCTCGCAGTCTGAGGCTGAGGCCCTAGGGAATTTCTCTGCGTAGGCCCGGTTGTCTGGTGAGCACGTGGCCTGCAGGATGTCCAAAAATCTTGCAAGCGCTCAGTGTACCTCCTCGAGTCCTCCCAAGTCTTACCCTCAGCAGGCAATCCAACCATGGCTCCCTCAAAGAAAAGTCCTGCTTCTTCCAAAACGCGCTCCTCTACGTCAACTGTGCATATCAAAAAGGTCAAAGGGGAGAACTTTTACCACAATGCGAAGACAGTCGGCCGTCTGAAGATGCTCAATGGCGGAAAGGCCATCCGCGACAAGTCTGGCAAAATCATCCAGGCTGCGGCTTTCCAGAAGGGAGAGGATGAGACTAAACCAGGGAGGGTACAGCCTGACAGGCGATGGTTCGGTGTGTAGTCCTCCTGCTAGTCGCAAACTCGAAATGCTCATCTCTATGTAGGAAACACCAGGGTAATCTCGCAGACGGCCTTGGATCACTTCCGCACAAGCCTTGCATCCCGACAGAATGACCCATACTCCGTTCTTCTTCGTCGCAACAAGTTACCTATGGCCCTCCTTGACGATGCTGCCAATCCCAACTTGCGCAAAGTAAGGCACTATTGTTCACTCGGATTTACCATGTCTCATACGCTCTCTCGCAGCGTTCACATATTCTCGAGACGGAGACGTTCAAGGATACCTTCGGTCCGAAGTCACAGCGTAAGAAGCCACGTTTGGATGTTGGGACGTTTGAGGAGTTGGGGAAGGCCAGCGCGGCAGCGGTGGAAGAAGCTGACAATAGTACGCTGGAAGGAGCTGATGGAGAATCAGGTAAGGCCAAAACCACATGCTCAGAATCGCTCAACATAATGCCGAATAGGTCCTGTTGCGTCTACCTCGGCCAGCAACGACTTCCAGACACATGCAGACATCATTGAGCCGATTTATGCGAAGGGTACTTCACGTCGCATCTATGGGGAGCTCTACAAAGTCATCGATTCGTCCGACGTGATTATTCATGTCATCGACGCTCGCGACCCTATGGGCACCCTTTGCGAGTCTGTGCTCGAGTTCATCCGAAAGGAGAAAGCGCACAAACAAGTCGTACTGGTCATTAACAAGTGTGACTTGGTACCGAATTGGGTAACAGTACGTCAATGGGTCTCACAACGACGTATTCTGTGTGCTGACACAGTCCCTAGGCCCGTTACATCCAACAGCTCACTCCGCGCTACCCGACTCTGGCGTTCCACGCCTCGCCCAACCATTCCTTCGGCAAAGGCTCGCTCATCCAGCTCCTCCGCCAGTTCTCCCAGCTCCACTCCGACAAGAAGCAGATCTCCGTCGGGTTCATCGGCTATCCCAACGTCGGCAAGAGCAGTGTCATCAACACGCTCAAGTCCGGCAAGGTCTGCAACGTCGCGCCCGTCCCGGGCGAGACCAAAGTCTGGCAGTACATCACGCTCACCAAGCGCATCTACCTCATCGACTGCCCCGGCATCGTGCCCACGTCCGCCAAGGACTCCCAGACGTCGACCGTCCTCAAGGGCGTCGTCCGCGTCGAGGCACTCGCCACCCCCTCCGAGCACATCCCCGCGCTTTTGGAGCGCGTCAAGCCGATCTACCTCTCCCGCACGTACAGCGTGCCCCTCCCGGACCCCGAGGACCCGTCCAAGGGATTCGAGCCGGAGGCGCTCCTCGACAAGCTCGCACGCATGAAGGGCCGGCTGCTCAAGGGCGGAGAGCCGGACCGCGAGGCGGTCGCCAAGATCCTCCTCAGCGACTGGGTGCGCGGCCGGATCCCGTTCTTCGTGCCGCCCCCCGAGCGGACGGAGGAGCTGAACAGGGCGGAGGCGAAGAAGGCGCGGGTGAGCGGGAAGGGCAAGGGCAAGGCCGTCGTTGAGCAGGAAGAGGAAGCGGAGAGGCCGATCGTCAGCGTGAAGCAGAACTTGGGCTCCATCATGCAGAAGAACACGTTCGTGCCTGAGGACGTCCGTCCGTTAGAGGACGAGGACGAGGGGAGTGCAGACGAAGATGAGGGCGGAGATGGCGAAGAGACCTCGAGTGGTGATGAGGATGGAGGAGAGGACGCGGGGGAGGCCTTGGGTTGGAACGACGTCTTCCAAGAGGATGGTGCGGAAGAGGTCCCGACGGTGTTCAGCAGAGATGATGACCGCGAGAGCGCTGCCTCGGATGAAGAGTCCTCGAAACAGGAGAAGGGGGCTCGTATGAAGACGAACAAAGCGAGTATTCTCCCGTTGATTGATATCGTACAGTTCACTGACCGAGACTCTTGCACGCAACAGAAAAAGGCGACGAACTTCTACACGAACGCTAACGTGAAGAACAAGAACCGTCAGAAAGCTGCGGTGATGAAGAAGCTGCATAGCGGCGAAAGCAGCGGCCGGAAACGGAGACGATAGATGGTGTCTGTACAAAACTTGTAGCACTCTCTATCAGGGTTCTCATGCATGCTTGCCGTTTAGTAAATGTTCATTCTCTAGAGATGCAGAAGTGATATTGTGACCTGAGCGTGTCACCGAGCACGTATGTATGGCTGCAAGACGATATGTCAACTCTGAACGAAGTTCAACCCATCTGGGTCTGCATACGGATGACAAGAGTTGGAACGTCATCATGCCCAACTCAACGTCGCCCCCTTGTTCAAGTCCACCCTGAGGTCATTCACGACCAGCCTCTCCAAACCCTCATCATACTCCCACCCCGACTCGTCCAATCTCTTCCCATCGACCATCACCACACGTAGCTTGCTCCCTGGCTCACCGACCCCCACTCCCAGCACAGTCACGCTCTCCAACTTCTGCTCGACTCGATAGCCTCCCTCTGTGCCGACGGACAACTCCTGCCCGCCCCCGCGGAACGTCAGCGTCGTGTTCGGGGTCGGGGGCAGGCTCTCCCCGTCGTCGACGTACGCCGTGCCAAACGCGCACCCCTGCTTGTCGAGCGTGACGAGGAGCGCGTACGGCCCCGCGCGCGTCTCGGCAGTCGTGTACCCAGGACGCGCGTGCAGCAGGATGGCAGCCCCGTCGCGAACATGTATGTTGATATGCGTAAGGGGCGCCGCAAGTGTCGCCCTCAGACTCGTGCTCGTGCTCGGAGTGGATGCATACGCAGGAGTATGAGTGCTGGTGCCAGGATCGGAAGAGGGGCGCACGACCTGGTGCGTGTACCAGTCCCGCCAGACGACGGCACCGCGGCTGGGGAAGACGGCATTGACTGTGGAGGAGTTGGGGGTGAGGACGGGACTGACGAGGACGTCGCGGCCGATGAGGAACTGCGTGTCGAGGCCGAATAGGTCCGCTTCGTCCGGGAACTCGAAGAAGAGCGCGCGGAGGGGCGGCGTGCCGTGCATAGATGCGTTTGCAAATAGAGTGTACTATGTCGAGCAGGTAGGGACGTGGATGTCATCAGCACCTGGATACTGCACCCACGAATGGAGTTAAGTAAGGAGTGGACCAGTACTCACCCAGTACGGCAGCATACTGTACCGAACAGCCATCGCAATGCGCGACGCCTCCGCGACGCTCTCCCAACGATACGGCTCCTGTGAGTCCGCTCCAAGAATGTTGTGATTCCTATAGAACGGCATGAACGCGCTCAGCTCCATCCAGCGCGCGCACATCTCCTCCGTCGCGTTGTTGAAGAAGCCGCACGTGTCCGCGCCGACCATCGGGATCTGGAAGAGCTGGAACTGGAGCGCGCCTTGGATGTTGTAGTGCATGTACGTCCAGTTCGACCAGTTGTCGCCCAGCCAGTGGCCCGTCCACCGTCCGGAGGACGGGAAGGTCGACCGGGAGATCATGAAGGGGCGTTTTCCGGGTCGGAGGGATAGGAGGGAGTCGTATGTCGCCTTCTCGCCCATGAGGCCGAAGAGGTTGTGCACGTCGAGTTCGACGTGGCCTCCAGCATGAGTTGCGTTTGGAGCAATAGATCGCTCAATGATGGCTCCGTAACCTACGGGTTATACTGTCAACAGAAAGGGTCTGCCCACACGGGTTGTCACATACCATTGTGAACAGCGTAGGGCGGATTGTTGAGATCGATACTCTGTTCTGGGCCTGCATCAAATACACTCTGATAAGAACTAGTTTTGACGAGCCCAGTTCCGCTGCAAGAATGTAAGAGAGGGATGTATACACGTCGTAGGTTGCGACGTACCAAGAACCCGCGCAGAACGAAGAAGCCTCATTCATGTCTACCCACAGTCCCGAGAATTCCAGGCCGGACTTGGACCAGTTTGTGAGTGCTTCAGTCCACCAAGAGCTCGCATGTTCTGCAAACCAGTCAGGGTAAACCTGGTTGCGTGCGAGGTCTATTTAGCCCCGAACCTGTAGAAAAGTAGACAATCTGCACTCACCGTGTACCCTGGCCATACTGAGCCGACGTGTTCTGAGCCATCAGGGTTCTTGATCCATACGTTGCTAACCTGCTGTGAGTAGATCCTTCAGGCGCAGGCGAGGCTTCCACGTACAGTTCAGACCCTCGAGTGTACGGATCGTACTTCGGAATGACTCAGTGCGAGTTTGCTACCTCGGCGGGAAGGATCACTCACAACGTCCGTATCGTTGGCCAGGACCGCAATACCAGCGTCGAGGATGGGAATATAATGTTGGTCGTTCTCAGCCTGTAGTGATTATCCACAATTGAGCGGCGCACGCACGCTCGTGCCCAGCTGGACGCTCACCAGCTCGCGGATGAATTGACGCATTTCTTCGGCAGGAAAGCTCACTGGATCAATCGTAAAGTCCCGATATGTATGGTACACATCGATGTCGTTCCACATGGTCTCCAGAGGGATGTTGGCCTCCTTCATCCGTCGCACCTGTTCGCGCGTCTCGCTGATATTCGTGTAACCCCATCTGCACAGATGGAAGCCGAAACCCCAGAGCGGCTGCCATGCGGGCAGCCCGACTAGCGCGCCGTACTGTTCTATGACTGATATCGGGGAGGGCCCGGAGAAGAAGTAGAAATCAAGCGTTCCACCAAGAAGACGATATTGTATCAGCGAAACGTTGGAGGACGGAGGTGTGCTCAAGATGATGTCGGATGCAGCGGAGCTGTATGAGCAAATATGTTCCTGTCAGAAGCACAGACGAAGGGTTTCAGTGAATACTCACTTGAGCAGGAACACACCGTGAGACTGTGTTTTCCCCGTTTGTGGGTCTAAGCGATGTTCCATGTAGTTCGGGTGCGCGCCGTAGCTATAGAAAGGTCAGGGACGGCTGTATGCGTGTCGACTGCATGACTCTACTTACATATTCTCGTCCACCGGGTCACCGGCATCGCGAGCCCACATAGTCTGGATAGTGCTCTTGCCACCGTGTGTACCCATATCTCGACGGAAACCGCTGCTGGCGACGATCTCGCCCAGACCGTACACGTTCGCGTCCAATGGCAATGCAGACGTCAGCTGCAAGTATCGATCTTCGAACACAAGAGGGAATCCATCGAAGGCCGTACGAGTGTCGGAATCGTTAAAGGGAGGGATAGGGGATCGGGGTAGTGACGAAATGCGAGTGTCGAAGAGTGGTGTGCTGTGGGGTTCCGAACGACGAGTGATCCAGAAGGCAAATGGCGACGACTCGTAGTTGAACTCCAGATCGGATTTGTGTCTCGAAGGATTTTCTTCACCACCGAGTTCAATGACGGAAGGTGGAATGGTGAATTGGGACTTTTTGGTGTCGTATATGTTCACATGGAGACTGTCAAAAGATGAGTACTATATACACGGAGGACATCCTTCTTGTGCCCACCGAGTCTGAGTCTCGTACGTGACCTGCACCGTGAGTTGAGAGATATCATTGGCAAAGGCGTTGCAACCGGGTCCGGCGAGGCTCAACTGGGCGGTCAAGCCAACATCCGTTTCGTGCAAGGCGTCCAAAGTATAGCCTGTATGGAGTTACTGAAATCAGTGAGAGGCAGATTCTACCTCAACAATAGTCCGAAGGCGAGGGATGCCTCATAGGGTCACAGGCCCCGACTGAGAGCGGACGAGTTGGTGCTCCCAGTGACATCAGCCACTGGCTATGGGCGTACGTACCGGGACAAGAAGAGACGTTGTAGGAGAACGCATTCAGAACTCCTCCCGTAGAAAATGCGAGAGGTACTTGAGCCCTTGTGATGCCAGGGCTGCTCATGGCTAGGTAGCCAGCCAAGAAGGCGGCGAGCGTGGCAAACAACAAGGTTCGCCTGAGGAGCTCACTAGGTGCGAAGTCGTCGGGAGAGACGAACTTGCGGCTTTTAAGGACTTTATGGTGTTCGAACAGCATCCTTTCCTGGAAACCTGGGTTCAATGGACTACAAGCCAAGTTCAGGTCACTGGCTGCTAATCAGAGAACAAGAACAATCGGACTCGCAGAAGACTCACAGGGTAGTACGACTCGTTCGGATCGTGGCTAGACGTCCGAGTTGGAGGACGTTGTCGTTGGAGGGCGCGTTGCAACCCCTGTGGAGTCGCACAAGCTCTGCGAGAGCAGAGGCATGGGTCACGTAATAGAGGGCAGGAAACTGTCCACTCCGCGTTCTGAACTCAAATCGCATCGACGTCTCTCGTCAAGCCGTCCAACCGTCTGCGCGCCTGGGATCCAGGCAATATCTTATCAGATAAGACGCCTTGTCGGGTTAGGGGTTATCGGACGGGGCTGAGTGTTTGCCCGTGTTTGTTACTGCATAGTTCCTCTCAGCCACCACCGCCGACGTTCCCGCCGCACCAAAAAGTAGCGTACAGCACCCTCCTCAAGATGTCTAGCGATCTCCAGTGGCTCCTTCTCCGCGTGAGTACTGTCTGTGAATGGTGTCGGCAGTTCGGAAGCTGACCGTTGAGCAGAACAACAACTCCTACGTTGTCAAGCGTCTCCCCGAGGGTCCCATCCTCTCCAAGGAGCCCGTGAGCTCATTCATCCAAGCATCACCATTGAATTCTTGCTTATCGTGCATCATCCAGGGCAACTTGACCAACATCCACTCGTTCAAGTACTCCGGTCTTGCTAACGAGAAGGTAGTGCACGTTCACCATACTTACAATTGCTGAGCGCTCATAGATGTCTCTAGGCGATCACAGTCAGGGAGACCGAGTCTGGCGTCCAGCTGATTACGCGCAAGAAGGGTGCTTCGCCCCACGCTGTTCGCCCTGCGTTCGCGACTACCACCATCCGCCCTCGTTCAGGACCCCGTCGCGCTGCTGGTGTAGCTGCGAACCTCGCCAAGCGCGGGTACCGCCCTGACCTCAGAGCTGTGAGTTCTGCATCTCGTATGCCTCCTCCCCACTGTATGCTTGGATTGCCCTGTCTTTTGCGCCACAATTTCCCTTCGAACGCACCATCTAGAGCCCGCTGGACCGCCGCAAGGCCATACGAAAGTTGGGTGTGGACATGATGTGCAAGATTACGAGGTCTGGTTCGGGACCGATCAAATCCCTGCCGGATACGCGCCATGTCGCTATCGGGTACCGTCCGATGCTCGCCGCGGTCTGCCCGACTCTTTGGCACTCACATTCGTCAACTACTATCGTGATCATGACCTTCTTTTGACACGTCCGCTAATGGTATTGCTCACTCTAGGCTGCTCTCGCTCGCATCTCTGCCCTCATCGTTGCGAAGAAGGAAAAGAAGGCCGCACCACCGAAGAAGGCTCGGGGCAAGAAGGCCAAGACCGCGTAGACGGGTTTGAGACAGCGCTGTTTCGTGTCACGATCATCTGTATTCTTCACTTTCCATTCGCACTACCCCCATGCATATGGCCATGCTCACACGATCAAGTAATAACATGCTAGTTGTGTCCATGCACTTCAACTCTGAATGCTCGCACTTGAGTTCAAACATCATGTTGCAACATTGGAATAGAAATACAGGTAATAGTACAGAACACTAACTGCGCAATACTCCCCAACGTATCGTACAAGGCAGGCTACACACTCAAGGAAGCCGATTCCACAATCGTCAGGCACACAGGTCGCTATAAGACCTCATTAAGCACCGAGTGGCTTTCCAGCCGGCTGACTTATACGCCCTCCTGCACCAACGGTCTTCGGTCCCGACTGGAAGTCCCTTTTGGGTCTGTTCAGCTCCGCCTTGCGGTGTATGCTCTCTTGGAGACGCCGCTCGTGTTCATCTCCACCGCTGCCCTTCTTCCTTTTGGGCACTTCCTCCTCTTGGTGGTGCAATGGGACGTGCTCTTGCTCCCCCGGCGCAGCAGGGCGGGAGTAGTCTGGAGGAGTACCTGCGGGAGGAGGACTGGACTTTGTAGCCTCCCTATAACAGTGGCGCGAGTTGGTCGAGGTACTGAGTACGCGCATGAGTCTGTTTGTTGTAGTGGAATGACGTACGTGGTAGGAGACGTAGCTTTGGGCCTGGAGGTAACTGAGAGCCTCCGTCCGCCAACCTTCACTGTAGCAGAAGGCAGTGGCGTGAACGTCGAGGATGTGGAAGGAGCTAATCACTCACTGGCCGGGGGATGCTGCGCGAGTGCCTCAGGCATTGGTAGATGGGTGCGGGTGGTGAGGGTGTGTATGGATATGTCGCAGCTCGGGGTTGCGAACGTTGCCGGGGAGAAGGCGGTCGAGTATATAAACGAACGCATACAGCCGAGGCAGCTGACCAGACCGCTCCAGGGCACGGACCAGGTGCCATAGAACGAACTTAAGCAGCTTCCTCTTATGGACGGATCAGCATGCCTCGATATAGCCGCCCGTCTGCGTACTACTGTGACCCTTTCAGGTTGCTGCCGACGCCGAGTCACGGAAACAAGCACAGGTGAAGTCGCACAGCGTAGTATGTGTATACGTGTACCTAGAGGTATCCTGCTCTCCGCGGTGGCCAGTGTACTCGGAGGCGTATCGAGAGTCGGGGCCAATACTGAGATCGTCAACTTTGCGGTCTCCCAGGGCCCAGACGTCGTACTCCCACAGACGTCGGCTTGGTGAGTGGTCTACCATTGCGAAGCTCACATCACATTCGAAAGACTCACTTCTCCTCGAACATACACCCAGGCCGGAACTCTCGCCTCACAGGCCCGAGATATCCCTGACCGTAACGCCAGCACCCCTCTACACAAGCGTCATAGACATCTGCCAGCCCGTCACCGCGACCACGCTCGGGACGTGTCCTCACGAAGTGTGGCTCACCCTGGGCCTCGACGAGCCCGCGTGGGCGCCGTACTCGAAGTTCACCCTCAGGATATCGTGGCCCGCCTCGGTGGGTCCCTTGCTGCATAACAGACGAAACCAGACGTGTCACAGTACACGCATATACTGACCTCCGCCCCGACCACACAGCACCCTGCAGATTTCTGGATTGAGACGTACACCCCAGAGGCCCTCGCAAGGGTGCTGTACGAAGACGGAGTCGGTCCGGCGAGTGTGAAGTCGTCAGTCAGACGGATGTTCGCTCGAGTGCGCTTGGCCAATACCGGGGTGCCCGTACCTTCTCTTGCACGCAGGAACGATACCCTCGACACATTGCCCTTCATCATCACTGTCGAACCGCTCATGTTGGGCGTATTGCCCGCATCTCTCCGACCCACAGTCGCTTTCCTGGTCCTGATGGCAGCCGTCGCTGGTATCTGGGTGGTACCCCGCGTCAGCAGGTATTTGTCCGCATTGGCAGATGATGTGAGGATAGAACAGGGGCGGAAGAGCAGCAGACGAGACTAGTCTCCGGACTGGGAGTGTAGTAGTCCTCGCGCTAGAGTGCATGATACATACGTTCGCGTGCGTGTCTGTAGGATATACGTATATGCAGGTGATCCACACTGCTACAACTGTTCATTACACGACCTGTCGCACCATTGGCAATACAACCAGAACACAGAACCAACACGCGCCCGATTAAGCATAGACAGTCGAGAGTCAGGCCTTCAGGCTCCAAGAGTCACCAGGCGAATACCACATCGGCGTTTAAGACGTTCAAGGACAGTACAGGTCCATCCCCACCCTTCACTTCATGCAACCGCGTCCAGCTCACACAAGAATACAGCCGCCATCCACGCCAGCACGATCTCCACGCGTGGCCCATGAAGCGGAATGTTGATGTTCAACGGCTTCTTGCCCTTGCCCTTCCCCCCAGCAGCCTTCTCCGCCGCCGCCTTCTCTGCCTTCTCCCGCTGGCGCTTCGCCACAGGCGCAAGCAGTATCCGCGCCGCGTCGAGCACCTCCAGAAGCTCCTCCCTCGCCCCGCTCGCTCCCGCATCCGTCGACGTCGACGGCGAGGGCGGCGCCTGGTACTGAGACTGGTACTCGACACCCGCCGCGCTCGAGCTCCCCGCTCCGTGCCCATTCATCCCGTACGCAAACGACGAGGACGAGGACGAGCCCGACGGGCCGATCTCTGAAGAAGGGGGTGTCGGGATGCGATGCACGACATCCTTTGCCCTCGCGCTGGGCGACCGCGGCGGGGGCTCGATCGCCAGCTGCTTCGAGTTCGCGCGGCTCCTCGAGTGCGGCTGGACGCCGGTGCGCCAGCCGCCGGCGAGGCGCTCCAGGACCTCGACGAACTCCGCCTGGGCCATCGAGCGCGGGGGCAGGAAGACGGGGTAGCCCTCGAGGCCGTCCACGAGTGCGGCCGTGCGGGAGAACGCGGGGAGGAGCGCGGGGAAGTCGCCGAGCATGAGGTGGCAGATGAGGATGCTGAAGTGCGACTCGACGAGCAGCGGGTGGTACGTCGTGAACATCGGCGTCGTGTCTGGCACGGGAGGGGGCGTGCTCTGACTACCCGGGCGCAGGGACTCCGAGAGGAGGAACGCGTACTCGGTGCGCTGCGCAATGTCGTCATCCGCATAGCCATAAGGCCCCTCGAGCGTATCAAAATGCGAGAGGAACTGCCGGTGGTCGCGTATGGCCTTCTTGACGAGGCTAATGATCTGTTCCTTGAACGCCGCGTCCGCGAGCACTTGTCGGTACGCCTGCAGTTTCGCGCCGTCACGTCGCCCAAGCGGGCCATCCGGGTTCCCTATCTCGACCCCACCGTAGCGGCCGTTCTCCACGTAACACAGTCGCATCTCCGCACCATCCACGGAGGAAAGCTTGCGAATGCCCTCAAGCTTGTAAATGGCATCCTCAATCAAGAAAACGGCATGTTGAAGGTACGCCGCTGCGCGCAGGAACAGGCACTGCGGCTCGATAGGCTCCGGCGCGTCGGGAAGGACAGACGGGTGCAACAGAATCGCTTCCCCATCTGGACCCTCGACGCTGACCCCGTCCGTTCCTTCTGTGCTTGCGCTGGTGCCATTCGGGGGAGCTTGCCCGTGGGTCTTGCTGCCTCCAGCTTTGCCCTTTTTCTTCTTGCTATTCTTGCCGCGCTGCTTATCGCCCAGGTTGCTATTCAGATGCGCGGTCCGAGCCTTGCGGAGGGCGCGCGCCTCCTTGATTGCGTGGGTGAAGTCTTTCGCTGCCAAGGGGTATTCGTCACGGAAACAGTGCACGATGCCGCGCGTGCGGTAAAATTCGAGGCGTTGAGGATTGGCTGCTATCAGCTCATCCAAAACCTGGGTCGAGGTCGATTCGGCCAATTGTCTGTTTGCAGATTAAGAAAACATAGGGTGGCATTAGGAGGCTGTGACCAACCTGGAGGGTATCTTTTCATGGAAAAAGTGCACATATCGTGCATCGACGTCATGTGGGTCTGTCGCGTGTAATCTTGTCAAGGAATTGTCGCAAGACGTGTACGAATGCACGGAGGATAGTAACGCACCGACTTTGAGAACGCGTTCCGCGATGTCGTCAAACACGCTCCCGCCCTGCATGACCATCACGCTTGATGCGATCTCGTCCGTCGTGTAAGCCGCTGCAAGCTTTTGGACGGCCAGCGCCCGCAAGCGATGCACCCGCATGGCAGACATGGCGACGTTCCTTCCTCCTCCATCGCCCAGAGGGTTCAGTCCTAGTGACTGCGCGGTTGCCCACGCGCTTCCATTCATCCCGGCACTCCCGCGCATAGAACCTAACGCTGCCGCGGAGAGCCCAGAATTCGCACGGACTGAGAGTTCCGCCGCCTCATCTATTAATCGGCGGATGTGGGTGACAGACCGGAATACGCCTGGGTCGATGGGAGGAGGCGTCGCCTTGCCAGGCTTAGGTATCGGGAACGGAGTCGGAGGGGTCAGCGCGGCGAAAGTGTTCCGTGGCGAGTCGGGGGGAGAGTAATCCGCAAGGCTCGCGAAGCCACGGTCGCGCTGTTTCTGCGACGAATTGGAGGGGGGATGGAGTCCAGTATGAGTGTGGGGGACTTGGGGTAATGCAGGCAGCTTCGCGTCCGTGGCGGTGAGAGTTGCGGGGTCAAGGTTGAGAAGGAGAAGGGACTCGAGCAGCTCGAGAGGGAGCTGGAGCCAAGGTCCCTGTTCACGGGGGTGAGGAACGGTGGACACCCGTCATGGAGACAGTGAGGGGTTTGGAGGAGCGCGCTGAACGTACGTGATACGAGCTGATATACCGCCAGTGCTTGTTCCTACTTATGCATAGGACCGGCGGGCGGTCGTCGGGTGCATCTGCAGTCTTTCCGGAGCCTGCGGTAGACTGGTCCTTGGCCTTCGCGCTCTTCTTGGCCTTCTTCTTTTTCTTCTTCTTGCCTTGGGATGGTGCGTCCGGGGTGTCTGCGCAGTCTGTCGTCAGATCCGGGGGTGAGGAGGAGGGCGACGCCGAGCGAGAGGTGTGCGTCGAAGGAGGAGTGGGCAGCATGGTGCCGTCATGAGCGTCGCTGTCGCAGTCTGGTACCAGAGCGGAGGCCATGACGAGAGTGTGGAAGGCGAAAGAGAGATGAAGGTCGTTGGGCGGACGTCCGGACCCTCTTCCGACCTGTGCGGCGATTCCCGGCGTCTCTTGAGACGAAAACTCTACTACGCGCTTCCGATTTGGTAACTCTCCTCGTATGTGGTTCGAGGCGATGTTCTGGCAGCCGAGCCAACTTGGCATGGGCAGTACCCTCATCACAGCAGATATACATTGTCAACAACATGGCCCTTGTATAGTTCATTTGAATCGCGCAAAGCCATAGTGTGATTGGGCTACAAACACGAAAGGGGCCATATAACCACAACTGCCACCCGCAAGGCCGCTCAACGGCGTAAAAACAAGGCATACTACCTTCTCACAAATGACGCATGGGACAATATATCTAACCGGTGCAGGGACCGGGTGAGGGGCGAGGGTAACGCGCTGACAGCCTCAGGGAAGGAATCCATGCATACCGGCGGCAGTCCGGCACTGTATGGATGACGTTTACGTAGGCTAGATTGCAGGGATGTTTTGGCGTCGAATGGTGACAAGGTTCACTGATACCCACACATCGGAGGTCACTGGACCCATGGGTGGGAACGAATGAGCTACCTGATGTCAAGAAGAGCAAGCTCAGAGATCCTGACTACGGATCATGGTCATGGTTGTCAACTAGCGTGGATGCAGATGCAGACATGAGCAGTCCGGCAAGCCTAGTGGAAGTTTCGGGGACGCGCTTGGAGTATTCAGTTCACCCAAAGTGCGCGTCTAGAAGCATTAAGAAAGACCACGAAAACAATTATCGAGTAGTAACGTACAGAACACGTCCTCGTGTACGGGACAAGCCATTACCAAAAGCGATTCGTATCAGCAGGAATGTCCTGCGCCATCCGAAGCATCACTATGTTCGACGTCAAACTCGAGAACTACAGCAAAAGGGGACTGCCATCAGCGCACTAGCCCTCGCAATAAGACGGAGAGCGACGTACCCCGTTGCCAATCAGCACCTGCGCCCGCTGCCCAATCAGCATGTCCACCGACTGAGCGACGTATTGCTGTTCCCAGCTCAGCGTCATATCCCTACTACTCGCGATCTTGTCCCAACCCCCGAGCTTGTCCAGCTCGCCCTTCAGCTCCGCGACCCAGTCACGCTTCCCGTTGGTCATGATGAAAATGTTCTTCAGCCCCTTGCCCGCGGGTGTCGCGCGCACCTCGGCCACGCGGTCCACGATTTGTTGCACGGTCGGAAAGCAGTGCCTGAGGTAGATGTTCTTCCCCTCCTCCGTGTACTCACCCCAGCCCGCAGACGGTGGGGGCTCGAAGTGGTCCGGGAGCTCGGGGAATTGGTTGAATCCGTTCCATTGCGACGACCAGCGCGCAAAGTGCAGGCAGTGGTTCTCAAAGTCTCCCCGTCGGATATGTAGCGCGAGCAGCCCGGGTATCGTAGTGTATGGATGGGCGTTGCGCAATGGGAATAGGGAGGCGAACCAGGACGAGGAGGTGAAGAGGCGGTGGTTGGCGAGGAAGCCATCCTCGATGAGCTTAGACCACCGGAATTGGGTCATGATAGGGGACTTCTTGAGCGAGTCCCATACTCCAAGAATACGCTTGCTGCCGAACATCCTGACAAAGTGCCATGAGCAAAGGCGTCAGCGCGCACACGACAGACATACCAGATGCTCCAGATTTGAGCAGACTGTTCATCAATTTCCACGCAACGGGACATTGTGGCGAGCTTGTCCACCCATGCCTTCAGGATGACGCCTCCGTCCTCTTCCGCATCGAGCTTGAACAAGCTGTCGCTCGCAATCTTTTCGGACTCTGGACAGACCTCCTTCCAATAGTGTTTTGGAATAGCACGGGGCGCTGTGTCTCCAGGTGGCCAGTGTCCTCCGGCCGCGGGACCTGGATACGAAGTCTGGTGAGAACGAACCAGCGAAGATGGTTTGCCGAAGATAACGTCCCCGCATCACTTTCAGCGGGCGCGGCAAAGAGTCCTTTGGCTCGTAGAACCCAGTGTGAATCCAGAAATGCGGGCGGAAGGCTTACCGTGCAATAGAGCCGAGATGGGTATTCGCGAAGGAATAAGGTGCCCGTTAAAGTCAGTATAGTCCGACCCGTCCTTGTTCCACGTGTAGTTATTGTATACGTATCTGGGCGACCGTTCATGGCGCGTTACGGTGCACGACAGAGACGATAGTACTCACGCGCGACCGGACTCGTGTGCCAAGTGCAAGTTCAAGAGGTGTTCTTGCATCGCATTTCCCCACCCAGACCCTGACGCCAGTCTAAGTCTTTCCTCCGCATAACCGAGATGAAGCACACGAACCATGCACATGATTTGCATACCAAATGAACTTCCCATGCTTTCCTTCGGGATACGGAGAGTCCGGTGTATGCTGTCGTAGCTCCGCCTCGTAGTACTTCTCGTACAGCGGCGGCTTCGAGTGGATCTCTGCGACTATCGTTTCCACTGCACCGTCCGCACTCCAGAAAAAGTGCACGGCGCCAACACAGAGGACAGTGAACACGAGCAAGCGGAGTATGCGCTTGGTGTAGAAACGCGTGAAGCATGGCTGGCTGTCCCTGCGGCGCTTGGTGAGACCATGGCGGCCGGAAGCTGTAGGGAGTATGTCGTGGAAATTGCTGCGACCTGAGCTGCCAGAGAGCCTCTGAGACAACGAGCGAAGCATTGCGTGGGACGTGCCGTCGGCCCAGAGTGCACAGAGGAATCAGCTCAGACGAGGATCGAGCTGGCCGCATCCGACGTCGAAAGCCACCCCGCGCCGAAATGGCACGACCATAATAGGAAACCAGGTTACGCGCCATCGTCTTCCAGCAGCCCTTGACTCCCGACCTTTCATGTTCGTTTGCAGCGTCGTCCGGAGAGAAATGGTATGCAGTCTAAGATACAGCAGATGGCGTACGCTCTGATACGTATATATATGCGACAGGTGACGCGCGGCGATGCTGCGGTCATTGCTTCCGTACGCTCGTATCTGATTCAGTCTGGGTGGATGCGCGTATCGCCCATGGCATGCAGTGTCTGGCACTTCGATCCAGAAATTTCACGCTGGCCAACGTACGTCCTTCCCACCGGGGACCGTCTCCGATGTGCGCTACTCAGACCCCCCAACCTTGGATTTCTTCCTGGGACGGTCGTCCTGGGTGTCGTCCTCGACTGCTTCAACTTCTCCGTCAACGCCGTTTCCCTTGACCTTGACCTGGTCAGCGTCGGCCGCGTTCGTCTCGTCCTCGTCGAGCTTGCGTTTCTTAGCTTCCGTCTGGTCCGGCTCCTCGCGTTCTTCTCCGGTGGTGCTCTCGGCGCTCTTGCTCTTGTGTGGCGCATCCGACTTTTGTTCACCGTTGACGGCGGACGGGTCCTCGGACGTTTCAGCGTCGGTGTTGGGCTCCTCGGACTGTTGCTCGGCCTCGTCGGCTTTCCCGGGCTCCTCATCGAGCTCCTTCACGACATCCTGTATTGGTGGTTGGTGGTCGGCGGATGACAAAAGACAAGAGGAAAAACTTACATGACCCCAGTTTTTCAGACTACGTCCGCGGTGTCAACGCGAGTGTTCGAAGAATATACAGTCAGTACGAACCTGATGGTGCTTTTTGCGTTCTCCAGTTCCTCACGCGTCTTTGTCTCTTTAAGGTGGTCCTCCTGCGCTAAGTGTCTGTTCGCATAGCTGCGCAGTGGTGAGCTGCGTCCTGAGCGAGCTTGTTCGTCTGTGCGTACCCCACCACCTTCCGCATATGCTCGATGTCGTCCTGCAGTCATTTCCTCAGCTCCAATCAGGATGACTCGTTCGTGGGCGACATACATCATCGTACTTTGTCGCGTCCTTGTCTGGGTTCTTGCGAAGGATCTCGATGATCTTGTGACCGCTCTCGATACCAACCCCAGTCCCTGCTTTCTCGCTCTTGGGGTCTGCAAGCCATGCCTCGAGCTCGTCCACCGTCATGTTGACTTCCTCGTTAAACTGAGCGATGACTTCTTCTTTGGACTTGACCATTCTCGTCGACGGAGGCCAGGGCGCAAGAGTGGGCGCGGTGAAAGAGAAAGGGGAAAGCAGTTACGGTGCGATATCCGCCTCGAGCGTATTTATGGGACTGCTCACTTGGCTGACAGATTTCTGCTCGTTGTCTGTCAACCACATCGCGGACTTCTGAGGAATGCTTGCGTCCGTTGGACGTGCGGCGTCTTTCTGCCAAGGTGAACCTTATTCACAACACTCCGTCTCAGCTCCCTCACGGTCCCGAGCTTGGTCATTGTGCAGTGCAATCAGTCGGAAGATACACGTATTCCCAGCCGGCGAAATCGGCGAGTTCTCGCCACTGACTCGTCATGCCTGCATTGCGGTTGCACAAGTTGAATGGATACTCACGCGGACGACAGCAGCAGCAGCCACTTCGAAAGCCGTGGACATTTCTATCTATCATCCTTCCCGCGGTCTCACTCACTCCCTGAGTTCCTAAAATTCCATCCGCCAGGTACTAGGGCTTCGTGCTGACATGCGGACTTAGAGCACTGGCGCGAATCCGCCACACCTTGGGGCTAGATATTGATGGTGGCGTCCGGCGTGTGGACGTCAAAGGTGCATTACTGGAAGGTCTTCAGAGCGTGCATTGAACCGTACATGCATCCAAATTCCATCGTGCAGCCGCTGCGCTCATTGGCGTTCTTTCTCTGCTCCCAGCGTTGGTAATCCCTCCGAGTTTGGCAATGAATATGATCTGAACAAAATATCACTCCGTCGTTGCTTACTTTGGGGGCGAGGAGATATTTAGTGACTCCATCGACTACATATGATAGTATGCGGAGAGCGCTCAAGGGTTACATACGTTCCCTCCTGGACATATCCTCTCCTCTTGCCGTGCCCGTAGAGCTTGTAGGAGACAACCTTCAATACAGGATGTAGTAGTGTCAGATATCAGCTTGCTTGGAGACTTAGCTTGGAGGGGCCACAAAAAATTTGAACCCTGCCCGGATTGAACGGACGACCTTGAGGATTTCCCAACTGGAATCTCACGCGCTACCACTGTGCCAAGGGTTCATATCATATGGAGCCTCAACATAACATATAGGGACAACGCAAACTCATGGGAATCGTACACCAGTCGCCCTCAGTGAACTTCTATCATATATTCATACATCATATCGCATGTAGTATCGTACAGTTAGCGTTCTTAGTCGTACATGAAGTGTTCAATATGCAACAGTCGACCATGAGTCGACTCGAACAGCAACTCCAGAGCACTGAGGCTTCTAGTAAACAATAAATACCCAGTAAATATCGATCGCGCGTACAGCCTGGTGTACGAGTCGTCAGCATGCCTCAACCGCTCGGTGTGTGCATGCAAGTACGCACCTGGTCCGGCAGGCATCCTACGCCCACAGCGTCAGCTTCGAGAACTCGACACCGCCATACACGTTCTGGTGGGCCACGAACAGCGCACCCAAGCGTGTCGCTGTAGGATGAAATTGTGAGTTCAGACGAAGACAAAGACAGCGTGGCGGGGACGACAACGACAAAGCGACAAAAGACGCGATGGAGGGGAACGCAAATACTCACCGCCCTGCATACCAGACTCTTTACATGGCGCCGCTGTGAGTCCTGCAGCGGTCAGCGCGGCCATGACCTGCCCATATGTCCCACGGAAGAACGAGCTCGGCATGCCGCGCGTCTCCACTTCCTCGGACCGGATGCTCAAGCAAGACAACCTGTTCATGTTCACCTCGGCGTTGTGACAGGACCCGCGCGAGGATGACACGGCGTCCATGGGGTCCCCGAGCTCGACCGCTGCGGGAGACGAGTCCATGCCGACGGCCATGACGGCCTTGGCAATTCGGTACTTGAGGCGCGCGAGCCGGTGCTGGGAGAGCTTGCGGGGCGGCTGCGTGAGCTGCGACGCGAAGCGGATGAGGAGCCCCTCGCCATCCGTCTCGATCTCGCTCTCGATGGTGATCTCCGGGAGCGGCTTCGACGTCAGGGACAGGAGAGGAGAAGGGGGCACGGGAGAGGCGCTGCGCCTGGTGGTGCCTTTGCTTCTTGAGAGAGTAGCGGCGGCGGCAGCAGCGGTCGTGAGGGTCTCCGAGGAGGCGGTGGGGAACGTCCAGTCGGAATCGAACGTCGCTACACTTCGGGAGCTGCGGGAAGGGCGTAGCCGCCTGAAGAGGAGAGGCTCTCGCTCCAACGTCGGCTTGTGCAGACTCGGGGTACTGGAGCGCGAGACAGACTCGAGATGAGTTGTCGAGGTGGAGACAGAACCACTGCGAGAGCGCGATCGCCGGAAGGAGACGTTGGCGAACTCGACGAGGTAGGGAATGCCGAAGGCGTTGAAGCGGACCTCGGGTGCCATTGTTGGTGGTCGATAGTTAAGGGTTTGTGTGGAAGTGATACAACCAATACCGGATTGGAGTAAGAGGGGGGGAAAGAGGAGCAGACGGGAAAACGAAGTTGATGGTGTCGCGATGGTGGACAGAACGTCGGGGCTCAGCAGATCCTCGCAGCCCATTTATCCCGGGACGAGCTGTGACCTTGTGTTCGGCACGTTGATATTGGCCAGGGTCCTGTCGTATGCTGACTTGTCCACCTCGGCTAAACGAGGTCCCAGTAGATGCATCTGAAGAGGCACACTGTGAACGAGCCGGGCCACGTTCCGACAATGATGCAATAGAACGGAGGGTCGGGCTGCAGGTTCGATGCACACGTCAGTATTCGCCAGCTAGTGCCGTATGCCCGGACACAAGAACCAAGTGAGAAGGGCCCCATTTGCGGGAAGGCCACCAGTTTTGTGATAACACACTAGAATTCGGAGCAGAAGCGAGTTCATGGGTCACCGCCTAGCGCCATAGAGATCGCCACGACCAACGATGCGGCTCAGGATGCCTAGCACCAGGTGTCAGCTGGTATAGTATGATGAGGGTAGCAGTCGATGAGATGTTTCATTCAGTAAACGCGACAAACATGAGGACGCTTGGAGCGCCTTGTCAGCAGCCTTGCATGGTCGACACTTGCAGCATGCCTTCCAGTAAACCACGTGTCTTCGCATATGCATCTGTAGCTATGAACATCGCTTGAAGATCTTGTATTGGTCTTAACCTGTGGCCAAGGTAATGGAGGAGAGGGAAGGACGTGAGCTCCGCATGATTAACTGCATTATGGGCCATAATCCGCCGGACTCCGTCGGATTCCGTCGGACTGGCGTCTAATTCTCTTCAGCCAATGGCAGCTCGCTGCCATACTCACGCGATTTGCCTCGCTTCTGACGAGCGATAAGTCTCCTCGCAGATGAGCGGCCACTGCTTGGTTTCTACCCACATCCTATGTCATGTCAGTCTTATGTTCTCACCTTCTCACTTCGCGTGCTGGTACATACTGTGTGGTGCCAATGCACCTAGCATACTCTTCCATACCTGCCTGTATCTCCCCCTACGATACCTTTCATTCTGCTCAGTGCACAATGGCATGAACATCACCCTAGCATGATCATCGCCAAAGGTACGTCCTTGCAAGTAACTTTATCTGATGTAGTGTAGTCAACTTGATACTCCTGCCCACCTTGTAAGTCAGTCCACCATACTGCCTGTCTGGTCAGTTGCCAGACCACCAACGTCTGTCCAGTCGCTCAATCACCCGACTTCTAACCATCCACTCTTACGTCCTGCCCATGTACAGAATTCACCCGTCAATGCTCCCGCCTACCTGGCAAGTCAGTCCACCTTACTGCCTTTCTCGCCAGTTGTACTGCCTGTCTGGTCAGTCACCAGACCGCCATACTGCCTGTCTGGTCAGTCGTCAGACCACCATACTGCCTGTCTGGTCAGTTGCCAGACCACCATACTGCCCGTCTGTCCAGTCGCTCAATCACCCGACCTCTAACCATTCACTCTTACGTCCTGCACATGTACAGAATTCACCCATCGAGGCTCCTGCCTACCTGGCAAGTCAGTCCACCTTACTGCCTTTCTCGCCAGTTGTACTGCCTGTCTGGTCAGTCACCAGACCACCATACTGCCTGTCTGATCAGTTGCCAGACCACCATACTGCCCATCTGTCCAGTCGCTCAATCACCCAACTTCTAACCATTCACTTTTACGTCCTGCCCATGTACAGAATTCACCCATCAATGCTCCCGCCTACCTGGCAAGTCAGTCCACCTTACTGCCTTTCTCGCCAGTTGTACTGCCTGTCTGGTCAGTCGCCAGACCGCCATACTGCCTATCTGTCCAGTCGCTCAATCACCCGACTTCTAACCATTCACTCTTATGTCCTGCACATGTACAGAATTCACCCATCGAGGCTCCCGCCTACCTGGCAAGTCAGTCCACCTTACTGCCTTTCTCGCCAGTCATTCTGACTGTCCATTTTTGTGTCCTGCTCAGATGGCCCACTCCTCATCCTGCACATGATGGATACAGGTGCATCATAACATCCTCAGCCCTCCCTTTGGCCCTCAACAAATGGAATGAGACTCTCCAAGAGGGATACCTTCGATGCAGTGAGTGTGCAGTTGCAATTCGAGACTGTGAGCCTAATCCGGTCATGCATGGGATGCCAAGTATAGGTGACTTCAACTTGTTGATACATAGGACCTCTACTGCTTTGTTCCTCTGTGGAAGCAATGGAGAGCCATCTTGCCTAAGTCTCTGTACCTTACCTCCCTCAGGTTAGCTCTTATCGTCATCCCTATCTCCTCATCTGTCTTGCACGAGTCCCATACTCTCCTTATCCCATGCACTGCCACACCCCTAAGGTCACACAGGTGGACAGGGACCATCGAGCACTTCACGAGCACCATCCCCAGATGGCGAAATGCACCTTGGCAGAGCTTTGCGCTCCTATGTGATGCCATCGTGGTGGACTCTGAATCTTACACAATCAGGTGGCGCAAGCAGTACTCACACCTTGCATTTTCCAAAGAGATCCACAGATGACACAACGACCCCTTGCAGGTCTGTCGCATTCTTGGACTGATAGAGTGCAGTGTAGTCGAAAAGCGAGGGGGTACCATTCATCGAGGCAGAAGAAGATGTGTTGCACACGGAAACATCAGTACTAGAAGATAGAACTTACGCTGATATGAGGTGACCAGTCAAATACAATCAATTCACACTGACATTGTAAGTGCCCGGAGCTAGGTAGGTAGGAGGTGCAACCTGGCAGTCGGTCCTTCAACTCATGCAAGACCAATTTGAACCGACTGACCAGTCAAAGCACCCCCTGGGAGTTGACTGGTCAGTCGGTTCAAATTGGTGAGTGGGTGACCAGCCAAGAGTACATGGCAAGAGCCATACCTGGTGATTACTTACTTGCAAGCCACAGGCTGAACTGGCCAATCGATGACGGGTCTGAACTTGAACCGACCTGAGAACCCTTCCAGGATTTGAGTCACTAATGTGATAGTATACATAGAGAAGAAGAATTGTAGAAATGAAAGACGATGTTGTTTGCAACGGTAGTCACCAAGAACGTGAAGACTCTACGACTACGAGTACGCCCGTCCGACACGTAAGCGCCGAATCAATTTTGATGGATTTCAGCGTCTATCCGACGGAATCCGACGGAGTCCGGCGGATTATGGCCCATAACGCAGGTGTTCTCAGCTCCGCGCAGGTCGCACGACAGCGCCTCAGTGCTGGATCGAGTACAAACCTCGACCGCTCTCGCCGCCAACGGGACGCTACGGGCGCCTTGACTTCCTCGCTGTGACCTCCTTGCACACGCTCATGCATCTCCGTCTCAGCCTTGCTGAACGCTGCAACATCGAAGTATGCAGTTGCTGTATGCTGAGGCCATCTGTTCCTCATCTACTATGACACGAGCTTGATGAACATTCACCGCGTTCGAACATCGCTACATGCAGACTTGTCGGTAGTAACTCTTCACAGATGCTACAGATCTCGTACAAGCTGCTACTAGACTGCCGAAAGTGGTGCTTACACGCGCCTCAATTTGTTCACAGCAGATGCTTCATCACACAAAAAGCGGCGGGACGATACTATTATTACTATAGCAGAGTCCGGCGTCCTCAGAATATAACTGCCGAATAGCTAAACCAGATTCATCCTTTTCTACCCATCGCAGATGGAAAATGGTGAGCAGACTATCTAAATCAGGGCTGCCAAAGCCAGTTACCTGCCCGGGCGATGCTTGTAAGCATTTCCAGATCGTGCAGCCACAAAGCAAACTAAGGCAGACGATATATCCCTCAGTCGCCTCAAGGCCGCGAAGCGTCTCCCCGTCGAGCTATTGTCCGGAGTGATATCCCACCGGTAAGGTCGTGAGGGTAAAACGAAGGTGTACGGTTTCCTATGGGTGCGTGGGGCCGACTCTGGAGAAGCTTGACGGTGCAGAAGTTCTGGATTGGTGGACGACGAGGTTCCAATCTACGGGCGCAGGAGGTTTTGCATTACGACGGCTGGGCTCCAAAGCTCTTGCAAAGGGTAGTCAACGCTCTCGGGCTCAATGCGACGCGCGCGACAGCGGCTGAACTCGCTGCCTGCCAAGGACAACTCCGTTGCAAGGGAGCCAGACATGATCTACGCTGCCGTGAGTGTGCCCGTTGTTCTTGCGTGGTGAATTCCTAGCATTGACGCAAATTGGACGCCAAACCCACAGATGGATCACTCTTGCTTAGCGTCGAATGGGTATGAGGGTCGTAGGCCGAAGCACGGAGGAAACTTCACATAGGAGGCCGGACGACTTGTTGGTATTGCGTATGCGGGAACTCGAGGCGCGAAGAAAGGGAGGGCTGTAGAAGGCTTGCGCATAACAACCGGAGAAGAAGGAACAGCGAGGTTTCACAGGCCACTGTGGTGAACAGTAGCAAGTCGCAGGTTCTATATTGGAAGCGCGCTTTGGAATTGAGACAGCGGGCGTGATGAGTGAAGAAGGCCTAGACAGGAGAGTGATAGCAATGAGCAACACCTTATGTACAAGAAATCGGACACTGCGTGATCAAAGCCGTACCTAAATCTGAGTGCTCGATATGCCTATGGGGATTTGCTGCATGTGAGAGACTTCAGACAAGCGTCAGCTGTTAGAATAGGAAGCGATCATAGGCGACAATACGTCTCATTGCGTGAACGCGACAAACATGAGCAGCGCCTCGTCAGCAGACAATCTAGCTTCGCATTGCCAACACTTGTAGAGTGTCTCCATACATGTCTTTCATGGTGTTTGTAGACGCATCTGTAGCTGTTACCATGGCTTGTGCATTGACTCTAACATTAGTTCAAGGGTGATAGAGGAGAGGACAACTCACAAACCAATGAAACCATCCACGACGCCGGCAGAGCACGGATTACTCGGTCCGGTACTGGGGCGCGCACAGCGGGCGTCTTTTCCTCCGTACCTCCGTTGTCCTTGCCACCATGCAGTTGCGCCTCGACCCTACCAAGCGCTGCGAAGTCGAAGGTTGCGTTTCGCCTTCACCAGTGAGCCTCATGTTGGCCGGCGAGCTCTTCATATACTTACGATCTGAACGTACGGATGCACGCAGAAAGGGAGTAGTCACATATGCTACAGATACTCATACAAGCTGATAGACTTCCAGAAGTGACACGTCAATCCGTCCAGGGCCGGTTCTTCACAACACATACTGCTGCGGGACGGTACTGCGGTAGGGTCTGGCGTCCTCGAGTTGAGTACAATGTCCGATTAGGGTCCACATCTGCCCTATGCCCTCTCTGCCCCGGGCAGGCACAGGCAGTCTCAGACCGAGCAAGCTGCAGTCTATGGGTGTGCCTATGCCTTCTTCCCAGTCTCTTCCTTTCGTCGTGAACCGGAAGACCCAATGGACATGATCTGGTCGATCAGTGACGGTCGCCTCTGCTTCCGCAGGGATGGTCGTGGAGTTTGACTCTGTGGGGTACGCTTGGCATCGAGAGACGGCGCACGTTTGGTGAGTCTACTCGCCTTCCTGTCCTCACTCTCTGGTCTGCGCGGATGGGCCACTTCTAGCGTCATGGGGTATCCTGAGCCCGGCGGACTTTGCGGGAACGGGAGACTCGCTCTACGCGCACGGGCGTCGTAGCGTGGTCGTTGTGTCGCAGGTGGGACGACGGTGGTGGAGGTGCTCGGGATATGCTGGTGAGTGGATCCTTGCATGGTAGATGAACGTGCCAGAGAGGGTTTTGATGAGGCGTCTTCGGAAGACGTGGTCGTGCGGTATGTGGATACAGTCTTTGTGGATGATCTGGCGGGTGACGGCGGTTCTGCGGCAGCGTAGGACTGTGCGAGCAGTGCTTGTGCTTGTACCCAGTGTGCGGTGCGCTCAAGAGAGGGAACCTCGGGCGAGCTGGAGTCTCGCGGCATGTAAGGTGGCTGGAGGAGGTAGAGGACTACCGGAGAGCTGGACAGCTGGTTACAGAGAGTGCGAGTGTGTGCGCGTGTGCGAGGAGAGGATGTCCTCGCAGCGAACCGCTATCAGCTTATATCCCGGACGACGGCCGGAGGAGAAGGACGATGGTATCGGGGTGTGGATGAACCAAGGATTGGGGCAACTTCGCAGGCGCTCCGGGTGTAGTAGGCCATGTGTCCTGAGAGACGCCATATTATTGTTTTGGAGGCGGGAAACGTTCTTGTTAGGCGAGAGGGGACTGTATTAGGCCCCGTCTTCCCTCCGGTGCCAGTACGGCGAGACTGATAGACGGGAATGGTAGCGTCAAACACTGCCCTTGGCCGAAGAAGCCTGGGAGGCAATTGCAGTGAGCTCGGGCGAGTTGCTATCCACGAGCAACTGCGTGGATTCGCTGGGTGGATGTCTGGATATGTCCCTGGCTGCTTTAGTACGTATGTACTTACAACTTCGTCTGATGTTCATACGTACTTCATCCGTGGCTGTGCCTCCCTTTCACATGGCTGAGGCGACCTCCATCACCCGCCTCGTCATAAAAGGCAAGTTGTATAGTTGTACTACGCGTGCACTACGCCTTCCAACCAGCACTTGCTCGCCTTCATCCTGTTCCCGTCAGTCGCGGCGCACCAGTTCCGTGCTCCTCCCGCCCGTCAAACACGCGATCTGCCAGCTGGTATGAACCTCCGATCGATAGCCAAGATCTAGGCTTTCCCAGCGGAATGACTCGGCTTTGAACGAACGCATATGAGCTCGGTCCGTCCTGATCGTGGCGGCGCGCCTCTTCCCGCAAGCCACTACCATCGAACTCTTACCAGTCGACCTCAGTTTCGTCCGGACTGCGACTGCAAGCACGTAATGTCCGGAGAACCCACTCAGACACCAGTCGTCGTGCTGGGCGCCGGCGTTGTTGGCCTCACCGCTGCCTACGTCCTCTCCCAGAACGCGCGCTACAAAGTTACGATTGTGGCAAGAGACATGCCCGAGGACCTTGACTCTCAGGCCTTCGCATCCCCATGGGCTGTGAGTACCACTTTCTCCCGGAGAACATCGATGTTTCCCTATCGAATGCTCCGGCCGGGCAATGTCCGTCCATTCAGATCTGCAGAGACACCGCGTCTCCGCTGAGCATCTGTCAATCAATCGTCGGTGTGCTTGCATGCGCGTGTGCCAGATGCTCATGCCGGATGCTCGTGTTTCAGGGCGCAAACTGGTCACCTATGGGCGAGTACAACGCGCGGATCTATAAATGGGAGAAGACGACGTTGTGAGTGTGATCAGCCTGTGCTGCATCCATGTTGCTTCCTTGACGGGCAGAACGGGCGCTGATAGTCGATGCCGCTTCCGTTCAGCGACAAGTTTTGGAGTATGATCCCGAGCGGACTCGCGATTGTGAGTTCAGTATATAAAGCCTAAATTCATTGAAAACCTCACCATACATGTACTTCAATTTAATGATTGACAGGCTTCGTCGTCGAAAGTCTTCTATGGCGAAGGGAAGGACCTTGAGAAGCTTTGGTACAAGGACCTTGTTCGCGAAGTAAGTCATAAAGACGGGCCGACATTCCATTCCAATGCTGACTCGTCTGCAAACAGTTTAGGATACTAGAGGCGAGCGAGGTGCCTCAAGGCCAGAAGCGCGGTGTCGGATTCAAGACCGTCTCCGTATGCCCAACCTATTACCTCCCGTGGCTGAAGGAACAGCTCGTCAGCCACGGGGTACAATTTGTGCGCAAGCAGGTGGCGTCGTACGGAGAGGCCGCCGCGCTCGCGGGTCCCGGTGGCGTCCTCGTAAACGCTACCGCTCTCGGTTCGTAACACGACCACACGGATTGACTGCGACCTTGATGTGACGCTCGCGCTCCGGCAGGTGCGAGGTCCCTGATCGGTCTGGAAGACAAGGCTGTCTACCCCATCCGCGGACAGACCATGGTGATCGATAACCCGCGCGTGAACGAGTTCATGTCGCTCGAGTTGCAAGTCGCCGTCGGTACGTCCAGCCTCCCTCCCACAATCTGTTCTTCTGCTCGCCCCGTCCTGACCCTCCCATCTCCTCCTCATCACCTACCAGGCGTCGAGGACGACGGCGAGGCGACGTACATCATTCCCCGCCCCGCCCCCAACGGCAGCGGGTACACGACTATCCTCGGCGGCAAGTACCAAAAGGACAATTGGGACACGTCCTTCAGCGCCGCGGACGCGCGCGGCATCCTCGACCGCTGCACCGCGCTCTGCCCCGCCATCGCCGACAAAGACACGCGCATCCTCCGGCACAACGTCGGCCTCCGCCCCGCCCGCCGCGGCGGCCCCCGTGTCGAGGCCGAGTGGGTCGACGTCCCGCGCGCGACCGAGTGGCTGTCGGAGGTGGCGCATGTCCAGGATGGCGCGAAGAAGGGCACCGTGCTCGTCGTGCATGCCTACGGGTTCGGGTGAGCGTTGGTTTCCCTGGTGGAGACTTGTCTGCTGTGAGATTGTGATGTTGACCTTGCTTCAAAGGCCCGCTGGATACCAGCAGTCTTGGGGAGCGGCTGAGGAAGTTAGCTCCTTGGTCGAGTCCCACCTCAACCCGAACAAGGAATGAGTGGTAGTAGAAAAAAAAACTACCCAGATGAAGCGCACGTACCTGCCATGACTACATTGCTGGATCGGCGGCGGACGTGTGGTGGTGAAATCATTAAGTGTCATTATCCGAGCATAGTCAGACTTATGCGATGATAACGTGATTGTGGAAATGGAGAGTCGAAACTAATAAACATAGGTATGCGTAGTGGTACATGGATTGCGAGAGAGTGAACGCTCTAGCGAGATGCGATGCGTATACAGTCAAGAAACTAAATTCCAATACCAACCACGACACGTTATCGCTGACCAGGCGGGTCAAACACGGGCTGCCGTGACGAGAATGCGCGCGATTGTGAAGGCCCCGACTTGATCTTCCCAAGCCATCCTTTCTTGGCAGCGGCGGCCTTTGCAGGCTCCGGCCGCGCTGGATTGTTCGTCACGTCCATGGAGAGAGGCGCAGACATGGCCGCACCCGTGGTAGCTCGCCTGGGCGAAGCCGAACCCGCACGAGAACTGGTATGTCTTACGGGCGTGAACCCTGTCCTCATGGACTGTAGTGCCTTTCGAAGGCGAGGGGTGGTGGGTTGAGCGGGTAGTTGTTCATCGGCAGAGTACCCTAACGGTGCACTATCGGCGGAGAACATCTGGGGAGGCATCGCAGCGCAGTCTTCAAAGTCGTCCGGCGCACGTCTCTTGACGCCGATAAGGGATGAAGACGACGAAGATGACTCAGGCATGGAAGAAGTCGTAGGGACACGATGGCGTTCGGGTGTGCGGGCCTTGAAGACGGGTAACGCGGTAGATCGGGATTCAGGAGTCTTGGGATGGGATATCGACGAAGGTCCCGACATCATGCGGTTGCGCGATGACTCCGGTGTCTTCGGTCGGAAGATTGGCATGGGAGGAGGTTGGGAGAATGGAACTGTGTCAGGAGCGGGCGCCGTCACGACGCGCTGGCGAGACAACGTTCTCGATGTTGATGCACTGTTCATGATATTAGGCGCGGCGGCCAGCATGGGCGAGAAGACCGCAGGCGGTTTCGACGGAGGTGCAGAAGTAGGCGCGGATGCAGCAGCCTCGGACGCCTTGACAGCAGCGTCCAGCTTGGACTGCAGAGTCTGCACCTTGCGACTCAAAGACTCGATCTTGCTGTTCAGCTTCTTCTTCTCCTTCAACATGCTAAAACAGCGACGTTAGTCGAGTATCACAATTCGCGACATAGGGACTTACTCAATGAACTTGTCATCGTTCTCCTCGATCTCCAAGCACTTCGCGCGAAGTAGCTCTTCATACTCAGCATTCTTCTCCTTAAGATCGGCAATTTCCTCTTCGGAGCTGGGTTGCGCACGTAATGCGTTGATCTCGCGTCGCAGAGAGGTGATGGTCTGTTCGTGTTGAATCTTCTGCATAGCGAGGTTGGCATCTGAGGCTTGGGCTAGCTTGTCAAGATGCGTGTATCTGGCAGTGAGGTCCGCAAGTTCCTTCTCGAGCGAGGAGACGCGAGTCTCGCTGTAGACGACGTCAGTCACACAGTCTACACCAGCAGACGAGTAGGCACCTACCCATCGGCAACCTGACTCTCCAAGAACCGTTGCAGCGATTTCGCGCGTTGTACCTCTGCCTCCAGATTTGTCGCCTGATACTGCAAAGAGAGCTTCTCCTCTTCCACTCCACGCAACGTCGACTCGGCATGCTGCAACTGAGCCCGCAGGTTAGGAAGCTCGTTCTCGGCCTCCGCGAGTGCCTGCTCAGCCTCGTCGCGCATGGCGACAATTTCGCGCAATTCGGCCGTAGTGGACTCCCGAGTACGGACATGCGCAGCCTTCTCTTCCTCGAGCTCCGCGCGGTACTCATCAGCCTCCCGCGTTGCCACAGTGAGACGGTATTTGAGTTCTTCAACGTTCCGCTCGAGCTCGTCAACAGCGTTGCGCTGCTCTGCAGAGGCAGATGCCTTGGCGTCCTGTAGGTCCCTGGTGGCATCATCCAACCGTTGCTGGAGGTCGCCGAGCTCCTGAGCGTGCGTAGCTCGGAGTTCCGCTAGCTGGGTCTCCAAAGCTAAGACCTCACCGTGCACTTTGTCAACCTCTGCGGCACGCTCCTCGCACTGGTGAAGAGCCTGCTCGTGGAGCGCCTCTAGCTCATCCTTGCGCCGCGTCACCTCTTGGAGTTCACTTGTGACTGCGTCGAGCTGTTCGTGGAAGTTCCTCGTCTCTTCGGCATGCGTTGCCTTGAGTTGCTCGAGCTCAGCCTCCAAACGACTGGCAGTGTCGAGCGTCTCGACAGACTCCGCGAAACGCGTTTCCAAATCCTGTTTTGTTCGGGCGAGCTCCTCTTCCACCGCCTTGCGAGACGCGTCCGCTTCTCCGCGGAGACGAGTCATGGCCTCGAGCTCGTCGCTGATGTTCTTGAGTTGCTCTTGTAAAGCAGCAGCCTCCTCCGTATGCTGTCGTCGGACCTGAGCGATCTCTTCGCGCAAGCGATCCTCGGCCTCGGACTGGACCGCGCTATTGGCAAGGTGAGTCGCAAGTTCGTCTTCGGCGTGCCTCAGCTCCTCCTCGACGCGTTTCAGCTGCGCAATGGCTTCATGGTGCGCTGTCTCGAGTGTCGCATGAGACGCCTGAGTTTGCTGAAGCCGGGCCTCCAGCTCGGCCTTCTCTTGGGCGAAGTGGCTTGCTTCCATGGACTGACGATCTTCGTTGCTGGCGCGAGCAGCAGAGAGTTGATTCTGCAAGGACGTGAGTTCTCTGCTACGGGCCTCCTGCTCGATGCGAAGGATTGAGAGCTGAGACTCGGCTGCGGCCTTAGCCTCCTCGACGGTCTGAAGCTTCTCGACGACATCCTTGTAGCGTGCATGGGAAGCATCCAACTCCTGTTGAGTTACCTCGGCGAGGTGGTCGCGCTCAGCTGTCAGGTTGGCAACTTGCACAGACAACGCAGCCTTCTCCGCCTCGAGGACGTGGATTTGCTCCTGAAGTCGTGCATGTTCAGACGCCGAAGCATGCCAATGGACAGTCGTGTCCCGCTTGGCCGCCATCGCCTGGAACGTGACATGGACCATAGCTTCGAGCTCCCGCTCGCGGAACTCCTCGACTCCTTCCATCGCCTCCTCGAGCTCATCGCACCTGCGCATCGCTTCGTCGCGCTCCTCGCGTGTGGTCCTGCAGTCCTCCAGCATCGCGACCTTCTCGTTCTGGACAACTTCGAGTTCCTGCGTGAGTTCTGCGAGGCGCTCCTCCTGCAGCTTCATGTTCAGCTCGAGTCGTTTGATGTCATGCTGATGGATGCCGATCTGCTCCGTACGCCGGGCGACACGCTCCTCCAACGTCTGGATGTGCGCCCTGAGGGCAGCGTGCTGGCCCTGGCCTGATTGGCCTGCCGCGGAGAGCGTAGCAACCTGTTCTGAATGTTGGGCCTCGGCATCGGCGAGGTCCCTGCGTACGGTTTCGAGGTCGGATTCGAGGTGCATCTTCTCCAACGCCAGTGCATCGCGCGCAGCCTCGGCGTCCGTAAGGGCTTCGGAAAGGGAGTTGAGCCGAGTTTCGACGTCAGACAGAGATGCACCTGTCTCTGCATGAGAGGCACGCTCCTTGGCTAGTTCGTCCTCGAGACGTTGTATCGTGTGACGCAGTCCAACGACTTGTGCTTCTGTGTCACTGATAGCACCGGATGTGGACGCCAGTCGCTCCTCGGACCGTTGCAGATGTTGACGGGTCGCTGAGAGCTGCTCTGATAGTGATTGAATGCGTGACTCGGCGTCAGCTGCCCGCTGTTCCACATTCTGCGTGACAAGGGCAAGGGCTATGGCGGCTCGCGAATGGCGGTCGGCCTGCTCCTGCACAGCGCCCACGTATCCGGAGAGGGTAGTGAACTCGGTGTCAGTGTATGCGGGTGTGGTGGGAAGGGAGGCCGCAGCAGCAGCCTTCGCCTGTAAGGCTTCAACCTCAAACCTCTTCTCCACCTGAACGAACTCCAGCTGGCGTCTGAGATCATCGCGTTCGGCGCGCAAACGTTGAACGGCTATAAGGAGTCTTTCGATATGGGCGGTAGTTTCCTCATCTGAGTACTTCTGATAGACAACGGTTGGCGAGGCTCCCCCGGATGCTGAGAGCTGGTGCTGGAGTTCGCTATATGGGAAACCCATGAGTGCATTGCAGTCGAGTCACAGTACACCTACTCACTTGACCTTGTCCTCAGTTGCCTGCACATATTTGGACAGACGGTCGTGTTCTTGCGCTAGTTGCTGACGATCATGAAGAGCAGCTTCCCTGTCCCTAGCAAACTGTGAAAGTTTAACCTCGGCTTCCACGACCTTCTTATTCGCCTCATCAAGTAGCTCGGTCGTCCTCGCTAGTTCGTCCTGAAGCATCACGAGATCCCGTTTCTTGCTACCAGTCGAGCGCGCAAGTTCGCTCTCCAGGGCGACAATCCTGTTCTCTTCCACTTCCAGCCGTTCCAGTAGATCAGCTTCGCGAGCGGCGACATCCTCCCCGCTCCCGGAAGTCCTGAGGAGACGAAGATCCTCTTCTCGGTCTTCAAGCGCAGCTCGAGTGTCAGCCAGCTCGTTCTGTAAATGCCGTTCGCAAGCCGTCTTCTCGTTCTGGAGCCTGACGAGTTCGTCCCTAGTGCGAATGAGCTGCTCCGTGACTCGTTGGAGACTTGACCCCTGTTGCTCCGATGCGGCTCGCAGCTCAGCCAACTCCTTCTCCAGGGCTGGTGTCCGGGAAGGGGATTGCGAGAGTTGGCGACGATGGCGTGCATTGGCTGACAAACCTTGACTCTGTCTTAGAGCGGTCTCTTCTGCTTGTTCCTTAATCTGAAGCTCTCGCTCTAGAGCGCGTACACGGGTCTGGAGGGCAGCGTTGTCCTTCTCCAGCTTCGAGCGTCCTTGTGATGTCGAGTCTGCATGATCAGAGATGGTGTCGACGATCGATTGAAGCTCGAGGATATTCTGTTCCGATTCTTTCAGCCTCCGCTCGGCAGTGGTTAGCGCGACCTCAGAATTTGCGCGTGTAAGACGTTCGTTCGAGATTTCTTCGTTGCGTCGTTGGATTTCGGCCTCAAGTTGGACGATGCGATCTGCATCTTTGCGGAGCTGCATACCAGAGGGGGGTGCGTTGGAAATGGGCCTCAAGCGCAGTAACAAGACACGCACCTTCACAAGAACCTCGTTAAATGAGTTCTGTACCTCCTTCAGTTCCGATTCCCTCTTCAAGTATTCACCGTGTAGCGTAGCGTGCGCGGCATCTGGACGAGCATCGGTTTTCGTCTCGCGTAACAGCTCGGTGACAACTTACCCTTGACGCGAAGCTGTTCTTTGAGTGTCCGGACCTCGTCAGAGTCATGATCGTCTCCAACGCCCCAGGTGGGCATTGTGTGTGCCAGTGTTTAAGTGCCGTATATGTCGAATGGTAGTGTGCTTGGGTTGCGTGAGGGCGGGGAAGTGTGTCGCGTTGATGATGTAGGAAGGGAGGCGCGAGGTGCCACCATCGGCGCCCCCGCAACAGACGCAAACTCAACACAGGCGCGACGTGCACGTGATCGCGGACCGCGTGGGAATTGACAGTGCGCGCATCTCGCCTTGGTTTCTCCGTTCTGTGCCTCCGCAACGTCCCTCTTCTTGATGATGATAGCGAAACTGGCATTGTTCGAACCTCTCACCCGTCGTCTTGATGGTACCTAGCTGGAACCTTGCGTCAATGTCGAGTCGTGGTCCATGCCTAGTCGTCGAGCCATGGCCCATCCAGTTGAGGGCAACACATAGCATATATTATTGGTGTATCAGTGGGTGAAGGTAAGTCAAACATCGCTCTATCGGTCTTCGGCTGGGTCTGACATGAGCAACGCCGGTTCTGTACCAGTGCCATGACTGGCCAGCTGAGCCCGGCTTGCGATTCGAGATTGACCATCTGCTATACTTCCCCCGAGCTCCACAAGAAGCTGTCTTCTACCGCAAGCTTTTGCCCGATTGCACTGTAAGTCGTCTATTCTTGTCTGTACCCCAGTCTCGGAGTCGCAGCACCTCGCGCTCTATGGCGTGCTCGGTCGGCAGAACCGGAATACTGGCCGAGCAATAGCATGCGCAGCGATGATGTCGACATCGACAGTCGTGCCACGGGGAAGGCAGATTGTCATGACGAGATAGACCGGACGTCCTTGACGATCCTTCTCTACGGTTCTATGCCAACTTCTTTTGTGTCGGTGGCTGTGAGGCTCAGTTTGGGACACACATCTTATGTCGCGATGTACCATGGACGCGCATGCATTGTCAATCTTGGCCACCAGCCTATCGGGCGAAACGGATATGAGAACGTGTCGAGATTGTTCTACCCCCACCGTCTCGTCTGTGCGATAGTCAGCGTAACGCCTGCTCCCTTTCGTAGCTCCTGGCGTACATAATGTCTGAGACATGCGTACCATGCTATAACGTACTATACAGAAGTGTATACATCTATCTAGGTTCCGCGCGCTGTGCCATTCAGCCGTGGTGATCGCACTATGTGCTCGCCGTCCACCACACTCATTCTTCATTGAATCTTTGACACATACGCGCGCAAAGCTGCCTATTCATCGTTGAAGGAAACTTTCATTGTCAGTCGCGAACACCTATTTGATCACATGATAATTGGCGATGGAAGACCGGCAGTTTCGTGGTATTGAATACTCCGCTTACCGGACAAGCATCGTGACCGTTCAAGCTCGTCTCTGCTCACCTGGTGACCGGTAGCGGTGCCAAATATCCGGCCTGACCGTCTTCTGTACATTTTGTAGGTACGCCCACCCTCTACTCGCCGGATTTTAGCCGGTCTTGTTTGTTCGTGACATGCCCATGTCATCAACTCCGTGCTTTGTTGCCGCCTATCAGCTTGTACCTCGGTTGGGCATGACCATGAGAAGTCCACAAACACTACCACAATTGGCGGCCCATCCCTCGCCGTTGAACTCTCCGTGCCGAATTCACGCGGGAATCTCTTAGCTGCGCCAAGACTATCCAAACGGCCGACACATTTTGGGATGTTGATTCGTACGTCACATCACCGCCTCCGATGAATCCAGCGGATGTCCTGCTCACATGCGCATTCCTTGTCTTCGATATCCCGACCAACACCTTGCTTCCGACCGTCAGAATTCTACAGCAACAATCAAGCGAGACTTCTTCATCTTCGTAGCTCGGACCGTCTTCGGATTTCTCTTCACATCACCGGCGCATTAACAGGCTTTGTAGCATGACCTTTGGTTGGTGATGGTATCCTCCTTGTCGTACTCTTGGGTAACCTCTCGGATACACATCGGGAGTGGAAAACGCCAGCGATGTCCTCGGACACCCTCCAGAGACTTTTCCCTCCATTGCAAGCCGTCTCAGCTTCCAGGTCTCGCGGGAAAACTGGCCAGAGGCCCATTCTACCCACCCGCATATTTTCCGCTTCGCACTCGTATATAAGTTACACCGAATGGCTGTAGTTCACCATCGAGCCCTCCTCGTCCTCAACACATAGCAGCGACTCGACTCGGTCATCGCAATGTTCCCCTCCGTCGCTCTTCTCGCCTTGTCCTATCTCGCCATCGCGTACGGTCAGCAGGCCGGCACGCTCACGGCCGAGTCCCACCCCAAGCTCGCCATCTCTAAGTGCACTTCGAGCGGTTGCTCGACTGAGAACCACTCGGTTGTACTCGACTCCAACTGGCGTTGGCTCCACTCCACCAGCGGCAGCAACAACTGCTACGATGGCAACACCTGGGACACCTCCCTGTGCCCCGATCCCGCTACCTGCGCGAAGAACTGCGCTCTGGATGGGGCTGACTACTCGGGTGAATTTCCACTTCCTTCTACATCAATCACCCGCACATACTCATACTATTGTTTTGACAGGTACCTACGGCATCACCACGAGCGGCAACTCCCTCTCCCTCAAGTTCGTCACGCACGGCCCGTACTCGACGAGCATTGGCTCCCGCGTTTACCTCATGGACACGGCCGATTCCAAATACCAGCTGTTTAACTTGAAAAACCAGGAGTTCACCTTCGACGTCGACATGTCCAAGCTCCCATGTGGTCTCAACGGCGCCCTCTACTTCGTGGAGATGGATGCTGACGGTGGCACCTCCCGCTTCTCCACCAACAAGGCCGGTGCGAAGTACGGCACGGGCTACTGCGACACTCAGTGCCCGCATGACATCAAGTTCATCAACGGCGAGGTACGTGATCGCCTTCCACCTCGCGCCGTACTTCTTCTGACCCGCGCACTAGGCGAACGTCAACGGGTGGGAACCCTCCCCCAGCGACCCGAACGCAGGCAAGGGCACGTACGGCACTTGCTGCAACGAGATGGACATCTGGGAGGCCAACTCTCAAGGCGCGGCTGTGACGCCCCACGTGTGCTCCGTCTCAGGCCAGGTCCGCTGCTCGGGCAACGACTGCGGTGACGGCGACAACCGCTACGGCGGTGTCTGCGACAAGGATGGATGCGACTTCAACTCGTGGCGCATGGGCGACCAGAGCTTCCTCGGCGTCGGCAAGACTGTGGACACGTCCCAGAAGTTCACCGTCGTCACCCAGTTCTTGACGAACAACAACCAGACGACGGGCACCCTCTCCGAGATCCGCCGCCTCTACGTCCAGAACGGCAAGGTCATCGCCAACTCCAAGTCGACGATCGCCGGCGTCAGCGGGTACGACTCCATCACCGACGAGTTCTGCAACGCGCAGAAGACCGCGTTCGGCGACAACAACTCCTTCGAGAGGCTCGGTGGCCTCAAGGTCATGGGTGATTCCTTCCAGAAGGGTATGGTCCTCGTCATGTCCATCTGGGACGACCACGAGGCCAAGATGCTCTGGCTCGACTCCGAGTACCCCCTCGACAAGGACGCCTCCCAGCCCGGTATCTCCCGTGGCCCGTGCGCGAGGACCTCCGGCGACCCCAAGGAGGTCGAGGCGCAGAGCCCAGACGCGACCGTCATCTTCTCCAACATCAAGTACGGCCCCATCGGCTCCACCTACACTCACTGGTACGTGTTCTCTGGGCTGCTCAAATCTACTCCGAGCACTTCTGATTCTCTTCGTTGCGGACAATAGATTGAGCACGCGGACGGGAAGTCAGGACATCGCTATCAGTTAGCGTTCTTCCTGGGCGTTCTTAGTCTCCATCTCCCTCATTTCAAAAGGTCTCTGTCCCTGTTCTGATAAGTCTGCTATGCGCGATGTACAACACATGTATACTCTCGATGTTGTACGGCAATACACGGGTTCGAAACAGCACTCACAATGACCATGTTCGTCTCAAAATCACATACTAGGCTCTACTCTCTTTGAATCAGAAGTCTCAAGAGGCACGATCAGCAGGCCTCATTGTCAGCTAAGTTTATCCCGCAGGATACGAGATTCTGAAAAGTGCTGCTGTCTGGACAGCGGCGCTGGTGTCTTAATAGCGGTAAGGACATCAACAATAATGTAGATTAAGACTAGGAACCCTTGGCACAGTGGTAGCGCGTGAGATTCCAGTTGGGAAATCCTCAAGGTCGTCCGTTCAATCCGGGCAGGGTTCAGCTTTTTGGGAAGGCCTCTGCCTTCTGTCGTGTTTTGTCGGATTAAAGCGACCACTGTGAGGTTCGACCTGGCTATGGACAACAGAGGACTGTTGCAGTTACAAGCTCAGGCGGAATTCATCCAGTGCTTCGACGACCAAGCCTGACATTTGTCCAGTTTCTCGGTCCATTCCTCGGATGATCCGACTTCACTTGAGCTCGGAGGAGGCCCTTACACATGAAGTAGGAGGACGATATTCCTGCCAATATCTGCCTCGACTATTCCAGGAGGGGCAGGACTCTTTATCACCTTAGCGGGGAATTCGCCTCCGTTCAATTTGTGCCCACAAGCGTGTGTTAGGATCTGACCTTGCTGAATTCGTCCTTGGTCTGTCAGGGGATCCATGCCTGTATTATGCATAATCGAGCCAGCAGCACCTGGGAGGGTGAGAAATGAGCGCATAGTCAACTGACGCATATAGACTGGTGTCGAGACAATTCCACCTGCCCCCGGAGTGTGAGTGTGCTACGATTATGGCAATGGATATACGAGTACAATAGCTCAGCACGATAGCGAAAGGCGAACACTGTCCGACATCTGCCAACTCTCAGCTACTCAAGCCGGCGCGAGGCCATACTTGTGTAGCACCTCTTGGTAGTCTCCGACGTCTTCCCGTCCCATGGCTACGACTGTCGCCTTCGCGGGGCTGCGTGGACCAAAGATCCGCGCTGCCACACGGCGGATCGCCACATTGTCGACCGCGTCAATCTTTTCGCACATCTCTGAGACCGGGATCTTGCGTCCGTGGACCAGGACCTAGGGAATGTACGTCAGTCTACCGCATTACATCGCGGCTCCCCAGAACGCAGAACGCATACCTGACGACCGAGGTCCTCAACCTCTACCGCACGGCTCTCGAGCGCCATCATGAGACTCGACTTGAGCTGGTTCCTGGCGCGGTTCATCTCAGCTTTGGGGATGTTGGCATACAGCAGCAAGCTCAGCTGGTGCACGAGGTGGGGGAGGATGTGTGCGGGGCTGTTCGACTGGCGGCTGCTGGAAGGCAGGAAGGACGCAAATAGACCGAAGAGGGCTGAGTCAGTGTAGATGTGATGGAAAGACGCGCAGTGGTCGATCTGCGGGAAGTGGTTGAGGATGTGTGTATACAGGCGGGAGTACATGCCCTTCCCAGGACCACCTGCAGAGGATAGTGAGCAACACATGAGTCTCAAGGTAAGTATGCGAGGATGGTAGAGGGACACACCGGCGGAGAAGCTGCCACCACCACCCAACAGCACTTGCATCGTGGCGACCGCATAGACGTCATCATCGTGGATTCCAACGCCCTCAAATGCAAGATATATATGGTTGAACTCCGTTTCCGAATCGTAGATGAACCTATGACCGCCAGTGTAGGTGGATGCTCCTGGAGGGGGAGGGGTGCTCTCTAATGGCTTCTCGGCCGACGACAGGTATGAAGATGCCGCACGGCTGAGCGACTTGTATAATGATTGGGACGACGAGGTGGACGCCTGAAGCAAGTGTGATGGCACTTGGTTTGTTGAGCGTGACTGCTGTGCGAACCCCTTCTGTGCCTCCAAAGAAGGGGCGGCGTTCGACGCCAAGCTCGGCTGCAGATGAGAGAAGTGATCTGCCACATACTGCAAGAGCTGCTCATGGTGCATCCCCGCGCCCGCAATCACCATCCGCTCCGGCCTGTACCACGTCTTCATGAAGTCCTCCAGCATGCGCTTGTCGATCACGTCTATTCGATCTTCCGGGCAGAGCAGAGAGTTCCCGAGGCCCTTGCCACCGTAGGCGACCTCGTGCAGGATTTCCGGGAGGATCATCTCCGGCTTTGCGCTCACCTCGCGCAGCTCGTACCGCGCCGCCTCTCGCTGGGCGTCGAGCTCCTCTGGCAGAAACGCGGGATTGAGAACTGTGTCGGCGATGAGCGAAAGCGCGAGTTTGGTCCCCTGGTGGAAATGTGAAGACTGGTACATGATCGACTCGCGCGCGGAGGAACAGAGGATTTGACCACCCAAAGCATCGATGTCCGTAGCCATTTGCTCCTCAGTGCGTGTCCTAGTCGTCTAATCGGGACGATGAGAGTCGTCGACGGTGCCAAATCATGATATCACGCACCTTGAATGCCATTCTGTCCAAGAAATGGCTCACGCCTGCCGTAGCGGGTGTCTCATACCTGGAACCAGCATCGACGTACAATCCTACGGACGAGAAGTGGCCCGGTGTACTTTCTGTCGCGACACGGAGGCCATTCGGCAATGTGGTGATTTGCACCGGAGCATCTTTATCGCCAGGCAGAGCTGCTGATTGGAAGGACCTGCTCCATGAGGACGAGCATCGAGGAGGTACGCGAAGGGATCGTACAGCAGCGCGGCGCATGGCGGTGGACGGAAAGGTTGCGCGACTCTCCTAGCGCCCAGAGCAAGCAGCTGCAGAGTGAATCGGGATACAGTCAGATGACGCGACACATCGAAAAGTACGTCAGATGCCCAGCGTCACCATAATATAATTTCTGTCTACTGAGTGTGTGTCCTTTCGCGAGAAGTTGTACGGCGATGTTGAAGCCAAATCTGGCATTTCGAGAGAAGCAAAAGAAAATGAGGGCCCACCGTGGTTCGAACACGGGACCGCACGATCTGCAATCGTATGCTCTACCACTGAGCTATAAGCCCACATGAAGAATCTTCTACCTTGTTTATGATTCGTGCGGGTATCGAGACATCTGAGAGTACGAGTCCGTCCAACCCAGGTCCAACCTCCTCGAAGTTCTTACGTACGAGTACATACTCGATCTGAGAATTCGGTACAGTCGCATCCAACAAATCAGGTGCTCTTCTTCCTCAGCAAGGGGATAATGTCTGCGACACTATGGTGCAGGACATGACCACGCTCCTTCTTGACATACATGAGGTACGTCGACGCCCCAGCAGACACACTGATGAATGATGCAAGCGCAGCGTATTTGAACTGCGAAGGTCTGCTGAGGGTCATCGTCAAGACATACTGCAAGAACAGAGTCAGCTGAGCGGCAGCGGTCTGAGAGTCAAGATTAGTGCGATACCTTTAGCATATCTGCAACGTTCTGCATTGAGTACTGTAGCCCGGTGCTGGAAAGGTCCCGTATGAGTGAAGCTCACGATCTCGATATGGAGGACTTACAGCGAGTTTCGTCTAGGGTGCGTTGCCAGTGCAAGTTGAAGCTCTTTGAGCTGGCACAGATCGAATGCCCACAAACCGATCCTTGAGAGCATCATCCCTTGGTCCAACCTCAACCTCGTGAGGATGCCGATGGGATGCAAAATAACCCACCACCAAACAGTAGCGTTGCATTCCATGCAGACGCACGTGTACCATCCGATGGCGCACCAACGTAGAGGACGATGAGAACGGGAAGCAAGCATACGACCTCTGACCTGCAAGTAAAGTATATGAGCATTCAGTCTTTTGCGGGCCTGTAATCCGCACCATATGCTCCAGTTACCAGCCCGTACAAGGCCCACCTTCTTCTCGAGGAATGGCATAGCCATGGTACCAGCTAATCCCGCAACGACATTCAACCCGCGCATGCCTGCCAGGAAAGGGTCGCTATACGCGTGCGACTTGAGATAACTCAGCATTGTTCCGTCAAAGCTGAGCACTGTGAGATAGAGCCAAGATATTGCCAGTGATGAGATAAAGATAGGGTATTGTGCGAATTCGCGCCAGTCGAGTATTGTCTCTTTGAGACGAGTATGGAGCTTCTCCCACGCGATCTTCAAGATAGGCTGAGTCTGCGCGAGATGTTCATGCATACGGTCTGTACGTGCGCCCTGACGTGCGGTTTGAGCTTCGTGCAGGGCCGGGAGTCGCCGATAAGTAGTGGTGATCCCTACGAAACAGTAAGTCACACACAATAGTTGAAACGAACGATGCATACACAGCAATTCGAACATCATGCATGCACCTTCAACACCACAAAGGAAGATTGCCGTGAATCGGTATGACGCCACGCTAGTGAGCAATGACACGAAGAGCGGAGCAGCGAGCTTGCAGAAGAGGTCGATGCGCCGCATGTACGTGTTCAAAGTGGTGAGGTGTGCCGACGATTCACCTGCGATCGTTGTCACCCAGTCGCGCTCGACAGCGACTGCGATTGTCGTCCCTGAGAGGGTGTGAGCACATCCTCCCAGAACAATCATAGCAAACATCCCAGAAGTCAGGGGCGTCGACCATGGACGGGCCAAGTCTGGGGTGTTTCCGAACAGTAGAACGAGACTAGCGCCGTACTGGGTACAAGCTGCGAGCTTGATTGCAACGATGCTGGTGCGAACGACGCCGAGGTTGTGGTGCGTGTCAACCAAGTGTCCGGCCCATCCGGATAGTACAATGGCTACTCCAGTGGTCACAAAGCCATAGATAGATGCTGGCAGCAGTGTATCCGGAAACAACGCGACGAGAAAGAGATAAACGGCGAATTCAGCCGTACGCAATCCCCATGAACTGAGATGAAGCCTGAAATCAGCTCAGAAAGAAAGGATACAGAAGACGTCACAAACTTGGATAGGTGCTGGACGAGCAATGTCGCAAGTGCTTTCCGATTGAAAGGTGCCGATAAGGACTCTGTCACTTGCTGCATCTCCTCTACTGCTGCTGTCGCTACATGGTGAGCAGATGGAGTGCTTGAATCTGTCGTCTGCATGCCCTCGAGCAATGGAGGACGATCTTCAACCTTGTTCGGCGCCGTAGTCACGTCCATGGTTAACTGACAGTCACTCGTGCGGTAAGAGTTTTATCTGCTAGCGCTCAGATTGAGCCTGGTCCAGATTAGTACGTCATGCGCAGCCGCGGCAAACCTTTCCCTGACGCTTCTCGAGAACGGATGAACAGGCTGTACATTGAGCTTACGAGACCCGTAGAGTACCATTGCAACGTGAAATTGAGAGCATGACCACAATTCCTAGATAGAGCGAAGCAGAAGAAAGGCTTGATGTCGACTTGGTCGTGAGCGCTCAATTACTGAGCACAGAAGACAGAAGCAGCGATCATTGCTGTAACAGGTCCTGCTGAATATATATGAAGCCAGGACTGGTCGTCGGCGAGAGTGGCAGCCCGGCCAGTATGAGGCACAGATGCTGGTGCGAAATCCGACTCGCATTGCGGATATCTGTAGACCGCCACGAAGAAAACCACATCTATCGCTTGCACTATCCGAACTTGCTGGTGGTATCTGCTATGAATGTCTTACAGGTCGTGTACAACAGAATGTCATCGTCACGGAGCTAAGGTGACTCAGTAAACAATGCAGAGAATATCTAGGGCATGATCAGCACCCATGAGACAGACTATGGAGCCTGCTACACTTACTTCGTCAACCACAGTATACACGAGATGTTGGTTGAGTCGCCGGTTCTGCATCACAGCAAATATACGACGAGCACCGCGCCGCGCATTCGACCTCCCGATCATGTTTGCAGCGAGGTCTGTAGGTTCTATGAGCGTAGCGCATGTGGAAAGAGGCATCGGACATACCAGGCATCAGCGCGGACAGCTTGCGATTAGCCTCGTCCCTCGTATGCAGCTTCTCCTCAACAGTGCGGGGTACGCTCGGGGGCTTCAAGTTCCCGCCAGGCCACAAGTTGTCTCGGAAAGCGTTGATGAACGTCATGAGGTGTGACTCGTCCAAGAACGACTTCACCGTCTCCCGTAGCTTTCTACATGATACGTGATCAGCCTCACTACGTCGAGATCACATGCGTCTGTAACAGAGACCTGCCTTTCGATCGTACCACCGAGAACTTGCTGCAGAATGATGACAATAGCCTGCCTCCGCAGCCAGTTGTTCTTTTTGTCCAGCTCAAACACAGCCAAGATCAAGTCGCAGATGGGAGACGAGAACGTCGACGTGCTCGTCTCGCCCTCGAGAGGCTTGAGGTCCCCCGAAAGATGCAGAAGCGCATCTTCGTACGTCGACTTTCCGGACGCCTTCAGTGCCTGCGCGACGAGATCCTCGTCCCGAATCGCTGTGCCAGTGATCCCAGCAAACTCAGCGGCCTGTGTGGTAAGCCGCTGGATGATCACGTCGAGCATGGACGGCCCAAAGAACATATCGTCGATGCTGTCAGCGACGGACTGGTACATAGTCTTCACCAGACCGTGTCCAGGAAAAGCGGGGCCTGCAGCAGCAACTTTGGGGGGAGGCTCCATTGCCATGAACGGTGAGTCTCGCGAAAGGAAGGCGCGAAGCTCGTCGCTCTCGCATACGGCAGGGATCGCGATTAGGCTCTGTGATACAATCAGTCTCCACCAGAACACAGTCAGAATCAAACGTGCGTACTTGCAGATATTTCTCCAACGCTACCCGTCTGCTATCGACAAAGCTCCCCGAAAGGGAGGTGACGAGTCGCTTTCCGGGGAAGTCGAGGTTGCGTACCATGACGTATTTGTCCTTCAGCTTGTTGTGCATGTTGAAGAACTCGTTATACCTCCGCGCGACAACCCACCCAGACGAGAAGCTCCCGTCCTGCGCGAGCTGCTGCACCTCCACGAGGTACCGGACAACCTGCTTCCCGTCCTCCTCACCGATCGTCGAGTTGACGATCGCAACCCGCGTCCGGTCCGAGAGCAGCCGATTCGCGCTCTCCTGCTGCTCGTACTGCGTCTTCTGGAAGTTCAGCTCTCGCAGCTCGCGCGTTAGCGACGACTTGCTCTTCCGAAGAAGCCGGAGCTCCTGCGCATCCCCGGTAAGCTCCGCCTTCTTGATCAACGTGTCGAGCATTGCGTCTTGCGTATGGAGCTTGTTGATCTTGTTCGTCAACCGCTCGATTTCATGTGAGAGCTGCAAATCGCCCGGGCCCGCGAGTTGGAATGAGCCGTGCTCCTTCTCGTGCTCCGCATCGTCCTGGTCGTGATTATGCTCCTCCCGCGAATGTCCAGCCTCGTCCTCCTCCTCAATATAGTCGTCGAACATCATGCGTCGCTTCTCGTCGCGTCCTAGGCGGGTGCTGTTCGTCATGACCGAGTCCTGAATACTGAGGTTATCGGACGAGTTTCCGCCATGCACTTGTTCGTGCTGCTTGTCCAGCGCAATGATGTCTGTGAGTGCAGCCTGAATGGCCTCCATCCGCTGTGACTGCTCCTGTTGCTCTGCGTCTTCGGGATCGTCGAAAAGTGGCGCGCGCGATGCTGGTGCATTCTCGAACTCCTGAATAGGCGACATCAATACTTGGAGGTTGGAGGCGGCCGGACGAGATGCAGGGGGCTGCCCCATGAGTGGTGACGTGGGCATGGCGTGACGCGAAACATTGCCCAGTATTGGGGTGGACTCTGAGCGAGACATCAGCGGCTTGAGGTGTGTTGCAGTAGGAGCAGTGCCGCTTCGACTGGGCTTGGACTCTGATCCGTGGCGGCTTGACGTCGGAGAACGGTTTCCAGCGTTCAGCGCCATATCGTTCGCAAGCTTACCATTGGCCTCAATGTCTGCAACGACACGAAACCACAGCTCCGAACGTTGGAAGTCCTCGAAGTCCTGCTCCATCTGACGTTCGACTTGCCTCTGAGCAAGCATGACGCTTCGACGTACACGCCGCTCCGAGGCTGGCGTAGACGTCTCTGCACTCTGTCCGAATGAGCGGATGGTGCTGACGTGCTTCTGCGATACCGCATTGAGGACAGGATCTGGCACAGGGCTGGAGAAATACAATTCGTTGATCAGCGAAATGTCCTCTTTGAGGGTAGCGGATTGGCCGGGGTCTAGAAGCGGCTCATCCTCGTCATCCGACCCGTCGGAATCCACCGACTCCAGAGGATTCTTGAAACTCTCAACGGTGAGCCAAAATTGCACCAAGAGCGAGCGCTGACGTCGGTCCATGAACTCCATAAAATACGAGAGTGAGCTCGGGTTCGTCAGGACGTCCCTCAATGTGACTCGAGACGTCGTTGGTGTCTCTTGATAGATAGTCTGCCGCTGTGAGTGTCGTTTAGCTACAACCAGCTAAGGAGAGCCAATGTAATTACTTACAGAGTCAGCTTCTCCGCCGAGCAACACTATCCGTTTCTCGACGTTCCGCTTTGCTGTGTACAGACGGTCGAGGAAGGCGACTATATCTTCGGTCTTTTCACCATTGATCCAATCTGAGTTTGCGTTATTTGCTATACTGAGATGGTTACAATCACTATCTGACATACGTCAAAGCGACGGACGCACCGAGGAGTGTCCGCGTTCGCCTGATCTCGCCCATGATGTCATTCCTCAGTCTCCTGGCGTCTAAGAGAGAAGAGCAGCGACTAATGCTACGTAGGAATGAATCAAATTGTTTGGGATCAGTGCGGATGGTGATTTTCTCTGCGCCGGAAAGTGCAGCATCCGTGATCTGCGATTGGGGATGAGGAAGCTGAGCCTCCAGTATATTCCGGACTTTCGAGATGAGCCGTCTATTGCCATGTCAGTGTTCGCGCCCACAATTCCTTACAGGTAACGCACTGTTGCCGAATAGCAGCTCCTGCCTGCGAACCAGGTCAGAGAGCGCATATGGCAACATATAGACACTTACTCACAATCTGGTCAATCATGCGATTCCAAAAGTCGGGGTCTGATAGGATCTCCATGATAGGATAGAGGACAGCGCAGGCGACGATCTCTCGAACCACTATCTTCACGGCACGACTATGTGCTTCCTTCTCGGGGAGTATGGAGGGTAGGGCCTTGTCGACCAAAGCTCGTAAGTGACTCTCCTCCGACTGCCTTGTGAACGTAGAGGAGAGGTTCTCGACTGCAGGGTGTAGCTTACCGCCGCCCCTGGACGCGTACCGGCTAGCCAACAGAATGTCCAACTCCTCGGACTGTGTAAGCTTGCGCTCGAGTCCGGCGCCCCGCAGCGCAACCTCGGATTGACGGAATTGCTCTATGTGAGCGGTAATCTTGGGAAGAATGCGTTTCACGACGAGAGCGGAGAGGTCGAGGGTCATGGCTTTCGAGAGCAGTCGTTCCATGGAAGCATGAAGTGTCGAAGAGACAGCGGTAGGGAATGACGGAGACGAAGATATTTCCTTGTACCATACCAAAACAAAGTCGCGTACGATGAGAATAAGGATATCGTTGATTGCAGCAGAGACGACTGGTGCGTCGGGGTATAAAGGAGGCAACGACTGGGGTGCCTTATGGGACCATTGGGAACGGGTCAGGACTGCCTGCCATGCAGCGGGCGTTGAGAAAGCAAGGGGTCGTGCGGCCGTGGTGAGCGCATTTCGAGGAGCGGGTCGGATGGAGTCCAAGAGATATCCCAGGGCAATATTCACAAACAGGAAGCCCAGGACGAGGAAGAGCAGAAAGAGAGGGAAGAGGAGGACGAGTGTAACCGGCGAGGACAACATGCGTATGAAGACGGGCACAATGAGGGCACCTAGACCGAGCAAAATGAGTACATGTCTGCTGGAGAGCATGTCCCCGACTGCGTCAGACACGAGTATGGCGTCGAAGGTGGTGGTCGCTCGCCAAAGGCGGCGAAGCGCGCGACACAGGCCCGCCTTGGCTGGTCATGTACAGCTGTTTTCACACAGCTTGTCGTTTGGCGCCGCGCGCGAGTTGCGCGCCATCGCTTGCCTCTCGCTGCGACCGTTCCCCCCGAAAAGCAGAACAGCGATATCTCCTCGAGTTCTCCACGTATCCTCTCGATTCTCTCATGTACTTGCTCGTCTCTACGGTCTGCAGGGCTGTGAACTGGTCTACTGCTGCTGCGAACACTCTGTCAAATACTACCTGGTACCTACATTGTGCGCCACAGCCAATGCAGAACAAGGATTCCGCGACAACCTCAAGACATAGCACCACCATTTCTTTACTACTGGACGCTGTATGACTACCCCGAGGGCCTGACAACAAGTTTGCACCGGGAGCATGCATCCGGGGGTTGTTGTCCAACCCCCTCCCCCTCCCCCAAGCCGGGTGTTCCCTGGAGCGTGGCATACATCTACGTTCCTCGCGGGAGGTTAGGATATGGAAGAGGTTGGATTTGGATGTTGAATCGGATATGAATAGAAAGATGGATGCAATCCCGGCGATGGTATGCTTCATGTATGATCTTCCTCTGCCCCATTCTCCTGCCCTTCCTCGTCCATCTTTGCATACGGTATTGGCATGTAATATGGCGGCGGTCATGTTCATTCCGATATCACTTTGTGTACAATGTTCAACTGTCACTGCGCCTTGTCCATACAAGCTACCCAGCTCGGCATCTCCTGCTTCTCTCCCAACATCCATGGCGCGTTCAACCAAACCCCTGTCGGTTTGTGGTTCACATTCGCTACCTCTGACAATGGTTGTGCAGTGCTTTCTCTTTGGGTTTGGCAGATATGACAGGAGGCAGACGTAATCACAAGTTGTGCTGATTTGCCATTGGTAGTGTGGTGACATTGTAAAGTGAGTGTGCATGAAACTCCAGATTATGGAAGAGTAGGGAAACGGTGGACATGGAGTATGAAGTGAAGAATACAAACATCCAGACCCGCTCATCATGACCAGTATGCAAACTCCGCCATGCGCATCAGACTTGCATGCGACATTGCGGGTTAAGCATCTAATTGGAGGGATACTATGTGTTAATGAGACACAGTGTACAGCATGCTACAAGGTCTTAGAGCTCAGGCGACAGTATCCAGGTACATCACGAGGGATGAGGGGGAGTAGGGGAGAGACAGGACAGAAAACAAAATCGTACATGAAGCATACCGTGATCACAATCGAGCCATCCGTGTCTCCTCCCAACCTCGTACATGACGTCCTAAGCCCACATCTTCCCTCTCGTAACCTCCCGCGAGGAACGTAGATGTATGCCACGCTCCAGGGAACACCCGGCTTGGGGGAGGGGGAGGGGGTTGGACAACAACCCCCGGATGCATGCTCCCGGTGCAAACTTGTTGTCAGGCCCTCGGGGTAGTCATATAGCGTCCAGCAGTGTAGAAATGGTGGTGCTATGTCTTGAGGTTGTCGCGGAATCCTTGTTCTGCATTGGCTGTGGCGCACAATGTAGGTACCAGGTAGTATTTGACAGAGTGTTCGCAGCAGCAGTAGACCAGTTCACAGCCCTGCAGACCGTAGAGACGAGCAAGTACATGAGAGAATCGAGAGGATACGTGGAGAACTCGAGGAGATATCGCTGTTCTGCTTTTCGGGGGGAACGGTCGCAGCGAGAGGCAAGCGATGGCGCGCAACTCGCGCGCGGCGCCAAACGACAAGCTGTGTGAAAACAGCTGTAACATCGTACGGTGCTTGTGTGCAGTCTCTGAAAACGTTCCTCTTGTCTAGTCACAAAGCTCTCGCGGAAGCGTGCGTTCCCTGCTGCTTGTCTGGTGAGAGTGCCCACTTCGTTTCGGCGCCGTGCACAATGCTCTGCTCGCCTGCGGTGCCCGACGGATTCGGGTAAAGCTTACGGAAGGCCTCTGTGCTAGCTTGTCTCTTGCCGCCGTCCCCGCCCGCCTCTCTCGGACGTCCCAGCAACCATGAGTGCCCCTGCCGCCCCAAGTCGACCGCTGTCCAGCGTAGAGGGATTCGTCTGCGGCGGGATGGCTGCCTGTGTAGCTGTATGTTCTGCTTCTCTTGGCCATGACGTCTTCCATCCGGTACTATGCAGTTTACTATAGGTCACGGTCTCGAACCCGGCTGAGGTCGCGAAGACCCGCATGCAACTACAAGGCGAGCTCGCCAAGAAGGGAACAGAGCGAGTCTACAAGAACTCTCTGGACGTCATTGCGAAAACGTGGAGGAATGAGGGTATCCGTGGTGTCCAGAGGGGGTTGGGTCCTGCTGTGAGTCCGCACCTTTGCCACGCGTAGAACAGCCATTAATCCCTTCCAGTACGTTTACCAAGTGAGTAATGTTGAGCTATATGCTACACATGAGCTCATGCCTGTTAGATCCTCATGAATGGATCGCGTCTGGGTGAGTCACGCGCCTGTTCTCCTCCATCTTCTCTAACGTGACCGCTCACTCTCACAGGTTTCTATGAGCCTGTGCGCACGAAAGTGAATGCCTTGGTTGGCGCGAAACCAACCGACCAGATTCCTCTTACGTCCGTGTTCTCTGGTGCACTTTGTGGGGTGATCGGAGGTGAGTTCACAGCTGGGAGACGCCAGTATTCGCTAATAGTATCTTAGCATCTGTTGGAAACCCGTTCTTCTTGATTAAGGCTCGAATGCAGGTACGCTGTGCTGCCCGTAATCATAATGCAGAGAACCCACCCCGTCGGTTAGGCGTACTCGCCGGTTCTCCCTGTCGGGGCACAGCATTACTACAAGAGTTCCTTTGACGCATTGAAGAGTATATGGCGCGCAGAGAAGTTTCGGGGATTGGTCCGCGGCATTGACGCGGCAGCGCTGCGTACAGCCATGGGCTCCTCAGTAAGTGTTGTCATTCGCAAGGACAATGGTATGTTTGGCATGACCGTCCTCATGGCATCCCCAGGTGCAACTGCCCACATATAACTGGACAAAAAATCAGCTCGTGAGCCACGGGGTCGCTCGCGCTGACAGCATATGGACATTCCTTGCAAGTAGCACAGTTTCCGGACTCTGCGTGGTACGTTCCATGCTGCAACCTGGACGGGTTGATCTCACACTCCTTGCCTGACATCAGCTTACTATGATGCAACCGACCGATACCGTACTGACTCGAATGTATAATCAACCTACTGTACGCACACCCGACGGGAGGCATGTCGGCGCTCTATACAAGAACCCCATAGACTGCCTATGGAAGACTTTGAAAGCCGAAGGGCCTCTTGGCTGGTACAAGGGTATGAATGCTTTCCTAGCTTTGTCATGAACCTCGAGGCTTATACCATGATGTCCTCCTCTAGGTTCCACTGCGCACCTTCTGCGGATAGTTCCTCACACGTAAGTGGCATGAATGTCCCGAGTGTTAACGAATCAACAGGCTCACTCTGCTCGTCTTAGTATTGTTACTTTGACAGCGAACGATATCATCGTAGGACTTTACAAGCGTGTACGTGACGGCAGCCTATAGCCTGTAATTCCTCGAAGCACGAATAGACCTTCCCATGTCGCTCCTCCCAAAAGGACATTAAGCTGGGTGTAGTCTGTCCAACTATCGCCGGTTTGCTGCAGAAAGCGGCAAATCACAGACCCTCGAGTAGGGCCAGAGACAATACACAAGATACATGACAACAAATGAGTATGCTCCTCGTCCGCAACCCAACTCATCTCCTTCAGAGGCTTCGATCGTAAGTTGACTCATTCAAGACAACTTCGCTCTTTCCTCCCAAATCCGAGACGTCCTTGTGCACTCCCTCTTCGTCTAACACATCGTCCGCAGTACTCCACCGCCATACGCGCACTTTCCTGCCTTCCTTCGAAACGCCCAGCCTATATGTGTACCCGGCTGGAAGACCGGCCTTGCTTCGTCTCCATCCTTCACAATTCGTCGTACGGTGTTAGGCGGACGCCGTACGACTGTCTCTTCACCGGGGCGCAGCGTCAAGTTGTGTATCTCGTCCGCGATTCAGGCTCGGCGGAGAGGTGTAGAGGTTCTCGAATCTCGACAAAGAAAGAGCGACGCTTGAAGGTGAGATGCGAGTTGAAGATCGTAGAATAGGTCGGGATGGTGACGGGAGAGGCCCGGGCTAACTGGCCCAAGACCGCGGTGATGGTGAGCTATGGTACCGCAGTGTCCTCTGGAGTTTACGTCGGGGTATATGTGGGTGAGGAAAGAGAGAGGGAAATAATATGGATGTGAATATAGGTTTATTAACGAAGCCATGGTGTTTAGTGAGTGACTGTGGTGAACGAAATGGCTGATCCATTTACAGCTGCAAATCGTTTCAAATACTGGGGAGGCGATGTAAAAGAGCGTCCTCTCCCGAAAGAACTACGCTGCCGGGAGACGACAATGACCCCCGGTGAGGCAACGATGTCTGCAACGGGGTGGATCGATGTCGTTACAGCGGATAAGACACAGACGGAGACAATTGATGCCATACTTGACTTGGGAGCCAAAGAAACAGTGTGCAAAACTTATTGAACCCTGCCCGGATTGAACGGACGACCTTGAGGATTCCCCAGCTGGAATCTCACGCGCTACCACTGTGCCAAGGGTTCACAATCATGTTTCATGCGAATTGTAATATAGTCAACATGTGCTCAACTCCGTCATGAATACATACACCATACAATACACCCAGCATTCGATACCTGTCGTGGATCTTGTTGAAGTACTCGCGTATGGAATATCTTTCCGAGAAAGAGAGGCCGTCCATGAGTACAAGGTGTAGCACTGTAGCAGGGTGATGCGACTTTTAATTCGTTCCGTGAGCGCGAAAGGGAGTCTATCAAGTTGTCCCATCTGGCTGTGTGGGTTGAGTAGTATGATGAAGAGTGTTAGAAGTGACGAAGCTGCGTATCTGGCACTATTCGACGCATGCACACACTTATCCAATCCAGCAAATAAAAACCCAAATACAGATCTCCCGCATATATTGCTCCTGTGGCACCACCGCCCGCGATGGCCAAATAGCAGGTCCGCATGAAAGGTTCAGTATACCCTATAACTGTATACATAATAAGCACTTGTACACGAAACATCGACGATACGGCCTATCGTCTTATTGACTTGATACTGGTCCAACGCGCATTCTTCTTAGATACCAAGTAGACGACCGACTCCGGACCGGGAGCCATCCACGCGTTGAGTTGATTCGGCTCGAGGTTCGTCACCATGAACCGCTGGCCCTCCCGGATGTCCCCCGGCTGTCCGCCTTCGCTAAACACCATGCGCATCGGGTCCCACAGGGTGATCTGAGCGGTTCGCATGGATTCCTTCTTGTACCATCGTGCATCCTTCACGACAACAACCCGGAAGTCTCGTACGCTACGTGGTGGACATGTATGCTGCCAGACAGCCGTTAGGTGACCTGCTACAGATGCATGGATTAAAACATACTTGTAGTTCTCGCTCGATATCCTCCCCGATTCGCTCCTTGGCTAGTCGTATTTGGTCTTGCATATGGACATACAACCACCCTGCATCCATGTATCCCAAGCGGCTGATAAACTGGGAAGGAGATGGTTGAGGCTCATCCTCCACGAGTTCACTGTACAGGTTCTCAATGTGTTCTGGTAATGGGTCTAGCGAAACTATGAGCAGCTTATGCGACTAGAAAGTCGCGTGTCTACTCACCTTCTGGTTTGTACTTTGCCTCAAACCGAGAGCCCGCGACGTTTCGCAGTCGATCAGCCAATCTCTCTAGCTTCCCGATCTCCTTGTCGAGATTTGCACGGATCTTGGCTATCTCGTTCTCTCTTCGAGTCTGTACGGGACGTTAGCGGATTGCGACAAAAATCAGCGAGGTACATACCAGCCACTGGTCCTGAGCCTTGAGTTCCTCTTTCTCGTTGCGCGGCCCAATCTTCGTGGTCGACCCATCTTCGTTCCGCACGAATTCGAGGTATGCCACCGGATACGCCTACTCAACGAGGTCTAAGCGGCTATCCCCTGTCCCACGCCATCCTGCTGCTTACCTTTTCAACTATCAAATCCATGGCTGGGACCATTCCACCGTCTGCAGTGAGGCTCTCTAACGTGGCAAAGAATGGTTCCTTGACAAAGCCGAGCTTTGCATGCCATGGCGCCAGGTGTGTTGAGTTGCCTGCGAGTTCCAGGCACGTATTGTCGTACGCTTGAAGAATCTCACAGGGCTCTTTGCGATCGCCAGATAGCTGGAGGTACAAGCTATCAGTGAGGAAGATGTGGTCATGCGATACGATATATGGCATACCCTGGCTCCAGACATGCCGAGTTTCGTCCCGACTTTGATGTGTCCACGACGAACGGCTCTCCCCAAGGGCAAGTCGACTTTCGCGCGCAGCCGATACCACCCATCAGTAACTTCAAGTTCTGGATGAGGCTCTATGGCTACACCACCGGTGTCGACAGCAGGGGATGTCCAAGTGATTTTAGACACGCAGAGCACCATTGGATACGATGCCGGGGCATCCTCCGTACTGATAAGCCGAAGTGCAGGACGCGATCCTCCATTTAGCTCGCGCTCGTATCTGAAGAGGTAAGATGAACTGCTGTACAATTGCTATCCGACCATCCGACAAGACTGACCGATATAAAAGCTGGCGGATGACTTCGGGCCAACACCACCTCTTTGTCTCGGGATGCTGCTCTCGTTCTGGTTGCAAGCAGACCATCCCGGCCAATTTCCATAGGATGAGAGCATAATGATTTGTGACCCACTCTTGCGTCGCAAGCCTGCAGCCTAGTTCTTTGAGCCTCGCCAGAGCGGCTTCTGGACCGAGCTGCAGATGCTCATCCGGCTCATCGGCATCTGCACTCGGCACTACAGAATGGAACGAATAGTAGATCGCATTGGACGGCGACATTTGGCGCATCTCAGCGACGTTTCTGCGATGCGATGAGATTTGCACACGTGAATTATGTTGGCGGACATACATTCCCATGTCATCTAAATCGTCTTCGGTATATGTTTCAGGTCGCAATCCAGAGGACACCAATGTTTTTCTCTCCGGTGGTGGGTCTAGATAACATATTCGTAAGTGAAAGGGAGGCCCATTACACTATCGTACTCACTCAAGTCGAAAAACTTAAACTCCTTCCTTGGTTTTGCTTTGGTCGTGGATGCTGGAGCACGGGTTGGGGTTTGTGTATCCGTAATTGCCTTCTGTATCCCGGACCGGAGCTGCGTCCTACCGGGCTGCCCGGGAGCCATGCCTGGCTTGAACGGCGTCGTGAACTTGCCCTTCCCTACAGTTGACGGTGCCGCTCTGCGCGGTGTCATTCCCAGTGATTTGCCCTTGCTGGGAGAAGTCGTAGCGCTAGTTGATGGGCTGGCCTTGACAGGGGTGACAGGTACGGCCTTCGATATGATGTCGCCAGCAGATGTTGACGTGAGCCCGAACGCAGCAGGTAGCTTGAATCCCGACGTAGCTTTCGTAGCAGGCCTACTTGCTGGATTGAATGGGGATCCAGCCGAGGTAGATGGTCCCGCAACGGCGCGTGCCTGCCTGTTGATGAGTGGGGACTTGAACTGCGTGTTTTTCATCTGCACTCCGCCTCCGATATTGGTGTAATGTGGCTTAGTCTTTGACGCGAGCGGAGTGTCAGGCAGGCGAGATAAGGAACTGCTGTTGTTCGCCATCGGGCGAAGAGCAGGGCGAAGCGGGGTATGGAAAGAATGAGATGCTGGGAGACGCGCGATATCGACACTTGCGCTGTTCGTGCTAGGGCCCGCAGGTGGATTTTCGTCATCGTGAGCGGGCTGGGTCGGGGCTCTGAGAGTGTCTGTAGCACCCTTGTCCAAGTCAGCGTCCCATTGCTCCATCAACTTGGCTGCACGAGCCATAGCTGCAGCAGAAGGTAGTGCCCAGTTCGACTTGCTACCATCCAATTTTGAAGCAGCAGAACAGAAGGCAACAGGATGATCAGAAGAGGATTCGAGACTGGCGGGTGCAAAGCACGCTGCGCTCCCGCTGTGAACTCCTTGGTCTTCGAGGTGTGAAGAGGAGTTCAGCGTTGCTGATGCGCGAGTGAAACCGGATGGTTGTGACGGTCGGCTAGCGGAACCCGCCTCAGGAGGATCTGCAAACATTATTGTACGCGCAGTCTTGAATGACAATGCATCTGCTGGGAAGGAAGTCGCATCGGAGTCAAACCAAGCGTCGAAGTCTGGCTGTGGAGGAGGCTCGAGAGGGGATGATGGCTGATCGTCCAAGTAGGAGTTGTCCTGACGCAAAGGGAGGGCGGAAGCCCGTCCAAACCCCCCGAATGTAGTTAGCGTAGATAGGGAGGAATCTCCTTCAGATAGATGTTCGCATGCTGCTTGCGATATAGACGGGCCTGCGAGCTTGGCAGCAGAGGGAATCCTACTTGCTGTTGGAGGGCGGAAAGCGGAAGACGGTCCAGGGCAAGAGAACGAGGCTGCAGAAGCAAAACCAAACATAGTGACCGGAGGCGGGCGTCGGTGGGGAAGCGTTGCTGCAGAGACGAGACCCCCATTTCCGGTGCTGAAGAAGCTCTCCTCTGCGGCACGCTCTTGAGACGGAGGCTGGTTGGGAGGAGATGAAGACCAAGCTATTGAAGGTTACAAACTACCTTGCACACGAGTGTATATGCGCGCACCTTGTACTGCAGCACCATCCTCGAGCGTCATCTCTCCTTCATCTCCTCCCAAAATACGACTATCCAGGGAGTCCTCGCCCTGCTTGCTCGACTCCTCTAACGGCAATAAACGCGCCTGGGGATGTACCACGGGTCGTGTCTGCGTAAGGTGCTTCTCCAATGCGTCAAAGGTCTCCATGTCCTCTTGTGTGATCGGGAATTGGTCTTCGTATGTGGGTGAAGATAAACGACGCCGTTTGTGAGCGCTGCCAGATTCAGGAGATTCCGCTAGATCGACAACATGAGCTTCGTCGACGCATATAGTCGCCATACGCACAGGATCTGCGCATTTTCTGACAATAACCGGAGCGAGGACGGTGATGGAAGTCGTGGTCAAAGACGCACGGTGCCACAGTCGCGCTGCACGCGTCACGTAGGCAGATCACGTGATCGACGCGTCAAGGATCACGCCTAGGGTAAAGTGAGAGGACAGGCTTGGGACAGACAGGCAGTCACAGGCTAACAACTTTCGCGCGCAGACCACAGAATGGTTAAAAATTGTGCTGAAGACTATGATACAATTTCTAGATAAGATACTCATGTCACGCTACTACAGCATGCTGTATGAAGAGGATGCAACGGGCGGCCTTCGCGATACAGTTGAATGAAGAGACAACATGATGATCGTGACGTCGACGTTAATGGCGAGAACACCAGGAATGGGAGACTATCGAGTGATTGTCTTGACGATGCTTCATGAGGCCTTCGCCTTGTTGACGCGCAGTATGCGAGGGAGGCCAAGCCGCCTGACGACGGTGTAGTTTGAGTGATGATCCTTGATACATAGGGTGCTGTTATGGGTCAGAGGAGATGGCATTGGTGTCACACTCGAATGACCTACAGATCTGTGGAGTTCGGTCAGCATGGAGTCATCCCAAAGTACAAATATATACCTACATGTATTCCCGATCAGCATAAGATAGGTGCCCAGAGCCTGGAATCCAGTGGGTCAATGTGACACTCGTCCTAGAAATAGGAATTGATACGCACGGTCAGGATATGCCACCATGAGTGACCTATGGTGAAGTCAGTGATACGTAAGTAGCTTGAATGCATTGCGAGTCACCTTCTAGCAGGAAAGCTGCAGGCCATCCGATTGTCTGCTTCCATCGGGTGATAGTGGAGCAGAAGATGTTGTCCAGGTTCCATATCAAGAAGCCAAGTGCGAACGTGCCAGCTCCGGAAACGTAAAGTCGAGAAATGACAGCGCGTTGGTCTTCAGGTAATCTCCGGGTGATGTCTCCATTGCGCAGGAGATAGACAGTGCGGAAGACGGTCGCGAACATGATACCAGCGAAGACCACTTGATGGTATACAGGATTGCGTGAGATGTAACTTGTGGCCTTCGTTAACGCGCAGGCCGTTTGATCCAAGACAGTATGAACGACGTACTAAGACCAAGTAAACAGTATGTTGAACACGGAAAATATGATGCCCAGTTGTTTCGCATTCGAATCCTTGAGGCTGAAGCCACGAGAGGTGTCGAATAAAACGGCGCAACAATAGGTAGCGACGTAAATCATCGGCAGCTCATCCATGAGCTGTGCTTCGTAGAGAAGTGTACCATGGAAGATGATGCTGCCTATCCCAACCAGCACAAAGCCCTGCATCATGCCAGTTTGAGCTGACCATGATCCTATTAGGAGACAGCAAGGATGACGCACCGCGTAGCCGGCTAGGTACCTAGGCGGTAGCTTCTCCGAAGTCGACTGAATTGCACCATACACTGCTAATGCTACTGTGGCAAGGTTTGAGAACGTGTTTGCAGTCTCGGCAATGTAAGGCGAGAACTGGTAGTTCGCCTGTCGTCGTGTGAGAGGAGAAGGAAGTGATCAGCGGGCCATGACGTGTGTTCGAGGGGAGTGCGGGGAGGAAACGCTGTGCAAACGCACCTCACACCAGTCGAGGGTGGCTGTGACAGGGCCCCAGAAGGCTTGGCCAGCGTAGAAAGCGTTTAGGGTGTTGTTCAGCGACATTGCGACGAGATGATGGTCGCTGGAAGAGGAGACGGAGGAGAGAAAAGACAGGCCGGGCGCATCGAGCTGTGTGTAGGGGACCATTACGCAATGAAATAGGGATTATAAACGGCTGCACGGTCGTCAGTCGGAGACCACTCATCGGCCGTGCGTTATCTAGTCCGCCCCTCTGCCTTCGGGGCAAAAGCCGAGTCCGACATTTTGCCTTACGGAGACCGTCCAGGACAGGAGGCTCTCGAAGCTCAAGATGCAAGCAATGACGACAGCGAGAATCGCAGAGCAAGTGACGCTGGTAGCATGGTACGTACAGTCAGAGTATCACATGCTAGCGTCGTCCAATCAGGGGCACTTGCTCTCCGAGTCCCCACGACAAGCGCCAACTTCGCGGTCGACGTGCAGACCCATCAGTAATCACCACATATGCATGCTGCAGTAACTCAATTGTCGTGCATATTCCAGCCAGCAGTGCACAAGAGCATCAAGGGATACGCCCAGCAGGTATCATATATCACATGAATCTCCGACAGTTGACTGACCAGGGATCTCAGCCTCAACAGCTCCCTTGTCAGGTCCCGCCGCAGAAGGATCTGCAGAGAGGACGCCATAACGGGCGGTACGAGCTTGAGAGGCAAAGCGACGAAGGTCTGGTGATGAACGTGTGGATCATCGAGCACGACTTCATCGTGGTCTATCTCACGAGACCCACATCCCAGGCAAACTTCCTCGACTTCGCCTCAGGATCCAGGAACCGATGGAGCTTACACTGGTGATACCACTCGGACCATGGTAACAATACCCCACGCGTTGAGATTCGGAGTACTAAGAAGTCCGCATTTCCACGTCGTCTGCATTAGCATCCACTACGATCGCCTCTGGTACCTCCTCAGTGTTCTCGTCCGAAGGGGTTTGGCTCCCTTGTTTTGCTTTCTTCCGATGTCTATGCTCCATGACAGAGGACGCCGATGGGTCATCGTAACTGGGAGAACAATGCGGTACTCGTGAGCTTGGAATCCGGGACAATGGTAGGGAATGAAACGCACATCTTGATCACATGAAGAAGGAAACCTCCCGATCCTGAGGCATTCATCATAGGATGAGTGCGTCCGGGGAGTACCTGGAAAGCATACCAATCAGTCACGGATAGAACCTTGATATGAGACTAGCTCACCTGGTAACGGCGCAAAAAGCCCTCCGATACGGTGGCACCCAAGTACCCCGGAAGATCGCGTAGTTGACTATGTAGGTTGGTTACGACCTGCAACGACATGTCAGAAGGTATTGCAACGGAAATCAGTATGCACCCACCTGGACGTTTGGGCTATGGACAACAATGGACGCCGATCCGCCCAAGTAAGGGTATAGCTTCTCAATGATTGAAAATGGGTCGTATTCACTCGCAATGAGCAATCTGGTCATTCGTCAGCGGATATCCACCAAGTCGGCGGTGAATGCCTCACCCGTCAAACTCTCCAGAGAAAAGCTCTTCTCGAGTACTCATGAGCGCGTCTGAGGCTACCTTTCTTTTGTTGAGACGTGCACGCTGCCCATCGGACTTAAACTTGCCGGACGGAGGTTCCGCGGATGCAATGACTGCGAGACGTCAAGCATAGGATATGTGTAGTTATGAATAGACTTACTGGGCGTGTACTCTTCGTCGGCAGTGGCCCAATTCAGAGACGACATGACAGGCGTGATGGTTTCTTTACGAAAGTTCATCTGGACCATTACAGGATAAGCTGGGGGAGAGTCAACATCACATATGGTGATAAGACGTCCATTGCCTAGAAAGCGAGGGTTAGTGTGATGCACCATTACGAATATCATGTTCCCTTGCCTCCGAGGCGGTCCAAGATTGCAGACACTACCACTCCAGACGCATCATCCACGGCGAGGTATCTACCTCCTGGTCGGACGTTCGCAAGGTTGAGCATTTGAGCAAGACTGTCCGGACGCATGTCGCGTAACCTATTCTGATCCTTGTTGAACCAATATTCACACACGTTGAACATGGTCGGTTCTATGACCGAGAATGATTTGGAGTATCTGTCGAGAACATTGAGAATGTGCCTCGGTAAAGAGATGATATGCTCACTTCATCTCTTTCCGCTTCTTGTACTTTTCCTTACTATACTCTGTCTTGAGGGAGAAATTGGCGTGTTGCTCAATCTGCTTTTTGATAATTTCCTGAAGTGTCCATCGTCAAAGAAAAGTCAAGACTTGCCTAGGATGTTCCTCACCGATGCATGAAGTCCCGACTTTTTCAAGGCTTCGATCTCTTCCACTGTCAAGGGTTGAACGTATTGTCCGTCATTGATGAGCTCGTTCGTCGCCTCGGTGTCCTCTGCTCTCGGTTGTCAGGAGACAGACGCGTGGAACGAAGGAGCTCCATACCTACTTCCTGCATCGGCCGTGGGGGCACCACTTTCAGCTTCTTGTCGACGATCTCATATGTAAGCCCAAAACGCTGCCCAACTAACTCGCTGGAGTGGAAGGAGCCAAACTTTCCGAGATTGACCGTCCTGCACACGAGCAGTCAGACGAGTATTCGGGTGTAGTTCTTCTCTCATCACGTACGAATTGCTCTCAAGCTTGACTGTCCGTATGTCTCCACTTGGGACTTTCAGCAATAGCGTGTGTCCAATTTGTATTGTATCCTCGCGCGAGCTGAGAAGGGTGCGGGAAGACTGAGAAGGTCCTTCACCAGTGTCCGACATGGCGGTGAGTTCAAAGGTAGAGAAAACGGCGATCGAGATCTGTGCGCGAAACTTGTGACGCCAGTCGTCCACAAAGCGCCCATGCCCAACCATGTCCGCCACCGCCAACGTCGCCGACGCACCCACGTCTAGCGACATCCTTGATACTGTTCTTAAGAAGACACAGGACAAGACATGGCTATCTTTCTCTCCTGATGAGCTCTCCACCCTTCTCTCTGCATTCTCACCGACGCAACCAGTAGCAACTCATACGAAAGGCTATCTGGTCCTTTCCGCATTCTGTCAGCGACGTCGCTCCGAGGCATCTACACAGGACGAAGGCACGCGCGAGATATGTAAGACCTTCGAGGTCCCAACTGCCTCTCGGATAGCAGACACCAAGGAGCAAGAGGCTCTCGCAGGTCTGACTTTCCTAACCGCCTTGTTCGACGTCGACCACCCCTCCGCATCCGTGATCTTCCAACGAGATGGCACCCTCGAAGCTGTTATGGACACCCTCGACCTGTTCCCCAAATCGCACCACTTGGACCTTGCTATGGCTCATCTCCTCGGCCGAGCCGCAGGCCACAAAACCTGCCGCGCGTTGCTCGGGGAAGACCACAGGAACTGGTTGGAGTGGAAATCCCGTCAGACCGAAGATCCCGAGGTGCGGGCAGCCGCCGCAGTGGCGATGGTCAAGCTTGCGCGGGGATCGGGGGCGGACGCGGCGGAGGCAGGCGGGACGGCGGAGCAGCCAGCGATGGCAGATGACGAGCTCGCTGCGCTCATGAAGGGCCTGGTCGTCGATGCGCGTGAGTCCTCTTCTCTGGCCGATGCCGTCGAGGGGCTCGCGTACATGAGCATCAACCCTGCCGTGAAAGAGATGTTGTCGAAAGATACTACCTTCCTCAAACGACTTTTCGCGCTCGTCCCCCGCCGCAAAGGCGCTGCTGCTGAATCGCTCGGCGATGCTTCCCCCTCCCCTTTGTATGGTACAGTGGTTATAATCTCCAATCTATGCGCATACCGGCCCCGTCTTTCCGCAGAGGAAGCGCAGATCGCGAAGTTGAGGCGGATGGCAAAGACGCACAAAGGGCCCGGACAAGCTCAAGGCCAGCAGCCAGACGAAGAGTTCGACCCTCTAGACGATGATGACCATGTGAAGGAGCGTGGAAGGAGGCTGCTCCAAGCCGGTGCGATGGAGGCGTTGACTTCGGCTGTACGGGCTACTGACAGCCGCTCCGTGAGGACCGGCGTGGGCAAGGCTATCCTTAGTCTGGTGGAGGACAAGGAGACTCGCGGCAAGGTGCTTCAGGCTGGTGGTGCAAAAGCTCTGCAGATCATCATTCAGGCTATCATACCACCTCAGAAAGCCTCGGATTCCGGCAAAGTACCACAAATTGAGAAGGAAGAATTCGAGCCCATACAAGCGTTGGCTAAACTCGCTATAACCTCTGCACCCGTACAGGTATTCGGCCCAAACGAAGGCGCGATACACGATGCGATCCGTCCATTCGCACTCATGCTCACTCATCCGAACGCTACTTTACTACAACGTTTCGAAGCAATGATGGCTCTCACCAACCTATCCTCCCAAAGCCCAGAAGCCGCCGACAGGATAACTCGTGCAGACGGGCTCACGAACAAGGTCGAGCTCCTCATGCTCGAGGACCACGTTCTCGTTCGTCGTGCCGCGACAGAACTCATATGCAACCTCGTCGCGGGCTGCGAGGAGATGTTCAACAAGTGGGGCGGCGATAAGAACACTGCGTCCCGGTCGAAGCTACAGGTCCTCGTGGCCCTCTGCGATGTCGAAGACCTGCCGACGCGTCTTGCGGCCTCCGGTGCGCTCGCGACACTCACGGCCTCTCCGGACGCATGCGAGTCTCTTGCTGAGCTGCAGCGCGAACGACACCGTGTCCTTCCAATTCTTGGGCAGCTCATTGATCCTATGGTTGTCGCCCGACCCGCAGCGGACGAGGGTATCGAGGACGACGGAGATGAGCTCGAGACCGATCCGGGACTGATCCACCGAGGTATCGTTTGCGTTCGGAACCTCTTCGTTGGTCTCCGGAGCAACGCAACGCAGATGGAGATGGCGTCGGAGGCAAAGCGCGTAGGCGTCGCACAAGCTCTTGTCGGCGCAGTCAAGGGTTGCGCACAGAATCCGAGCTCGCCAATATTGCGACCTGCGGCCGAAGCGTTAAAGTGGTTGCTAGAACATGGCGTGGAGATTGCGGTGTGAATGGCCAACTATTCATGAAATTGTTTACATGCTGTAGGATATTTGGATAGCGAAACTCTTCCGAAGTTGTAGTATCTGATAGAGCGTTGTACCCATAGGTCAATCGCATGAACATATGTGCACTACAGCTGCTTGCGAAAAGTTTGCTCGGAGCGCTGAGCGCACGAAATAAATCGAAAAAATGCCGAAAAATCGAAAAATGCCTCGACCGCGTTCCTCGCTGCGTATCTCGGGTCGGATAGTATATTTTGACTCCCTATGCCTTCGTATACCCTCATGTGTACTTTCCAAGGACGTATGTACATGAATGGAACCCAACCAAAAGCCAGCTCATCCAGCTGATGTGCAAGCGCCCATGCACAGTACACGGAGCCTGCGAGCTTCATTGCGGAGCCACCCCAGGCCAAATAGGCTGGATCGAGTTCCCTTAGCGCATGAAAACAATCAGAGAGGAAGTTGAGTGCGAAACATGAAGGAATTTGAGAGTCGCAGAAGGTCGCGCAGTGTCATTGATCGGCGCTTCCCTACTCTCCAACAGCCAGGACTACGGAAGGCATGCCTGGGCATTCCCTGTTCTTGATTTGCCTGGAACGAGTAGCCTGGCACTCCAATAGCACCTCGAAATAGTGGCTTTGGGAGTTTCACAAGCTCCCCGTCGATTTTGAAGCTCGCAGGCTCCGTGTACTGTGCATGGGCGCTTGCACATCAGCTGGATGAGCTGGCTTTTGGTTGGGTTCCATTCATGTACATATGTCCTTGGAAAGTACACATGAGGGTATACGAAGGCATAGGGAGTCAAAATATACTATCCGACCCGAGATACGCAGCGAGGAACGCGGTCGAGGCATTTTTCGATTTTTCGGCATTTTTTCGATTTATTTCGTGCGCTCAGCGCTCCGAGCAAACTTTTCGCAAGCAGCTGTACTACGTAGGCAGTCACGGTAGCTATGCAGTCTAAGTATACAATGGAGGCGCCCACCGCGCGCGCAGTCACTCAGTGCAGTGGCGAGGCGCGCTACTCCGTCATCGCACTTGTTCCCGATCTGCTTGTTCCCGCTTACCTCGTCGCTCTACACTTTCTGGGCCTCTCTCTATCCTGCCGGAAGGTCTTCACGCAGAGCTACCCAGTCAAAGCAATCTGTTCACAACCATTGCCGCTGCTGTCACACTATCCCAATCTACATCCCTAGTTTCCTTACGCTCTAATGGTCAGTGTCAAGGACAAACTGTCTATGAAGAGAGCTATAAACATCTTGGTCTCTAGGCTCCGTCAAAGAAGGCGGGCAAGAAGGGGGCCGCCGCAACCCCAAAGAAGGGCGCAGCAGCAGGGAAGGTTGCCAAGGTATGCCAGTCTTGATAGTATCCCGTGGAAGCGTTGTGTATTGAGCGCATTCATCCTAGGCGGACTGGAAAGAGGGCTTCAAGAAGAAGCAAGTCGGCGTGTCCGATATGACGCTCCTGACCACGATCACGAATGAGAGCATCAACGAGAATCTGGAGAAGAGGTGGAAGAACGCCGAAATCTACACCTACATTGGCGCGGTATTAATCTCTGTCAATCCCTTCCGAGGTGCGCAGCATCCGTTCCTCAAGGTGACTGTATGCTTATTGTTCACCGTCCAGACTTGGGCATATACACCGATGAGGTGCTTCAGAGGTACAAGGGCAAGAACAGGCTTGAAGTGCCACCACATGTCTTCGCGATCGCGGAGTCTGCGTACTACAACATGAATGCCTACCACGAGAACCAATGCGTAATCATCTCTGGCGAGTCCGGCGCGGGTAAGACGGAGGCAGCGAAGCGCATCATGCAGTACATCGCCGCTGTGTCTGGAGGTCAAGACAGCAGCATTCAGGAGATCAAGGATATGGTCCTAGCCACAAATCCCTTGCTAGAGAGTTTCGGTTGTGCGAAGACGTTGCGGAACAACAATTCTAGTCGACACGTGCGTTGTAAGTACTCGCCAGAGAGTGTTGCAACTGAACCGTGAGCAGGGGAAATACTTGGAGATCATGTTCAACGACCACGGAGAGCCGATTGGTGCTCAGATCACGAACTATCTGCTGGAGAAGGGTCGCGTGGTGGGCCAGGTGGACAACGAACGTAACTTCCACATATTCTACCAGTTCACCAAGGGAGCATCGGATGCACAACGGGGTAGGTCTTGTGCACATCTATGGATATCGTGCGATTGACGAAGAAGTGATTTCTAGAGGCCTTTGGTTTGCAGACCCCTGATGCTTATGCATACACAAGTCTCAGCAACTGTCTCGAAGTTCCTGGTATTGACGATGTGCAGGACTTCAGCGAAACAATCGTGAGGCATGTATTGGCTATACCTTGTGCGCACACTGACATCGAACAGAAAGCCATGCAAGTCATCGGTCTAAGCGACTACGAGCAAGGCGAGATATTCCGCATGCTCGCCGTGATCCTTTGGCTTGGCAATGTGCAATATGCTGAGAAGGATGATGGTAACGCTGAGATCTCGGATACTAGCGTCACCGATTTCGTTGCATATCTCCTGGAGGTCGAGCCGACATTAGTACAGAAAGCACTCACCATCAGGACTATGGAAACGCAGCGTGGCGGCCGGCGTGGTTCAGTCTATGACGTGCCCCTCAACCCCGCGCAAGCCACTTCAGGCCGAGACGCTCTGGCGAAAGCAATCTACAACAACTTGTTCGAGTGGATTGTATCCAAGATTAACGTGTCTATGAAACCGCGTCAAGCTACGGCGCAGCTCATTGGTATCTTGGTACGGCTCATGCAGCAGTGTGGTGCAAATATTCTGCTAACAGGTGTACAGGATATCTTCGGTTTCGAAATCTTCGAGGTTGAGCCATAACTTTGCACTCAGAAAAGTACCCGCTGACCAATTGTGACATTATACAGGACAACTCGTTTGAGCAGCTTTGTATCAACTACGTCAACGAGAAGCTGCAGCAGATTTTTATCGAGTTGACGCTCAAGACCGAGCAGGAGGAATACGTTCGGGAGCAGATCAAGTGGACACCGATCAAGTATTTCAACAATAAGATTGTGTGCGATCTCATTGAAGAGCGTCGGCCCCCTGGTATCTTCGCTGCCTTGAACGACGCTTGTGCAACTGCCCATGCCGACCCAACCGCGGCTGACAACAGCTTCGTGCAACGGACCGCTGGTCTCGCTTCCAACCCTCACTTCGAAGCTCGCGGCGCACAGTTCCTCGTCAAGCACTACGCTGGTGATGTTATGTACAATATATCGGGCATGACAGACAAGAACAAGGATGTCCTCGTGAAAGATCTGCTTGACCTCATTGGCACCAGTGGAAACCAGTTCTTGCAGGGCCTTTTCCCGGAGAGGCCTGACCCCAACAGCAAGAAGCGGCCTCCTACTGCAAGCGACAGGATCAAGGTCAGTAGGATTGTTGCTAGTAGAAGGTCCAATCATTGATGATATCGTAGTCTTCGGCTGGAGCGCTCGTCGACAACCTCATGCGTGCGCAGCCTTCCTACATTCGAACCATCAAACCGAACCAGAACCGTAGCTCCACCGAGTACGACACCAAGGCCGTTCTGCACCAGGTCAAGTACCTCGGTTTGCAGGAGAACATCCGGGTGCGGCGCGCTGGGTTCGCTTACCGTAACACATTTGAAAAGATGGTGGAGCGATTCTATCTGTTGTCTCCTGCCACTTCGTATGCTGGCGAGTATATCTGGCAGGGAGATGCGAAGTCCGGTTGTGAGCGTATCCTTATCGACACTGGTATCGCGAAGGAGGAATGGCAGATGGGTGTCACAAAGGCCTTCATCAAGAATCCTGAGACGGTAATGTTGCATTTCAAGTTCGAATAACGTAAGACTCATTGTTTTGTGCAGCTTTTCGCCCTAGAGACGATGCGAGACCGGTACTGGCACAATATGGCTGGCCGCATTCAGCGCGCATGGCGCAACTATATGCGGTATAAGCACGAGTGCGCGCGGCGCATACAGCGGTTCTGGAAGAATAACAAGGAGGGCATCGAGTACGCCAAGATTCGCGATTACGGACACCAGATCCTGGCAGGGAGGAAGGAGCGCAGACGCTTCAGTTTGCTCGGATACCGCCGATTCATGGGAGACTACTTGGATATCAACGGGAAGAGCGCTCTTGGGGAGGAACTCGCCGAAGCTTGTGGGCTTGGTCGTGAGGATCGCTATACCTGACTGATATCCGAAGCGCATCGTCTGACCTCAGAACGTAGGGGACAAGGTCACCTTCAGCTCCAGGGGCCAACTCCTCGTGTCGAAACTTGGGCGTTCAAGTAAACCGAGCCCACGTTTCCTTGTTCTCGTAAGTACACTTATTCTGGAACGGATCATTTGTAGTAAACTACATTATTCCATAGACCGAAAAGGCGTTCTACATCGCTGTTACTTCTGCGAAGGACGGTCAGGTGATTACTAGTCTTGAGCGGAAGATCAACCTGGTGACTATCAAGACCATCTCTATGTCGAATCTCCGGGACGATTGGCTGGTATGTCCATATACTGTCTCCGAACGTGTTCTCCCCTGAGAGAACTGTTGTAGGTCTTGAACCTTGGACCCACTGAGGAGGGGGATCCGATCATCAGTTGTGTGTTCAAGACAGAGTTGATGACGCATATGCTTCGCTTGACCCAAGCCAGTATCAATGTCCTCATTGGTCCAACGTATGCCGTATACCATTGTCAAACGCAGTTCGTATCTAACCCCATCACAGTATCGACTACACCAAGAAGAAGGAGAAGAAGGCCCAAATCAAGTTTGTCAAGGACGAGACGGTTCCGCGAAATGATACCTACAAGAGTCACACCGTACACGTACCGTCCGGAGAGCCTCCGAATAGTCAGTCACATCCAGTGCCGAAGCCCAAGGCGGGCGTCGTGCGTCCAATCACTCAAGGGAAGCTGCTACGCAAGGGTGGCCCGTCAGATGTAAGCTCTCTGGTTGCGATACGCACATTGTGACTCACGCCCCAACAGAAGAAGCCTGCAGCTGTCTCCAAGCCGAAGCCTGCCGCTCAGCCACTGCCCGGCAAGTCCAGTGTTGCCCCTGCGGTCAAGCCAGCGGCAACAACATCGACGACGACTTCAATATCAGCACCTCGTGCACCTCCACCGCCTCCATCACGAGCCCCTGCGCCCCCACCTCCCCCTTCCGAGCCTGACGTCGAGCTCTACAAGGCGAAGTATGCGTTCGAGGGACAGGAGGGCGAGATGACCCTCAAGAAGGATGACATAGTCGAGCTGGTCGAGAAGGACGACAACGGATGGTGGCTTGTCAAGAAGGACGGTGTAGAGGGCTGGGCGCCGAACAATTACCTCGAGCTCGTCCCGCCCAAACCAAAGGCGGCAGCTCCGCCCCCACCACCCCCACCCCCTCCTGCAGCCAAGCGTCCCACGCCTTCCGCTCCCGGAGCCGGAACTGCTGCGCCCGCGCCCAAGGTCGGCCTCAAGTCCGTTTCCGCGGACCCGTCTGCAAAGCCAGTGGCGGTCTTCCCTGGGATGGCAGCAGCGAACGGGTCCGCTGCGCCTTGGAAGCGCACTGCGTCCTCCGCCACCGCGGATTCGTCCAACGGCAGCACTCCCGCGTCGTCAAGACCTGCCAGTGCGGCTGCTCCCAAGCCTCCTCCGCTTGCGGCGAAGCCGAAGCCTGCCCCTCCGCCTCCGGTGGCGAGCAAACCCTCGGTCGGGGCCCCGAAGGTCGGTGCAAAGCCGCCTATACCGACCGCGCCCCGTCCTGGAGGTGCTGCGCCTAAACCCAAGGTTGGCGGTGCGGGAAAGGCGCCAGCTGTTGGCGGCCAGATGGATCTGGCAGCAGCGGTATGTCGCATATGTTTGTGAGTGTAGTTCAAAGTCTGATCGAATGTGGATTTTCTAGCTTGCAAAGCGTGCACAACGAATCGCAGAAGACGAGTAGATTGCGAGGCACAGCAAGGTACGGACTGTGTACCCCGCCACCATTCAACATACTAGATTTCGATTTGGGAATCATAGCACTCATGTGTGATGTACATATATGTATGGAATAAAGGCAGGCCTAGTTGATACCTATGCAGTGTTGTATGCTCGATAATTAGATGCGTCATGAAGGAGGGGCATTACTACTAGCTAGACAGGGTTCCGACCATCCATGCAGGTAAGGAGTGACGATATGATGGGGTGAGCATTCGAATGGGTATGCGGTCCGATCCAGGGACTAAGCGGTGAAAATGTACATCTCGAGATATGTACGCAGGGGATGCTTCTCTAGGGCGTGGCATGCGGTAGTCGCGACTTATAAGCAACAGCGAGTGGAGTGGGTTTGAAAGTAGTAGTCCAGAGGGGGGTCTACGTCGCAGCGGAGGGCGTAATCATGATGGGCGGAAGGGGTGCAGGTGGCATGCTGTCCGGTTCCGCGAGCGACGCCTCGACTTCGTCCTCACTTTCCAGACCATCGTCACCGTCCGGTACAGCTACCCGCGAGGGCGTCAGCGGACGCGAGCTCGCGCTCTCAACGTCCACGTCGAGGGCCGAGCGGGTCTCAACATCATCGTCCCCGCGCCAATTCCGGACTTCCTCCGCGGTGAGCACCTTCGCGCCGCCTTTACCGGTACCCGCATGGTCTTCGGGGGTCGATTCGAGTGCGCGCTGGGCCGAGTCTAAGAGGCTTTCGATAATAACCTTCACTCGCCTGTACGCCTCGTCGGCCTTGCCCTCGAGGATCTCCTTGTTCTCTTCCTCGTCCTCGTCCTCTTCATCTTCGTCCTCTTCGTCTGCTGGGTCGTCGGGCGGTAGTGACGACTTTACGGCACGGTACGCAGGCGGGGGTAGGATGAGACGGGACTCGCGCAGCTTTCGCCGCAGGTCGCGAATCTCCTTGGCCTGCTTATGCTTCGTAGCTTCCAGTGTCGCATTGATCGCGAGCAAGGAGCGATTCGTAATCTCGAGATCCGCGATCTATGCAAACGGAAGTTAGTCGAATTTGATGCCGCGATCAGAGACTGCGAGATGAAGGATGCGGATCGGGTTGTGAGCGCAGTGCGAACATACCTTGCGATTGGACTTCGCCTCTGCCTTCCTCTTCCGCTCCTCGTCTTCGCTAGCGTGATCGTGAGCGCCCTCGTTATCATCAGAGTAGTCCGCGTCACTGGTCGATGATGGTTCGTCAATGCTCGTTCGCTGCTGTGACGACCAACTCCCGTGGCGTGCATGACCGTTGCCGTTCGTCTTCACGTTCGAGTTCAATGTCGGGGCCGTGCTCCTGGATATATGCGATTCATGTGTCTCGTACGAAGCTGACGAGCGAGAAGCCGAGGATCGGGATGAGAAAGACACTGTAGACACTGGTGGAGACTGCGGTGGAAGCGGAATAGCTGCCGGATCGACCTTGTGCGCGACGTCGTATGTACCACCGTAATTCACAGCGAGGTCATCATTAGGCGTGAAAGCCTGGAAGGCCTTCGGGATGGGCTGGAACGAGTGATGCTTCGTCTCTCGTGTGCTTCCGAAACGAAGCGGTGTGGCTGATGGCGAAGACGCTGTCGACGACGGGCTGTATCCCGCATTGCTTGGCATCATGGGTGGGGAGAGCGAGAGGTTCGATATCGACGGTACGCGGGCGGGGCGGTTCCTGAGTAGGGGCGATGATGGGATGTTTGGTGGACTGTGCACGCCAGGCTCAGCAACTCTGGACACCTTCGCCTTGACGCGGATTCCGACGTTCGCAGACATGGCGGCAGTGGGAACGGCTGGGGTGTTCTCGTCTGGGTGAAGCGAGAGAGAGAGTGCAGACCGGGCGGGGGATGTTGCGGCACTGTTATCCCCGTGTGAGGGAGAGGGTAGGAGACTGGATGACGCGCTTCCTCTGCGCTGTCTGGAGATGGGGGATGTAAGGGATGGTGTGCCTGCCGTGAGGGCGCGTTGGCGCGACTCCGGTAGTGGAGAGGCAGGAAGGCCATTGGAACGTGCTGTCAATCGTGCCTTCACAGCTTGCCCATGAGCAGGAGCAGAAGAGTTGTTCGCTATTCGTGACTGCGGTGGCTTGAAGGGGGAAGGGGCACGATTAGGTGCAGCGTTGCCGCGGACGCTTGGAGAGACTGATACGACGCTTGCGGGCCTACGCGGCTGGGTAATGGCACTGCTATTCACCTTGGCCTTGGGCCTCACTAATGGGGGAGACAGAGATGTCGCGGGTTGCTTGAAGGGCGATGCGGGACGAGCTCTCTCATAGTCCATCCTGGCAGTGACCTGGAAAGTGGCCTGAGCATGACCTATGGCTGCTCAGTGATGCCCACGGAGCTGACCTTCGGCTTGAGCTGGCCCTCCATAATAGCCAGCCGGATGTCGAGGATAAGAGTGAGGTAGGAGAGAGGAGGATGAGGACGAGGAGAGAGAATGGGAGGTTCAAGAGGTCGGAGGGAGGCTGAGGCTGCTCCAGACGGACGCTGCCGTCAATTAAGCGGCCTGCCTAATACGGTATGTCGAGTCGTTACATCAATCCATTATCCCCACAACTTGAACTTCGCCCGCTTTGCTTTCATACGTACATGCTCATCACTACTGGACAAGTCCCTTCTTTACTAACACATCCTCTACAACTTTCTCGACGAGCGCACGCATAGGCCCGCTACCCCCACTCAAAGCGGCGTGCACACTCTTCTCGACAAACTTGCCGACCATATCGACCTCGATGTTCACCTTCGCGCCGACCGGCTTCTTGCTGAGCGTGATCTTGTCTTGCGTGTGCTTGATGAGCATGACTCCGAACGTGCGACGCGTATCGTCCACAGACGTGAGTGTCAGCGAAGTACCGTCAATAGCCACATAGCCCTTGGGGATGAGATACGGCAGCAGCGAGGGCCGTTCCGGAGTTGGCTCGGGTAGCTGGAACAACAAGCGCACTGAGTCGCCGTCCGGGGTTTTGTCAAGCAGCGTCGCTGTGGTATCCACATGGGCCTGTCCAGAGTTAAATGACTCGCCCTCGACCACGGGCGCAAGCCACAAATGGTATACACACCTGCACAAAGTGTCCCCCGAACCGGACGTGTGCGCCCATAGCCCGCTCCAGATTGACCTGATCGCCCACTTTCCTCTCCCCTGTGCGAGATGACGACGGCAGTGTCAATGACGTCGGACCTGCGCCCGGAGCACTGACAGGGTGTGTGTGTAGGCAAGGAAACGCACCGAGGTCGGTCCTGTCCAAAGTCTCGTTCGCGAGCCAGACCGTGAACCACCCGCCGCGGTCCTCCTTGTCGAACTGCACGACGGTCAGGCACGCGCCGTTCACCGCAATCGAGTCCCCGACGTGACAGTCGGTCAGGATGGGCGCAGAGTCTGCGATCGTGAGCGTGCACCCGCCCGCGTCATGCACAATGTCTGCGACGGTGCCGAGGTGCTCGATCTGAGATTAGGATGCGCACATACACCCCGTGTTCGATCGTTAGAACAGCAGAGAAGAGTGAGCTATATGGCATACCAGACCTGTGAACATCTTCCGAAATGCTTGAAACCTTCCCGGGCAGTGGTTCCTGTTGCACCTGGGTCTGGTGCAGTGTCTGCCGAAAGTCTTGTGGATGACCGAGATGGGCGTGCGAGGTCAAGCTTGTTAGTTTACGCGAAGTCCAGATGCGTCCGAGCTCGCCATCCGCGCTTTCTTCCTAGCCACCACCAACCATGGCTCCAAACCCTCAACCGACGCCCAGTTCAGAACAGAAACAGCCCGAATTCAAGTTTCGAACGAAGCCAGTGGCAGAGAGGTCCATATTCGAGTCCTGGGCAGGTGAGGCCCTGCAGTTGTATCCTCTCGTCCGAAGGCGTCTCATCGCAGCTCCAGTGCTCCCCGCAAAGACCAGACTGCGCGTGTCAATCGCTCTCACTGCCTTCGCTGGCCTCGGTCTGTTGGTCTCCGACCAGCTCGAAAAGGTCTTTCCTCAGCCTGCCCCCAAGGATGCCGCAAAGAAGCCACCCAGCTCATGACCAGGCTGCGCCCTGCCACCTGTCCCTCGTCGAGTCTATGATATGGAACGACCGCGGCCTAGTCCTGTGGATAATGATGTCCTATGAATACAGCTTCTGTGTCCAGTGCAGTGTACACAACTCTCTCCTCCTCACACAACTCCTCGTCTCCTGTCACTTTGCCATTCCCCCATACACATCCTCCGGCATCGGCGAATGAAAGTCATCAAACGGGTTCACGGCCCCTCTTGCATTCGCCGCCCTGTTGACGTCCTGCGCAGCCGGTGACCGATGGTTCCCGCCCATCCGAGGTGATACGGTGTGCCCGCTTCTGCTTACACTCCTCACGCTTCCGACATGCCCGAGCCCAAGCCCGACGCCAATACCCGCATAGCCCGCGTCCGTTTGCGAGAACCTCGAAGTTGATGGCGACCGGATCCCCAAGGATCCGTCCAGCGGCTTCGAGGGCCCCTTCCCGTATGCTTGAACGTCCTTCCTTGTCGAGCTCGTCCGGAAGGCTGCCCGAGGTGGGGACTGTATGCGCTTCTCACTTTGACTCTCCGCTTGCGCCTGGGTTCCAAGGGGGTGGACTATCGGTACACTAGGAAGCGACGTGAAGCTAGGATAACGGTGCCTATCCCCGCAGCGCAAATCCCACTCCGCCTTCTCCCAGTCGGGGACGAGCTCCTCCTCAGCGTCGCGTCGGCGCCGGCGCCAGAGAAGGTCGCTCACGAACCGCCACCACTGGTCGAAGAAGACGGAGAGGAGGAGGATAGCGGCGACAGTGCTGAAGGCGATGACGGCAACGCCGATGATCTTCCACTCCTTGGAACTCCCCCCATCGCTGTTGGATGACGACGCGCTGACAGCATCGGCTCCAGGAGAGTGAGCAGGAGCGGTGGAGGAGGGTGCAGGGCTTGGGGTGGGGGCGGCAGGAGATGATGATGGGCTGTGGGAGGGGGTGGTCGCCAGGACCGAGGACGTGCCGGAAGGTGCTGTCGCTGTCTCCTTCTCCTTGACTTTCTTCGTCTCTATCGTCGTTGCAGTGCCAGTCGTAGTGGGCGAGGGTTCAGACGCGATTGATGTGACGCCGTCCGTCGCGTGGTGCAGAGGTGCGTCTGTTGTTGTGTGGTCCGGATGTGACGTCTCGGTCTTGCCTTCGAGATCGTTCACGAGGGGGAAGCCAAAGTTGTCGAACCCTCGTCTGCCCTTGCGAATGCTAGTGTCCCCAGAGTCCGAGGTCGCCGAGTTGGGGAGAATGGCAGCGAGAGTCACGTTGGCAAAGCCGGCAAGACAGAGAAGCTGCAGAGGAGAGAGTCGCATGGTGCCTGTTAGTGATGTCTTCTGTTCCGTCGTCTCAGTGTTCTAGTGAGATGTGCTGATTAGTCTGCTCCGGTCAGAGTCCTTGTCTTGACGATCTTGGCCCGAATTCCGGGAGGTGATGGTCCTGCCGCGCGCGAGAACTGACAGACGCAGTCTGCCAGAGCCCCGTGTACGTGGGTGGTGGGATGTCGTGTTTGGTTTGCGTCCAACCAACTGCGAGTCGTCCAGCGGAAGGGGAACCGATGGATGTGACGACACTCCTTCACAGCGCGAGTTGCCGGGCTACCCTGCCGTTTCACCCAACCCCACTTTGCAGCTATCTACTCCACCCGCGTCGTCCGAGTTCCCATCCACGCTCTCCTTGCCATCTTCCGTTGTTCCTGGCAGCGGCGACATGACCGACGACCGGTGACCCGTGCGATGGATCCGCGGGATTGCACGATACGCGGGCAAGTTTGCGACATCCTGCAGCGGCAGCTGGAAGCTACTCTGGCAGGATGCTCGGGCGACATACATCGTTGCAGATACACTCGTATGCCCCGACCCGACGAGCTGGAACTCATTCATCACATATCACCGCATCGCCCATTACAGAAGAGCCACTCGCTGGAGGATGTCTGCCCTCGGACCTCAACTTTCTATTGCCTTTTCTACGGCTCGGAATGTGGGAAGCCGCCTTGCGGATTATTGCACGGAGCGCCTTGAACTCTACGAGTACCAGCTTTGCGAGGTTGGCCGTATATGGCAAGATTTGGCCACTTGAAACATGACGGATTGCTTCTATCGACCATCTATTCCGTAAGGCACCACGTCCACTCTCTCCGGCCTGCTCTCTTACCATCTTCTTTGATCGCGCGGTTTGCCGTCTCGGTGCATTGAAGAGCCCTGCCGACGTCGAAAGAGGTTCTTAGTGACCGAGTTTGGGGAAAGTGTATCGCCGCCAGTGCACGTTGTCGCCGCCCCTATACTCCTGATGCAGAACGCGGACGGTCCGACCTTGACGGGTGCCTTGCGCAGGGTGCAAGTTCGCGCAAACGTGGGGTTTAGGTCGGCCCGCAGGCAGCTTGTGGGGGAACAGCGGGCTGTGTCTGTCCACGTTCTCTTGCTTGCGGTTCGTACTACAAATTCCTCAATGTGGGTGACGTCATGCGTACTATGTGCGTACTTGGGTGTAGGGACGCGCGTCGCGCGTGCAGTCTGCCACCGGCTATCCAACGGCCATCTGTCTCCGTGGACGGTGGCGGAGCCCGAGCTACTATACTATACATCTTCCACGGGTCGCCCACTCTTGCCTACGGACTGTGTTTATTGAACTTCTTGCTGGGTTTTTGCTGGATTTGTTGCTGCGATTGACGATGTTGTCTTTCTTCTTGTGTCCTTCAGGCCTCCGCAGCAATCATTATTGCTTCAGAGACAAACTAAATGAACTGCTTACTTGCAGACGGAAGGGGGGTACGTCGCCATCTGGGGAGATCGTCCGGACATATAAGGCGATGACGTCAGTACGATTGTGGCGGCCATGCACGGTACAACAAAACAGAGCAAAACAGAGAAGGTCGTCCGTTTCCGAAGCGCTCGGTCTACCACTCACTCTTATACTGCCATGTCGGGGCTACGTCTCAATATGTAAACCCACACGCACCCCCATTTCTCGACAGCCCCATCTTACAGCCCCCCTTCTCACCCCCTGCGTCATAATGACCTCTCCAAGCCCCCATCGACCGTCTTCGAACCCATCCGGGTCTGTTCCTGGCACCTCACTCAACCACATTCGGTCGAGTGAGCTGCCACTGGGAGACGTGCTCGGATGGCCATGGTGTCAATCCTGTCGCCCACTCGTGCAGTTGCTTATGAGCCAGCACCTCTCAGTGCCCGCGTCCATGCTGAGTATTGGACGCGGGCACGAGCACGGGCAAGCTGGGGATGGACGCGGAGACGGATCGGCTGCTGCTTCGGTCCCGTGGACGCTCGCTTCGCCGTTCCCCGATTTCATCTGCGTGCCTGCCCTCGTCCCCCGATCACAGCTCGGTATGTCCGATTACGTCACTCATCCTCCGACGTCTAACGCTTACCCCGGCGTCCTTGTCCCTCTCAGTCTTTTCCTCGACCGCTCCCACGTCGACGTCGACACCCTCTGGTGCCACCATCGTTCCTGAAGGCCCGGTGACATTCAGCAACGCCCCGAGTTCCCCTCCCACTCAAGCCACGAGCCCCACTGGCTCTGTATTGCGCAAGACTCGAGGCGTGAAGATTGCTGTGTGTTCCCTTCGCGTGCCTTCTCTCGAGCCCCAGATGTCTGATCGCGTGTAGTGTACCAATTGTCGGACCGCGAACAAGAAGTGCGACGAGGGGAGGCCATGCACGCGTTGCATCACCCACGGGCTTGCGGACTCCTGCGTGAGTGCGGAGAGGAAACCACGCAAGCGCACTGCCGTCAGGCAAGCTGCCGCCGCTGCCATCACCGTGTCAGCTACGACCCAGGTGGCGCCGCTGTTGAAAGCGCAAGGCGAGGAGGGTAAGTATATCTTCAAGTAGCCTTTGCTAAAGAGAAAAGTGTCTGGCGTCTGCTCTCCCGCCAAAGGCTAACTGTGATCTCGTGCACCCGCAGGCTTCTCAATCTCCGGCTCGGTCCCAATCCCCATTCCGACAGCGACGACGGCGACGACAGCAGTGCACATTGCGGCCGCCGGCACGTCGTACGTCGATGACAACCACGAGATGGCTGACGCTGCCAGTTACAGCTCCTCCTTCTCTCCGACGCTCAGCGCGCCCCTGGCCGACTTTGACCTGCACTTTGACCTCGAGATGCCCTCTGCGTCCGCGTCCGACGAGTCCGGCGGAGGTACCCAGCATCAGCACCAGCCGCAATCGTCCAATTACGCCGTTCACGCGAACGTCTGGTCCAGCTACGCACCTGGCGGTCTGCACTCCTCTTCGACGGACCAGCACGTGCACAATCCGAGCCAGGTCACCCATGCGACGTGGGGTTACGGCGTCGGCCTCGCGCAACCATCGCATCACACCCAATTCCCTGTCTCATTTGGCTCTAACCCACGCGCCGCGCACTTCGGGAGCAACAGCGGCGACGGTGGGGTCTTCTGATGTCTGCCTCTGCTCAATATTTCCTATTCCACTCTTCTCTTCCAAGCTCCCTCAGCGACGAAGACTCGCTCCTCCTTGTCTCTCTCTCTCTACCTGTCGCTTCTGCAATGTTCTCTCATTTCACAGTGTCTGTCTGTCTTGCTATCGCAATCCTGGGTTCCCTCGCGGGTAGATGGACCTTCCTGGCAACCCGTCGATCGTGTAGCTTTACCGTCGCATCACATTCACCCCTCCCCCTATTGCTAACGGGAGGTATACCCCGCATCCAGCATCCCATTTGTAACTCTAGCACTACACTATACTTCACTCTAATCCACAAGAGAACGAGAACGCATCCAACTCACAGTTGGATAAATACCAAGAAAGACGAATCATATTTACGATAAATGACAGATGGTACAAAAAGAAAGTCGGCCGGATCTGGGAATACAATCGCAAACGAATGTGGAAGAATAGTACATATCCGAACCGAGCGAACCGAGAACGCGTAACCTATTAGACCCGCCAGAGGATGGCCGCGTTGAGCCTAGGTGGGGTGTTGAGAGATCCTCAAGCCCTGTTCAGGAGCAGACGTTGGGGTATTTGCGCTGTGTCGGGTCCTTGGGGATCCACCCGCCCCGGAGCCCAGCCTGGTAGGACCAGTCGTCCGCGTCCTCCGCCTTCCACGTCCACTGGATCCAGCCGGCGCCCTTCTCGTAAGTGCTCGTCTGAGCCTCCCAGTACTGGCGGAGGAAGTCCTTGTAGTCCTGCTTGAATGACGTGCTGTTCCCGGTGATGCCGTCACAGGAACCAACAAAAGTCGAACCCGGTAAGGTGCCGTCGTAGCGTGCGCCTTTTCCGCGCCCGTTCAGGTACTTGGCGCAGTCCGTAGGAGCGGGCGTCCATTCCCCGACGATCACCCAAAGGTCAAAGGAAGACAAGTCCGAAGCGTGGCTGCAGGCGGAGTCGATGTGCTGCTGGTACGTGCGCTTCACTTCCTGTATCCGACGATAGAACTTCAGCAAGGGCAAAGGCAATAAGGTGTGCAAGCAAGGCATACATCTTGGGAGAACATTTGGTAGATGTGTGTGTCCATGGCGACGCCTTGCCAGTTCGGGGCAGTCTGGAAGCCTTTCCAGTAGCTGGAAAGATCCGCTGTTAGAGAGAGTGCAGGACCATGATGCATAGCTCCAGACGAACCTCAGGGGCTTGAATGCGTCATGGAGAAGAACCAAAGTGTTGCTCTGCTGAGAAGTACCGTATGGGAAACTGTCATATATATCATTCAGTCATGATATGGCAGTGTGTGGGGCAGTGTGCCTCCATACTTACCGGATGTTACCATAGGAGTCGTACCAGTACTGCCTCACAACTGGGAGAACTTCGTCGTAGAAGCCGGCAGGCCTTCATGGAGATCGAGATGAATATGCTGTTTTCACAAAAAGGGAGAGAACGTACTCGTTCAGCGGTGCAATAACAGATGCAACATCCTGAACATCCTTGAACATGCTGGCGATTTGCTTCAGTACGGCGTTCGTGCGTGCCACATTTGTCGAGTTCTGGTGCCAGGTGGGCGTGTCCATGCGTTGTCCCGAGTTGTCAAATCTAAGCGCGTGGGATGCAGGTCAACTTCTGCAGGCGGACTTAAGGCGGGAAATACCACAAACAACGTACCCATTCTGGCTGCCAGGAGCGCCGTGTAGGTCGATAATAACTTTGAGGTTGCTGTTGCGCGCCCAGTTGATGGCTTTCTGCAAGTAGGGTAGCTGGCCGGAGATGTATGGCTCGCCAGGTCCGACTTCGAAAGCCCAATAGCCGATTGGGATGCGGACATGGTTCAAGCTGCAGACAATGAGACATGCATCAGAATGGAAGTCCTGAAGCGCTCGTGGACAGTCAACTTACCCGGCAGCAGCAATGGCCTTGAAGTCGCTCTCAGTTATCCACGTATTCCAGTGGTTTGTGAGAGCAGCCTTAGCGGTGTTTTGGTTCTGGAGTTGGCCAAAAGTCCATTCGTCGACAATCTTGTCATTGCCGGTCTTCTCGAAGAGGCTTGGCGTGATCCATGGCTGACGATATTGTATCCGGTCAAATTCGAGCGCAACGCGGGAGATGGCGTAGAAGGGTGCGGGAAGGCAGAGCATATAGACGGGTACTGGGCACTGACCTCAAGCACTAGCCAGCCGCCAAGATTGACACCGCGCACTTTGGTCGACCCATAAGGGAAGCTAGGGTGGATAGGGCTGTCGGCGAGCGCGGCGGGGGCGAATAGAGCGACGAGGATGGACGCCGAAGAGAGGGCGGCTCGGAGGGAGACCATGGTTCGTCGCGGGCCTTGGTGGCGGAGACCTTGAGGCGGGGGCGGGGGAGGGGGAGGGGGGAAGGGGTCTGAGGAGGGGAGAACTGGGGTGAGGGCTTATATAGTGTGAGGCTGGCCAAGGAGGACATGGAGGATGTGACGGCCACCATGCTCGCTCGTCTCTTCCATCACTCACTCTCTCCTCCGTCCACCCGAGCCGAGGACGCGAACGGCACGTGTCCCCCCGCACCAGACCCGCCACCTCGCTAACCTCGCAACCAACGCTTCCCGGACTTTGGACAGATCCTAACAGCCGCGCCATGATGATCGTAACATCGTCCCAATCACGTTCATCCAGTCACTCCTTTGCTCGCCGGTACAGTGTGCACCAAGCACGACATCCCGCATTCGCCGTACGATAGCGCACAAGCATCCTTGGGTATGGATCCCCTTGTGACCAGGAATGGCTTCTGTGTACCTGAGGACCACAAGGCAGACGATCAACATGGGGATAAGAACGCGGACGTCCAGGGCGCGTCGCCCACCAGAGTGCGCCTGGCCGTGCAGGTGATCTTCAGCTGTTTCTTGCCTGACCTTGTTCCTTGCATTCCCTCCTCGGACGCCCACTCGTCATATTCGACCACTTTCTTCGTCGGATGTACTGTCAGAATCAGCTTCTCCGACCGGATGAAACTCGCACCTTGACAGATTATGGGAATGCGAGCATAGAGCATCCCCTTTCAGAGTACTACTCCATCTCCGTAGTACGCCAGCCCACCCATTCGCTTGACAGCACGCATCGTTGGTTCTCGATGGGACTTCAAGGCTCACCTTATATCACACACGGCATGATGCAAATGCACATGGACAGTGTCACAACCTTCCTCCTCGTTGTTTTCGTAGAGGACTTTGAAGGCAAGATGAGGGACACTGTCAGGCCAAATCTGTGGCCGGACCGAGGTACGGAAGCTCCTGGTCCACAAGTATTCTCGGCAGGTGATGCGAGAGAAGTTGATATGATTGGAATCTTGAAACAAACGGCGGCTGTTGAGGATGAAAAAGACAGACTGGGCGCATCGTATGGTCTACTTCCGGCACATCTTCCTCCCGTACTCCGTACTGCTTGTGACTGGCCTTCCCTCCTATCTCCTATGCCTGCAGTCGAGCCTAGCATGTCCGAAAGCTTTGCAAGGTGAGTTGGGGGGCCGAACCCGAGTGCAGGTGATGGTCGCGTCGAAAGGAATCCTTGAATACGGCATCCGGTCGGTCGCTACGGGCAGCTTATGCCGTTGTGGCTTGTATAACTGGGCTGGTAACGTCGCAGATGTGTGGTCTGCTGCAGAGACTAACGAAGCTAGTGCGCGTGCGAAGGAACGGGAGTGGTCGAGAGAACAGCCATGAGCGCACCGCCGTGTACAGGCGAGTCGATGCTGGCTGTACATGCCGCCGGAAGCGGTGACTTCCGAGCGAGACTTGAGCGAGACGATCCGCGCCTTGCATCATCCCCAAACGCGTCGGCCACGCATAAGAACGACCCCGAATCCGCACACGTTCTTCTCCTCTTCCTCTCTTTCCATATCATATCATATCATACTCCTCTGCCAGCGCACTCGTCCCCCTCGACCACCGCGACCTCCTCCCCGCCATGTCCATCGATCACCTCCGCCAACGTTACGAGTCCGCTGGCCAAGGTCACCTCTTCACCTTCTGGGACGACCTCTCTGAACCCGAGCAGAACGAGCTCCGTGCCCAGCTCGAGGCCCTCGACATCGAGCGCGTAAACCGCATATACGAGAAGGCCGTCTCCTCCGAGAGGGAGAACGCCGAGAACGCAGGCAAGGAGTCCGTTGAGCCCCTTCCCGACGACACCGCGGACTCTATCATCCGCCCCCACGAGAAGGCGGGCGAATGGCGCGAAACCGGTCTCCAGGCCATCGCGCGCAACCAGGTCGGTGTCTTGCTCATGGCGGGCGGGCAGGGGACGCGGCTGGGGAGCAGCGCGCCAAAGGGTTGCTACGACATCGGCCTCCCGTCACACAAGTCCCTCTTCCAGTACCAGGCGGAGCGCATCGCGCGCCTCCAGACCCTCGCCGCCGAGTTTGCAGGCAAGCCGCCTGGCTCGGTCGTCATCCCGTGGTATGTCATGACCAGCGGGCCCACACGGCAGGAGACCGAGTCGTTCTTCAAGAAACACAACTACTTTGGGCTCGATCCCGCGAACGTGATCTTCTTTGAACAAGGTGCGCACATGCGCGCGTCCAATCGCTCACACTCGCGCCTCATCACACGCGTCCACAGGAACGCTCCCGTGTCTCACGATGGACGGCAAGGTGCTGCTCGAGACCCGCTCGCGCGTCGCCGTCGCACCAGACGGCAACGGTGGCCTCTACGCCGCCCTTCGCCAGCCGCTCTCCCCGTCAAACAAATCGCGTACGGTCCTCTCCGACCTCGACGCGCGCAAGATCCTCTACGTACACTCGTACTGCGTCGACAACTGCCTCGTCAAGATTGCCGACCCCGTCTTCCTCGGGTACTGCATCCAGAAGCAGGCCGACTGCGCCGCCAAGGTCGTCCCCAAAGCGTACCCGACCGAGTCTGTCGGCGTCGTCGCCCGCCGCGGCGACAAGTTCTCCGTCGTCGAGTACTCGGAGATCTCGCGCGAGCAGGCCGAGCGCCGGACGCCCTCAGGCGACCTCGCCTTCCGCGCGGGGAACATCGCGAACCACTTCTACACCACGCCCTTCTTGCGCTCGACGGAGCAGTTCGAGGACGAGCTCGCGTTCCACATCGCGCGCAAGAAGATCGCCCACGTCGACCTCGCCTCGGGCCAGACCGTCAAGCCCGAGAAGCCGAACGGGATGAAGCTCGAGATGTTCGTCTTTGACGTCTTCCCCTTCACAAAGCGCTTCGCCGTCCTCGAGGTCGCCCGCGCCGAGGAGTTCAGCCCGCTCAAGAACGCGCCTGGCACCGGCGCCGACGACCCGGACACGAGCCGCTGCGACCTCCTCGCCCAGCATCGACGCTTCCTCGAGGCCGCGGGCGCGACGGTCAAGGAGGGTGTCGAGATCGAGCTCTCGCCCCTCGTCACCTACGCTGGTGAGGGTCTCGAGTACGTCAAGGGCAAGACATTCACGCGCTCGGGTTACGTCGAGTCTCTAGAGGAGCTTGACGCGCTAGTGTAAATGTAGTAGTCAAAAGGTCTCTCCTCATCCCATGGACGCATGCGTGCATGGCGCACGGACTGTAGCATCATCAGATATCCCACATCGTTTGTCGTATTGTTACCATTCCCCACCACACCAATGGACGTTTTGTTATCATTTGCCTCACTGACGTTGAATATTTCGGGCTGCTCATCGGACGGAAACGCGTGCCAACCTACCGATGTCGCTCACAGTCTGACGCGGTGAATGGCGGCGCTGACGCCTCCTTGGAGCTTGCGAAGTCGGATGAGTATGCAACGTGGTCACAGTCTACGGTAACAGGATAGGACTGCCCGCGACGCACACACGCGGACATCGCTGTCAGGAGCCGTCTGCTCGTGACCTATTAGCCTTCTCCTTCTCCTTTTCCCCGGGTCCCCCTGGCTTGTGTCCTTCTTGCTTTTGTAGCGCACCATGCAACGATTGTAGAAACTGTCGCGTTCGTTCGCTATCCGGCTGTTTCGGGACAGGATGATCAGAGTGTTTGGAGCACACGGGATGTGGAACAGGAGGGGTAGGATAGCAAGTATATGCGCGTACCTCGTGACAGCATGAGAGCAGCTTGTTGATAAGGACAGTTTGCTGCTCTGTCGCGTCGTCGAGCTCTTTGCGAAGGTGCTTATTCTGTGTGTGGTGGAAATGATGTGTAAAACACGAGACGTGCACGCTCAGACAGGGGGCGTACCTCTTCGTCCATCTTGTCCGCTCGACTCTTCTCGGCGTCCGCTAGCTGCTTTTGCTCCGCTGCACGCGCTCGCGACAGCAGGACCTCGAGCTCTTTCGAACGCACAACGCATTCAAAGTGTCGCTCGCGCAGCTCGTACTGCCTCAGAACCTCCTTCAGCCGTTCACGGACACTGCACGCATGTCAGCGTCCCCGTCCGCTCCCCAAAACAACGAAAAGAGGAAGACACGCACACGCCATCGAAGATATTCTGAAGCGTTTTGCGCGCCCTGTCATCACCAGTTGTCGGTTCTCTGAACGCTCTTTCACGTCGTGTATGATCAATATGCACGCACTCTACAGGGTCTTCCACCCATTCCTTCTTCAGCTTCTGGCGTACCGGCAGCGGACCGTCGTCCAGCTCCTCGGTCCCAGGCCCGTCCGTGAGGTCCATCATCTCCACAGCCAGGATGACGTCCCCGTCCTCAATGCCTGCCTCCTCCGGCGTCTGGTCGGGCTCGACCGTCCGCCCGCCATGCGAGAAGATGAACTGCATCGCGCCAGGGCCGACGGTCGCGCTCGAGCTCGTCCCGTTCACGAGCGGGCTCACGCCCTTCTTGCCCGTCGCTGTGACCGTGCCGGTGCCCGAGGGGGTGTTGGTTTCCATGCGCTCCGTCCAGGCGTTGAAGAGCCGCGCGAGCTTCGTCTTGCGCGAGATCTTGAAGTAGAGCTCGGCGCGGTACTTGCAAACGACGCGCACGACGATGTCGGGCATCTCTCGGTACTTGCTCTCTTGCACCTTTGCCCGCTCGGCTCGTTTCGCCATGTCGTTCTTCATTTGCATGATCTTGGTGAGGTGGTGGGATGTGGTTATGCGGCCTTCAAGAAGAAAGAGTGGCTGTGATCAAAACGCACCTCTTCTTGAGCCTCCTCCACACATGTTGCTAGACGTTTACTATCCTCCTGTGATGCAAATTGGTGTAAGAAGGGCAAGTGGCTTTGTAGACATAACTACTAACCCGGAGCTTCTTGTTATCCTGGAAGCACAGTCAAGACCAAACACATGCGGTATATGAAAAGACACTGACCTTCTGCAACTCTCGCGCAAGGTTCTCCATCTTCGTCTTAGTCTGGTTAGCCTTCGTCAACTGGCTCTTGGCTAGAATATGTGAGCGTAGCCCGCAAACTGCGACACAATCACGAACAGACCTGCATCCTTGTCCTTGACGAGCTTCTGCTTCTCCTTCGCGTGGTCGCGCTCGAGTCGCTTGAGCTCTGCGAACTACGAGGTGGAGAGAGAGATATGTTCATCCTTCGAGCGCACCTACCACAACAGCGGTGCACGCACTAGTTCAATGTACTTTGCATGTATAGCCGTCTCTGTCATGCCCGAGACCGACTTCTGTGCCTCCTCCGCTACATGGGCACCAGACGGTCAACGCTTCCTCCCCGGCGCGCTCGCCGCTCGCAGACGCAACAAACTGAACTCACTAAAACGCCGCTCCTCCTCTTCCTCGTGCACCTCCTCCTCCTCGAGGGCTGCGATCCGGTTCTTCAGGGTCTCGTACATCTGCGAAGGGTCCACGGGCTGTTCCGGGGCTTTCTTCTTCGTCTTCGTCGCAGGTGGATGTGTACCATTCACGGCGGTGCCATTTGCGGGGCGTGCAGCAGGAGGGGGGTGGGCTGCATTTGGCGGGACCGGGGGCGCAGCGGCAGGAGCAGGCGGGGTGGGGCCGGCGGGAGCGGGTCTGCCATGTCTCGCGGCCTGTGTGCCGTTCATGACAGGCAGATGAGTGGGTGAAACAGCGCGGGCGGGAACGGTGTGCTGGTTGGCTGACTTGCAGCGAGAGCGTCGAGTAAGGAGTAAAGCAGGGGTCGACGAGCGGCGGGAAGAGGAGGAAGAAATGGGAGAGAGTACGGAGAGGAGAGCGCCAGTTGAGGTCAGAGTCGGACTCGGCCAGCTGTGGCAGTCGACGTTTGTCACGTTTCGTTTCTCGTCCCGCCCTCTTCCTCCTCTTTGTCAACGTCCACGCTTTCATGCTCTCGTCCACAACCATTGCACCCGTCTATCCGCGCGACATAGTCTTTGCCCTCTTTCGACCAATCATGCACGGCCATACGGCACATTCAGACCACTGACCCCGACTCGGCCCCATTCAACCCGACGCCCACCCGGTGATCTCCCGTGCCAATCGTTATTTTCAGTCGTTGCTACTCTCGTGCGCCCCTAGACTGTGAGACTTTCATCCTCCATCGCGCACTCCAAAAGGCGACGCTTGCCTCAATACAACAACCCCATACTTTCCACCATTCCGTTCCCCGCGGATTCAAAGGATCGCACCTTCGACGTTCGCACAATCACAGCAAATCGATCTTCAATCAGGCTTTCATGGGCCTCTGTGATTCCTACACGTGCAAGCTGCTGTAAAAACAGCTGCATTGATCGATGCAACGCGCTTTACACGAGCAGCGCTGGAGGCGTGTGTAGATGCTGCAACGCTACTCACGAGGCTGTTTGGCTCCTGACCTGAGGGCCAGTGTAGCTCAATACAACGGAGCGCCGTGCTTCCGGGATCCTCCACTAGCTCTCAGCAACATGCCCGCGGGCTAAGCGTAATGAGAGTGATGTTCATCGCATTGCAGACCCGTTGGATCGAGGATTAGAGTATGTAAATATTATACTTGACTATAGTAGACTTCTTGATGAGAGAAACCGGCATTCAGCCACTTATTTCAGAACACACGAGGCGTCACTCACCTATAGGTGTTCCAAGAGTCTGCCCACACTCAGCTGCTCTCAACTGCCTCGCCGACGGCCCACTTCTGGAACTCCAGCAACGCTATCCCCCCGTCCCCAGGAGCCTCGGCCGAAATCATCTGATGCCTCTTCGCCCATGCCGCCAGTTCCGCGGCCACGGTGTCGCCTTCCTTGTTCGGGAACATGTCCGTGGACTGGTGGTACAGGGCTTCCGGGTTTGACTCGGCAGGATCGCCAACATGAGTGACCGGGAAGCCGACGATGGTGCGCCCGAGTGACCGTTCCAGCGCAGCGAGGTCCCGCTGGAACTCCTCGATCCCAATGAGAGACGGCAGTCGTGCAGAGTTGAGAGCATAGAGGGACAGCGCAGCTTTTGTTCCGTTCGTGGGGGACGACACCGAACCGTGGACGTAAGGGAACACCCGGAGACCGAGGTGGCTTTGCGCTGAAGGAAGTGGATCACGCACGGCTGCGACAGCCCTTCGGAGCGTCACCTTCTCCCCGACCTTGGTGACCAGGTCCCGTACCGCGCTCTCCACCGTCGTATGCGCGCCCGCGAGGGACTTCTGGGGGTTCAAGTGATCCAGGAGGGGCGCGTCGTGCAGCGCATCGAGCGCGACACTCTGAATGAACGGCCCGTCCGTCTTCGCTTCTGCCAAGAACGCAGCGGTGTGCGCGATGTCCGACAGCAGCTTCCCAAACAGCTCGTTCCGGGCCACAAAGTCCGTCTCGCAGTTGAGCTCGACCATTGCTGCACGCACCGCGCGCATTCCGGGACGGCACCCGGGGGAGAGGACTTGAATGCCGATGAGGCCCTGTCCTGTAACACGGTCGGCCAGCTTGGCAACCTTTGCTGCACCCGTCGCCGCGCGGTCGACGTCCAACCATTGAAGGGCGGCGTTGAGGTCATTATTGCTGGCAGCGAGCGCCTCGCTGGCTTTGGTAAGGGAGACACCCTCGGTCATTTTCCGGAGCTGCGCGATGAGCTTCACAGACGGCTTCACCGAGCCCGGGGCGGACGTCGAGTAGAGACGGGGAAGGGCAGCGGAGGCTCGTCGGGCGGCGTACATGACGGAGGCGAGATGGTGGAACTGGATCGAGTCGGAACACGCGCCTATTTCAGCTCGTAAACTGGCGCGTCAAACTTGAAGTAGAGCGCTCCATAGACGCTCGTTGCTCGTCACTGACTTAACCACTACCTGAGCGTGCACGAACAACGTCGAGAACAGCAACAAGCAGTGGAACCCGACGACGAAGACGCCCACGGCAACTACGTCAATACTATCTGGGACATGGACACCGAGTGACCACGGCAATTCGTCGCGAAAGTCTTGACCCGAGTCCCTCCGAGTCACTTCGCATTGGAATCCTGCGCTACGCTGTTCCCCTTTGTAGAATATCACTGAGGTGGATTTGTCTCGGAAGATGGCCGTGAGCCATACTAAGTAGAGGTCTGGACCAGGTTACTCAGCGCCGGAGTCGTAACTGTTGTGCTGACATCACGGCTATACACTACAGTACCCTCGATCTTCCGCGCGTATCTCAAGAAACCCCGAGAGGCAGGGAATACATACCACGATTGCCTGACAGCTGTAGTGCACGCTCGGAGTTCGTGAAAGAAACCGCTAACGCGTGGGTCACATGCACGTGACCTGTGTCACAGACGACTCACTGGCCGGCGGTTTCGTAGAGAAGAAGCTGGAATAATTCACAACGAGGGCGACTGTCCGCAACATTGACACCGAGCACATCGCAGACCTCCTCTACGACATTCACCACGAACTTATGCCAAGCAGGCTGTCTTATGACAATTTGCATATGACCTGAGTTCAGGGTCAGACACATAGTACCACACTCTGACAACATACATCGTCATAATGCAACAGACGAGCGCTCAAAGAATAAGTCCCCATGGCTATTGCATCCCGCACGGGCACGAGCACGAGCCTACAAGTCCTTATCGGAGAGCAAGTCGTACACCGGGCACAACAACACCCAATCCAGCGGCAGCGGCAAGTTCTCTACCGCGGCGAACGGGACATCCTCCGCGAGCACCACCGCGAACCCCGCATCGAGATGAAAGTCGATGTGGCAGTGGAGGAACCACGGGCCCGGGTTGTCCGTCCTGAACCGGATCGTCACGTTGTCCCCTGCCACAGGCGTGCCCGTGCTCACCACGTCGCGCCAGATCGGGTCGACGTAGTTGTACGTCGTGCTCCCCGCGCTGCGGACGACGGCGAACGTGTGCTGTACGCGGTGTGAGGAAGACTGTACTTCTTCGAATGGGTTGTCGAGAAGGGAACGTACTCCGTGTAGATGCAACGGGTGTGGGACGCCCGGGGCGTTGACCGACGCGGGAAACGTGAGCTCGATGGTCTTGTGCGCGGGAAGAGGGACGACACTCCCCTCCGGCAGGAGGTCCTGTGCAAGGTGCGCTCCGCTCAGGATTTGCAGCAGGACGGGAACCCCAGGCGACAGGAACGTGGCGCCGTTCATGAAGAAGCGCGTTCCGTTCTGCGCCGCAAGCGCGGTGGATGTTGTCAGCTCCCTCCTTCTGTGTCCGGAGCCAGTGGTACTCACGAAGGCGAAGTCAAAATTGATCGCTTTGTCAACGCCGCCTGAGATGGGACGGCCGGGCTGTGTCAAGGGGTACTCAATCGGCATCGGTACCTCGGAACGAGAAGGGAGAGACGTACAACAGGCATAGAAGCGAGAGGATGCAAGTCCGTCTCCACCAAGGGCTTCACTGACACGGGCGGGAGGGTGGTATCAGGTTCAGCGATCGGCGCACCGTCGTAGCGCAGAATCGCGGAGTTAATGCCGTTCGCGAACCCGGTCATGCCGAGACTCGGATTTGCTCGAATCCAGTAGTTATCTATCGGTTGATTGGCGACAAGCTATGCGGAGAAATCAGCATAAAGGGCGTTCTGCAGGAGTGTCGGACGAGGAATGCATACAACGAAGGAGTACCGCTGCCCAGCGAAGATCTGAATAGCATCGACAGCGAGGGGCTTTGTGTTCACGCTGTCAGCTTCAATGATTGTCATGTTGTGTCCGTCAATGCTGAACGTGTGGTTCGGGTCGCAAGAGATGGAGACTAGCCGGAAGCGGTACCTTCACCCGTCGAGAGTTAGCGGTCGCTCTCTGCAAACCACAACAACGGTTCATGCTCACCGCTTTCCCTGGGCGACCTTGATTATACTCAAGCCTGCCCGCTTCGTAGTGGCAGACCGTCCCAGACCATTGATCAAAGTCGAATCCGCTCCCAAACTAGAATTGGCCAAAGTTTAGCATGATCATCAGATGAAGATGTGAGCAAGGGATCGCACGGGAAGCGAGATCCAAGCCTCGCAGCAGTGTGGTACCAATCAGAAAGAGTGATTACTGTCGAGTCTACCGCAAAGAAGTAGATGTCAGGCGTGCAATGGCATCATGGCAATGATCCTTACCGTCATCGACGTCATACATATTCTTATGAGGATCGTGAGGGTCATAGACCACAATGGGGCCCCTCAGACCGTCGCAGTACTGTGTGGAGTGATGACTGTGGTACCAGAATGTACCTGATCAATTGCACGGTATGGGTGTGATGCATTTCTACGCGGTGGTTTAGGGAGTACTGCGCACCAGCTTGGTCAGGGACACCGAACTCGTACAGAAAGGAATGTCCAGAGGCGATCGGGCACTGATTGACAAAGGCAGGCCCATCTGCCCAGTTAGTCCCTTTCTGGAAGAAACCATGCCAGTGCTGTTGGCGTTCGTGTCATTGACGGGGTAGTTAAGCATAATGAGAGACGAGAACTGACAATTGTAGTGGTCTTCAGCATCGTGTGGTTCGTCAGTCTATTGATGACATTGAGCCTGAAGTGGTCGCCCTGTTTCATCGAGATCAACAGCTCGACCAGGATGTCCTTGTGAGGTTGCATATTATCTCCTACCTTCTTGCCTGTGATGAGGGGTGCGGGGTAAACGCCGTTCACGACAACAGCATCGCGTGGGTATCCGTCCGGGGAGACGACTGCGTTCGTGATGTGAAGGTCCGCCGTGGGTCCAATAGCAGTAGCATAGATGGAGGCCGTAGTGAGTATGCCAGTCACCCAGAGCTGTCTGATCATCGCGTCGTCTTCGTGGTGTCCGCGTTGTACAGTGAGGAGTGTGTTCATTGGATGAGTTGCTTTTTATACATCTCCTACATGCTAGACCGAAGAGGCGACCATCCGAAGTGTTCCGCGCTGGAGGAAGGGAGGTCTGATTGGACCTTGGAAGAACTCGTCGATGGCAGCGAACTCGCTAAGGGTCCAATATGGAGGTGAGGATGGCTCCGAGTCGCGGCGGTCGCGATCGGGGTCAGCAATATTCGAAGTAGATGGATATTGGGAGGCGGGGATCTAGCGCACTCCTCCCGCCGAAGTCAAACCAAGCTCCATGCATAGAAGGGGTAAGATCCACCACTTGGACTTCTGCCGCCGTTCATGACATGAGGTGCAATTAGCATATGCCTATGGTCAATAACCAAGAGACTGACCTCCAGAGTTCTACCTTATTCATGCTACTGCTACTGGTGGGAATCTCGGGGGGAACTCGAGTGACGCACTGGATGACCCTTGTCTACGATCTGTACATGGTCTGAACGTAAGATGAGACGTACATCAATGGATATTCTGACAGACTTCTATATGGCATTTGGGGGTCATATTATGATATAGCTTCACCGGTGCAAAGTGTACTTACCATGTAAACGTCACTGTGAATTCAGCGGGGGAGTCACTCTTACGGGGGCCTATTTGCTAGGAGGTTGATAGTCCGTCCTTCGACTAACGTACTCGTGAAGCATACGACGACGGTGTGCATGATTGGCCAGCTTGGGTTTGACGGTGTTGAACATCGATATCGAGTTAGCTGATCATGAAGGAACCCGAACTTGTGGGCAAAACGCGTGATATTGCTCATGCCCTGAGGTATCACTCAGAGACACAGCTCATTCAAAAAGACGATATTTGTGTGGGCCAGACGGGCTGAGACGGGGCAACCCATGTTCGTGGTGGCGGATGAGGTACAAGGAGCGTCGGGGAGCCGGACCGGGGCAAAGTGTATGAGCGCCCGAGGGAGACTGCGGACGGCGGACTGGGGAGACGGTGCGAGTGCGAGTGCCAGCTGCGAGAGCAGTTGTGCGAGCCGACTCCCTCTCTTCCCCCGCTCGCTCTCTTTCCACGCCCTCCGCCTACATGACCACCTATCTCTGACGTCCTCACGATGGTAGAAGACAAGTATATCGGCCTCATTCTCGCTGTATCCAGTTCCGTGGCCATCGGCAGCAGCTTCATCCTCACCAAGAAGGTCCGTTAAACGCCCTGGGACATGACTCTCGTATCTCATCAACATCTCGTCCATAGGGTCTCATCCAGGCAGGGAAGACCTATTCCTCAAGAGATGCAAGGGCAACGGATGATCACACGTACTTGAAGAGTCCGTTATGGTGGATGGGCATGAGTGCGAGTGAGTCCACCTGACCGTGACGTATGCGCCGACTGTCTTAGTCTCTCTTGCACAGTGGTTTTTGGGGAGAGTGCGTATGACATACATCTCATCGAAAGACGGCTAGTCTCATTGTCGCACATATAGTCCTGAATTTCGTGGCGTACACCTTCGCACCACCCATACTGATCACCCCGTTGGGTGCTCTCACTGTGATCATCGGGTATGCTTCCCTTTCATCACACGCGTTTTGTATCCTGCTGACGGCCGGAGATGTTGTAACCTATAGAGCGGTACTAGCATCATTCTTGCTCAATGAAAAGCTCGGTCACCTTGGACGCGTCGGCTGCGCACTATGCATACTCGGCTCTCTCATCATTGTCCTCCATGCGCCCCCAGACAAGGACATCGAGACCGTTGACGAGATTCTCAACTTTGCAACCCAACCAGGTCCGTATTTGTAAAATCCTCACTCATTATCTCGGGTTCATAGACCGCGAACGGCCTGCAGGTTTTATGATGTACTGTTTTGTCGTCCTCGTCTTCAGCGTTGTCATGATCTTCTTCGTCGCCCCCAAATACGGCCGCACGAATGCCATCGTCTACGTCTCCATCTGCTCCCTCGTTGGCTCCGTCTCCGTTATGGCCATCAAAGGTCTCGGCGTCGCCGTCAAGCTCACCTTCTCCGGGAACAATCAGTTCACGCGCCCCGCAACATACGTCTTCGCCGTCTTCGTCGCCGGCTGTATCATCATTCAAACGCACTACTTCAACAAGGCCCTCGACACATTCTCCACTAACGTGTACGCACCTATCTTCTCTCGTCTCTCTACCCGCTTCTGCCTCTGCCACACACACTCTCTCTCTCCGCGGACATGTCATGCTGACCCACCGACAGGGTGAACCCGATGTACTACGTCGGCTTCTCCACCGCGACGATCGTCGCTTCCATCATCCTCTTCCAAGGCATCAACACCGACGACCCCGCAAACTCCCTCTCCCTCCTCGCCGGCTTCGTCACCACCTTCCTCGGCGTCCACCTCCTCGAGCTCTCCCGCACCACCGGCGGCTCATCCTCGTCCCCCCGCGGCGCCGGCTACGACGCCGTCAGGCTTGAGACCATCGAGCCGGACGACTTTGAGCACGTCGACGAGCGCGCGCGCTTGCACCGGGACAGCGTCGACGAGGAGGCCCAACCCCTAGGTCGGACTTGAGACCCTCGTAGCATAATGTCTAGCTATCTACGCAAATCTTGTGGGGGGTCGAGCAAGGACTCCCGGGGTCTGTGATCCTGAGAGGTCGACGTTGGACATATCATCCTCGGCTCAGACCGCACACTGCGCGTGCAAAAACGTTTGTCGTCGTAACTTATTCGTACTACTTATTCTATAGGAGACCGGATCGTCGTCTCGTCTCTCTCTCTCGTCCCGGTTGTAGTAGAGCTGCTGTTGCTGTAGTCTTACATACCTATCTAATCATTCCGGACATTTAGCTGTGACAACGATGCTGAGTCCAGACTGACGTGACGTGAGAGGGAAGGAGAGATGATGGAGACGTGATACTTGATGATGAGGATGAGGGGTGGAACGAGGGTGTTGGATAAACAGCAATGGAAAGCGAATCGATGCGATGAATGGATGGATGTTAATGCGACAATGGGAGGAATGAGTGTGGGCGCAATGTTGCGTCATGTATGTATGTACTATGCGACGTCGACGCGAGCAGATGCAATAAAAGTCGGAAGTAATGCAAGGGTGGAATGGATGGTAGATATGGAAAGGAGTCGGGACGAGAAACACGCAACGGCTAAGCGTGGTCTCCATCCTCAGCTGCAAGGGCCATTACAATGACATTGGGCCTTCATGGCCTCATACACCCGGATAGTCCGCACATGCGTCGTGGAGCCCTTGGTAACGTTCACGCCACCGTACATGGGCGCAACTGCGGACGTCGCAGTCGTTGACCCAGACGATAGTGTCCGCTGCATGTCCGTCGCAGGGGGCGTCCCGACAGTGAACTTGTTGAAGATATTCGTCTTTGCGGGGGGAGGTGCGGGTGCGCTCCCCTCCTCGCCCTCGTCCTCCATCCGGAGCCCTGGGACGTCCTGAGGCCAATTGAAGCGCTTTCTCCGGAAACTGAAAAAAGTGAGAGTAAGCTCAGGGAGAGAATTACCCGCAAGCTTGTGAGGGCACACGTACCACTCATAATCCCACAAAAAGTCGTCGAGCTCCTTCTCCGTGACGAGCGGCGCGCCCTCCACGTCCCTCAGGCCAGCGACGTACTTCCCGAGCGCATACTTGCACCCAAGAAGGGTGTTCATATGCTTGCATGCGTGCATCTCGAGCTCCATCGGCCCGCACGGGATCAGCGTGGACGGCATGAGTACCAGTCCCGGTGGCTGGAACGGCCCGCTCTCGCGCCACGACGGCGTCTTGAAGTTGCCAACACTGCCCTCGGTGGCGCCCCCCTCACCGAGCCCGAGCCCAAAGAGCAGCTGCCGCGCCTTCGGAGCAAGGGCGCCCCCCGCCCCGAGTGACGGCGGTTGCGGAATACCCCCGGAGAGGGTCGAGTCAAAGCTCAGGTCCAAGCTGTCCTCGCTCTCGGAGCGCGAGTGCATACCCAGCGTAGGGAGCGAGATCGGTATAGGCGTCGTCGGGCGCGACTTTGCCTTATCCTTGGAGTCCTTCTCCTTCTTCGGTGTCGTCGGCCGTGACTTTGCTTTCTCCCTCTTCGGACTCTCCCACTCGAGCGACGGCGTCCAACCGCCCTTGTGCTTCTCATCCTCGCTCGCTCGCTTCATATGCCGGCCGAGCGATCCTAGCTGCAGGCTGGACGAGCCCGCGGCGGAGCTAGTCGATGCTCCTGCGCTGCTGCCCGCCTGGAAGCTCTCCGAGAGCTCGCGCGAGGGGACCGCGAGCTCAAGCTTCTGCGTCTGGCGCGCACAGTCAGGCCCAAACACTTCCCGGAGGAGCTGTTCGAGGAAGAGATGCTGGTGGGTGCTGATCCCGTACTTGTTCTTCAGCATCTTCTCGAAGATGTTCTCTAGGTGGGCCGCAATCGCCGAGTTGGTGCTGAATTCGACGTCTGACGCCGAGCGCGTGTGACCCGGGCCCTTCTTCTTGCTCTTCCCCTCTGGGGAGCCGTGGGGCGACGAAGGGGCTGAGGGAGACTTGAAGGACAGCGAACGGGAAAGGGAAGGCGACTTGGGGAAGTGGAAGACGTCCTGTGCGCTGACGGTGCGCTGCCACTGGTGCTTGGGCGGCGAGTGAGGAGGTTCTCTGCTTGGACGAGGCAGGACTCTCGGGAAGAGGACGTCGTCGTCGATAAGCTCTAATCGGCCGCCCGGCTTGAGTATCCTTCGCACTTCCATGAGCACCGACCTCCACCGGGAGATCGGGATGCAGAGCGTGAGGTTCGCCATTCGCACGAGGTCAAACGTATTGTCAACGAACGGTAAGGCGTACTTGACACTGACAATGGAAGATGAGCGTGTCAGTATGTCGCGCATACAGTCGTCGCACCTGCCAAATACATGCTGGACAGACGTACAAGTTGGCACGCAACCAGGTGACATTCTTGGGCACCTGTGCCGGCTCGAGGTTGGGGTGCACCTGCCCCGCTTCGTTATTGTGTACGTCGATGAGGTCGAGACCGGTGACTCTGGTGCCACTCGACTTCCATGTCTTCGCAGCGTGGAGAACCCAGAAGCCCTCGCCGCATCCCAAATCGAGGACCTCAGATGGAGGCTTCTTAAATTTGTGAAACGTCGGCGATTCGGCACCCATGAGTCGACATAACAGTTGATGCGTCTGGTAGTCACTGCGCGCTCAGATGTCAGTTCTGCGTCGCAGCACTGTCGGACTACGTGGGAAGCGGCTCCGCTCGCGGTGGGACTCGACGTACTTTTCAAGTAATACTGTGCTGTACGCTTGCATGTATGGCACGTCCTCGGAGCGAAACGGATGGTGGGGCATATTGCGTCTGCGTACGGTCCTGTTCCTATCCTCGAATGCATCCTCCTCCTCTGGTTTCCTTGCTCCTGAGGAGCCCGGGAGTGTTAGAGAATCTATCGTCAGAATCGAAGTATCTTCAAGCTGGAGGGGTAGTGGTGTATGCCTTGTGGCCCGAAAGGTGCCCGTGAAGTCACGTGAAGAAGAGCGGAGGGACTTGAGAGCTTGGCCGAGTGATCGCTTCTTCTTGAGCTTCATCGCTTCAGCCCGGACGATGGCGGGGGTGATTGTCGCCTGCGATGGGGACTCGCTGAAACGGTGATCCTCCTCCAGAGACGACCGCTCCGATGCAGTCGGAGTTGGGGAGGCTGTCGAAATAGGGCTCGAGTGGGGGACGTACTGCATCTCATGTGCAAACTTGTCGGAGGTGTATGCGTCAAAGGCGTGGTCGGAGTAGTCATGCGAAGACAGGAGGGCGCGCATGGAGTCGTCACTGGGAGAGAACGAGATAGTGTCGTTGAAAGAACTGCGACTAAGACTTGCAGCGGGCGAAGTCGGCGAGAAAACCCTGGGCTCCATGCTGGACACAGGTTATGAAGGCGAGAGGGGAGAAGTGTCGAGTGGCGAAGACGAAACTGATGGTTGCTTTGTGTTTGATGACAATGAGCCTTCGAATTCGGGGAACGAGGGGAGATGATGGGAGAAGCGTGGGGGCATTCGAAGACAAGGGAGGATGAGAGGGGAAAGCAAGCCGAAGAGGCTGAGGGAGAGAGGCAAATGGCAGGAATCTCCACCCGAGCGCTCCGGAGACGTTAGAGGCCCTTCCGTCAGGCCACAGCAAGGGGCTGACTGACACCTCGCCCCGCCTCCCTCACGTGCGAAGCATCCCGCTTCGGGCATGCACAGTTGATCGAAAGAACACATACAGAGGCTCGCATAGGACGACTGTACAAAGCATCCGCCCACAGGGGTCTCCTGGCAAGTCAATACACTGACATTGGGGATCTCGACTTACCTCATTGGGTAATTGACACACGCCTTGGTGGCGGCGACACGTATCGTGGCCCCATGGAGGCACTCCTCCACCAGGCCAGGCTTGTTGGGCCACACATAGGGGACGGGTAATGCGGGCAGCAACGGAATGGCATTACTGCATGCGCGACAGCGCTTTGGCAGGTCTGGGAGCGCAAATGGGTGTAGTGTTGACTATGCTACATGACGTACTGATATCCAGAAGCCGTGCATGCATGATGGCCGTCGTCGGGGCGGTGTCCTAGTCATCCTTGGGAGGCGGTGGACCGCACGGCTGGAGCATGCGCTACAAGAATGTTCAACGCCAATGTGTTTGGATACACATGATTGCCACGCACCTCTGTCATCTCGAACTTTACCCTCCCAATAGCCTCGCCATCAGCAATTGCCATGTAAGACGTCAAAGTCGGATGCCCAACGATGGAAGCCAGGGTATCCCTATGTTGGTGGGTAAGCCATTCACTGCTCGCTTGTCAGCATGTCGCCAGGTCGACTTCCAGAGGGAGCCTCACTATTTTGTCAAGTCAGCATGTCCTGCAAATGGAGTGTGAGGCTCGAATGAATCGCCTAACCACAAGATGAGACAAACCTGTTCCAGTGTAACGAGCGTGCACTACCCCATGCGCAGTGATTGCTTGTCAGTCTATGTCTCATTGCACGCGGAATGTGCCACTCACGATGCTCGAGTTGAGTATTGGCAGTGTAACGCAGTTCGGAAGACTATATGCAAGGAGAGTAAGCAGACCGAGTCAGATGGTTAGGACGAGATGACTGACCATGGTCAAGAGGGGCGTTGAGGCATGTTGGCCGAGCGCGTCTCGCTTGTAAAGGCGATCGGACCTTGGATCTCTGCTGCAGACTGCCTGATCGACCGGCGCTTCTGACTTGCATCCACCGCGTCCTCTGCTGTTCTCTCAATCTACTGGGCTGTGCTGCGACTTGGAACCCACATTGGCAATGGCTGACGGCTCTGCAAAGCTACTGGCGCAGCTCGCCACACTCAACGACTCTCTCGATGACCTGGAGGACAAGTTGGAGCCTCTCCTTGCCCAGACACTTCCCGAGGCCCTCTTGCCCCTGGAGACGATCCAGCAAGTGAAACTCAATGTCGCATTGCCATATCTTGTCTATGACCTCATTTTCAGTGCGTATACGCGCAGCCGCGCTCTTCGTGAGCACATCTGACTGTGTCTCGCAGTCTACCTGAAAACCCGGGGCATCGACCCAAAGACCCACCCTGTCATCGTCGAACTCGTACGTCCTACCTTGCCAGTTCACTATCGTACAGCGTGCACTTCTTCTGAGATCCAAAAACCTCAAGGATCGTGTCCGACAATACTTTGACAAGATCAAAAATGCAGAAGACCCCGAGAAACGTACGCTCGCTCCCCCCTCCCTCCTTCCTCTCTAACCTGCGGTCCACATCTTACCCATTCCCACCCCTCCAGGCAAGACCGCGGTCGACAAAGCCGCCGCGAACCGGTTTATCAAGCATGCCATCGCCCAGGTCAAAGACCAGCAGCAGCAACGCACGCCCGGCGAAGGCCAGCCCAACACGCACATCCGCTTCGACGATGCCGGCAACGCCGCCCCCTCTCCCTCGCCTTCGAGCTCAACCGAGCCTGTTCCCGTGGTCAAAGTGACGAGCAAGATGCGCGCGCGCGAGGAGTGGCAGAAGCAGCTCGCGGCTGCAGACGAGGAGGAAGACGTAGACGCGGACGCTCTCGAGGTGTTCGACGACAACGAAGTCGTGGATGAAGACGAACATGCCGAGCCCGTGGAGCTCAGCTCGAAGGCGAAGGGCAAGGCTAGGGCAAGAGACGACGAGGCCGCTACGCCCAACACAGCGACGAAACGCAGAAGAGCAGCGGTGGATCCGTTTGCTGGTGGGTATACGTGCTCTACCGACACATCCTTTCCATGCTCATCGCTCTCTGTCCCATCCAGGATACGGAGACACAAACGAAGCCGATGGTCAGCCTACGTCCAAGCCCTCAAAGAAAAAGAAGGCTACCATGAAACAGTCTTCCAACGAGGAGGGTGTACCTATAGACGACTCGTTACCTGGGGACGCAACACCCACGTCCGCAAAGAAAGACAAGAAGGTCAAGAAGAAAACGAAGAAAGTGTCCTGAGAATAACCCCATCTGCGCACACACTTATAGTTCCTACACCTACACCAAGATATATTACACTGCTACTTGTACATCCTGTACAGTGAAACATATAATTGTACACAACGCAGTCCGTAATCTGTCTGATCCTATATACAAGCGAGAAGGAAAGAGAGGAAACCAAGATACCAGTACTCTACAGAATCGTCAAGGCGGTCGTCATCAGTGTCATGATAAAGTACAGCGAGATCCCAAGAAACAAATGCAAATCGCCGCCGGTCACAGATGCTACAAAACCTCACCACGTACCTCCCTCACTCAGAACTTACATGATCGTACACCCCTCAGCCGAGTTCGGGCTCCCGGGCAGCGCAGGTGTCGCAGGCCCCGACCGCCGTCCAGAAGGCACCCACCACCGAGTACGCCCGCCCACCCCAAACTCGCCCACCCCGCTGCTCCCGCTCCCACTCGCGTTCCTCCTCGCCGCCTTCCGTTTCTTCTCGCGCGCCGCGCGCACAGCGTCCACGCTCTGCCAGTTATAAAACGTCTTCAGCACCACCCGGCCCTCGTCGCACTCGTCCTGGGCCCCGACGCCGCCCAAACCCAGGCCCAGCTCCTCAATCTCCCCATCCCGCCCGTCCAGATACCGCAGCTCGCGCGCCTCCCACGCGCGCCAGCCCAGCCTCGGCCGCGTCTCCCCCGCAACGTCCTGCACCACGCGCTCCCCGATCCCCCTGCAGTCGACCGCGGCGAGGTACGCATCCGCGCGTTTTCGCTCCCGCGCGAGCCGTACGAACTCGCGCAGCACCGCCGCGCCCATCCGCGTGTTGTCCGCCTCGAGGACGCGCAGGCGCGTGCAGTTGCGCACGAGCGAGAGGAGCGCCTCGTTCGTCACGTCCGTCGCGTGCGAGAGCACGAGGTGCTCGAGCGCATGGCCTGTCTGCGGAGGAGCGGGCGGGGCCCCGCGGCGCGGCGGAGGAGCGGGGGTTTCTTCCGGACGCGGGGTAAGCGCGGCGAGGACAGCGTCCGATATTTCGCTTGCGTCCTCGAGGTCGACCCTGCGAATGTAGGGCGTCGTGTTGAAGAGACGGATGAGGCCCTCGTCTTGGATGTCGGACCCGATCCCAGCGAGCTCCAAGAACTCCAGCCTTGGAACGGCGTGGGCGAGGTGCGAGCACGCGTGGTCCGTGAGCATGATGCACGACGAGAACGCGATATGTCTGAGACGCGTTACCCGTCTCCAGTACCGTTCCGGATCCGCTGGGTCGCGGCCGGCCTCGCGCGCCGTCAGCTGGACGGACTCGTATTGTCCTGCCTCTTCGTCCGTCAGAGCAATGAAGGCTTCGACGGAAGAGTTATGTAGTCCAGCCGCGTAGCTGAGATCCAACACTTCGAGTTCGGGGGTGGCCCTGCCTAGACACCGCATCATGTCGTCCGTCACCCTGCTTAGGGAAGGTAGACGAAGCTTCCTCAGGCGCAGCGTCTCGCCTCTGTCCAGTGCCAATGCTGCCATCGTGCGTATGCCCTCCCCGTCCAGATTTCTGCACCTGCCCATGTCGAGCGATCCAAGGTTCGGACAGTGTGTCGACAGCAAAGAACACGTCCTGTTGGTGACCGCGCTCAGGCCTTTCACAGATAGTGTCTGTAGAGCGGGTACGCGTTCGAGAAGATGATGCAGCGAGCGGGTCGTCAGACTACTGCAGCCTTGGAGATTGACCGTAGTGATACGAGTGGAGGACAGCCCGGCAGGTACGCTCCTCTCGCACAGGTCGTCCGTCATCTCGATAAGTGCATCCGGAGAGAGGTCTGTGAGACCAGCAAAGTCGATGCGTCTAACGAAACCGCCCGCGGACTCACAAAGCCGACCCAGGACGCTGGCAGGAAGCTTCGGGAGCCTCTTCCAGAGCTGGCCGTCGTAGACAAGGCTCTGCCAGGCCTTCGAAACCTGTCACGACCAAACGGTCACCAAGCAATCTTGGTATGCAAGGAGATGATACCAACCCTGCTCAGCTTCAGCAGTTCTCTGATACCCTTCTCGACACCTGTCCACCTGTTGCGGTGTTTGGCGGCTGAGAGCGCGGTCCACTTTCCAGATGACAGCGCTCGGAGATGTTCGGCTTCGTACAATCCGACGTAAGTCGCCAGTACACGGATCCTCAGCTCACGAGGGAGATATTCATCAAAGTAGTCAGGAGTGTCCACCGGAATCGGCTCGTATATCTCCGCGGGGGAGACTGGAACGATGTCGAGCGGAGAGGTTGGCAACGGAAACGGAGATGAATACGAGCGGCCCTTCGCGCGCAGTATGGCCGTACTGGATGGCGGACCTGGGCGATAGGTGGGTGGAAAAGAGCGCGTGCCAGACAGATCGACGTCGATATCCACCAGGGTGCCCACCGGGGGACTCGTGCATGACTTCAGCGGCGGTGCCCAGGGCAAGAAGCAGCTGCCTCGACCGAGCTGAACGGCTCCAGACCAATCAGTGTCGATGACGGCCGCTGGTGTGGTTGGAGGCGTAGGACTCGTGACTGGGGAAGCATCGCCCCCTTTCTTGAACAGGAGCTTGCGGGCAATATTGGCCGGGCCCTTGGTGCCGTTGAGCTTCCCCTTTACCTTGGAGACAGAAAGCGCGGAAAGCGAACCCGTAGAGCGCATCGAGATATTGGATAGAGTTCGACGGCGGGTCGGGATGTGCTCGAGAGACGCCGAGGATTCGGGCGTAGTCGTGACATCATGGCTATGGTCAGACTCGGGCTCGCCGATGGAGGTGAAGCCCGAGCCGTAGGAAGATGGTCCTGCGGTCTGAGGAGACATGCTCGCTGACAACTCCTCGGGGCTCCCATAGTCGAAGCCCGTGGGCATGAACACCAGCGGAGGCAACACGGGAGGTCGCTCGCGCCCTTTGCCCTTTCCCGAAAAGCCCGAGGGTTCACCGATGTTTTCACTAAGAGAAGCAACGGCGGCTGCGAGAGTGTCGTCGTCGTTGTCGGCAACGCCTTCATATTGTAGAGAGGCGACGTGGGAGACATGCGGAGAGTAGGAGGAAGATGGGAAGGCCCATGCATTTGCAAGATGGTAGTTGGCTGGAGAGGACGACGACCCAAGGCTTGAAAGAACGTCAAACTGGAGATCGACGGGGTCTCGTCTGTGGATGTCCAAGGGCTGGGAAATACCTTTGCCCTTGGAAGGACTGGATGGAGGATCGCTCATTACGTCCCTTGGCGGGGGTTGACTGTAGCCCAAGTTATTTGGGAGGTCTTCGTGGGGGGACATGGGGGTTGAGGACGAGTCGCGCGAGCTAGAACGGGGATGTCGAGGGTGCTGCCCACACCCCTCGAGGCGTTGAGAGCCATTAAGCGGCTCATATAGATCAAGGTCGAGAAAGAAGGGGGTGTCGTTATCGATGTCGTGTGTCTGGCTCATGGCGAGAGACTGCAGTTCTAAGACGATGAGATAAGAGATACACTGGGAGCTAGTGCTTTGACAGAGCAAGATGGCAAGTACGATAAAGAAAGAGAGCAGATGGCGAAACACTAGTCAGTGGTCGCGAAGGGGGAAAGCCTAGGAGAGAGTCTGACCATGATAGGTCGAGACAAGAGAGGCTCGCTCTCCCATCCTGGCGGCCATGAGCATACCGGATCGGAACGCCCATACCACTCCATACTCGATATTCCCACGCGTGCTAATTAGTGCCCCTATGTAAGTCCCTGACTCCGTCTGTTCGACCACACTGTCTTCGGGAGCATACGAGCACTAGTCATTAATGTCGGCATAGAGCATGTAATGTACAATCACCGCGAAACACTATCATACACAATACACGCACGCAATTCGAACCACCCTACCATGCGTATAGGGCGCGCGAGGTCGCGTGGCCAAACCAACGTCAGTAGAGTCAAGACGGGAGAAAGCAAAGCGACTAGGACGATGGAAATCCGGAAGGTGATCGATGATCACTCAAGCAATACGCGCCAGTAACAGCGCAAACTACCCGCTGCAGTTTGCAGAGGGCACAGAGATGTCGAAGAAATAAACAGGAACGACAACCGGTCCGCGGGGGAGCGCCCCAAACACCTTGCAAAGAACTTGTGTACGGAGGCACATGCGCGAGTCCTACTTGGACGTCTCCTTCTGCTTGTTCCAGTTGTCGATGACAAGCTTGAACCTGTGAACGAAGGTCTGATAAGCATCCTCGATGATCGTCAATCAAGCAACAGCGCAGCGCAGCGCTGGTTCCGCACCTATCCTTATGGGGCATGTCGGGATTTTCCTGTTTGAGCCGCGCGACTTCGGTCTGCATGAACTTGTTGAATTCAGTCAGCTTCTTCCTGCCGCCGGCGTTGCTCGATTTCCCTGCAGAGCGAAAGGGGCGGGAAATGCGTGCGAATGCGCCGGAACTATCAGAACCTTCCAACCAAAATGCGTTGGACACCGTGGTACGCACTCTTCGTCGTCGTCGTCTTGGCCTTCTTCGTGTCAGTGGCCGCCTGCTGTTTTGTGGTAACGACCATCACGCTGAGCTAAGTGCACCGGACGCGCGCCGCGAACTCGTGAGCCCCCGCGTGCGGACGCGACACCCTGAACGACGAACCTCAACGGTTTGGGGGCTTTTGACGAGGTTGTTGGCGGAAGGGTGGAGGACGTGGTCGAGGGGAAGGAGGAGGGAGAGGCATAGGCTCTAGTCAAGGGGCTTTATGAGAGAGCCCAGAGGAGGACCGTGCACTCTGGCGGGCTTTAGTCCGGTAACGCGCTTCGATCGCACTTCGCCGTCAATCGGGGACCCCGGCCACCCCATGTTCAATCGTCTCCTGACTTTTATGGTAAGCGTTGTGTTTGTCCGCCCTCGTCCTCTCTCCTCGTCGTCATATGTGTGATCTACACTCATATACGGCTCCAGAGACCACCTGTTCCAGTTGTCCCTATTTCACGCGCGTTAGCCTGGAAGTTTGATTCCTAGTCAGCCACACGGCCCTATGTCGTTGAGGAGCGGAGACTCGGGGTCGCCCACTGTCAGGTCGCGTGAACGTGTACATAATACGACTCGACCGCAGACATCCGGTCTGATCTAACCCAATT